>CM050518.1:24398761-25598761 GCA_027563665.1 Antrozous pallidus
AATACATGGACAAGTTTATCATAGTACTGGAACTTTACATCCTTCTGATGGTGTTTCTCGGAAGTTTGCTCAACTCTATATTTTGGATACAGCCGAAGCTACACGTAAAAGATTAGCAATCCCAGCAAACCAGGCCTGCTCAGAAAGACTCACGATCAACATCAACAACCTCATGCATGAAATAAATGAATTAACAAAATCGTACAAGATGCTACATGAGATAGAAAAGGAAGCCCAATCTGAAGCAGCAGCAAAAGGTATAGCTCCCACGGAAGTAACTATGGCAATTAAATATGATTGTAATAGTGACCCAGGTAGATATAATTCTCCCCATGTAACCGAGGTTGCTGTCATATTCACAAACAAAGATGGAGAACCTCCTTTTGAAAGGAACTTGCTCATTCATTGCAAACCAGATCCCAATAATCCAAATGCCACTAAAGTGAAACAAATCAGTATCCTGTTTCCTACATTAGATGCAATGACATATCCTATTCTTTTTCCACATGGTGAAAAAGGTTGGGGAACAGATATTGCATTAAGACTCAGAGACAACAGTGTACTCAACGATAATACTAGACAAAATGTAAGAACACAAGTCACCCAAATGCAGTATTATGGATTTCATCTCTCTGTGAGGGACACGTTCAATCCTATTTTAAATGCAGGAAAGTTAACTCAACAGTTTATTATGGATTTGTATTAAAAATGGAGGCCAATCAGATAAATTTTTTTAAAGCAAACCAATCTAAGTTGAGAATTGAAAAATATAGCGGTTTGATGGATTATCTCAAATCTAGATCTGAAAATGACAATGTACCCATTGGTAAAATGGCCCTGGGGCTGCAGCATCTCCAGTTTCTCAGCTCATGCCCTCTCTCCAGGAGGCTGGGGAGAACATATATGGTAAAGTTTTTTACGCCACGGCAGTCAGATTAGTGGGACTCGGCCAGGCAGGCACATAGAAGGGCTGGGACCCTTTCCGGGCCTGGCATTAGGCAGCATGCCCTGTGGTCCTGGGTGCCTGTGGCTGCCTGTGGCTGAGGCCGGCCTGAGTGAAGTTGGCCCAGGTCCTGAGTGCCTATAGCTGGCCAGAGGGAGGGAAGCCTGGGTCCCAGGTGTGGGGCAAGGCAAAGGCAATCAGGCCAGCAGGGGAGCACTTAGGAATGATCAGGCAGGTAAGCAGAGGTGGTTAGGGGTCAAACATCCCCGAAGGGGTCCCTGATTGGAGCGGGTGCAGGCTGAGCTCAGGGAACCCCCCTCTGTGCACGAATTTCGTGCACCAGGCCACTAGTATATATATAAATGTTAGAATATTATTTGGCATAACAAAGAAGAAAATCTTGCCATCTGTGACAAAATATGAGGGCATTATGCTAAGTGAAATAAGTCAGCAGAAATACACAAATACTATATGATTTCACTTATATGTGAAATCTAAAAAACAAAAAAACCCAAAACCCTAACCTTCAAATCAAACTAAACAGGAAAAACTGAGTTCATGCACACAGAGAACAGTTTGGTGGTTGCCAGTGGTGGGGCTGTAGAAATAAGGCTAGAAGGTGAACAAAATGAGTAATGGAGATTAAACAGTAAACTCCCAGTTATAGAATAAACTAGACGGCCTGGTGCACAAAATTTGTGCACAGGGGGCTAGAGAGTCACTCAGCCCAGCTCTCACCCGCTCCAACCTGGGACCCTTTGAGGATGTCCAACTGCCAGTTTAGGCCCAATCCCTGTGTGTGACAGGGCCTAAACTGGCAGTAGGACATCTTTCTCACAATCCAGGACGGCTGGCTCCTAACTACTTACCTGCCTGCCTGATTGCTCCTAACCACTTCTGCCTGCCAGCCTGATCATCCCCTAACTGCTCCCCTACTGGTCCAATTGCCCACAACTGCCCTCCTCTGCTGGCCATCTTGTGGTGGCCATCTTGTGATGATGTCACATGAGGTCATCACATGAGGGTGTTGGTTGAGGTTGTGACATCACCTAACCTTTTATTATATAGGTAAGACATGGTGATATAATGTACAGCATGGTGACTATAGTTAACTCTACTGTATTTTATATTTAAAAGTAGCTAAGAGAGTAGATCTGAAAAGTTTTCATGACATTAAAATAATCATTGTTAACTAAACTTCTATAGTGATCATTTTATAATATGTACAAATACCAAATAATTATGTTTGTATACTTGAAACTATTATCTATTTTCAAAAGTTAATGTAACAAAAGATACTATCTCATGACCGTGTCGAGTGTATGTCAGCAAACAAGAATGATTTGACATTCAAAAGTCAGTCAAGTTAATTCAGTATATTAAAACACACACACACACACACACACACACACACACACACACACACACAAATCTTTGTGACTTTTTGTTGAGCAAAGAATTTTCAGATACATCAACAGAAAGCATAAAGCATAAGAAAAAATGATATTTTTTCCAAATTAAAATTTTTGTTCTTTGGAAGGCATTGTTAGAGAATGAACATTGATGGATTAGGAGAAAATACTTGCAAATTGAGTATATCACAATGTACACATATCCTCAATATGTAGAGAGCACCTAAAAAGAAAACAAGCAAATAAAATTTTCAAAATATTTGAATAAGCACTTCACTAAATAATATATTTTAATGGCATGGAAGCACATGAAATATGTACAACATCACTAGCCATTAGGGAAATGCAAATTAAAACCACAATAGATATTACTACATACCTATTAGAATGGCTACAATAAATAAAACAATGCTAAGTACTGATGAAAATGCTTTCCACTGGAGTAGATACATTGCTTGTAAGAATTTAATACTACTTTGAAAAACAGTCTGGAAGTTTCTTACAAAGCTAACCATACATTTATTCTATATTCCCTCTTCCCCATCTTAAAACTGGTGTTTACTGTAGAGAAATGAAAATTTATGTTCACCTGTATACCTGTATACCAATTTTATATGAAAATTTATTCATAATTTTCATAATTGTACACAACCAAATATCCTTCAAGTGGTGAAAGGATAAATGACACACCCCTTTAAAAAAAAGATGACACAGCAATATAAAGGGAACAGACTATTGCTACTTGCCACAGATGGATATCTTATCATGCTAATTTTAAGTAACCAGACTGAAAAGGCTACTACTATATGATTCCATGTACATGACATCTGGAAAAAGCAAACAAAAAGGATGGATTTTACACATTGGTATTGCACAGAGTTTAGAGTTGGGGTGCAGCTCTGTGAGTACAAAGGAGGAGAAAGAAGAGGGGATGGAATTGTTCAGTGTCTTGACAGTAGTAGCAGTTATATGATTCTATACATTTGTAATAGTCAGAATAATAGCTGTCAAAGATATTCACCTTTGAATCTCCAGAACCAATACATATGTTAGATTACATGGCCAAGAAGATATAATTGTGCATACAATTAAAGATTCTAATTAGTTAACCTTAAAAATAGGGAGATTAATACTGGATTATCCAGGAGGGCTAAGTATAATCACAAGTGTCCTTAAGAGTGGAAGAGGGAGGTGGGAAAGGAGGTCACAGTGACATGATTTGAGGACTCTACTTGCCTTTGCCAGCTTTGTGGGTGGAGCAAGGGGGTCAACTCTGAGGAATGTGGGAAACTCTAGAAGCTGGAAAGTGTAAGGAGAGGGATCCCGCCAGAACCTTCAGAAAGAAATACAGCCTGGATTTTAGCCCAATGTGAATTGTCAGACTTCTGAGCTGCAGAACTGTAAGGTTTATAAAATTTGTAAATTTGTAAAACTGTAAAATTTGTGTTTCATCCTCCAAATTTGTGTATTCTGTTATGACAGAAAAAAAATCAATATATCATTCATTTGCCAAAACAGAATTGTCTCTCAAAAAAAGGAAACTTTACTTCATGTAAATTTTAAAAAATGAACTGAAAATATTTAAAGTTACATATGTGGTCACCCTGTACTTATATTGGACAGCACTGATCTGGACTATCTCTAAAGTAAGAAACACCTGTTTATCCTGAGTAGCTAGCACAGGGCAGATACAGAACATCATAACTATCAAACATATATTAGACTCATTTGCAAATTATAAAAGGTTATTGGCATTGTACCCTATTTCACTTTTTTAAGCATATGCTCTATCTCCCTAGAAACACTAGGATACCTCCACATTCTCTCTGACACATTCTTCTTTCATGAATTTATTCCTAATTTTTGTAAAGCCAAGGAAGATTCATGTAGATTAATCCATTGGCTGAATGTGAGCACAGGAACATCATTTTACAAACTAAAGTTTTGTATATCTGGGTAAATACCAAAGCACCTGAGAGCCAGAATATTTGAAATAAAACAGTCACAGAAAATGTAAGGCTTTGGTTATCTTCAATGAGTGTGTGAGCACCTTGGATGAAAGGTGCTACAGATTCAAAATGTAATTACTTGGCGGTGTTTTCTGAACTCAGACACTTCATTGTTACTGAGGGTGTTATTTTTTATCATTAAGTAATTTTCAGTGTTTTATATTCTTTAGAAGATGTGTAAGAATTTCATTTTTTTTGTTTTCAAAGGTGGAGATAAAGACTGCTTTCACTCAGACAGCAACATCATGTGTAAAAACTTCCATCCTTATTGTCTGGAATACAGAAAATTGGAAGGAACCATGAAGATTGTTAATTTTCATGGCAAAAGTTAGCCCACATGTTTCAAGAAAATTCTTTGCTTTTTTTGGATATTTGAAAGCAACTAGTGTCCCTTAGAAAAGGACTCTAGATATCCTAAAATGGCAGGTGTAACTTCTGTGTTTCTTCTGGAGTGAAGGAACCAACCTTCTGTCAGCCTCAGGAAGATATAACAGTGATGCTTGAGCAGATGCTTATGCGTCCACTCGTGGAGAAGAGTTAGTTCATAGATATTGCTCACATACCAGTTCCCCAAAATGTGTTTTGTAGAAAAGTGTTCCCAAAATAATCTTCAAGAGGAAAAGGATTCCATGGTAAAATCATGGAAAACATATTCTACCAGATGTACTTTTGGATATTCTTTATACACACTACTCTGATTTTTACATTATAGGTCTGGGCCAAATTTACTTGATAATGAAATTTACCAGGCTCTGACTCTCACAGTGGATACATTGTTGGTGCACTGTGTAGAGATAGAAAATCTAATGCAAGATATTACTTTGTTTTAAATATTCCTTGTATTTTTAAAAATTTACAACTGCTAATACTTTTGACTCCCTAGAAAGAAGATACCTTACAAAAAGGGCTAACTGAGGTCAAATTTAAAAACAGAGCCTAGCAGTCATTTCTTGGGGGGGGGGGGGGTGTTGTTTCATACAAACTGCAGTTCAGGGAGAAGAAGCCTGCCCTAAGCTGCCCACTTCCTGCACTGAATAACTGCCTCCCTGCACTGCATTTTTGCAGACTGAACCAACCTCTATAAAGCAGTTCCTGGAATTGCATTTTAACAAATAGGACTGATATTTTCTGCCCAAGGATATAGCCTCATAAACATCTTCACCAACAATCAGCATGGCCCCATTCTCACCAATCATGACAGTGTCTTTTGACCAATTGAACTGTGAGGCTTTGGAGCCCTCATTTGCATAAGAACAGATCAGTTCAGGACCAGGGTTTGGAACTTGTCTCAGTTTCCCTCTGTCTTGGAAAGCATATCTTTTCTTCCTACTGAAGATTAAGAACTGGGTTTCCCCAGCTTGGGACACCAAAGACATCTCAATGGACCAGCACAGAGCAAAGTAGAGCAGGCAGAGAAGACCAGAGCAGCACTGTCTAGCTGGAGAGGGGCCTGGCCCCAGGTCCTCCTCACAGCTGTGCTGACCCACAGCCATGTTACTTCATAACTGAATTTAACACTCTTGAGTTGTTGCTGGCTGTTCTCTCAATCATAATTGAGCTGTTTGCACTGAATAAAGGTTTCTTCTTTGCTGCACTCCAAACTGGGGATTCTTATTGGGGTTGAATTGGCACCAATGACCATCAGTGGACATTCCTTAAAGAAACTTGTTTGTGATAAAGAAAGCTGTTTATTTATGAACTAGAGGCCGCAGGCATGAAATTTGTGCAAGGGGCTTGAAGCTTGCAACCCTGGCTTCATCCTGAAGGTTGTCTGGAAGAACATTTGAAAGGTCATTTGGCTATCCAATCTAATTAGCATATTATGCTTTTATTATTATAAAGAATGATATTTTAGCTTGTGAATGATTTGGGTTAAATATTAGTCTTTAATATATACTGAAGAGACATATTTTCTCATTTAAGAGGGAACTATGACTTTAATTGGATCCAATTGTGCAAAGCAAAACATACCCACTATATTGTTTCTTCTTTTTGTATTTCCTCAGAAACTTGTTAGTCTAAATTAATTACTACATCCTGGACTGTTTCAGGCATTTTATCCATGATCTCATTTAATCCTCACTATACAGTATACTATTGTTATACAGATGTAGGATCCCAGGTTCAGTTATGTTAAGTAAAATTTTAATTCAACTTTATTGAGATACTAGTGGCCAGGTGCACAAAATTCATGCATGGGGGAGGGGAGAGCCTCAGCCCAGTCTGGACCACTGGCTCCTAACTGCTCACCTGCCTACCTGCCTGAAAACCCCTAACCCCTCTGCCTGCCTGCCTGATCACCCCTAACTTCCTTCCCCTGCTGGCCTGATCTCTCCACCAACTGCCCTCCCCTGTCATCCTGGTTGCCACCAACTGCCCTCCCCTGCTGGCCTGATCACCCCTAACTGCCTCTGCTGGCCTGATCTCCCCCCAATTGCCCTCCACTGCCAGGCTTGTGGCCCCCGACAGCCCTCCCCTTGCCCCCAATGGCCCTTCCCAATGGCCATCCCCTGCCGACCTGATCTTGCCCCCAACTGCTCTCTCCTGCTGGCCTAATAGCCCTTAACTGCCCTCCCCTGCTGGCTTGATCTCACGCCCAATTACCCTCTCTGCCTTGGCCCCCACTACCATGGCTTTATCCAAGAGGAAGTCAGATGTCCAGAAGATGGCCAGTCGACCTGGTCTAATTACCATATTACCCTTTTAGTAGTATAGGTAGATTATATAAGATAGGATTGCTTAAGTGGGGGAGGGAAGCCTTTTTCAGCATGTGGAGATGCTCTTGGCAGACAAAAAAACATAATCCCTACATCTAGATATATAGTCAGCCATGTGCACTATACTGCCAAACTGGTCATTAAAAAATTGAAATGCTTTCTTACACCTTACACCAAACAGCTGTTATCCTTAATACCCCTCTTCATCCCCAACCTTAGGTTCTGCCTTCGCAGTTCACCCAGATTAGGTTCTGATTAGTCAGTTTCTATGCCAGTCAGCATCACAAGCTCTGGCTCCTAGACAGCCATTGGTTCCTCACATCACCAAGATTTGGTTCTGATTGGTTAGTTTCTATGCCAGTCAGCATCTCTGGTCCTATCAATGGAACTGATCAGAGAGTTGGGGCTGATCAGCAGCCCCATTAGAGGCCAGAGAGAAAGAGAGTTGTGGCTGCTGGCCAGGCATGGAGTGAAAGAGAGAGGTAAGTGATGATCAACAGCTGCCATGGAGGCTATAAATCAGACCCTGCTTCTCTCCCTAGGCCTTCAGGACTGATCTGCAGCCTCCTCAGCACTCAGTGCTAGGTTTGGGCTCCTGCAGCTGAGGCAGTCAATGTTGGGTTATCATGGCAACCCAGCACTGACTTCAGGTTGGTCAAGCCTCTGGTCGTTGAGGATGTTACAGATCCTGAGTTTTTATATATTAGGATACCACCATGAACATTCATGTACAAATTTTTATGTGGACATATGTGCTCATTTCACTTGGGTATTTGGTGTGCAATTCATATTTTAAGTCTATGTATTACTTTTAAGGAATTGCCAGATTGTTTTTTCTAGCCTAGATGCTCTAAAGTGAGTTCAATTCTGCTGTTAAGCCCTTCTAGTGCATTTGTTATTTCAGTTACTTAATTTTTCAACTCCAGAGTTTCTATTTGATTTCTTTTTATAACCCTGTTTCTTTATTTATATGCTCTATTTGGAGAAACTGTAGTCACACTTTTCTTTAATTCTTTAGACATGACTTCCTCTAATTTTTTGAATATATTTATAATAGTTGACAAAGTCCTTATCTGCTAAACCAACATTTGTGCCATTTCAGAGGCATTTTCTATTGGCTTTCTTTTGAACAGGCAGTACTTTTCTTTTTGTTTGCATGACTCATAATTTCTTTTTGAAATCTGGACACTGTAGATAATATATTGTAACAATTCTGCATTACATTCTTTCTCTCTCCCTTTGCACTCCACTTTGCTGTTGTTGCTGGCCTTTTTTTGTTTTTGTTTTTGTTACTGCTGCTTATTTATTCGGTAACTTTCCTAGACCAAATCTGTAGATCCTATATTACTTACAATGTGTTCTTTGAGTTCACTGGTAGGTTTAAAACTATATTTTTGTTCTTATTTTAAGACTCAGACCTACACACTATTCCTGAGTTAATATATTTTAGTGGGCAGATGGATCACTGCCAATCAGATTTCCTTAACTGCCTTGAGCTAGTACGCCTTCCTTCCACCTTTTGCCAAGGGGGTCTATTTTGAAAGAAGTCTTCAAACCTCAGACAGAGAGTATAGGAGCCGACTTGAGCTTGCACTTCCTGCTTGCTTAGGTCTTCAAAGTCAGCCAGAGGTGAATGACTGGGTTTCCTCCTTCCTCTGTCTTTCCTGTGCTCAGGGACATCCCTAGTCCTGAACATGTGCACAATCTTCTAGATTCTTAGGAAAATGTCAGAGCTTTTCAAAGTTTCATATGGTCAACTAGCTCTCCAAATCTTCCTTTTAAACTTTTATCTGGGCCTGTGTGTGTGTGTGTGTGTGTGTGTGTGTGTGTTTTGCTTCAACTGCAATTGCAGGTTTAGGCAGCTTTGAAGATGCAGTTACCAGTAAATGGCTATTGTTTTCACTAAAGCCCTGGGGATAGGACTTTTTTTTATCTGATCTTAGCTTCAAGCCAAATAGAATAGAAACAATCACCTGAGCATGAGGATTTTACAGGGAGCTGCTCAGTTTAGCCTCTGGAGATAGAGCTTTATCTGGAACTCCATAGTGGTCAGTGGAGAGGCTGGAAGCATTATTTGGGAAGGGGCACTCCACCCCTGAGCCGGGGAGGGAGGAGGATGGGAATATTCACAAGTGAAAATCACACAGACTTCACTGCTTTTTAATGAGATTCTGTAGTTTTTCTTGACTAGATGTTTTTGGTTTTTGGTTTGTTTGTTTTCCATCCTGTGCCTTGGTTAAACTGAAGAGCTCTGAACTGATAAAATCTGATTGTTTTTCTTGTGTTGTCATTGTGGGAGAGCAGGTTCATTGAGGCCCATGTTTCACCATTTCTAGCTAGACAGTCTTAATCAAACTCAGGGATCTCAGAGAAAAGCATGCTGTAAATGCCTGTACTTAATCAATAAATGATATAGTAAATATCAAGTGTTTAGAAGAGTTTCAGGAATACACTGTAAATGTTACGAGCATGTAAGTATATGAGTGTTAGCTATTGTTATCTTTACTAGGGGCCCCATGCACAAAATTCGTGCACTGGGGGTGGGTGATCCCTCAGCCCAACCTGCCCACTCACACATACTGGGAGCCCTCAGGGGATGTCCTACTGACCACTCACCCCCAGCCTGTCAAGACTTAAAGCCTCTGGCCAAGGCTTTAGGCCTTGGGCACCCAGCCATCGCCTTGCAATGGTGCCAATGGCTCGCTCTGTCTCAGTCCTGTGCCTGCCCCCCCCCCCCCACCTGTGCCTTCACCTCAGCCAGCTCACTCCTGGCTAGTGCAGGCCTCAACCCCACCCCCCCCCAACAGCCCTGGCCACCTTGGCCCTGCCCCCCACATCCCAGGCCACCTTGGCTCAGACCCCCATGGTGCTCTCTGGCTGGTGCTGCCCCAGCTCCTTATTGGCTGTTGGGTGTGCTATTGGGCGTGGCTTGTGGGTGTAGCGAAGGTGCAGTCAATTTACATACCACTCTCTTATTAGATAGGATACTCCTCTCTTCCTTAAGATGGCTTTTATTATACTTCAGTGTTTGGAGCATACTGCATAGTAGACTATTTGATGCTATAACTCTATGAAGCCATTGATAGCTGAGGAAAGTATTTACAATGTGTTTTCCAAGGTTTTACACAATAACTAATAACCAGTGCAGGGAGTTTCAAGCCCCAAGCAGCACATTGCAGATAGATAGCGTCTACTCAAGCCTGGGAGTAAAACCAGGATTAGAGTAAGCAGTCGCTGGAAAGAAGTTTAGTGGAATAGCTAAGGTACTCAGTCGGTCTTCATTCTTCAATTTAAACTTTTTAAATTAAAAATTGTATTTTACTTTTAAAGATCCAATTGAATAGAAGAATACTACTTCTTCTTTCTGAATACTATTTCTAGGGATTGTGGTTGACCATATTCAAGTTGCTAAATCAGAGCTTGTTTTGGTTGGAAGAGAGAAAGATAGGAGGAAGTTAGAAGCTTCCTGAATGATGTCATTTTACCCACACCTTATAAATGGAAAACAACACCACCACCACCCCCATTCTGTATAGGATAGAAACATTCTAACTGGGTAGCATGATCTCTGTGAGAGGAAACACCTGTGGAGTTATGGACAGAAGAGGTGTGTATATATGTTTTTTTTAGGATGATATAGAAATAATGTTTAATTTAAAAAAAAATAGAAAGTTACCTAAAATAATAAGAGCTCTTCATAATCTATGATGTACTACTGATGTAAAATCTTTGGGTGATGATCTAGTAGTCTTAAAGATTAAATAGGATAGGGCTGGGTACCTATATTTACCAGTGAAATGGAAATGCCAGTTTTGGCTGATAGTGAAAATTAGACATTTGTGTGATTGAAGATGCAAATCTGAGAATGCTGGGCTATCCTGCCAGGAATTGATTGGTGTAATGGCTTTCAATTTTATTTTTGTTTGGAAAGAAACAAAAATGGGTGGAATATTTTTATAAGGGTGCCTGGAGAAAATGGAACCAGCCACAGTATTTGGTATTTATTTGACCCAGGTGCCCTGAATGTGTGCCCAGATGGTAGGGTTTGGAATAGGAGCATTCCCTCCCCTCTGCAGGTTGTGGAGGGTTCTCAAAAAATGCTGAGCACTCTTTGGTTTGAAGCTTTGGAAGCTCATGGAGGCTGCCCAGTCGGTACACTTGTCACTGTACTGCAGAGAATGATGACAGATGGAGGAGTGTTAGCAGGGAAGAATAAAAGGAGTGTTGTGTGAATTCAAGTGAGACGTACCTGTAGGGAATCTTGGAATTAACTCTTTGAGGTTCACGGGAGGAATTGAAGACCTACAATATGCCATTATACTCCACAATGGGAAATTTGAATTATTATGATGGTTGTGACACTGATGAGGATCGAAGGCATAGTAATAATCCCCATTTATTGAGCCTCTCCTATATATGCAACAATGTAATAAATATTATTTAATCTATGGTGTTTAGAGCAATTCTCCAAGCCACCTTTATTCTCTGCATTTAGTAGATGAGAAAAGTAAGATATTAAAAGGTAAGTTGATCCCACCTAGTATTTGGCAGGACAAGAATTAGTACTGAAATTCTTCACCCAAAATATTATTATCATTCCAGTACACTATCTCTCATTCATCTGTAGAAGCAAACTTTTTTTCTCTTGTTTTTTTAATATATTTTATTGATGTTTTACAGAGAGGAAGGGAGAGGGATAGAAAGTCAGAAACATCGATGGGAAAGAGACATCGATCAGCTGCCTCTTGCATGCCCCCTACTGGGGATGTGCCCGCAGCCAAGGTACATGCCCTTGACCGGAATCGAACCCGGGACCTTTCAGTCCACAGGCCGACGCTCTTTCCACTGAGCCAAACCGGTTCGGCTCTCTTGTTTGTTTTTTGAAAGGAGTGAAATTTTTATTTTTAAAAGGTTAATTTAAACTTTTTTTTCAATTGTAGTTTACATTCAATATTAGTCTGTATTAGTTTCAGATGTATAGCATAATGATTAGGCTGGTGGCAGGCAAACTCATTAGTCAACAGAGCCAAATATCAACTGTACAATGATTGAAATTTCTTTTGAGAGCTGAAAACCAACTTCTGTGCATGGGCCATGAAGTTTCAATCTCACTGCATGTGCATGCCCACAGTGTGGTATTTTGTGGAAGAACCACACTCAACGGGCCAAAGAGCCACATATGGCTCACAGGCTGCAGTTTACCAACCACTGAGTTAGGCAATCATGTACTTTGCAAAGTGTTCCAATATTGCCAGTACCCACCTAACACCATGCATAGTTATTACAATGCTAGAGGCCCAGTACATGAATTTTTGCACCAGTGCGGTCCCTCGGCCTGGCCTGAAGGATTGGGCTGAAATTGGCTCTCCAGCATCCCCTGAGGGGTCTTGGATTGGGAGAGGGTGCAGACCAGGCCAAGGAACCCCACCAGTGCATGATTGGGGCCTGGGTGGGATGCAAGAAGTTGGCTAGCCAGGGAGGGACCATGGGAAGACTCCAGGGCATGTTCAGCCCATCTCACTCAGTCCAGATTGGCCAGACCCCAGCAGCAAGCTAACCTACTACTCAGGGTGTCTGTCCCCTGGTGGCCAGTGCACATCATAGCAAGTGGTTGAGCAGCCTTAGCATATAATTAGCATATTATGCTTTGATTGGTTAAACAGGTGACTGGATGACTGGACAGTTAGCATATCAGGCTTTTATTATATAAGAGTATAGAATACTAGAGGCCCATTGCATGAAATTTGTGCACGGAAGGTAGGGGATGTCCCTCAGCCCACCCTGCATCCTCTCCAATCTGGGATCCCTCGAGGGATGTCTGACTGGCCATTTAGGCCCAATGCCAGTAGGATCGGGCCTAAACTGCCAATCAGACATCCTTCTCACAATCCAGGACTGCTGGCTCCAAACTGCTCACCTGCCTGCCTCTCTGATTACCCCTAATTGCTTCTGCCTGTCAGCCTGATCATCCCTTAACTACTCCCCTGCCAGCCTAATTGATGTCTAACTGCTCCCCAGCCAGCCTGTTTGCCCCCAACTTCCATCCTCTGCCAGCCTGGTCACCCCTAACTGCCCTCCCCTGCAGGCTTGAGTGCCAAACTTCCCTCCCTTGCAGGCCTACTTCCTCCTAACTGACCTCCCCTGCTGGCTTAATTGCCCACAACTGCCCTCCCTTGCAGGCCTGGAACCTCCCAATGGCCCGCCCCTGCTGGCCATCTTGTAGTGGCCATCTTGTGTCCACATAGGGGCAGGATCTTTGATCACATGGGGGCAGCCCTCTTGTTTATTGGATTGATGGTCAATCTGCAAATTACTCTTTTATTAAATAGGATAGAGGCGTGGTGCATGGGTGGGGACCAGCTGGCTTTCCCTGAGAGTGTCCTGAATCAGGGTGGGGGTTCCCTTGGGGTGTGGGGTGGCCTGGGCGAGGGGCCTATGGTGGTTTGCAGTCTGGCCACACATCCCAGCAACTCAAGTGGAGGCCCTGGGATCTGGGATTAATTTATGTTCTATAATTGAAACTTTGTAGCCTGGAGTGGAACCAAGCCTTCTGCCTGCTCTGTGATGACAGCCATTTCCATTTGGGTTTCTTTAAATTCTATAATTGAAACTTTGTAGCCTAGAGTGGAGGCCTAGGCACTAGGGATGACAAAGCTTGGCTTCCTCCGTTGCCTGGGTAACCCTAGTCTCTGCTCTCTCCAGCTCTGTGGCTGCCGCCATTTCTGTTGGGATATATCTTCTATAACTGAAACTTTGTAGCATTGAGTGGAGGCCTAGTCCGGCAAGGGCAGATGGAAAGCTTGACTTCCTCCATTGCCGGGGAAACCCAAGCCTCCCTCCTATTCTCAGTGGCCACAGCCATCTTGGTTGGGGCTTATTTGCTGCTGATTGGCTGGTGGGCATGGCTGGTGGGTGTGGCCTGATCAGAGGTATGGTCAATTTGCATACTACTATTTTATTAAATAGGATATTCTTTTTTTTTAAATCTTTATTGTTCAGTTTATTAATTACATTGTTTCCCCTTTTTATCCCCCTATAGCTTCCCTCCTCCCTGTACCTATCCCACCCTCCACCCTCACCTCCCCCTCCCCACTGTCCTCTCCCATTGTTGCTAGATTTTTGTCAAGTCTCTTGCTGCACTTCCCACAACCCTTTTCTCCCCAAGAATTGTCAGTCCACTCCCTCTCTATGTCCATGTCTCTGTTATATTCACCAGTCTAACCTATTCAACAGCCTATCAATTCACTTGATTTTTATGTTCATTTGTTGATAGATGTGTATTTGTTGTTCATAATTTTCATCTTTACCTTTTTCTTCTTCCTCTTCTTAAAGAATATCTTTCAGCATTTCATATAATGTTGGTTTGGTGGTGATGAACTCCTTTAGCTTTTTCTTATCTGCGAAGCACTTCCTCTGACCTTCAATTCTGAATGATAGCTTTGCTGGATAGAGCAATCTTGGTTGTAGATTCTTGCTGTTCATCACTTTGAATATTTCTTGCCACTCCCGTCTGGCCTGCATCGTTTCTGTTGAGAAATCCGCTGACAGTCGTATGGGTGCTCCCTTATAGGTAACTAACTGTTTCTCTCTTGCTGCTTTTAATATTCTCTCTTTGTCTTTTGCTCTTGGCATTTTAATTATGATGTGCCTCGGTGTGGTCCTCTTAGGGTTCCTATATATTGGGGTTCGGTGCACTTCTTGGACTCCTAAGTCAATTTCTTTCACCAGGTGTGGGAAGTTTTCAGTCACTATTTCTTCAAATAGCTTTTCATTGTCTTGACCTCTCGCTTTTTCTGGCACCCCTATAATTCGGATGTTGGTATGCTTGAGGTTGTCCCAGAGGCCCCTTACACTATCTTCAATTTTTTGGATTCTTTTGGTTTCTTGCTTTTTCAGCTGAGTGGATTTTACCTCTTTGTATTTCAAATCTTTAACTTGGTTCTTGGGGTGCTCCAGGGCACTTTCAGGTCTTTGTATAATATTTTTTGTTTCAGTCAGTGTATGCTTAATTTCTGGTTGGTCCTTTTTCATATCCTTGAGAGTCTGCTTTATATCCTTGAGGGTTTCTTTCATTTCCACGTTGGTCTTGATCATTTCTTTGCAGGTCTCGTTTATATCCTGGAGAGTGTTGTTCATTTTCTTGTGGGACTCATTCATTTCCTTTGTGGTCTTGCTTATTTCCTTATAGGCCTCAATCTTTTGTTGGAGCCTCTTAAAAAACCCTATAACCGTGGTTCTGAATTCCATGTCCAGTCGTTTTTTTCCCTCCATTTCTTTCACATCTGATTTCTTTCCATGTTGCTGCATGGTGGCTGCTTCCCTGAGTTGGTCAATTAGCTTTGTGTGGTAGACTTCCTACTAGGGATAGTGGCTCTGCCTCCCCGGTTACCTGAGGTGGATATGGGCTGCACAGTCTTGCTGAAGTTAAGCTCAGTTAATCGTTGCTAGCACTCGGAGGGTTGACCTCCAGGCCAATTGTCTGTGAAGCTCAGCTGTGCTCAGGTTGGGTGGGCGGAGTCTCCGGGCCAAGCAGACAGTGTTAGCTCTGCCCTATGCGGCCCCAGGGACTCTGTGCCGGGGGCAATGGCCGCCAGCATCTCTGAGAGAGAGCCGCTGCGGAGCTCCACCGGCTGCCGGTTGCCTGGGAATTCAGACTTTCCCAAAATGAGTCTGCATGCGCAATGTCTCACCCAGGGTCGTAAAACAAAGCAGTCTGACGGTTTTCTGAATGAGAGGCAAGTCGCGGTGCGCTCTCTGTGCCGTCACGCAGCCGAGCTGTTCGCGCAAGCTGCCTTCTCCACAAGCCGGGAGACCCGGCAGCACCCGAGCTTCGGCGTGCCCTCTCACTGTCCAGTTTTCACCCCGTGTGATAGTGGGTTCTCTGGACTTCGCCCAGAGCTGGAGAATCAGTCCAGTGGGACGCCTTTGTCTCCCTGTTCGAGAAAACTGGCCGGTTTTCAGCCACCCGCCCTCTCCGCGGTGCGCACTCCAAACCTCTCTCCGTGCAAATCTTTCAACGCTGTTCGCCGCCGCTCCTCCGGGTCACAGTGTCTTATCTTCACTTTTATTTGTGGAATTTTCACTCGGTGAGCTTTCTGGTGATTCTGGAAGGTGTTTGTTCTTTCGTTAAGTTGTAGTATTAAAATTGCTGATTATGACGGCAAGATAGGTGTTTTGCCTTTGCTGCCATCTTAGTTCCTCCCCCCTTACCTCTTTTGCACACAACATCACAATAGGATATTCTTTGTGTGATACTTTACATCCCCGGTATTAACTGCCAAGGTGTACTTCTTTATCCCTATACCTTTTTTTACCTAGGCCCTCAAATGTCCTCTACTCTGTCAGCCATCAATCTGCTTTCTGTATCTATGTGCATTTTTCAATATTTGTTCAATAGATTCCATATATAAGTTAAATCATATGGTATTTATCTTTTTCTTACTGGCTTATTTTACTTAGCATAATATTTCCCAGGCCCGTAATAATTACAGGTCCATCTATGCTGTTTTACTTTTTTTAATGGCCAAGTAACATTCCATTATACATACTATGATGTACCTCCACATTTTTATCCACTTATCTATTGATGAGCATTTGGGATGCTTCCATGTATTGGCTATTCTAAATAAGCTGCAATGAACATAGGGATGAATATATTTTTTCAAATTAGTGTTTCAGGTTTCTTTGGATATATGCCCAGAAGTGAAATTGCTGGGTCATAAGGCAGTGAGTTCCATTTTTAATTTTTTGAAGAACCTCCACACTGTTTTCCATAGCGGCTGCATCAGTTTGTGTTCCCACAAACAGAAAGCATACTTCTTATCTTGCACCTTCAAAATGGCTGGATACCAATTTAGAGTGAGCAAAGAAGACTCACAAACATCATCAGCAGTAACCAACATCAAAGGAAAAATTATAAAGGGAACTTCAGTTAGTATGTTGTCAGGTCCTACAAAATCATGAGAACTGTGATGATGGAAATTTTTTCTGCAGGAAAAGAGCACAAAAGAGTGCAAAAGGGACCTGACTTACGAGCCTATTACAGTGACAATTTAGTGTACAGTAATCAAAGTAACAATTGCTTCCTATTCATTTATCTATGTTGGGAACAGAAAGTTACTTCCAAAAGCCCATATTCTGATAATTGCCTCAGTGAGCTACCACTTTAAAGGGAAAAAAAGCATTTGCTGACGTTGGAATTGTTCCAGTGAAAGGGTAGTCAACATCGGAACAATTTGGGTGAATTTTATCAATTGAATGATGAGGAAGAAGAAACCCAATTATGTCTAAATATAAATTAAAACAATCCTATAGAATTAGCCAGCAGGATGGCACCGTTCTAATGAAATTATGCTGGTGCAGGAGAAAGGCTAATTTATAGATTAATAATTTTTATTGAAAGTTTTCTCTGTCAAAGATCTAGGCCCAGGCACTTAGGCTAATTTTTGAAGTTGATGTTCTAAGATGTTAGAGATTTCATTCCTGAGATTGATGGTGAGCCCCATTTTTAGAGGCTGAATTGTGTGCCCCACAAATACTTACATCGAAGCCTTCACCCACAATGTGGCCATATTGGAAATAGGGTCTTTAAGAAATTATGTTTAAGGAAGTCATAAGAGTAGGGCCCGAATCCAATGAAACTGGGGACTTTGTAAGCAGAGGAAGAAACCCCAGGAATGCATATGCACAAAGGGAAGGCAAGGTCATGACAGTGTGAAGGTAGCCATCTGTGAGGCAGGAAGAGAGGCCTCACAGGAAACCAACCCTGCTGGCACCTCTTGGACTTCTTGCCTCCACAACTTTGAGGAGATAAATGTCTGCTGTGTAAGCCACCCAGTCTGTGGTATTTTGTTATGGTGATCTGAGCAGATTGATACCCCCACACAGCAACTATTCTCAAGTTTGAGAGTGGCTAGTTCAGGCACTTTATCATAAGTCAGTATCACTTAGCATTCTCCTTTCAATCCATAGAAAAGTGCTCAATATAAGTGAGCAATGGCAGAGATTCCCAAATTGTAACCATGTTTGGGTGAATTTTAAAGTGATTGATGTAAATTACATCTGACAAGTGTCTTTCTCCTCTCAATTTAATTTCATTGCCTATCAGTTACATTGAACTACATGAATTTTCCTTCTGCCTTACTTTCCTTTCAACTGTAAATAAGTTTGATACCTTTAGAGTTGCCAATGAACTACCACTCAAACCTATTTTCACAAGGACTTTGCAATATCATAGGAAAAGCTTTAGTCTTTTAATTCCAGAATGCTTTGATATTCATCCCAGAAAAAAAAGAGGTGATCTGAAGAAAGTGCAGATGAGGCATACTAGTACATAATTTTTAGATTTTCTAGAGCTTACTAAAGACATGTATGTAATAAAGTTGTCTCTGGGTTTTTTTTATGAGGGCAATTCATTCTTTCAGCATAGTCTTGAACACTGATACTGAACTAACAGAAACAACGTATGTAACTTACACAATTTTCAAAGTACTCATTCAATCAGTCTTAAGCCAACCCTTTCCATGACACTTTAGTTTCTCTAACTAGTTTTCAAAATATCCTGCTCATCTGTGAGACCTTTTAGGAAGAAACATTTTAACTTTATTGCAGTGTCTTCAGAGCCTTATATTCATTCTATTCTCCATAAATACATATTGAATTATGTTGAAGACTACCTGAACTAATTAATATTTTCCCCTTAAAATTAGATTCAATAATAAAACTACAACAGAATTACAGCTATTTTCCCCTAGCTACATTTTAAAGTCACATTTCATTTATTCTCTGAGAACCAATGAGGACATGTATTTCCGTGCAAAATGGAGCAACTCTATAAATTCATAATGGCTCCTTCAAACAAAACAAGAATAGAAAAGTGGATCAATTTAACCAGACAATAAAAATTAAGTTACTTCTATTTTGACTAAAGAAAACATCTTTAAGAGAGAGTTTCAGAACTGCAAATTACAATTTAAAATGATAGCTGAAGGGCATAATCTACAGGAAGGCAATTTTTGTAAGATATATTAAATTTGAACTTTTCTATTATATTTGATGAGATTTAGAATCATAGTGTTTTAAAACTTAAAATAAGGGAGGCTTTTGAGAGCTCCCATTGAAAAGCAAATCATGGAAAGAACCCTTTTCTATGTGTAAAATATGCAGATTTGCCTTTGAAAGATGGAGCAGCCACTTCCCCAGAGGTTTATGTACAAAGTAAGTTTCAAATAAAGATGCTGATAATAAAAAATTTTGTTCTCTTAATATCTGTTTTTTTTTTTTTTTAAAAAAGACCAACTCCACAAATCAGTAAACGGGGATCCATCATCTATGGTGGCTCTGCTAACAATCTTATGCGTTGCCATGGCACCACAACAGGGTTGCTAGCAGGCTTGTCCACCTGGGAGAAATCATGCGTTGCATCCTCCATACCACTCAGTATTGGAGTCTCCACATTTAGTTAGTGGTTTGCTTCCCCCCCCCCCCCCATTCTAACACTAAAGAAATAGTTCTGTGGAATAGAAATGTAACAGCAGTAGCAAGAGTTTTGGAATCAAACACCATGTTTTCATTCAGCTTTGCCATATTACTAAACAGGTGGTCTTCTTCAGCCACTCTGTCCCTCTCAGGTTTGATTAAATGACTAGAAAAACAATCCTGTTTGCAGCATTGTTGCAGGAGTTAGAGACAGTGTCCCTAATCTAAATATTATATCTAGTACACAGTGGACACTCATCTGTAATTATTTGCATTGTACATAGAATTGGCCAATTTGTCATCAAACTATAGTTTCTCAGTTTCTGTCTGGATTGAGTTGTGATGGTGGTCTGGTTTTTTTTGTTGTTGTTGTTATTGTTTGTTTGTTTTTTCTGCCCTGAGGCGATCCAAACTGATTTGTATCGGGTCATGTGAAAAATAGCACTAGACATATACATATAGACACGGTTCTTTAAGCAATTTATCCACCCATAAGAACTATCCCCTAAATGCACAGGAGTTATTTACTCTGATAAATATCATGAGCAATTAGGTCCACAATGTTTACTGAAAACTACTCTGTGTCAGGCACTTTATCAGATCTCTGGGCAGCAGCAGTGAACCAAGTAGTCAAATTCCTTGACTTCATGGTATCATAGAGAAAACAGAAATTTAAAGATACTTTCAAGCCCCTTTCCACAGATTTTTTTTTTTACTCTTCTTTCTTCCTAGCATAATTTAGCTATCAATTTCCTCATCTTGATTCTCAATTATAGGACACTAACTATTTCCTGCTGATGTAATACAGCTCCAAGACCACATACTTGTATTAGTATGTAGTACTCTATTACCAAAAAGTCATTTGGCAACTGCAGTGAAGATTTTTGAGCAAAGGAGTAAAACAGAAGGGGAATAGAAATTGGTGTCACCTAGTTGACCCAGGGTAAATATATATAGTAAACAATCTGCCAAATAATGTATTCTCAGCCTTCATATTGATCAGCTTGCCTTTAGTGATAGAGATCCAGAGCATAGACATTCTGTATCTTACACACTTGGCCATCCAGACTAGATCTCTTAGTAGGAATGCACTGGTCAGTCTGCACAATCACATTCTGGATTTTAAAATTTCAGGTTTGAAAACATCAGATTTCTGGTTATCAGAGGTAGGAGGAAGAGGTTTGGAGGGAGATGGTCAAAAACATAAACTTCCAGTTATCTATATATTTCTATCTAATAAAAGAGTAATATGCAAATTTATCATACCTCTGACCAAGTCATGCCCACAGCCATGCACATCAGCCAATCAGGAGCAAATTATGCAAATAAACCCCAACCAAGATGGCTGTGGCCACTGAAAGCAGGAGGGAGGCTTCAGTTTTCCCAGCAATGGCAGAAGCCTAGTTTTCCACCTGCCATTGCTGGCCTAGGCCTCCACTACAAAGTTTCAATTATAGAAGATATATCTCAACATAAATGGAGGCAGCCATGGAGCTGAAGAGAGGAGGAGGCTAGGATTGTGTGGTCAATAGAGGAAGCCAAGCTTCTGCAGCTCTGGCCAGCCTAGACCTCCACTCCAGGCTACAATGTTTCAATTATAGAAGGTAAATGTCCCAACAGAAATGGCTATGGCCATGGAGCAAGCAGGAGGCTTGGCTCTGCTCCAGGCTACAAAGTTTCAATGGTAGAACATAAATTAATTCCAGATCCCAGGGCCTCCACTTGGGTCGCTGGGGGGGAGTGGTTGGCCTGCAAACCACCATAGGCCCCTCGCCCAGGCTGTCCCACACACCAAGGGACACCCTTCAGGGCAAACCAGCTGCCCCCCACCCATGTACCAGGCCTCTATCCTATCTAATAAAAGAGTAATTTGCAGATTGACCATCACTCCATAGGCTGCCCCCATGTGGTCAAAATCCTGCCCCCATGTAGACACAAGATGGCCACCACAAAATGGCCAGCAGGAGAGGGCAGTTAGGAGGTTCCAGGAATGCAAGGGAGGGCAGTTAGGGGTGACCAGGCCAGCAGAGGAGGGAATTTGGGAGCAAACAGTGTTGCAGGCCAGCAGTTAAACATCAATTAGGCTGGCAGGGTAGTGGTTAGTGGCAATCAGGGAGGCAGGCAGGTGAGCAGTTTGGGGCCAGCAGTCCTGGATTGTAGAAGGATGTCTAACTTCCCGTTTAGGCCCGATCCTACCAGAATCAGGCCTAAATGGGCAGTTGGACATCCCTCAAGGGGTCCCAGATAGGAGAGGGTGCAGGCTGGGCTGAGGGACACCCCGACCCCTGTGCACAAATTTCGTGCATTAGGCCTCTAGTGTGTGTGTGTGTGTGTGTGTGTGTGTGTATATATATATATATATATGTCTAAGTGACCATCCAGCCATTCGACTGTCTGACTGGTAGCTATGGCACACAATGACCACCAGGAGGAAGATGCTCAATGCAGGAGCTGCTGAGCTGCAATGACTTGGCAGCTGTGGTTCTCGTGTGATGCACCTGGATCCAGAGAGGAGAGAACCTGATTCTGGGGTACATCACCTGAAAACTGCCTTCTCACAATCCAGAACCTCTTGGGGGATGTTGGAAAACTGGTTTTTGCCAGATCCTTGCAAGCCATACCAAGGGACCCCCCACTAGTGCACAAATTCATGTACTAGGCCTCTAGTAAAATAAATAAGTACTAGGGATGCAATGTATAATATGATAACTACAGTTAGCACTGTTGTATGATATATAGGAATGTTGTTAACAGAGTAGATCTTTAGATCAAAAGGAGAATTTTTCTTTTTCTTTTTATTGTATCTACTGGGAGCCCAGTGCACAAAATTCATGCACTGGGGGTGAGTGATCCCTCAGCCCAACCTGCCCCTCACACATACAGGGAGCCCTCAGGGAATGTCCTACTAACCACTCATCCCAGCCTGTCCAAGGCCTAAAGCCTTTGGCAGAGGCTTTAGGCCTTGGGCACACAGCCATTGCCCTGAAATGGGGCCGATGGCTGGCTCTGTCTCAGCCAACCTCCCCCCCCCCACTCCCCTGGCCCAGGCCTTCATCCTCACCAGCTCACGCTGACTGCCTCAACCCTGCCCTCCCCCCATGGCCCTGGTTGCCTCAGCCTTGCCCCCTTGCGTCCCGGGCTGCCTTGGCCCTGACCCCCTGCTCCTGATTGGCTGGTGGGCGTGGCTGTGGGTATAGCAAAGGTATGGTCAATTTGCATACTACTTTTTTATTAGATCGGATATGCAGTGATGGATATGAACTAAATTTATTGTAGTAATCATTTCACAATATATATATATCAAACCATCACTCTGTACATCTTAAACTTACACAATGATATATATATATATCAATTATTTCTTAACAAAATTGGAAAAAATTCTGTTTTAAATGGTATTATTAGTTGGTAAAACTTTTTGGCAGTATCTATGAAAGCTAAATATTTTGCATACCCTCAAATCTGCTAATTTTGATCCTAGATAAGAGTTCAACAGAAATGTACACTTTTTTTTCTTGTCCATTTATATTTCCACCTTTAGTACTAGTTAAATTACTTTTCCTATCTCAAAATGGGCATGAATTTTATATCTATTTGGGAATAGTTGTTGAAATTTTGTTTTCATCACATTGAAGCACATGGTTTAAACAGTAATTTGAAACATAAACCAGATATACAGAAAATTAGAGTGAATCCCATATGCCTTTTTATTTGAATAATTTAATAATTTTTTTTCAAAATTTGGTTACCTTTGATTCATGTATCTAATTTTTCTCTTTTTTCTAATCATTACATGAGGATGTATTTTTATTGATTTCCAGAGAAAGAAGAGAGGAGAGAGAGAGAGAGAAAATCATCAATGTGAAAGAGAGACATATATGGGTTACCTCCCGTATGTACCCCAATGAGGGATAAAAATCCTACAACCTAAGTATGTGCCTTGACTGGGAATTGAACCTGCAATATTTTGGTGTTTGGGACATACTTACTGAACCATCCAGCCAGGGCTTCTTTTCTTTTTTATATAACATAGTATTTATTTTAATGTGGATGATTTTATTTTCTACTTAACAATCTAGTAATTTGACAAATATAGATGACTATGAGACAAATATATCTTTGTGCATTAACTTAATGAATCCAACATAATTGCATATTATGTTTACTAGATAGTGCGTCTAAGAATTTTTATGGCACCAGATCTTTTCATAGCCCTAAACTGGAAACAAACCAACTGCTCATCAATAAATAGTAGAATGGAAAATCAGTTATAGCATATTCATATAATGGCATATGACCCAGTGGTGACTGTGAAAGATCTACAATTTTACACAGTATCATGAATGAATCTCATGAATATAATGTTCAGAGAATGAAGCCACATATAAAAGTGTCTACTGTATGATTCTCTTGACTCCTAAGCAGACTGGACTAATATAGAGTGTTAGAACCCAGGACACTGGTAATTCTTGTAGCCCGTGGGAGAGTAATGACTGGATGGGAACACAAGGAAGTTTCTGGGCTGCTGGTGATGCTCTACTTTTTGATCTGGTTGCTAGTTTTCTAGATGTGCTCCTTTTGTAAGTTTTAATTTATTATTAATTACTTAGAGGTTAATTATTATTTGTAAACGTTTCAGTACATATGGCAGACTTCTATAAAAATTTCCCAATAAAATATAGGCCTCTCGCCTAACAGGTGGAAGTGGGGAGAACTGGTCAAAGAATCTATGAGAAGAGCTGGACTGGTGTGATTCAGTGGTTGAGTGTTGGTTGACTTGTGAATCAGGAAGTCATGGTTTCATACCTGGTCAGAGCACAAGCCTGGGTTCTGGGCTTGATTCCCAATGGAGTATGTGCAAAAGGCAGCAGATCAATAATTCTCTCCCATCAGTGATGTTCCTCTTTCTCCATCTTTCTGTGTCTGAAATAAAAACATTTTTTAAAAAATCTATGAGATCATTAAGTTCAGTATGATCATTATCTCTAAAAGGATCTAAGAAGCAAGATGAGTCTGATCTCTATCCTTCAATATAAGCACCTTTTCTTAATTCCTTGATTTTTACTTTTTTCTTTTGGAGAAAATTGAATTCAGTGACTGATGCCAGGAAATCCCAGTAATTGAATCAGCATGTTTTTGAATAAAGTTCTTTAATTGTCTTCCGTTAATGATTTGTATGCTTGCTGTCATAGAAATGGACAATGCAGCATTTTAGCTAAAAGCCTCCCAAGTTATGAGTAAACAGGTTGCTTATACAGGATATTTCAGTGACCTGGGTTACTGGGATTGTCTAGTTTAAACAGAAAGCAAAATCTAAATGAATGACTTTGTTGATTAATTCAACCCATCAATCAGAGAACATCTACTGTATTCTAGGCCCTGTATTTAGATAGTAGGGACAGGAAAAAGCAACATCCAATCCTTGTCTTTATGGAATTAGTGTTCTAGACAGCGGATGAACTCACTAAACAGATACCTAAAATGATGGGCTGGCTATCAGTGGTCGGTAAACTCATTAGTCAACAGAGCCAAATATCAACAGTACAATGATTGAAATTTCTTTTGAGATCCATATTTTTTAAACTTAAACTTCTTCTAATGCCACTTCTACAAAATAGACTTGCCCAGGCCGTGGTATTTTGTGGAAGAGCCACATTCAATGGGCCAAAGAACCGCATGTGGCTCAGGAGCCGCAGTTTGCTGACGACAGGGCTATCCCATAAGAGTGAATTATGTATAGGGCTTTGATGTAACAGACAAAATGAGTAAGTGATCTGTTTTAGGGATTTAAGAAAGACTTTATGGAGAGAGTAACATTTGTACATGGTCATAAAGAATAAGGTGTAGCTTTCAAAAAAGGAAAAAGAAAAGGATAAGTCCAGCCTGAGGGAACAGACTTTGCAAAGTCATCACTGTGAAAGTGTACACTATGTGCTAAAGGGGAAGAGTGGCAGTTAAGGACAATAGGGGTGTTTGAGGCCGGATTATAAAAACATAGAGGATGCTATTGGTGACCTACTCAGATCTTTGTCTGGCCAGTGTGTTCTTCCTTCAGCTGCTGTGAGTGTTGGCTAATCTCTTCCCTCTTCTCCAGTTAATTTCTGTACATCCTGGGGCAGTGGTTGGCAAACTCATTAGTCAACAGAGCCAAATATCAACAATACAAAGATTGAAATTTATTTTGATAGCCGAAAACCGACTTCTACGCATGGGCCACAAAATTTCAATCGTACTGTACATATGCGCCTGCACATGTTATTTTGTGGAAGAGCCACACTCAAGTGGCCAAAGAGCCGCATGTGGCTTGTGAGCCTCAGTATGCTGACCACTGTCCTGGGGAAACCTGCAACCAATAGCTGACTGCCCTGGAGGCACAGGAACCTTCTCATTGCTTTCAGATCAGTGAACTCTAAGTTGCTGTTCTTATTCCAGAGCTCCCATGAGATGGGGTTAAGCCTAGACTAGAGCTGAGACCATATCCTTGCTTAGGTCCTTAAACCTGTGCTAGCCTACCCCCCTGGCTCCCAGGTGCAAGAGTCTAGTCTCAGACTCTGTGTTTAGGGATCCTGACTTATGACTTCAACTTTGAGTCTATAAATAATCCAGAGTCACTGAAAATCTTAAATCGGTGGGATGACTCAATGAGAACTGCATTTTGTAAATTTAGCACTGTCTGAATTTGATAATAATTCTTCTGGTTTATTTTAAATCTAAGAATGTATTGCCCTAGCTGGTTTGGCACAGTGGATAGAGTGTCAGCCTGCTGACTAAAGGGTCCTAAGTTCCATTCCAGTCAAGGGCACATGCCTGGGTTGTGGGCTCGATCCTCAGTAGGGGACATGCAGGAGGTAGCCAAACATCTCATCATTGATGTTTCTATCTGTTTCTCCCTCTCCCTTCCTCTCTAAAATCAAGAATTTTTTTTAAAAAAGTATTGATTTTAAACATCGTTAAAACATTTTTTTTTATCTTCACCGGAGGAGGAGTTGGATATTTTTCCATTGATTTTCAGAGAGTAGGGAAGGAAGAAGGAGGAGGAGAAGGAGAAGAAGAAGAGAGGAGAGGAGGAGGAGGAGGAGAAGAAGAGAGGAGAGAAGAGAGGAGAGAAGAAGCATCCTACCAGAGGTGCAGAATTGGACCTGCAACCCAGTTACGTGCCCTTGAAGGGGGAATCCAACCTAGAACCCTCCTGTGCAAAGGCCAACACTCCATCCACTGGGCCATGCTGGCTGGGACCAATATGACTTTTTGAAACACAATCTGAGGAGTGGTGTGTGTGTGTGTGTGTGTGTGTGTGTGTGTGTGTGTGTGTGTGTGTGTGTGTGTGTGATGTTTCTCTCTCATCGATGTTTCTGGCTTTCTGTCCCTCTACCTTCCTATCTGTAGAAAATCAATAAAATATGTTTTTAAAAATAAATAAATAACAAAAGAGATGCATAGAGGAAGTTTATTTTAAGTTTCAAGAGAAGAAAAGACCAGTGCATTGCTCGTTAACACAGAGCCAGAAATAAAGGGTGGCTCCTTTTTAAGCCCTGACTGTTTGTTGCTAAGTGACAAGGAAGGGAGGAGGATTGGGGCTGAAGTTGAGTTTGCTTGTTTTTCTGCAGATCACCTTGTAAATGTCCTAACAGGTATCTCTATCAGCATTTTCCCCAAGCCTGTAACATATGCTCAGAGCAAACCTTATAAAGAGTTCAAAAGAGGCTTGTTACAAGTGGAGGGGGGAGGGGGACTTTCTATCAACTAGGAACTCCTTGGTGTGAATTACCCCTGAGTTGTAAATACAACAGAGAGGATGAGTATACAAGAACTCAGCCTTGAGAGTCGTTTATCTTGTCTTGCAGGTTGAACAGAGGAGCTGTTTGAATCAGAGCAGCTAAAAAACTTGGGTGTGTCTCAAAAGTTGTGGAAAGTCACAGTAAAGAAAAAGACCTTACAATTACAGCAGTAATTACTTCTCATTTCTGTACTTTGAAAAAAAATTCTTATTCTATAGGTCATTATTTCACAATATTTATTAGAACTAGAACTTTAGTAATTGATAATAAAGAAAAAGGATATTAATTCTCATTGGTGACCTGCTGCGGATCACTTGAACAATGTATGAAGTTTCATATTTGAGTGTATATTTTCTAGTTCACAGAATCTCTCCCCCTTTGTAACTGATAACAGCTCTTTGCTTATCCTTTGTCATGCTCCCTGACTCCTATCCAAAGTGGAACTAGAGGATTTATGGAATTCTTAATTGGGTGACCTAGCCCAAAAAGCTAGTTGAGTGATCAGAATAACACAGGCTGGGATACTGAATTTTTAAAAAATTTGTTCTGGCAGACCCATTTAGGGGCTAATGTAATTAAAGCTGAGATTCCTTGCCTTTTTGAATCCTGGCACATTAAATCTCCCCTCCATTTTGGGAGTCTCCAGTAAGTAGTCTTTATCTTTCTTCTTAAGATAAAACATCTGTCTGTCATGGGGACCTTACATCCTCCCAATTTTCAAAAGTTTGTTGAGTGACTGAATGAAGGCAAGGATCTTATAATCACTGGTTATCTGTAGCTTATTATTTGGTATATGATGTTCTAGGCATGGACACCTTTGGTTTGGTCCACCCAACAGCTCTTTCTCTCAGCTTCCCTCATCTACATGTTAACGGGGATCCAACAAGTTACTGCCAGGGCACCTTAACTTGTGGCCAAAGTAGATTTGAAGAGAGTGGTCAGTAAGTCACCAAAAATTCTGAATGGGGTGACAATCTGAAAACACAGTATGTTCAATTGGCATCCTGTGGATCACATTTCCATACAAAGATCTTTCCTATGCATATATGAATTTGGGCAAGTTACTTGACTTCTCTATGCTTCAATTTTCATATCAGTAAAATGGAGACCACAATATCTACTTCCTGGGGTTGTTTAAAATATTAAATGTGATAATGAGTATGAAAGAACCTTATACAATTCCTAGTAGTATACAGTTTAGCTTTTTCATATTCTTCTGTGTAGATTGTTCTTTATAAAATACTAGAGGCCCAATACACAAAATTGTGCATGGGTAAGGTCCCTAGGCCTAGCCTGTGGCCAAGGCCATTTTTCATCCATTTTCTGGCCACCACTGCCACCAACAGCAACCCCGTTCCCCTTGCAGTCCCTTGTCCTGGCCTGGAACTTCTGTCAGTCAGCCGGTTCCCCTCCCCAGCCCCAGGTCCCACCCCATCTCCACCACCAGCCACCAGGTTCCCCTCCCTGGCCCCCCACCTCATAACAATTGGTCAAGCAGTTGTTAAGGTCGTTACACTTATGGTTTGGTCTTTTATTATATAGGATCTGATTTTAGGGCTCCTGGATCATCTTTATAACAGACACCACACAAAACTCTTATTATGTGCCAAGTGCTTTGTTAAGAAACTTATTCAGTATGAGTAATCTGAATTCCCATATGCCACCATAGTGAGTGATTTAAAAAATTCTTTACTTATTGATTTTTGAGAGAGAGAGAGAGAGAGAGAGAGAGAGAGAGAGAGAGAGAGAGAGATTAATTTGTGATTTGTTTACCACTTATGTATGTATTCTTTGGTTAACTCTTGTATGTGTCCTGACTGGCGATCGAACCCACATATCTGGACATTACTCTAAGCAACTGACCCAGCTAAAATTTGACTGATTTATTTCTCATAGCAATAACCTGGATAGATATTTCTAGTATTTTACAAATGAGGAAACTAACTGAAGAAACTGGGTTGAGATGCACTACATCCAGTTTCTTACATTTCCTTTAGCTATAGTCCTTGTCTAGTGATTTCTCAATCTTGTGTATCTTGGCTCACAATAAAATTAATATTTCTATGGCTCATGGGGATAAATGGATGAAGCTGCTCACAGCTATAGATGACTGGCTCACACCCCATCTAGTGCCTCCGCTTGGTTTACACCCCATCTAGTGCCCCCTTATAGCTTAGAATAAAATATTTCAATTGTCCATTTGCATATGTGCAAAGGTGCACAATTTGAGGAGATTTTAGAAAGATTTTTGATAATAAAATTTGGCAGTGCGGAAATAGATTTCTGGTAAACACTTTCTGTCGGGTAACCAGAAAATAAAACCTTCTGCCGTTGCCATGGAAAATGGACAGAGACAAAGTACAAAACTGATCTCTAGCATTATGACATTTTATAAATCAAGGCTGATTCTACTTGGTAAACTCCTTCATTTTGCTGTCAACATGTTCCATGTGTCCTTTCCTAACATGGTAATCAAATACCTAGGTTTCTAGATTAACAATAAATATAAAATTGTTTTAGAATCCATCTCCCCTTCTCCTCACCTACATTTTCTTTGCCATGAGTCAGAATTCTCTAAGAAAATAAAACGTTTTTGATATGCAGCAGATGTTTGATTCTGGAACACAAGTATTTTGCCCACCATTGGTGGGAGATCACTTTGGCAGCCTTTGTTTTTGCAGTGCCTGGGAAAGAGAAATATGCCCAAAGCTACATTACTGAAGAGAATGGCTGTTTTTAAAAATGTGAATAATTAACTTATTTAAAAACTCTAATGGAAGGGAACAGCAATAGACCTGTTGAAAAATGAGGAAGGCCCTAGCTGGTTTGGTTCAGTGAATAGAGTGTTGGCTTGTAAACTAAAGAGTCCTGGGTTTGTTTCTGGTCAAGGGCACATACCTCGGCTTTAGGCTCTTCCCTGGCCAGGCCCTGATTGGAGCTTGTGTAGGTGGCAACCAATCAACATTTCTCACTGTCTTTCACTCTCTCTAAAAATATCCTTGGGTGAGGATTAAAAAACAACAACAAATGAAACAAACAAAAGATAGATAGATAGATAGATAGATAGATAGATAGATAGATAGATAGATAGATAGATAGATAGATAGATAGATAATAGATAGATAGACAGAGAAGTAAGGGAAGAATACACCTGTCAGTAAGTCTTTAGAATTGACAGAAAGCTTTAATGAGGGAAGACCACAAATTTTCACAGAAGACCTGCTATGTGTATAATAGTGACTGTGCTCCCCTAAATTCCACAATTAACTTGGATAGCATTTATTCAGACCCCTATGTAAGAGATTCTATTGGTGTCCTTGCCTAAAGACAGGACCAACTGTGCTATAACTCTAGTACCAGCATTGCCCACATTATTGAGTGAAGTTTGACTTCAGCTAAACTATAGCCTTTCTTTGTTCCTTCTCTTGCCCAATCCTGCTTTCTCCACCCCTTTTCTTCTTTAACAAATGGTCCAATCTCATGCTGTGCTTCTTGGGAACCTGACTCAAGACACTTTATTTTACTGATGGAATAATTTAATGGAATCACACAGAGGTTAGAAATTGAGTGGAGATAACCCAGTTGGTATATGAAAGAACTGGTATTCAAATAGCTTTTCTAACTTTACCAAGCTATTTCTTAATTTAGTTTTCATATAAAGTTGTTAGCTGGGATAATTAAAATACTCTTTTATCTTTCTACATTTTAGTTCTAACCCCCATGCTGGTGACTTTGGATAAAGTCTTACATATATCTGAACTAGAGGCCTGGTGCACAAAATTTGTGCACTGGGGCGGATGACAGAGGGTCCCTTAGCCTGGCCTGAGGTCTCTCTCAGTCCAGAAGCCCTCAGGGAGTGGGCCTAAGTCATCAGTCAGACATCCTTTTAAAATTTATTGTAAAAAATTTTATTTATTTACAATAAATAAAATTGAACCCCAACCTTAACTAGCAATCAATTTCCTTTATCTTATCTTTTTTTGTAAAATAGCACTTACCTTTTTCTAATATACAGTGATATTGATTATTAACTAACTTATTTTTGTTTCTTCTCTCTCTATCCCCACTAGGATGAGATCACACAAAAGGAGAGATCTTTGTTTCTAATCAATGGTATATCCCTTGCACTTGGAACAGACTGGCACAGAGTAGCAATCAATAAATATATGCTAAACAAATGAAGAAAACTTACCTCTTTCAGTTTAAACATCTGTCTTCAAGCCCAAATTAGAGCTGTACAGAGGAATATTTTCGAGTTGAATTACTAAAGTAATAAGTTAAGAAAAATGTTTCTGAGTAAGTCATTAAAATAGAGATTGTACACATGCCAACACACCCACATCCAGATTCAAAATTTTCATTCCTGTTTGTTCTTTTTGTCCCTTTTAAATGAGAATTTTTCTTTAAGGTCTTGTACTTCAACACTGAGTCATTGAAAGACTGAGTTGCTTATCAGTCAATGGCTTTGGCAAATTTTCTTTTGTTTGATTAGCAACTAAACAAGAGCACAGTAAAAAAAATCAGCTACCGGTATTTATGAAATTTCAAATTAAAAAATTCAATAGTCCGTTTTAAGTTGTATTTCCCATCCGCTGTTTCTTTCTTTCTTTTTTTCTAGGTTAGCATGTTTATTCTGTCAAAGGAAATCATATTCTTCCTACGTCAAATGGAAATACTTCCTGGGATTGTGGGGCACTATAAAATTAATATTCACACATGACTAAAATATTGTGCTATTTACAGTTTGCTTGGTTATCATGTAGTCCCAAGTTTCTATGGAAGGAATTATAACAAACATCTCACAAGAAAACATGTAAACATATGTATTATATGCATGAAAAGGACTGGAGAGGAACATCTCAAAATACTACCCCATTCTTTCTGAGGGGCAGAACTAGGGAATTTATGTCAATTTCCTGTACACATATCTTCTGTGGATTTCTACAAGTTCTGGAACATTGTATTCAGGTGAACAAGTTTCAATACCCATCACAGGTCCTTCCTCCACTTTTAAAACTTTACATTCTTTTATCTTAAAAAAGGAAGTACCAACCCAAATATTCTCAAAATGCCCTTTCCAGACTCATTCTACTTCAGTTATATTTTTTGCAACTACTTCAATTGCTGTAAATGGTCTTTTATGCATTTCCGAAGCCTATGCTTTTACAAGTGACATAATTGTTCTTTTGGGTAGTACAAATTGTGCTGTTGGAGGGTTGTAAAGTATTGGCTGCCTAAAGACTTGTGACAAATTCTAAATGGTCCCTTAGTGACCAACAGTGATGACTGTCCCCATGGAAATGAAATTCCATCTGTTACAATACTGATTCTGGAGTTGAATGTGTTCGTGGCCCCTTGAGCAATTAGAAATTGCCCAAAAATAGCTTGGTAGAAAGTAAGTGATCATTGACAGAGGTCATGCCCCATACATATTAAAAGTTCTGGGTCACAGGTATATTTCAAAGCAGAGTCTAGAACTCCTCAGTTATTAGTAACATCTTTCAAACTGCCAAGGAAGGCCCTTCAAACTAATCAAGTTTAAGATAAATAAGGTAGTTTTCATTTTGGCATCATTTCTCTTTGTGGATGCAGCATTTTGCAAATTCAAATAGCCTGCAATCTACATCCCAGAGGAACACATTGATGGTGACCTTGAAAACACTGCTGAACTTGGCATTTATTAAGCAAGTGGAATCCTTCCTCACTCCCTTATCCCCAATGACTTCAACAAGAAATGATGTTAACTATCTTTATATATAAAAGTCTAATATTCAAAGTGTCCCCTTGGGAGTTAGACCAGCAGAACAAGAGTTTGATCACTTGCTATCACGTGCACTGATGACCAGGGGCAGTGCGAAACATGACAGGCAACCAGCAGCAGCTGCAGGGCACTGAGTTAGCCAGGGAAGAAGGAGATGGGGAACTTGATCAGCCCTGATTGCTGGCCAGGCCTAGAGACACTACCCATGCACAAATTTTGTGCACCAGGCCTCTAGTAGGGTTAATGATAGGAGGAGGGGAGAGAATTAACTTTAATCATTACTAGCAAAACTTTTGAGAAGGAAAGATGTACACATTCTCAAGCGGCTGTGACTGGACCTGAAAATCAAAACCCATATCAATTTTTGTTTTATTTTGTAAAAAGGGAAACACAAACTGTGAGGGTACATTATATTGAGGTGCATTTAGAAATAATCAACTTCAAAAGAGAAGTTTATTTCTTGTATATGAGCTAGAATTATTCCCATCTGAAAATTGGTGCAGAAATGGCTACTATTTCTGCACCAAGTGAATTACTTAAATATATTTCTTGAGGGTGTTTTTCTTCCCTCTCAGATACTTGTTTTTATTCAAGATTGTTACATGGTCAATGAAATGCTAACTTCTATTCCATTCTTTGCTGGAAGGACGTGCTTATTCATTAATTGGAAAGAAAAGGAAAGAACCCACAGCTGCCCAGCTGGTTATACTAACCACTTTCTATTTTCAGTATCATCTGCCAAAAATAATTTCTGGCATTATGAGGGAGATAAAAACAAATACAGTTGGAGATTTGAGAAAAATAAATTTATTTTAGTATTTCATTACTTTTATGAAGGAAAAAAAAACACCCAAAGAAGTGGTTGTGTATCACAACCACATGTATTAAAACATGAAATGTCTGCTTATTTCAGTTCCTGAGTTCTGCCTTAGTCAAAAGTTAGTTTTCCTGGAAGATGTATAAAGACCCTTGGATTTCTAGAAAACTCTTTAGTGAATGTGTCATTATCCTTAACAGGACTCTGATGGTTCTCTAAACGTTACAGACACTTCCTAAATTACTGTTTTTATTTTTGTAAGAACATAGTTTATGCATTAAAAAGAAGTGCTTTCAAATTCTTTCTTGATCAATAGCTTCCTTCTCTCTCTCTTGTTTTCTTAGTATCTTAACTAAGAAACAAAAAAAACAACTTTAAATTTTATTAAAATAAAACTATTTTTGTATGTAGTAGAGCTGTGTCTAGTGAATAATAACTTAATTGATTAATACAGATTGTGTGTAGGGTTCTACCACAAAATAAAAAATAAAATCTTGTGAAAGCCATCCATTTATACTTAATTGTTCAGCAGGTTGTTCAAAGCTAGGAGAATATTTCATATTCTAAAAAGAAAGTTGCTAATTCTGTCTCTTCCCTGGCAGTTTCAGTGGCAAGAAACTGTTTCTTACAATTCAACTTTCTTTTCTTCTTTGGTTCTCAGAAAGCGGAATTGATCTGGTCACAACTGCTGCAGGAAAATGCTAATAAAATGGTTCCTGGGACAGAAGTTAACTTTCTATTTACCCCCTTCTGTGGCTCTTTAAAAATTTCCTCCCTTTTCATAGAATGCTCTTTCTGAATGTTGTCATATTGCCAAATTCTTGTCATCTTCCAATTTTAGCTCAAAAGCCACTCTTCTTCAGCAGCTACCCCTTGCCAAAGTTCCTAATTGGAATTCTAATATTAATATAGTCTTAATATTCTGGATTTCTCAGATTTTAAAAAAGACACAAAAGTCATGGTGACATAGAAAAAGTAATGTATTCAAGATACGCAAAGAAAAGAAGGAAACTCCTCAATCCTATAAATAAGAAGATATGTTTTTATTTTCTGTATACCAATACATCAGGAATAAGTGCAAGTTAGATATCAGTTTTTAATTGAAATTTGTGAAAGTAACTTCTCTCTCCTTCACTGTTAGAATCTAGAACTAGCTTTTTGCATACTTCCAGTTTCCTTTACTTTTTGGCTCTATTTCATTATGTGTATGCTGTTAATATATTGCATGCTTCTGGAAGGCAGAGCACGTTTCATGCATTTTTGTATTCTCCATTCCATTCAGAACAGTTCCCTGTATAAAAGGAGTCTCCACATATGCATGAAGAATGAACATCCTATTTTCCTATTTACAACACTCATGATTATTTTTATTTTCTGTATAGATATCAACTAATTTTTAATTGAAATTGTAATATTAATATAGTCTTAATAGTCTATACTTCTCAGGCTTTAACAAAAGACACAAACGTCATAGTGACATAGAAAAAGTAATGGATTCAGGATACACAAAGAAAAGAAGGAAACTCCTCACTTCTATAAATATCAATTATGTTTTGTTTGTTTTAAATTTCCTACTGCATAGTAACAGGAAAAGGACTAGAGAGTTCAGAGACTTTTTAGAGATAGAATCTCCCTTCCCGGTAAATGTGAAAACGTATTCTCAACTTTTTTAGAATAGTTCACTATGAATAATGAATGTGCTTAGAGGAATATGCTGCAGTTTGTTTCAAGCAAAACTGAAATATAAGGGGGAAAAGGTGGTGTATTCTCTCTGTCCTTTCCCCCATCCCCTTTTTATAGAAGAAAAGGAGATATGGAATGTCAGGAATTATTTATAAAATCAGCACACATTCCTTTGATTAACATGTTGCCCCACTTTGCTCAATGCTGCAAACACTATGATAGAATATCTACTTTCACAGGCTCCCGGCTACAGGGCATACTGGGTAAGCAAAGTTGGATGGTTTTCAAAACTGTCATCCTTAGTAGATTTACAGACACAAAGAGACTGTCATTAAAATTTAGTCAGTGACCCTGAGCTTGGAATAATTTCAAACTGTTACTCTCAGCCAGGAGTGGACTAAAGTCTAAGGAGAGATTAGGGGCAAATAACAAGATTGGATTCTGACATGCAGGGTGAGAGGTGAGTAGAAAAGAATTGAGATGCTGATTGTATGATGTTAGATAATTTAAATCTAACTAAAGAAATGATTTCTTCTTTGCTGAGCAGTCATAGTTATTCAGCAGGGTCAGCTGCCAGCAGCATGATCATAATCAGCGCTTCTCAAAGTTGGTTGTACATAGAAATCACCTGAGGGTCTTGTTAAAATGCAGATTCAGATGCAGCATGTCTGGCCTGGGCCTGAGATTTCACAGCTCTAACTGGCTTCCAGGTGAGGCTGATGCTACTGAGTCTCAAAACACACCTGAGCTTTTAGAATAATAAAGATCTACTGGTACAACTGTGCTAACTCAGTATATGGTGGCTGCATGTAGATATTAAACAATGAATCAAGATGTGCTGTAAGTGTAAAATACACATCAGGCATTTTTATTGAAATAAAACTTAAATACCACACAATTATCCAGTTTAAAGCATATAATTTAGTGGGTTTTAGTGGCATATTCACAAGGTTATGTAACCATCACCACTACCTAATTTCAGAACATTTTCATCTCCTCCCAAAAAACTCCACACACTTTATCTATTATCCACCTCCCATTCCTACTTCCTCCCAGCCTCTGGCAATCCATTTTTTAGATTTTGTTCCTTTAGGGATTTGCCTATTTTGAACATTTCATATAAATGTAATCATATAATATGTAGCTTATTTCATTTCTGATACTGTTTTCAAGGTTCCTCCATGTTATACTATGTATCATTACTTCCTTCTTTTTATGGTTAATTAATAGTCCATTGTAAGGATATGTCACTTGTTTATTCATTTATTTATTGATAGACATATGTATTGTTTCTACCTTTTGATGATTATGAATAGGTAGCAATTCACATTCTTATACAAATATTTGAATCAACATATGTTTTTATCTCTCTTGAGTATATACCTAAAAGTAAAATCACTGGGTCATATGGTAACTCTCTGTTTCGATTTTTTGAGGAATTGTCAAATAGTTTTTCAAAGTGGCTGAACCATTTGACATTCCTTTCAGAAATTTATGAAGGTTCTAATTTCTCTACATTCTTCCTAATACTTGAACCAATATTAATATATTATTATTATCAATATTTTATTGAGATTTCCTAGTTGTTGTTTTTTATGTTTCAGGATCCCATCTAAGAAACCACATTGCATTTGGTTGTCATATCTCTTCAGGCTCCTCTTGGGTGTTATAGTTTGTTTATCAAACTTTTCTTGTTTGACAATTTGAGAAGTACTGATCAGCTATATTGTAATATATTTTTCTGCTAGAATTTGTCTAAAATTTTTCTGATAAACCTGGAATTATACATAGATTTGAGGGAGTAATATCACACAGAAAGATAACCACATCATATCAAGGGTGTATACCATTAACATGATTTGGTCATTTTGATTTTGACCTTGTTCACTTAGTTGAAACACTGTTTCTCATATTTCTCCACAATGCAGTTATTTATTTTTAAAATTATATTGATCCGGACTCATATATTTATTTCATACTTTGGGTTGTAATCCAATGCCATTTTTATTTTATTTTTTCCTCAAATTATTCCAGGTCTGACGAAGAATCTTTCGGTTTGACATGCTCCGATCAGTGTGAGGTTTGTTGTTTTGAGTGCTTCTTCATTTTCTGGCACTGCAAGATGTCTAGGCTCGTGTATATTTTCTCCCTAGTTACAGAATTAGTCACTTCTCCAAGGTGCTCTGTCTCCTTTGATTGGATAGTGATATTCAAACAAGAAGTACAAAGTAAATAGTTTATTTGAGATTTCTTATTTCTTAATGTTGACATTTATTGTTGAGAAATTTCCTCTTAGAACTGCTTTTGCTGTGTCTTAAAGTCTGGTATGTTGTATTTCCGTTATCATTTGGCTTTACATATGTTTCGTTTTATTTATTTTTCTTTGATCCATTGGTTGCTTCATTTAATCTCCATATATATATATATATATATATATATATATATATTTAATTTACCAGTTTTCTTTGTGTAAGTTGATTCCTAGTTTCATGCCACTGTGGTCAGAAAAGAAGCTTGATATGATTTCAGTCTTCTCAAATTCAATGAGAATTGTTTCATTATCTATCAATGAGAGTACTCCATGTGAGCTTGAAAAGAATGTGCATTCTCTTGTTTATGTAAGGAATGTTCTGTAAATGCTTAAGTGCATCTTATCTAACATGAAGTTGAAGTCTAATGATTCCTTATTCTTTTTCTGTCTAGATGATCTACTCATTGATGAAAGTAAGATATTAATGTACCCTACTATTATTATATTGGAGTCTGTTTCTCCCTTTAACAGATACCATTAATATTTGCTTTATATATTTAGGTGCTCATATGTTTTTTGCATAAATATTTGCAAAATGTTATCCTTTTCCCAGGTGGCATAGCTCAGTGGTTGAGCATCAACCTAGGAACCAGGAGGTCACAGTTCAATCCCCAGACAGGACACAGGCCTGGGTTGTGGGCTTGATCCCTGGCAAAGGCATGCGGGAGACAGCCAATCAATAGTTCTCTGTCATCACTGATGTTTCTCTCTCTCTCCCTCTCTTTTCCTCTCTGAAAGAAATAAAAATATAATTTTTAAAAATGTTATCATCTTATTGGATTGATCCATTTAGGACTGTGAATTTTATTCCAATGTGATGGGAAGCTTATGGCAGATTGTATTTTCCAAACATGCCAATTATATGGGCAGCAAACATATTGCCTACCCCATGTGCCCTTCCAGAATGTGAATTTGTCACTTACCCATCAAGAAGTGATATGAAACTTCCAGTCCCTTGATTCTAGACTAGCTTTGACTGCTTCAATGAATACAGTGTGGAGGAAGTGATACTGGATGATTTTTGTGGCTGAGTAATGTAAGACAATACACATTCTGCCTTGCTTGTGAGAGTACTTGTGCAAGTATACCTGAGGTCATCGTACATAAGTAAACAAAATTAAATGGAGAGACCATAACAGGTGCTTTGGTCAGCAGTCCTAGATGTTAGGTCATACCAGCTCAACCAAATGAATAAGTTTTCCAGTAATTATAGCTACCAGATATCAAATCATCTCAGCTTTTGAGTTTTTCCAGTTGAGGCTCAAGACATCATGAAACAGACAATCCATTTCCTCTGTTCCGTGTCTGAATTTCTGAGCCACGGAATCCTGACTTGGAAAGTAATATGAAAGAGAAGATGATATCTTGGGTAGAGAGTTATTGCTACAAGAGAGTAGAGATGGTGGGATTCTGGACATGGCCTAAAGATGAGTCCAGAAGGACCTCCAGATGGATCAGGCAACAGATGCAAGAGAATGAAACAAGTCAAGGATGACTCTAGGGTTTCTGGACTGAGGACCTTGTTAATAGTGAAAGTGAAGAAAATGGAGGGAGAAGCAGGTTTTGAGCACATTAAGCTTATACTAAACTTAAAGCATTTCAGTGAAAATGGCAGTGTTGGGAGATACTTATATGTATTTTCAGTTTAGAATAATAGTGGAATTGGAAAAAATGAAACACAAGTAAGATATCAAAACATAAATAATACTTACAGTCATATGTGTATATGGCATAATTAATGAATAACTATAGTTAGAAAAAAACAGATGTCATCAGAATAGGCCCTTAGATGCTACAAAATGAAGAGGAGCAGACATAGAAGAAAATAAGAAAGCAGGAGGAAAACCAGGGGATCACAGTATCTCAGAAGCCATGTGAAGAAAATGACTTACAGACACTGATTTGTGGAATGATTCAAGTGCTGCTCATTGATCCAGTGAGTTTAGGAATAAAAATTGACCGTTGTGTTTGCCATGTATGGATTTTAACAAAAGCAATTTAATGGATTGGCAGAAATCAGTGCCTAAACAAAAGAGAGAAAGTAAGGATAAAAAGTGTAGGTAACTTTTTGAGGAGATTTATTGTCAAAGGAAAAAATGGCATGGTGGAATAGTTGAAGATAGGTTCAAGAAGATTTTATTGATATTGAGAGATGATACAACACGTTACAGAATGTTTATATACTGCTAACAAGGACTTTATAGAAAGGGAGAAGATTGATGATGCAGGAAGGAGACAAATAATTGGAAGAGCAAAATTCTTGCGTGGCAAGTAGTGATTCCGTATAGTATCCATGTAGATCATAAGAGAAGGGAAGCATCTTCCAAGAGGGGAGGCAGAGCCCCCAGGCTCTGAGCACAGGGGTTGGTAAATTAGATACTGCAGAAACTGGGAGTTGCCTTTGATTTTTAAAAAATTTTCAGTGAAATAAGAAATAACCCACTGATAGAGAGGATGGAGTTCAGTGTTGCACATAACAGAACTAAGCAATTATGAGATAGTTATCCCCCAGAAGGAAGAACAAATATATACCAGGGGATTGTAGAATTACTAGGCATCATATAAGTAGCACTTGAGAATATAAGGTGAAATCTTTATAAGGGGAGCAGGGTGTAGGGTTTTTCTCCAGCCATGTTCAACTATGTGAGGGTGGGTTCAGTGAATTTAAACAGCATTTGGAGAATTTTTGTTGTTTGTTTTGTTTTGTTATTTTAATAGAGGGAGAGAAAGAGATAATGGAGTTGAGATGGGGTTGGTTGTATTACTGTTCTCAATTTTCATATTCTCCAGTAAATAACCTTATGTATTTATATCCCTTGCCACCTGACTTTCAGTGCCTGCTACTAACAATTCTCTTATTGACCTTGGCTGCACCATGTGACTTGCTTTGGCCAATGTAATGTGAGTAGATATTAAGTGAACAGAGACTAAAAGGATGCTTTTATGATTTGGCTGATCCTGGTGAACTATTGCCAGCACCATGAGACAAAAGCCTGCTTCAGGAAACTGCCTGTCCCAGAATGAGGACATATAGAATGATCTGAACCAAGCTTGTAGCTTGATACTGATCCCCCATGTGTGATTCAGAAATATGTATATCTATTGGTGTTTTTTTTTTAAATACCAGCCATAGAGATTTGGGGCCATTTGTGATGTTATTTCTACATAATTCAAATTTACACATGAGTGTATGATCATGAGTATAATATGAGGGCATCAATATAATGATAAATAGAATATAAGCCAGAGGAGGAAGAAAGTGAAGCTATGAAGTGGGAGATAGTGACAAGAGAGTACAGTCAATAAGTTAGAAGTCACATATTAGAGGGAGTTATGTTTTTAGGAGTGAGCTAGAAAGATAAGGGGTAGCAGTTAGAGAATGGGATGCTTGAACTTGAGATTTGTAGAGGTGAAATTATTGGTAATGCTAAGGAAATGACAGGGTCCAGAAATGGCCATGGTAATGTGTGGCTGATGTAGAGGAGAGAGCCAGGGGGAGATTTTGGAGGATGAAGAGGAAAAAGTTCTGGGAGGTAAGGGTGTTGGATAAATCACTTTCATGGCCACTGAGATGGCCAAGAATGGTGATTGGAATCCTGTTGGAGCTTAAGAGAGTAAAGAAATTGATAAAATCGTTAATAAATGAAAAAAATTATGATAGACCTGTTGATGGAAGCAACAAGGAGAGTGAGCAGCTCATGTAGCCTAATGGCAAGAGATTCAAATAAGGTGGCTTGTTTATGGAGAAGACCAATTATTTGGAAACACCTATAAGGAGTATGTTTCTCCAGGCTCAGTAGTAAATGGGGCAAAAATTAAACAATTACAGTAGTCCTTGGGGTTGCCACAGGGAGCTCCCAATTATAGCTATACTAGAGGCCCGATGCACGAAATTTGTGGAAGAGTAGGTTTTCCTTCCCCCAGCTGCCGGCACCAGCTTCCCTCTGGCACCTGGGACCCAGGCTTCCCTCCCAGCCCCAGCTTCATCTGGAAGGATGTCTGGTCTAATTAGCATATTATGCTTTTATTATTATAGGTGGGAAAAGGTTCATGTCAGAAAGATGAGGATAATGGAGGTTTTGCTGGTGAGGCACTGTGTAGGTTAAAAATTACATAGAGGCTCAATTGGAGGGGTCAGGAAGGGTTTAGATGTGAGGATAAGCATAATTAGTTAAGGATGAAAGCCTAGGACATGTAGGATAACCTGGATACCTTTGACAACTGTAGGAAAGCAAGACATGATGGGATTGTTTCTTATGTCTTTAGGTCCCTGGTCTCTCAGGTCTATTTTAGTGGGATGTAAAGACTGGATTGCTAATCACTGAGGAGGATCTGTAGGATCCCTTAAATCCTATTGTAAGAGGTGTGGAAGCAGGGAGAGATGGACTTACCAACTTTCTTGCAACATATTTGAAATCATATAAAATTTGTCTGCACACATCCTTTACTCTGTATTCACTTCTCTCTCTGCTTTCTGTTTCCACCATGACTCTACTTTTGTCATTGAGAATTTGCATTTCTTTTCTAAACCCTGATCAAAAAAATGTCCTCAGAATGGGACCTAAAGATCAGGTATTAGTGTTGGTGTTATTCTATTATTAATTATGACTAATTATCAATTATGTGTTACATTTATTGAACATTTATTATGCATCAGGTCTTGTGCTATTGCTTTACTTAAACTGTCTCATTTAAGCCTCATAACAACTCTATGAGCTGAAAACATGTATTCCTCTCATGTTATAGCTGAGGAAATTGAAGCTTTAAAGATGTAAATCACTTATCCAGGATCACTCTCTGGTCATGAGTTTGAATGATGATTCATTTATAGGGTTCTGGGATCTGAGTGCTGAGTAATCCATTTATCCAGCCTGTGATGATTGCTCAGTGGAAGTCTGTGGGCAATTCTGAATAAGTTGGGGCATTGGTAACAATGGAGGGGTATTCTATTTTCTTTGTTGTCCTAAATCTTTTTTCACTGATCTCTTTCACACTAGATTTGTCTTTATGGTGGCTCAACTTGTGGTGGCTTCAACTGCATAAGCATCTTTTGTCTCCTTTGGACCAAGTAGCCCACTTCCTCTTAGTCACAGGATCTAGCAAAATGCTCTGCACACAACTGATGCTTAAAAATATATATCGGTTGCATGAGTTAATAATTATTCAGGCATCTGTTTAAGTCCTCAAACTAGGCATATATTAAAACTAACCAGGAGTTTTTAAAAAATGTCCCAATACTCAAGTCATGCTCTGGACTGATTACATTAGAATCACTGAGGTTGGGGGCAGACATTAGCATTTTCAACGCTCTCCAGAGGATTTCATTGGGCCAACAAAGTTGTGAGTCGTTGCTTTGACGGAAGCAGGACCAAGTTTTTTTGGTTCTGTTTACAATATAATTGCATTTGGTAATATAGAATTTAGGAAGCAGGAAGTACAAGTGCTGTGGGAACAGTGATGTTTGAAGACTTGAAATATCAGCGATGGCCCTTTTCTCTTTCCACACTGTTTCCAGGAACAAAGCTGTCACATCAAGCTCTTCATTCCCTTTGATTTTGTTGCTCTCTGTTCACTTGTTTTTCCACTTTCCTCCAGTCCTTGCATCTAGCCTCCATTTGATTTGCATCCAGTTCTGCCTCTGCTGAAATGAGCTTATCTCGATGCTTAGTATATATAGCAATCACTCACAAGAATTACCTTTGAAAGCAGAATGCAATCTTCATAATTTGCACTATCCTGAGATGCATTCATCCTAATGGAGGTGACTGGGTCATGCAGGCTGGATTTGAGAAACATTTTTGGCTTTGTGTTCTGAGTCTTTTTAAGCCACCTGGCAGTTAGGGACTCTCTTCAGGCAGTGCTTGCTGATGCAACCTGACTTGGCGCCTTGCACAGAAAAGGAACTGCAGCCAACCTTACCATTGATATTTTCAGGTGTTTGTACAAGAGAAGCTGGAAAGAAGAACCTGTATTTATAACCTCTGAAAAGGGATCTTAAGTGTGGATGGTAAAAAACACACTCAACATAAATCAGATAATATGTTTCGGTGCTACCTTGAACTCTACTTAACTCCTTCTAGGCCTCTGGTAGTTTGATCACAAAAACTTGTCATAATGATTCATGCCTCTTTGTATCCACATCATTTGCAAAAGTGTGCAACTCTTCTGCTCCAGAAATGGAGTCTTTATCTCCATCTCTTGAATCTAGGTTGGCCTGTGACCTGCTATGACCAGTAGAATACAATGGATAGAATATGGGCCAGTTCCTTACTTTCTGTCAGGAGGCCTTGCATACTTTTGCTCTTCTTTCTTAGGACCATGAGCTGCCTGCTGCATCATAAGAAACCACACAGCAGTCCTGGCTGCTGTGGATCAGTTACCTGAATGTTGTACCATGCCTCCCAAAATTGCCAGTTCAACTGATCAATGTTTCTCTCTCACAAAGATTTTTTCCTCTCTCTCTCATCCTTGTTCTTCCTCTCTCTAAAATCAATAAAAACAACCGCATAGAAGACAGCTGAATTGTCTCAGCTCAGGCCATGCTAGACCAGCTAGCCTATCAAACCCAAAGTTGTGAGAGAGCCCAGTTATGACAGCAGAGCGCCTGTGTGACCTGATAGGAATGTGTGGTTCCAGCCAAGACCAGAAAAGCTGCCCAGGTTGCCCATTAGACTCCTGAGCAAAAATTCTTATTATTTTAAATCATTGAGTTTTAAGTTGTTTGTTGTTACATGGCAATAGTTAATTAATAATCACCTCTATTATTTTTCCTTTAAAGGAAGGATTGATGGGTTAATTTCTGAAGCACTGTAGTTTTTACTAGGCTGTGTACAGATATCACTTGTGGATATAAATCTAGAAGCGCTGTCTACATTACCAATACAGAAATGGGGCTGGGACATAATTTCTATGTTTCTGTAAATTTCGCAAGTAGAGCTGCACAGATAGAATGAAAAGACTTTTTTAAAAGTTTCCTTCTGGCGCTAACAGTGATTTTCCCGTAAGATGCCCCTTTTAGGGTTGTAATCTACTATTAGAAGTAAATGACCAGATAAGATTAGAATCACATTAGGCCAGGGGTCAGCAAACTCATTAGTCAACAGAGCCAATTATCAACAGTACAATGATTGAAATTTCTTTTGAGAGCCAAATTTTTTTTAACTTAAACTTCTTCTAATGCCACTTCTTCAAAATAGACTTATCCAGGCTGTGGTATCTTGTGGAAGATCCGCACTTAAGGGGCCAAAGAGCCGCATGTGGCTCTCAAGCTGCAGTTTGCTGACCACAATATTAGACCATCATAAAAACGAAGGGACTCAGACTATACAGTGAAACTTTGCAAAAATAATAAACCTGGGGCATGGGCTGGCCTCTTCCTACCTCTTGAAGTTCTTTATGTTGGCCAGAAATTATGTGCTTATAAGAAATAAAAATTCATTTAATAAATAATTTATTACATGGATTTAAAGAATTTTCTTGGAATGTAGGGCAGAAAACACAACCAAGCTTTATCCGGTTTGGACTTGGGAATGAATGGCATAAGAAACCAAGGATGTTTTGGTTTCTCTTACATACTTCCTTTTCATATTGCCACATTGCCTTTCTCTCCACAAGAATGCCACGATTCCTCTGTATGTTGTCTTTTTTTTCTTCTCTTTTCCTTTTTGCAGAGTTGATTTTTGTTTTTGTTTGTTTCTGTTTTTGTTTTGTTTTGTTTTGTTGTTTTTTTTTATTTTTCTTTTATTGCTCACTAGCCTACTGGTTAAGTTCCAGGGCAACTTAGTCCTAGAATTTACCTGACCTTCCTGGTGCATATGGCTCAACCTCTTTGTGTCCTAATTACAAACCACCAGGAGGAGGACGCTGGTCCAGTTCAAATTAGAGGCCCAAAGCGGGTCAAACCACCCATGCTAGGGAAGGCACCTTGTTCTATAGGGCTATCCCCTTTGTTGCTACCTGAGGATGGTACACAAAAGAAAAAGTGTGGAATTGGGGAAAATGATTCCTGAATTTAATGAGTGATTTTTGTAGGACAATCTATTATATTTATATTGGCTCATCAAATCAACACATATTAAAATGCATCAACCAAATTTCTGAAATACTTAAAGTTTGAAGATAACAAACCACTGTTAAATACTATTGTGTGCATATGTTATCACAGTTGTAATTATATTTCAGGTTTTTATAAAAGATGGAATGCTATTTATGTTGAATATGTAGGTAGTACTTCTCAGTTTTCAGAATACAAATCTCACACTTGCTTTACACCTTTTGGCACAGATTTAAATTTATGCTTCCCACCCCACTACAGAAAATGCAAGCAATCATTTAAGAAATAACCAAAAAATAAACACAGCCTCCAAAAATAATTTTACTAGCAATTTAGCTAATCTACCTTATGGTTGCATTCCCAGGGACAAGGCATATGTGCTCAAATTAAAGAAAGGATTTGGCTGATAAATTTGGAATACAGAGAAATGATTGATGTTTTGCTGCATTTATTTGAAATGCCTTTTCAAGGAACCAAATTATAAACAATCATTGCACATAGTCATTTTATTTACATTCAAGAGATGAGATATCTTGAGTACAAAATTTTAAAAGATGTTTTGTAACTATTTTAGGAAACCACATTGAACTTATAAACATGACCTTTGGTATCATGGAGTTTTAGAGCTTAGTGAAGAGATTGGTATTAATCAATTAATGACAGACATAATTGTAAACTGTGGTAAGGACAGTAATGGAAAATTACAATCAGGTTCCAGAGCATAAAACTAGGACACATGTTGTATTGTCAATGTGGTGAGGAACTGAGGAAGTGATGTTCGAATGGCAAGTTGATATTTGCATGGAATTGAAATAGGCAAAGATGAGTTAAGGTAGAGGGGCCTTGTGGTGTGGGAAGGTGTAGCATTGGAAAAAGTAAAGAAAGGACAGTATGTTTGGGAACTAAATACTAGTAAGGTCGAAGAGAGAGGCAGGGCCTTAGGATCTATGTTCACATGAGGCAGGGCCTTAGGATCTTCACCTTTATTCTGAGAACAATAGGAAACCATTTGGCAGACTTAATTAAATGAGTGGTCTGAGCAAGTTTTCTTTTTAATTTTATTCTCATTGCTGCATTGAAGATGGTCTAAGAAGGAATGAATAAGAAATATTTGGACAGAGCAGTCAGGTGGTGATAGGTAAGAGAGATCATGGTGGCCTGAAGTGGTGGTAGCAATAAGATAGAAAGAGTATTGGGCAGAGTGGAAACTATTTCTAAGGTAGAATTGATAGGTCTATTGAGTGTTCTTTTATCCCCTCTGCATCCACCCACTTTGGCATGTAACTTTGAAATGTCCTCTGCCTCTGTCTCTGGACTTGACCATGTGCCTGCCTTTGGATAATAGAATGAAGCAGAAGTGCAAGTATGATGCTTCTAGGTCTACAACTCAAGAGACCTTGTTCTTTCTTGTGTTTCTGTTATCTCCATGAGGACATTCCTGAGGTAGCCTACTGGCATGGGCAGATATGTGGCCGAGACTTGAAGTGCTCTGTCAACCCATTTGTGACTCATCTAGATCAATGGATAGTCAGTTGGAACACAGGAAAGTGAACAGTCTAGCCTAGTGGTTGACAAACTCATTAGTCAACAGAGCCAAATATCAACAGTACAACAATTGAAATTTCTTTTGAGAGCCAAATTTTTTAAACTTAAACTTCTTCTAACACCACTTCTTCAAAATAGACTCACCCAGGCCATGGTATTTTGTGGGAGAGCCACACTCAAGGGGCTAAAGAGCTGCATGTGGCTCTAGAGCTCCAGTTTGCTGACCACGGGCCTAGCCAAAAGACACAGAGACCCCAGGCATGTCTCCAGCTGGCACCTGCCATGTGAGCAATACATGCTATTGTGTTATGCCATTAGGCTTTGTTACTTTGCATTCTTATAGTCATAGATAACTGATACAGGAGGAAAAATGTTTAGAACATAATTGTTCATATATCATTATTACTATTACTATTATAGTAGAGTTTAATACATTATATTGTCATAATGCATCATTCTGATTGAGAAAGATACGTTTTGGTGGGAGGAAATTGTTAACCTGAAGCTTTCCTAACATATGGTAAATAACAAATAAACATTTTTCAAAAGTGAGATTGATAGGAGTATAGCTCCTTATAGTAAATGGGACTAAGAAAGACATTTCCAAAAGCATAGTTTAGATATTTCACTTTTTTCCAGTGCATATCATATGCTTGTTGTCAAACCTTTTTTATGTGTTCAATATTTCATGATTCTAAAAAGAAAGATAGAAAATCAAATAGCATGACAATGCATAAGAACAAAAAAAGCAAAAATTGAGCTGGCAAACTTCTATGTTTCAGAGAGGTTTTTTTTCCCTTGCATGTTTTGTTGGTTTTGTCCCTATTTTTGCACTGGGTCACCAGAGCCACACAGAAAGACACAATTTATGGAAGGCACAAAACATTCCCAACAGCGTCACTATTAGTTCAAAGTTGCACCTCTTTAAAAAGGATGAAAGAAGAAATTGAACAAAAAGTCCACTCCTGGGGTTTGATGGTGAAAGGGAACCAGTTATGGACCAGGCTGCTTAAATGCAGCCATGACCTCTGTTGATTGATGTGCATAAAGTTCCCACACTTAATTGTGGCTATCAGGGTGAAGGTTTATAGTAAGTTTTCCTCTCAGAGGAGCGATAAATTGATATATTCAGAGGAATAAAATTGTCTCCCTTTCTTTTTTATTTGAACTGTGATTGTTTCATATTATTTTTTGCATGCCCTCAAGTGGTTTTGAACTGGTTGTGTGTATAAGATTTATTAGGGAGGCTATTAAACCACAGATCCCTAGAAATTCTGATTCAGTGTGCCTGGTTGGGGGGGAGGAGTCAAGATTCTGTGTTACCAGTAAACTCTCAGGTGATATTGATGCCATTTGTCTGTGTACCACATTTTTGAGTGCCAGGGCTGTAGATACTGAGGCATCTCTAGTCACAACTCCAAAGAGAGAATCACAAAACAATTCTCCTAGGCAAATGATTTCCATCTTTTAATTATGTTAACAATTAAAAAATAACTGGTCCTACTTTCTAGTTATTGCCCAAAAAGCACGAGCACAGAGCAATCATGTCAGGTTGGAGAAAAAGGCACAGTCCTCCTTAAGAATTAATTTGCAAATAATATAAATTAGTAAAAAGCTACTATTGCTTTTCCCTCCTTCCCTGAATTTCCATGATGCCTTCCACTATTTCACAAAGTCAATCAAGCTGAAGAACAAAAAATTGAGTATTTAATGAGAGGAAATGAAGAGTTTTGTTACATCTCTTCTGCGCCTAATTGTGCTGCTTGGAGGAAGGTATCTTAATGCTCCAACATAAAAGAAAATATATGGGTGGAAAGAGTCAAAAATTTCCTCCTCCATGGAGTTCCATTTTCCATTTGGTGGTAAGCAGCATGGGTAGAAGGCAGATCAGTGTTGGCACACTTCACTGCAGATTTCTTTTGTTGAACATTATTGGGGCTAGTCAATTCTTTCCTTTTCTCTCATGTCAGTGACACTGAGTGTGTGATAAGGAGTGAAGTGGGCGTTTTCAGACTCCTGATAAATCTTCTTAATGCTTCCTCATTTTTGTTGATACTGTAAAATGAGGATCTTGACTTCTAGAACATACATGAAAGAATGCAAGGGTCCATTCCCCACAGAAAATCACTGTTAATGATTTCTTCCCTGTTTTTAGGTAGGTACAAAAACCTAAATGTTTTTGCAAAATTGGGGTTAAATTTTACAGGTTTGAACCAGTGTTTCCTTTTTAATAACATCATAGACATTTTCTCATGATAATAGATACTCCCTAAAAAGCAAGATTTTTACTGCTGTAGATTTTTTAAATATATATTTTATTGATTTTTTTTACAGAGAGGAAGGGAGAGGAATAGAAAGTCAGAAACATCAATGAGAGAGAAACGCCGATTAGCTGCCTCCTGCACACTCCCCACCAGGGATGTGCCCGCAGCCAAGGTACATGCCCTTGATGGGAATTGAACCTGGGACCCTTCAGTCCGCAGTCCGACGCTCAATCCACTGAGCCAAACCGGTTTCAGCACTGCTGTACATTTTTTTTATCTTTGTCATTTATGATAATTTATTGAATTACTTCCTTTATTTCTGGTTTTTCTCTTCTCTTGCATACATTTCTGAGCTTTTGGGAAAATAAGGTTAGAATTAAGAGAAGAACTCAACTTTTGAGAATATTGAAGTACAAGGAACAATGTTTATGATGGGAATATTTGCACATCCCTAATTACCTGGAGCCTGAGGTTATATTGGCTCCTCACAAAAAGGACAGAGGCAAAGCCTGGAACCCAACAAGTGAGAAAGCAGAAACAAGCCCCAGAAAGTAAGTACCAACCCATAGAGGTGACCTTAAGGGTATCAAGTGAACTCAGCCTTGGCTCTGAATACCAAGGGGTTAAAACAAAACAAACTATATACAGGGTGTTCTCCAAAGTGTACACACTTTGATTTCTGATTGCTCAAATGATGTTTCTTTCTTTTCATATTTAACCCATGGGATTAATCCATTATTCAAAGTATGTATACATTTTTGGCTGACTCCATGTATATTGCAGCCCTATGGTGCAAATCCTGTGGATGTCTTCTATTTCTGTGAACTGAGTGCCTGTAATTCTGTTTCTTGATTAGATGCTGACCTCACAGGTATGTGTAATTTGTGAAAATATACTGAGCTGTCACTTTTGATCTGTGCACATTTTTAAGTATATTCTTATCCTATATAATAAAAAGGTAATATGCAAATTGACCCTCACACTATTGCATAACATGGCCATCCCCATGTGGTCAAAGATGGCCACCACAAGATGGCCACCAGGGGAAAGCAGTTGGGGGTGATTAGGCCAGTAGGGGAGCAGTTAGGCATTGATCAGGCTGGCAGGGGAATGCTTAGGGGGTGATTATGCAGGCAGACAGGTTAGCAGTTAGGAGCCAGCAGTCCTGGATTGTGAGTCAGAGGTTGGACATCTCCTGAGGAGTCCCAGATTGAAGAGGGTGCAGGCTGGGCTGAGGGACCACCCCCCCCCACCCCAAGTGCATGAGTTCCATGCACCGGGCTTCGAGTACTTTAATAAAAAGCTTACAAAATCATATTTCTTATGACTTTCACCAGAACTCATAAGGTGAACATTTGCTGTAATTTGTGTGGGGTGGTTGAGTTTCATATCCATGGCAGAAAAAAATGCAAATTTTCATTGGAGAAATGTAAATTAAACTCAGAATTTTCACAAATAAATTCTTCCAAGAATTAATAAATACAAGAGGGAGTGAGCCACCAGGGAAGAACAGAAGCACTGTATTTCAGAATCACACCCATAATGATAGTCAATGCTGGAATTACCAGAGGACAACTATGAAATAAGTGTGATAGGTATGTTTGAAAGTGTGATAAAGTAGGAAATATCAACATTACACTTATTAGTAAAGATCCAAATGGTAGTTCTAGAAATGTAAAATAAATTTTAAATTAGAAAATCAATAGTTTTAAAAATATGTAATTTTAAATGTCTGCTAGATGCAGAAAAAGTGGAAATAAACAAGTGAAATTAATTTTAATAACATTTAACCCAATAAATTAAAAATATTACCCTTTCAAGATCCAATCAATATAAGATTATTAATGAGATAATTTACATTTTTCATACAAGTCTTTGAAATTTAGAATGTGTTTTTTACTAAAAGCATATCAATCTGGAATAATTACTCTTAATCCATTCTGTGTACACACACACACTGTACTTACATTTTTCTGCAGTATATAGATGGGCATGGGTCCAAGATGAAGCGAAACTGTTTATTTGGATTCCTATGTAATGTTAATTTAATTGAACAGATGCGTTTAATTTATTGAACTATTTTCCTACTGAGAGATGTTTTGTTTATTTTTCAAATTTCAAATAAGTCTACAAGGAGCATCATTTATACAAAATCTATTTGCACTTGTATATTTCCAAGGCACAGAGTTTAGATATGAAGTTGATGTGCAGTGGATGGTTCTACAGCAGATTAGGCACAACTGAAGTGCTACTTAATGAACTGGAAAAGGGATCTGAAAAAAATACCCAGAATGCAGTACAGTGAGGTGGGGAAATGAAAGATTAAGACACATGAAGAACACAGTTACATGTGTCTAAACAAAGACAAAAGATGGGGAGTAGAAATATTTCTGAATATAATACCTAAGATGTCTCTAGAATTGACAAAAAACACATTTCCAATTAAAATTCCCAATGAATCTCAAGAAAAATAAATGAAAAGAAACAAAATAGATCCAGAGAAGCATGGAAGAGAATTATAAATCTTCAAGGGAAGGTGGGGGTGGGTGGGTGGGTGAGGAGAGATTAATCAGGGAACTTACATGCTTATATGCCTAGCCATGGATACAGACAATAGTGTGGTGAAGGCCTGGGTGTGGGATAGAAGAGTTAAGTGGGGGAGAAATGAGAGCGCGAGGGGAGGGGGGGTTGACTCTATACTACTTTTAATAATAAGGATAAATTTAAAAAAGAAAAAAAAGCTCACCTGGACACATGATAGTGAACTTGTAGTACACTGAAGACAGGACAGAAGATTTTATAGTCAGCTATAGAAAAAGAAATAAATATTAGGCTGACAGTTGCTTCTGGAACAACAGTGGAAGACAGGAGTCAGGGAGAAAGATATATAAAGTGCTAAGAGGACATACTTGTCAGTCTATACACACACTTGAGAAAGAGCAAGAGTGAAATAAATTTTCCTACAAAAACTGAGTTTGCAAGCAACAGACCCTCATGAAGGGAGTACATCTGGAATGCATTTAGGTGGAAAGAAAATAAGCCCAGAAGGTGTGTCTGAAATGAAAATGAAATCAAATTATGAATATGTTGGTAAATCTAAACAAACATTAATTAGATAAATTGGGAGGTTGAAGAAACAAAATAGACCTGAATTTTGGACAACCAAATCTCATTTGAAAGGAGGAGTGACAGGAGCTAAGTGTTTAAGGTTCACCTCCTGTTTAGGAAGAGTTAAGATATTGACTAACTTTAAACATCTTAATCTAAGCATACAGGTTAAAATTCCAGAGGAATCCCAAAAGGAATAATAATTAAATGTGGAACTTCCAAACTAGTAGATGTTAAAAAAATGGAATGGGGAATATAAATCTCAATTGAAATGTCTTAGAGAAAAGGCAAACAAACACATAAACAAACAAGCAACAACAAAAAAAATAGAACAACTGGGGGGAGGGGGGAAATAAGCCAAACATAAAAATAAATGTATCAGCACTCAAAATTAATAAAGTAAGGAACTAAACTCCCTGAAAAAAATTCAATGTTTTTCCCCTTCTAGATAAAAATAAAATAAAATAAATGAATGCTTTTAAAAAGACAGAAGTCACAGAAAAGTTGAAAAGTAAAACAGTAGAACAAATACATGTCAAAAACTAATTTTTATAAAAGTTATTAGAGCTATAATACTACAACATAAAATTCAATTAAAGTAAAAAATATAGAAGAGAAACAAAACCATTTACATAGTGACAAGCTTTTTTTTCATCAAGAAGATAGGCTATAAACTTGTATGCATCTAGCAAAATAGGCCTAAAATAAATGAATCGAAAATTTATAAAACTGCTTAGAGGAAGCTTAAAAAGTCCATAACATATTGGGAGATTTCAACACACCTTTCTAAGTGATTGATAGATTAGTCAAGCAAAATTATGGCTATAGAAGTTTTGAATAACATAATTAACAAGTTTGATACAATAGATATATTTAAACATTGTTCTTTGCAATACTAGCAGATTTATGAAAATTAATGATATGTTAGGCCAGAAAGAAAGCCTTCACTCTAAAAGATTTGCAATCTCTCTCTCTCTCTCTCTCTCTCTCTCTCTCTCTCTCTCTCTCTCTCTCTCTTCATATCCTTGGGTGAAGGCTTAAAAAAATTTGCAATCATACCCACAACATAGTCTAACTTCATAATTAATTTTTATAAAAAGTGATACTAAAAAGAAAGGGAAAGAGATGTGGAGTGAAAGGTAAGGGTTAATATGCCCAAGACTGGTACCCTGAGCCTGGCCTTCTAGAAAAGGAATTGATCTCCTTCGAAGCTTTATGGAAACTTTAGGGGTCAGCTGAAGGCTTCCATGCCAGCTTTCAGATCATGCCAGGCAAAGGGCAGCTGCTACACCTCTAGCTATCAACACTGAGTTGAGAAGGTAGGGCTGGGCCAAGACTCTGCACATCTTATTGTGTTATGTTGGATCCTCTGAGCCTATGAGCGGAGGGCTCTTGATACTGGTTCTTAAAAACCATGAGAACAAATATGGGAGTTCCTCTCCCAGAATTTGACTTCAGGCATGTCAAGTTGCTGTGGGCAGCCTTAGAGAGGTGTAGGTACAAGAGGAGGCCCCCTGAACTATACAGATCCCATCTCTGAGGTTCCTGCCTATGAAGTCAGTCAGCAGGCTCGATGTATGAACTTAAACTTACTTGTTTGCACTTCATGGAAAAGAGGGCCTCCCAGACATCAATAGATGGAGTGGAAATTGGCAAAGCCACTTTGGAAAATAAGTGAGCACTGCTAATCTACATGCACAACATCTGTGTCCAGGAAATTCCACTCCAGAGGAATTTGCACACAGTACACTGGAGAGGTTCTTGGTCTGATATTTTGTAAGTCAGTGAGGTGGCAACACACAAAAAGATGTCATTTCAACTTACAGAGGAGCAGCCCTCACAGGCAAACAGAGAACTGGGAAGGGCCCTTTTATTGCTCTTCACATTGCTCCCCAGAGATCCAACTTTGGGGCATGAAGTTGACAAAATAGCAGCCTTGTATAGAGTCCCTGTACATAACCAGGCAACATTTTTCTCTGTTGACATTGTAATTTCAAATATTTTTGAAAAATTGAAATAAAAAAGTTAAGAGCATAAAAGTAGAACCCATTAACTTTATCGAATGTACAAATTGTGGCCTTTTGGCACCATGGCAACAACAATTTGCTGAGCTGAACGGTTTTTCAATTTCTAATCATTTGCTTTACTTTTGTGGCTACTTGACCAATATATTGGATTTAAGAATTAATGCTTTGCAACTTTTTAAAAAACTCCAGTTATTTTTCTCCAAAATTGTCTTGTGAGATTATGGCTTAGACCTAATGGCACTGATGTAGGCATAGTACTTTGGACAGCTTTTTAAAGAATCCCTTTAAATTTTTCAGGATGACAACTTGTCAACAGCAGCATTCTAACAAGTAAACACACACATTTAACTAGATATTAAAATTGGAAAATCAGTAAATCTTTATAGGCAAGTTAGGACTTTGTTTTGCTGAGTGGATATATTTTTACACTTATGTTTATTTATCATAATCCTATCTAATAAAAGAGTAATATGCAAATTGACCATCACTCCAAGACATAAGATGACCACCCCCATGTGGTCAGAGATGGATGCCCCTGTTTGGACACAAGATGGCCACCACAATAAGGCTTGCAGGGGAGGGCAGTTGGGGTGGGGACCCAGGCCAGCAGGAAGAGCAGTTAGGAGTGACCGGGGCTGTAGGGGAGGGCAGTTGGGGGGTCCAGGCCAGCAGGGGAGGGTTGTTGGTGGGGGAGAAGGTCTGCAGGGGAGGGCAGTTAGGGGTGACCAGGCCAGCAGGAGAGGGCAGTTGGGGGAGACCAAGCCTGCAAGGGAGGGCAGTTATGAGTGACCAGTCTGGCAGGAGAAGGCAGTTAGTGCCAATCGGGCCAGCCAGTGAGCAATTAGGCATCGATCAGGCTGGCAGGGTAGTGGTTAGGAGGTGATCAGGCTGGCAGGCAGAAGCGGTTAGGGGCAATCAGAGGCAGGTGAGTGGCTGGGAGCAAGCAGTCCTTGATTGTGAGAGGGATCCTAGATTGGAGAAGGTGCAGGCTGGGCTGAGGGACAACCCCACCTCCTCTGTGCATGAATTTTGTGCACTAGGCCTCTAATGTTGTAATAAAATGTATGCTAGTCTTGGTCTGAAACTTACTTTTCCTTTACAGCATTTTCCTTTGAGCAATGTACCATATGGAGAAGTAAGAAATGACAGCTTTACCAATTGTTTACATTCTTGCAGACAACAAACCCTTAGGGATACCATAAAAACCACACAGACTTTTGGCCCCAAAAAGTTAGCAGGACATATTCACTTGTATATCAAATACTTGTCATTTGGAGCACATTCATCTTCACTGTCTTTTAAATCTTATACACCTGTTATTGTTTGTAGCATTATGACTGTTCACCAGCATCAATATCACTCCTTTCTCTTGAGGTTTGCATAGCCATGTGACTTGCTTGAGCCAAAGAAATGTGAGTGAAGTTAATATGTGTCATTTTTGGATAGGAGCATTTAATTATTGGGATCAGGAGACTAGCAGTGTTAACACCACTTGTTGTATGAGAGCTGCCCTTGAAAGTCACCTTTACTCATAAGTATATTTTTTGAAAGCAAGAGACAAGCTTTTGTTGTTAGTTACCGGGATTTTAGGGATCTTTTTTTGCTAAATTCATTCGTTCTGACTAATGCGCCATCTAGTGTCCTAAAGGGAGAAATGCCACTCAAATAAAGATAGATATTTTTAAAAAAATAAATGATACTATATGTATTGGAGTAACATTGGTTAATAAGATTATATGTTTCAAATGTACAATCTTATGATACCTTATCTGCCTGTTGCATTGTGTATTCACCACCCAAAGTCTAGTCTTCTTCCATTTGGCCCCCTTTACTTCATCCTCCCCAATCTACTTCCCCTCTGGTAACCACCATACTGTAGTCTATGTCTGTCGATTTGTTTATTTATTGTTTTACATATTACATCCTACATATGAATAAAATCATATAGTTCTTGACTTTTCCCATATGAATTATTTTTCATAACATAATATTCTCAGGATCCATCCATTGTTGTTGCAAATGTCAGTACTTCAGCCTTTCTTATGGCTGAGTAGTATTCTATTGTATATATGTACCACATTTTCTTTATCCAATGTTCCATCAAAGGACCCTTATGTTGTTTCCATGTCTTGGCCACCATGAATAATAATACCATAAATATATGGGTACATATATATGTCTTTATGAATAAATGTTTTCAAAAATTTTGGGCTGATACCCAGAAGAGAGATTGCTGGGTCATATGGTCAGCTCTATTCTTAAGGCTTTATGTTTTAACTAGAGGCCCAGCCTGCACCTCTCTAATCTTGGACCCCACAAGGGATGTCCTACTGCCTGTTTAGACCCAATCCCACCAATCGGACATCCCTCTTACAATCCAGAACTGCTGGCTCCCAACTGCTTTCTTGCCTCTGCCTGATTGTCCCTAACTGGTTCTGCCTGCCAGCCTGATCACTCCCTAACCACTCCCCTGCCAGCCTGATTTCCCTAACTGCCCTCCCCTGCCAGCCTGGTCAGCCCTAACTGCCCTCCTCTGCCTGCTTGGTCAACCCCAGCTGTCCTCTCCTGCCAGCCGTCTTATGGCAGCCATCTTGTGGTGGCCTCCTGTGACCATGTGAGGTGGCCATCTTGTGGCAACCATCTTGTGATGACATTGCCACCTAGGCTGTTATTATATAGAATGGCCCATTTCATTGACAAATACTTTGTTGTTAAAATTAAAATCTAATTGACTCTATTAACAATATATCTATTATCATCTCAGTAATTTACTCTCAAAATCTTGTCTGTGATTCTTCAATCTTGATCTTCACATTTAATAATTTGATGTCAATAATGAAAGTGGGAAAGATGGGAAATGAGAGATAGTGCTTATAATTCCTGTGCCTTAAGTTGTGAACAGATGTTTTGGAGCAATAAGTTTAATAGCCATGTGTCTGTCTTTCTCTATTTGTTAAATGAATGTTGAGTGTAGCATGTTAAAATTAATTTGCTACTCTAATATTCTATGACTTTTTCAAGTGCTTCTCAAATGAGAATTTTTGTAGTCAACGCCCCTGCCTCCCCACTCTCCACATCAGTTCTGGACTCTTGACAAATCTGCAAGCAGTGAAGAGCTTTCCATCATATGTCCTCAATAATTATTAATTCTCATACGCTATATAGGCCAGTTACCAAATGATGTAGGTTTTGTAGAGCTGAATTTTTTAAGCCCCATAAGTTTATTTTCAACTTTCAGACAGGTTTGAGAACCATAGCTCTGAGGCAGAAATAATAAATGTCTGCCATTGCTTCCCCAGCAGGTTCCTGTAGTAGACATCAATAATCAATTACAAAACCTTTCCTCTTTGATTGTGGATACAACCAAAGAGTCTATATCAACACTGAGCTTTAGGAAGTTACTACTAGTCAGTCAGAGATTGCAACATTTATGTTGAAAAGATTTTGCTGTACCAAGTATAATGGATAAAAGTCCACCTTTAGCTACTGGTAATGTGCCAAGTCCTTCACTATCAAGTACTTTTTTCTTCTCAACCATCTCATTCCCAAAACCCATTTCATTTTCCATAGGAGAGTTTGTTATGGCTTTATTTTTTCATTTGTGTTATCGCCTCCATCTAAAATGACTTCAGGGACCCAAAGAAACTTACAAATTCTTGGAATGTTTGGCAGCAATTTAAAAAAGACAGGAAAGGAATTAATCCCTTTCAAAAGGAATTAAGGCACTGGGAAGGCACTTGAGCATTCTATATTGCCCCTCTTGCCCTTTTTTTGCCAAGAGGGGCCCTCTTCTCACAATCCAAGTGCACACAGCTGCTGCCTGAGCTTTCAGTTCAAGCTGTGGTTGAAGCCTCTGGGTGCCTGGCAACATGGATCTGTCTCTCACCCAATGGTGTAAACTGGGCCCTCCCTGGAGAAGAAACCTGAGTCCCCTGAGATATGTGATCAGTAACAGGACCCTGCCAACAGGCAAGGGGATCCCAAGGCAGGTGCTGGGCATAGAGGCCACGGGGACATAGACTACCAAGAAGATAGAACTGACCCTCACATCACCCTGCTTGGCCCTGGAGGATGGCTGGTTAGCCAGAGATGAGTAAGATTCCTCAGGGAAGGAACAACCTAATACAGGCACAGTTGCAGAGGGGCCAACAGGAGAGAACTAAAAGGTCAACAAATTGGGGCACAGACCCTCACTCCCTAACCTTGCAGGGGCTTGAACTCTCACCCCTTCTGAGGGAGGTCTCCTGCCCCCATGGCTGCATCGCTTCACACGCACAGCTCAGATTGAGACCCAGGTTATAGACAGAGAATTGGCCAGCAACAGCTGCCCTATATCTAAATCCAGTCTAGTACCAGGAATGCTCAGGAGCTACTCAAGAATGCAAATAATCTTTTCCACTAATAAACTAAGATTATTGCTTGAGTATTAAATTTGACAGGAAAATAGTAATCAATTTTTCAGATTGATTTAAACTGGCCAAGTGAAATAAGTGAATACTCAAGAAAATTTAAGTGTACTGGACAAAAAGCTGTCCCTAAAATATTAACTAAAATTTCTATTAATAGTTCATTTCACTGTAAAATTGCCTAACATCCAAAGAATGTAAAGCAGTCATATTTTTGTGCAAAAATTAAAATTTAAAGTTACCAAAACTGCAATATAAAATCTCCAAAAGTCCCCATTAATCAAAAGAAAGGAGGGGGATAGTAGGGTAATATTATGTAAGCAAAAATTTCCTCTAAGTAAATTACATCTAGAAAATTCTTATTCCAGAAAATTAATTTCCATTTGTAATGCCAACAGCAGGACACCTATGAAAAACACACATGATGTCAAAATAAGCCAAAGGAAAATTATTTGGGCAAAAATAAAAAGAATCCCAAATCTAATTTACAGAAAATATCCCTTTGTTACCTTTTGGTCAAGAATATGTTTGTATATTTTCAGAAAACAACTCCAAGACCGTATGGATTCCTGCAACAAAGAGGAACTGACAGGTCTGTTCCAGAGATGGAAGACACTGACAACACCTTGCCATGCTAGCAGTCAGCAGCTGTGCATCACTGCAGGCGGCCCAGGACCAAACCAGAGAGGGTGGAACCTGCATTGCCACCATATCTCCACCATCCAGATACCATTGCTGACATGTACACATGAGGAACTATTTGACATTGAAACTGGGACTCAGAACAGTTGGACATTAAAATTGAGACTCAAACATTTTTTGTTCTTATACATTTATTTCAAGTATGCAGATGCAAGATCGTTTTAAAGAAAAGAAACAGAGGGAAAAGATTGACACAGAGGCAAAGAAGCATTAAACAGACTGTCAAACTACAGGGGGAAAGCTGGGGAGGGTGAGAGGTGAGGGCTGTAAGAGATCAACAGAAGGACTTGTATGCATGCATATAAGCATAACTAATGGACACAAGAAACTGAGGGGGGGGCAGGTGAGGACTTGTGCGGGAGCTAGGGGAGGCTGGAGAGAGGACAATGAGGAGGGAAGGAAAATATATGTACTACTATTTGTAATACTTTAAAGAATAAATTAAAAAATAAAATAAAATGACTTTCAGGGAGAAAAAGTCACACCAGTTACTCCAGCACAAACTCAAATTTCTATTACACCCAGTGTGTTTTCCAACCACATTAGTTCTTCTTGTTGCTAGCTCTCCTTTTACATGTGTACTGGTGGTTTCCCCTTTTTGAGTGCCACCCCTACAACTGCAGTTGTCTCTCTAGAACGTGTTGGCATAGTATATACATGATGTCATATAGTGATATCAGTGAAGGTAGCATTTTAAAATGAACAAATATTGTATTAATGACAGCTGCACCCATTGCCTGGAATGTGGGCAAATTTATATGAACAAAGCACTTATTCAGTCTGCTGACATTATTTGCTGCACATAGGAACTGCACCTTGCAAAAAGTCTGTGACCCCATTTATCTATGACCTCGGTTGAGAAACAGTTCATTAGGGCATTCCTTTCTTTATGGGGTTATATTTCTTTGAGGAAGGAACCACACCTTACATTTTTCTGTAACATGTCCCCTTCCCCAGACTCCTGGCATCACCCTCAGCAACCATGTAAGAATAGTCAGGTACAGAAGAAAAAAAAACTTGTTTTTACTAAAATGCTGCTGCTACCATACTACTTAGAAATGCTGAGATATGTGCCAAATAATTAAGGAGAAATGCAAGGCAAGAATATTTGTTTTATCTCAGTGCTTCTCAAAGTATGGTCAGTGAGCTGGTGCCAGTCTGTGATGGGGAAAATACAGAAGTTAATAGTAAACACTTAAAAGCTTCTTATCAACTCTCCTCTATTATTCTCTTTCTGAACATAGTCATTGCCATCTAATTTCCAGGACTACTGAATTTTCATAACGAAAATCAGGGCTTATAGTTTGTGTGCCTTTGCTTATTTTTTATTTCACATTGTTGTTAATCATTGTTATTTTATTTTTACAAAATCATGCACCCTTGACAAATTGGAAATTAAAAAGCAAAATAAGTTGATCATTTACTGCTCAGCATTTGAAAATGTATCTATATGTCTATCTATCTATCTATCTATCTATCTATCTATCTATCATCATCATCTATCTATCATCTAACCTAGCAATCTTGATTTTCTTCCTAGATATCTTTTCTTTGTTATAAGAGCTCTAGGCTGGCATTAAAATCCATATTTTGATTATTTTTATGGAAACAGGGAAAATTGTATCTTGCAGAAATCTCAGAGATAATATCAGTTCAATAATTATGCTATCTTTCTTCAACATTGAAGTTGAGAAACTGAAAGCGTTTCACTTCCCTCCTCAGGGAGTGCCACTGTATTTAGAAACATGAAGAAAAAGGAATAGGTGGCAAATCTAAGAACTGACTGTTTTACAGAACTCTTGGATTTCCTGAATTTAGCTAGTTCTAACTTTAAGTCACAAATATGATTAAACATGGACTCTGGTCCAAGGCGAATGAATAATCACTGTTATATCCTAGTAACAGATGCTATATTGTGCTCAGAAATAGGTTTTCATCCACTGATGCTGTCTACAGAGGATACCAAATGTATTTATACCTCCTATACAGGAGATATAAAGTGCATTACAGGAATAGTATAATTTTAGAGCTGCTGAGGTCATATGGGGATTTGGTTCGCCTACATTTTCAATTTTTTATTCACAAGCAATGCCATTGTGAATGAAGTTATAGCATTAAAAGTGTCAGACACTTTAGATTCCATTTCCATATGCCCTATTATATGAAGACCTGCAACTTGAAATTCTCTCCAGATGAATCTGAGAGGAAAATATAGGCTCTCATTCTGAATACATCCCAGAAGGGATTAAATGACCTGATTTCAAGGGGGAAAAAAATGGAACAGGCTATGCGATGACTAATTTGCCTCCCGGTAAAATAAAAGCGAGTAACAATAATTTTATCCATAAGAGAAGTTTCCCCAAAAGCAGACTTTTCTGCTAAGTCTGGCATATTCTACTTGCAAAATATTTTTAGTGTACCTCATGTCATGTGCCCCTAGTTGGAATTTCAGGTTTCTGTTTTTGCAGGCACATAAAATTCAACATCTATTTTAAAGTAAAATTAAAGGTTTGAGAAAGGCATTAGAAACATATAACAAGCATGATTTTCTGGGAGAGAAGTCACTCTGAATCTCTCACCCTCCATGAGAAGTGTCATTGCTTCCTAGTGAACATCATTAGTATATTTGTATTTAATATCATATATATACACAAACTATTTGTTTTATTGAACATGCTCTGGTTTAGTAATGAAAGAAAAACAAACAAATGTGGCATCTTTCCCACTGAAAAAAAAGTCCTCCATGTACAGAATGATTTATTTATGAAACTTACTAATTAAAAATAAATATGTGCCTAGTTCTCATCTCTATACTCCCATTATTTGGGGCTTTTTAAAGAAAATTTATTAATTCAAAATGTTGAAATGCCCTACTAATGGTTTGTCTCAATGTAGAAAATGGAATGGAGTACTAATGAGTCCACATTGAATGGGTTTAAAAATAAGTTATTTTGATCCAGAAATGATTCTCAGACTTTCTCCCAGATTAAGAAAATCTATGACATTACTTTTATTTTTATTTATTTATTTTTTAAAATATATTTTATTGATTTTTTACAGAGCCAAAGGGAGAGGGATAGAAAGTCAGAAACATCGATGAGAGACATCGATCAGATGCCTCTTGCACAACCCCTACTGGGGATGTGCCCGTAGCCAAGGTACATGCCCTTGACGGGAATCGAACCCGGGACCCTTCAGCCCACAGTCCGACACTCTATCCACTGAGCCAAACCGGTCTCGGCTATGTCATTACTTTTAAAGTGAGAACTTTGAAGACTGTCATCCCAATACATTCAGTAAAATATAAAAAATGGAAGAACTTTGAAGATTGTCATAATTTTTAAAAATTAAATAGCATCTTTACAGAAAATGACTAGGGAACACACAAAAATAATAAGGAACAGACCCAAATAGGGCATTCAGGTCACACTTTAGTATGAAATATTATTTCTGAATATATTGAGAAATTATCTTGTCCTTCTGGTCCTGGTGTTTAGAATGGGATAACATCTGACAAGCTCACTAAAATCTGGATTTCTGATTATGTGAAGTTTTCAAATGCTTTCTGAATTTTTCCTAATTGCACAATCAGTGTTTGAAAGTGGTAATAGTTAAAGACTGAACTTCAGCTTCCCCAAATGCCTTGTCAGTCAGCACCTTCCATATATCTCAAGGTCAAGCAGGAATTTCTAACATGGCATCTGATGTAACAGAGGAATGAAATGGCAAATTGTAAGACAGAGAAGCTGGTGAGAGAAAGTCAAACCCATCAGCATTTTACTTACCCTGTCGTGTCACAGGCAGTGAAATGCTTTGAAAGTGATCCCTAGAAGACATATTCTGATTGGAACAGTGAGATAGCCATGGTATGACAAAACTGAAGAGATGGCAGACTCCACAGAATGTGAGCTCTCACTCAGTCAGTGTTCCTCAGACACATTGTAAGAACAATTTAGTGCTGGGTCTCGAGAATGTTGTCACACATATTGTTGTGCCTGGAGAAATATATGTGCTTCTATGCTGCACATCATGGGTAAACATGGAATTAAATATTTTCCATTTAAACTTAAAAACAGAACAGAACAATTGATGTATACATCTGAAACCATAAGAAACGTTTTCTTTCTTATTATTGCTTACTTCAGCATATACCTTCTTTACCCAGACTTTTAACAATCTCCTCTCCTCCCTCCTGGAATACTGCATGTATCCTGGTAAAATGTGTGGTCATATTCTAAAAACAAACAAACAACTCACTTAAAATACCTGGTTGTGTTGTCTTTTGGGATGATTGTTTAAATGGGAGAGTTTTAAAATAAAATATATTTCTCCTTTCACTTTCCTCTTTTCCTTGTCAGTTCCTTGGGAGCTATTTCATGAAATCACTAGTTAAAACTGAGAGTAATTTCACCTTTCATTTTAGAACTTCCGAACCAAACATGTATTTTGGTACCAAAATCCCTAAAGTAAATTTCACAAGGATATATCCCAAAAAAAGAATAACCAAATGAAAAAAGAGTTGGAGAAGGAGGATAGTCCATTTTCAGGTTACCAGTTTCTAAGGCCTAGGGAACCGTAAAGAGAGAGGAAAGAAGGGTTTGTTTTTTTTTTGTTGTTGTTGTTCCCCCCCCCCCCAGGGAAGACACCCACTTAGATATCTCAAATACACAGTGGAAATTCCTTCAAGTATGGCCACCTTTATGATATAGGCAACATTTTCTTTCTTTGTCTTCACTATTTTTCCCTTTCAGGTTTGTGACTCCTCCCATTTCCTTCTGGAATTCAGCATTCTTTTCCTCCTATTTCCCTCATGCAAATCCATAAACATAATTTCTAAAATGCTGCTTATAAAGCTCTCCTACTCTCATAGAAAAGATAGGGATACTTGTTCAAGTGTTTCCTATAGGAGGATTAATGGTTCAATAGGCATCAAAGTCAAAATCAAAGAAGAGACTGGAGGCTGGCATCCCCCACTGGCAGGGAGGGATGCAGCTGGGTGAGGTCAAGGGGGTTTCACAGTCCCGTTGAGTCAGTAAGCTCTTCTCGTTTTGTTTTTTGTTAATCCTTACCAGAGAATATTTTTTCCCATTAAGAGAGAGAGAGAGAGAGAGAGAGAGAGAGAGAGAGAGAGAGAGAGAGAGAGAGAGAGAGAGAGAAATATAATGTGAGAGAGAAACATACACTGTTTACCTCCCACACCACCCTGACCAAGGTGGATGGGAGTGAACCTGCAATCCAGGCATATGTCCTTGACTTGGAATCAAACCCTCAACCCTTCCTTCCTCAGGCTGACACTCTAACCAGGGCTTACTTCTAGTTTTGATTTAGAGTTTTTCTACTAGATGTTATTACCAGCACTGGCTAAAAGAAATAACCTAGTTCACACAGCTTTAGAATAGTATACATACTATTCCCATCAACCCATTTAAGTGGCTTTTTAAAAAACTGAGCATAGGGGGAAGAAAAGGAGAGTGGAAATCAGCAGTTTCAGAGTTTCTACTCTGTGCAAGGCCTCTTACACATTAGCTCATTTAAGCTTCATTAAAACTTTATAAAACAATAGCAACCATTATTAATTGATCTTCTCTTATGTGACAGTTAATTTTCAGTTTATTGCCTTATTTAATTCTCATATCAAGCCTGTGAAATTGGTATCATTAGTACCGCTGTTTTTCTGATGAGGAAAATCATGCTCAGAAGAGTAGCCTGTTCAGATGTAAATATAAGCTGGAATTATGAGTCCATTTGCATTTTTCATAGGATTAAACAATAGCCAATGGTTATACAGATGGGAAGTGGCTAAGCTGAGAAATGAACTAAGGTTTTTAGGGACCCCAAGCCAAAGGCAATGCTATTTTGGTTATATTGAGTATGAGTGTGTGTGTGTGTATGTGTGTGTGTTAAATACCTCTTTTTTTTCAATCCTTTCTGACTTTCTAAATTCTCAAGCCTTTTAGTTTGAACTAATTATTAATTTAGAAATAGAGAAATAAAAGAATCCAAGAAAGAAAGGAAGGAAGGCATGAGAGCAAATATTTTCACAGACCATCCTATCTAATAAAAGAGTAACACGTAAATATGACTGTACCTTGGCTCCTGATGGGCTATGCTATCAGCCAATCAGGAGTGGGGGGCGAGACCGAGAGACGAGAGGCACGGGGACGGGGCCCAAGCACATGGGAGGCCGGTGGGGGGTGGGGGGAGTGGCACATGGGACTGGAGGGGCCAACCTGCAAGCCACTTGGGATAGGAGCCATGTGGGAAGAGAAGGGCCGGCTGGTTGCTGGGCGGGGTGGAAGCCGTGCGGGGCAGGAGGGGCCAGCCTGTGCACCACGTGGGATGGGAGCTACACGGACAGGAGGCAGGCAAGGCCAACGTTTGCGGCTGTTGAGTGTGGCTGCCCCCAGGGCTGGGCAGTAGCCACTGGGGCTAAGGCCAGGACTGGGTGGGCGGGCTGGGGCAGAGCCAGCCAACAGCCCCATTCCAGGGTGATGGCTGGGTGCCTAAGGCCTAAAGCTTCGGCCAAGGGTGAAGGGACAGTAGGACATCCCTGAGGGCTCCCAGTATGTGTGAGGGGGCAGGTTGGGCTGAGGGAATCCCCCTCTGTGCACGAATTTCATGCACCGGGCCACTAGTTAATATATGAGAATTAAACCTAAGTAGCTTGGGTAAAAAATGATCAATAATGCTTATCTATGTTGACTAAGAGCTAGCCATTGCATTAAATTTGATGGATTTTCACACTTAAGACTCCAACAATTTAATGAAATAGATCTTATTGCCTCCACTTAACAAATGAAAACAATACAATACTATTAGCAGTGAAACTACAACCAGAATGCTACCAGTGATTAGTAACCTTGATACTTGCGCGCAAACTTCTTTTCCCAGCTACCTGGTTTCTCCGCAGACTAGGAGACCTCTGCCGCGCCCGGCTTCCAGGGTGCATCCCCTGGACCTCGGGCCTCGCCTGGCACTGGGAAATCCATGTAGTGGGATGTCTCCGCCCTCCCTGTTGGCGAAATCCAGTCGGGGTTGCTGCTTCAGCCCTACAGCCTGCGCGTCACGACCAGGCCGGCTCCTAACCTGTTTCCGTTTTCAAGGCTGCGCTCCCACCACTCTTCTGAGTCTCAGTGTCCCACCTTTACTTTTATTTGTGGAGTTTTCACTCAGCCAGCTTTCTGGTGATTCTGGGTGATGTTTGTTTTGTTTTTATGTTGTAGTTTTTGAATCATTGCGCAGGGCAGAACAATAGGTGTTTACCTATGCCGCCATCTTGGTTCTCCTTTTCCCCATGAAATATCTTTATGGAACCTTAGTGCACCATGGAACCCAATTTGAGAAACAACTAATTAATTTGAACCTTTTGCTTAAAAAGATCCTAATGACCAGGAGGCATCAGGGGCAGCAGAATATCCAGCTATAACATGGAAGTTGAGGCAGAGAGGGCAGAGGAAATGTGCCTAATGGAGCATGGCCATTGACTGCTTCTGTGGTAGGAGGTTGGTATACCTGCATGTGACATTGGGCCCATTTATATATTTGGTCATTATCAGACAAAGGATATTTCTCAGGGCACAGGACCACAGCTATTTATCATTATTGACTATACAGAATGCTTATTGGGTGGTGTGTGTAATGATAGTGGTGTATTTGTATAGTAGAGAGGGGAGGTGCTAACAGCTGATAGAAAACTCTTGGGGCAAAATCTAGAAAAGTATAAGGAAACTATCACAATATGACAGCTATTTTCACAATACTGGCTGGCCCATTTCACTACACGTTTTATTTTTTATTATTTATTGATTATTTGATTTTGAGAGAGAGATATAAAGATGAGAGAGAGAGAGAGAAAGAGAGAGAGAGAGAGAGAGAGAGAGAGAGATATTTGGTCCACTTATTTATGCATTCATTGGTTGATCTTATTTATGCCCTGATTGGGGATCAAACCCACAACCTTGGTGTCTCAGGATGATGCTCTAACCAAGTGAGCTACCCAGCCAGGGTTCACTAAGTATTCTAATTATCTATATACACTCCTGCCCTATATACCTATCAAGATATTTTTCAGTAAATTCAATGTAGGAAACGTGTTGCCCCCATTCAAAGACTAGGAATAAGGCAAAGGTCTCCAACATAGAAAGTAGGCAGAGCCCTACCTGGTTTGGCTCAGTGGATAGAGCTTTGGCCTGTGGATGAAGGGTTCTGGGTTCAATTCCAGTCAAGGTCACATGCCCAGGTTTCAGGCTCAATCCCCAGTTGGGGGTGTACAGGAGGCAGTGATCAATGATTCTCTCTAATCATTGATGTTTCTATCTCTCTCTCTCTCCCCCTTCCTTCCTCTCTGAAATAAAATTGTACTTTTTTTTTTTAAATGAAAGTAGGCAGAGAGTCATTCCATATTTACTGAGCAAATATTTGCATATAGGCAATGTGTCAAATTCTGTTCTAAGCACTGGGGATACAATGTGAAGTAAACAGACAATGAAATCCTGACACTTAACCTCCTCGGTGAAACGAAGGTCATATGCAAAGGGCAGGTAAAGAATGCTCATGGAAAACTTACTGCATGAATTACTCTCTATTCATTTACAGAGCACAAGGAAACTCATATAATAAGTGAAGACAAAATTACAGATAATAAGACCAAAGAAGACAAAGAAGAGGCTAGTAAGTAAGCAGCTAGAATTCAAAACCTGATAACAAAAATAATACCATAGATTTCCATAAATATTTCCTAAAGAGATAAGCAGAGTAGAGGCTTATCTTTTATCTGTCTTCCACAGGCAGTGGAGGCTTGGGGATTTCTACAACCTGGGTGTGGACTGTCATGGGGAAAGAGCCTTAAGGTTTTGTGACAGGTCCTGGTGGAAGAGTGAGGCACCCCCAATTGAGAGAGGCTAGAGAAGCGCCACTGGCTTCCCCAAGGCTGCAGAAGGAGCCCTGGTTGTACATGTGTGTCCATTTGTGAGAATTCACAGAGCTGTGTGTTATGACTTTTGCACTTTTTACTTGGGAGTTTTGACCTCAATATAAAATTTACTAAAAACAACTGAGATGTATAGGTGATTATGAAAAGGGAATGAAGTTCTTGAGAGACAACAATGTGAAGAGCATATTTCAATGCTGTGCTTGTATGTGTGGTGGACAGAGGGAGACAGAAAGAAAAAGAGAGAGAGGTGCGGGAGAGGGAAAGAGAAATATAGTTCTTTATTCATAGAGCATCATGAATAAAATTCATGATAATCTATACCTATATCATGGAAATGATAGGCATAGCCCTTCAGATTTTTTTTTAAGTTGCAGGAAATAGAATGACTGTGACAAATGGGAGGTGTCAAGTTGAGTTTTTTTTTCCATAATAAACAACTGGTTAAAACTAATGCAAACTTTCAGGTAATGCGAGGCTTCCCCTCTCAAGGGAGCCAAGAAGAGGGAATACAAAAATATTTTATAACTGGTATTGTCATGGAAAATACCCTAAATGCCTCATGGCAAATAATAATGAATCTCATTTATTAATTCATTTATTCCAGAAATACTTGTTAAGTCAGACCCTGTAGTAGATGGCAGACATACATATGAGAAGATATTGGCAGGACAGAATTGAGAGTAATAGATGGTAAGTAGAGGAAAAGGGATAAGACAATGAATCTAAATCTTATGATTAAAGGCTTTCTGAACAATAAAAATAGAAATATCAATAAAAATGGTAAAGACTGGCTAGAAGAAAAAAAATTTTTTTGAAAGGAGCTGGGAGTAAGAGAATGACATTTTGAGAGTATTGCCTGTGTAACAGAATACTAAACTCAGCATTTCCTATTATTGTGAAGTCTTATGAAGTTGCTATACCATCTACCTAGGGCAAGTATGACAGCCAGGAGCAGCCCCTCTGACCCTTACTCTTATCACTTCAGGATAGAAAGTGCCAGACTTCACAACCACCAGCACCTGCCTTTCTTGCCGATGTTTTTTTTTGTTTATTTGTTTGTTTTGTTTTGTTTTTTTGGCTGCTGGTGTCTCCTTTGCCTGCACATGTTCATAGCAGGTTGGAAATGCCAGAGAATTGCTGAAGCGCATGCATCCCCCCCCACCACGTGGGGGAGGTAAAGATGAAGTGAGAAGGCTGTGGAACACTCCTTGGAAAACCTCACATATGTCTATGGCATTTAAAGGTGGGAGGACACAAGGGTTAATGTGAGACGCCGAGCTGGAGAATCCAGAAGGTTAGCAACTGAATGGCACTGAGGCTAAGTGGTGGCAAAGACATGGGTGGGCGTTTCCTGGGGACCAGCTCTACACCCTCAGCAAGGACATAAGATTTAAGTAGTTGGGTTACAAAGTGGCTATTATCCTTCCCTATGTATATTCACACCCTTGCAGTGCACCTGCACAGATTCTCCTGTAGAAAATTAGAGTCTGTTTCTCCACCTACTGCACCTGGGCAGGATTTGGGGTTCCCCTCATTTAATACAATTCAGTGAGAGTGACACCACACCAGTTTCAAGTCTGTGTCTTAAAGGACTTTGAACACTTTGACTCTCTAAAAAACCCTTCCCAATGGGTCATGTGCATAAGGATGAGTTAGCCTGATGGCAAATTGGAAACTGCATAGACCAGAATTTAGTCAGCCCGTTGCCTCAGCCAAATGTCCAAACGTGTGATAACAGAGCTGACCATCAGCTGACCATAGACAAATAAGGGAGTCCAGGGAAAGCAGCAGAACCACTTAACCCAGCCAAACCCAATCCAAGTGGCTGACCCACAGAATTGTAGGCTAAATAATTAGCTGTAATTATAAGATATTAATTTGGGGATGGTTTGTTATACAGCAAAAGCTTACTGATACAAAAACTGAACATTTTGTATTAATTATATTGGATTTTTTTTGTACCTGTAAGATAAGACTATTTTTAACTATCTGAGAGTGAGCTGAAAGCGTGTGACTTGGTAAGCTGGTGTCCAGGTTTGAGGGAAAAGGGCACCTCAGAGATAATCTCTCACCCCTTCACTTCTGTCCTTACCAGATATATGACCTGTTATGCAATTTCTAGAATCTTTCTGAGTTACAGCATTTTTGCCTGATTGCAAGTCTCTTGAGGCTGAGAATAATGGCTGATCTATCTTCCTGGTGAGATATTACTCTACTAGAGGCCTGGTACACAAAAATTCATGCACTCGGGAGTCGGGGGGTCCCTCAGCCTTGCTTGCAGCGTCTTGCAGTTTGGGATCTCTCAGGGGATGTCCACCAGATGGCAGTCAGACATCCTTAGCACTGCTAAGGGAGTGGGAGAGGCTCCCGCCACTACTGCTGCGCTTGCAGCCATCAGCCTGGGTTGTGGTTGAGTGGTGCTCACCCTGTGGGAGCGCGCTGACCACCAGGGGAGCATCTGCCCCCTGGTAGTCAATGAATGTCATAGTGAGGGGTCATTCCCAGTCGTTCTGCTATTAGGGTCAATTTGCATATTACCCTTTTATTATATAGGATTATGTATGTGTGTATGTGTGAGCAGGTGTGTGAAATACATTTGATAATTAAAACTAGTGAAAAACTTTTATCTTAGTAGTAACATTTTCCTCTTATGCTAGATTTTAAAGCATGCTACTGTAAGGTATGTGAAAGAGCTTTGAAATATTAAAAGAAGCAAGAGAACTGCCATGTATGGGTCAAAGAGTTACATGAGAGATGCTCCAAGAATGTGGAAGTAAGATTCAAAGTGAAAGTACAGAATCCACCCTCACTGAATTTGAGCTGGCATATACAAAGTCTCCTCACAGAAACAAAATAGGCCCATTAAACTAATGACCCTTGATTAAAGGGAAATATGTCCATCAAGGTGGGAAGTTGGTCATGAAAAAGAAAGTCATTGGATCAAAATGAGATATAGAAACAGTAAAGTAAAATGGTGGAATAGGGTAGAAATTATGAAAAGATACGTATTTTGCTAACATTTATTCTTAGCCATAGAGTTGCAAGTGGCATTTTTCATGATGATGTGAATCTTTCTTATGCCTATTCTTTGTTCCATTTACCTTTGCCCTTTGCCTTTACTAGAATCATAGACATTTTATCTACTTGTTCAGTGTTTTCAGAGAAAGAGCTTTTGGAATCATTTGTCCTTTCTTCTAGTTTTCCCCCATTTAAAAATACTTTTAAATTTTCATTTCTTAGCTGTGTTTAATTTTGCTTTTCATGAAAAATTGCCAGCTTCTTTTTTTTAAATAATGAAGGCAATTAAGGTTATAAATTTTTCTCTAAATATAGCTTTTGATGTGTTATGTAGGTTTAGTTATGAAGTGTTCTTTTTCCTTGTTTTCTAGTCAGGTTTTAATTTTCTTCTCAATCAAAACTATCAAGAAGTAAGCTATGTCATTGACAAGTTATTAAGATTTATTTTGTTACCATTTAATTATTTATGTCTAATTGCATTAGCTTCTAATGAGAGAATGTAACATAAAAACTGTCCACTTACACATTTTTCTGGTTTCTATTTTCTTCAGTGGCCACATATATGACCTACTTTTACAAATGTTAATGAGTATTTGAAAAAGTACGCTCAAAGATAGGTTATGTATCAATTTGTTTATTAATTGTATTTTTCAATTTGTGCCCTTTAGGTATTGAACTGAATTTTCAGTTCTGAGAGGAGTATATGTTGTTCCCACCATAATTACATTATTTATAGCAAGTTCTTCTTGCTTTTAAAATAAAATAAATGTAACTGCTGAGCTGCTATGCTGATTGGCTGATACCAGTTATGACTGCTGCCTTTTCTACAATTGTGCCATTTATCATTACATGATGTCCCTTTTGATCTTATTTGGTTCTTTTACCTTTAAATTACATTTGGCTGATATTAATATTGCTGCTTTGTGTTCCATTTTATTCTTCAATTTTCCCAGTATTTTTTTTGCTCACTCCATTTATCTTCATGTTATTTTACAGTTATTTTAAGATTGTGCCTTATATATAACATCTGGCTGTGTTTTGTATTATAAAGAAACTAGAGGCCTGATACACGAACAGGGGATGTCCAACTGCCAGTTTAACCCCGACACAGGATAGAGCTTAAACTGGCAGTCAGACATCCCTCTCACAATTCGGGACTGCTGGCTCCTAACCGCTCACCTGCCTGCCTGCCCCCATCACCCCTCACCACTTTGCCTGCCTGCTTCATCACCCCTAACCACTCGCCTGCCTATCTGATCACCCCTAACTGCCTCTGCCTTGCCCTTGTCACTGCAACTTTGCCTGGAAAGTCATCTGAAAGGAATGTCCAAAATAACGTCTGGAAGGTCGTCCAGCTGTCTGGTCTAATTAGCATATTATGCTTTTATTATTGTAGATAGTTTGGCTCTGCCTTTCATGATATCCTGCACAGTGACTAATATCTAGGGTTTGTCACATTTATCTTAGTTTATGTTTACCAGTGGCTCTATCATTGTTTCTTCTTCTTTTTGTTTTACTTTTCCTGTTCATTTTCTTTTTCCCTTTTCTAATTTGGAAAGTCTACTGCAGTCTTCCTATCATTTATGGTTAATTTTTATTCTCTTAACCCAACAGATCAGAAGGCGATGTCTACTACTCTGTAAAATAAGATTCAACCTTCCTCTCAGGAAAACAAACAAACAAACAAACAAAAAAAACACACACACTGGTTTCTTCCTATTAATTCCAATAAAATAATATTTTGAAAACCTTTCTTCTCCCCTCCTTTTTATCTTTCCCTAAGGAGATGTTGAAGCCTTTTTGCTGCCTTCCTAGTAGTCACTTTTCCTGGACTTGACAATTGAGGAACCTAAGCAGATATACATAGTGAGCTGGCATATACAAAGTCTCCTCACAGAAACACAATAGGCCCATTAACTAATGACCCTTGATTGAAGGGAAATATGTCCATCAAGGGAAATATGTCAATATGTCCACTATATGACAAATAGTGTAGTAATTAAGAACTTTATAAAGACTTAACTTTTCCTCTGTATTTAGTGTCATTCATTTTTGGAATTACACATTGCTATATAACCTATCCTTATCCATTTTTGAATCTTGTTTATGTGTCTATTTAGCTTAATAACTGTATATGAACATATATATATATATCACATATACACATGTATATTTAACACAGATATTACATATGACTAGAGTCCCAGTGCATGAATTGTTGCACCAGTGGGGTCCCTCAGCATGGCCTGTGGGATTGGGCCAAAACCAGCTCTCCATCATCCCCGAGGGATCCTGGATTGTGAGAGGGCACAGGACAGGCCGAGGGACCCCACCAGTGCACGATTGGGGCCAGGAAGGACTGAGGGAGGTTGGCCATCTAGGAAGAGAACACTAGAGGGCACCAGGGTATGTCCAGCCTGTCTTGCTCAGTCCCTATAGGCTGGATCTCAGCAGCAAGTTAACCTACCAGTTGGAGTGTCTACCCCCTGTTGGTCAGTGCATGTCATAGTGAGCAGTTGAGTGGCCTTAGCATATCATTAGCATATTACTCTTTGATTGATTGAACAGACGATCAGATGATTGGACACTTAGCATATTAGGCTTTTATTATATAGGATCATTGTTCACTCTTTTTTATCTTTAAAGGTTTCTGAATTTCTCAGTTGTTAAAATAGAGTCTTCAAAGTGCTTTTCTTAGACAGGTTTCTTGATATTCTCTTCAGATTATGTCCTCTCCTCAAATAGCTTTTGTTCACTTTGAGAGATTAAAGATATTGATGCACCCCTATTCTCTTTTATCCAATATTGATGATAAGACATTCCTTTAGGGGTTATTTTTACTTCCTAGAAAAGTTTTAGATGTTCTGTTTTTCTTTATTCAGCTTTAATCTTAATGAGCCTGTTAAATTTACAGGCAGTGGGTAGCAAAGGGGTCTTGCTCTCCATGATTAGTCTGTAGTATGGGCTAAGTATCAGTTTTTATAACATATGCTTTTATTGACTTTAGAGAGAAGAAGGGAGATGGTGAGAAAAAGAGAGAAAAATCCATGTGAGAAAGACACATTTATGGGCTGCCTCCTGCAGGCCCCCTACTGGGGATTGAGCCCACAACCAGGGCATGTGCCCGGATCAGAAATCAAACCAGAGATCTTGTGGTGCATGGGACAATGCTCAACTAACTAAGCCACACCAGCCAGGGTTAGGGTTTTCACTGGTGCCCTCTAGTGAAACTTCCCACAGTGGTTTTAATATGTAGTCTAAGTCAGACAACCCCTTCCCTAGATGTCTATACACATGAACCCAGTACAGTCAAGCAGTGGGACTGTGACCTCAGCTTCAGCATCTAGACTCCCTCCTAGAACCGTGAATCTTGTTATCAGGTAGAAGAAACATTCTGTAGCAGCATCAAACAAGGCCATGCAACATTCTTTGTCCTCTGCCCTTGTCATTTAATCCTTTGAGCTTCCATGTACCATATCAATAAACTAATTGTTTGTTGAAACTGAGAGCCAAAGAATCTCAATAGAGATAATCCTTGAAATTATTATCACTATGTATATCTGCTTAGGTTCCTCAATCCTCAGTGTTGATCATGGTCTGTCTCAGCACCTGGTATCACGTCTCTTCCTATACATAAGTAAAACTCTGGAGACTGAAGGCCAGATAACTATTCAACCTCTATTAAAGGGGTTAATGACTCACAGTTCACATTTGTACTTCCTGGTCTGTTTCTTTGCTTGGCCAGTCATCATCTAAAAATGTGTGTGTGTGTGTGTGTGTGTGTGTGTGTGTGTGTGTGTGTGTGTAGTGTGTGTTTAGGAAAAATGTATAGATGACTGAAAGAGTGTTCCATAATTGGATGGACAAGTCAGAATGCACATGACAGCAGAAAAGCTGGGAAACATTCCATATTATCAGGCAAGGAGAGCTCAGGCATCTGGTTATAGCAGAAGCATGAACAACTCTATCTCACATACACAGTTGCATGGAGACCAAAGTGGAAATAAATGAAAAAGTCATAGTGTATTGCTTGTTGCTATCAGCCATTTATTATCTCTCCTCCATATGCGTTTGGCATTTGAGGTCAGGAAAGCACTCACGGTATTGAAGGAGGACTCCCAGAATCACCTATAGGAAGTGAAGGAGGCACACAGGGGAAGGAGCTGAATAAGGATGTGCTTACAGCTGGAATCTAGCTTCAGCCTCACAGGGAGCTCTGAAGTGAATAAAACCACAGATTTGTGGCAATGGGCCTGGCCTTTTGTACCCCATATCAATTCATCATTGGTAATTCTCTCAGACCTTTTCAGGAGAGCAGGCAAATTCTCTGGAAAAGAGGATAGCCCTGAGTTCCTAGCAGCCAGCTGGTGAGGTGGGGGCACCTGCTGGTGAGGTGGGGGTACCTGTTGGTGAGGAAGATCCAGCAACAGCTCCTACACCTCAGCTTGGTACATATTGTTGGTGGAGCTGTGACTCAGTATTTACATCTGAGAAGTACAACACAGTCTCAAAGTACATGTCACTTTAACACTGAATTATTTTGTAGATCAAGAAATTAAACCCTATTTAATTCAAAGAAATTGAATTCAAAGAAATGCCTTCTTCATGTACCAGCTACTGCTTGAGAAATCCCTTCTCTCAGAGTTCTGATTCTAGTGAAAATGCAAGGTCTCACAAAGAAATACAGCCCTAGACTCCTGTTAGTTAGTATACAGTACTTAGCAGAAGAGATATTTATTGATAAGCTGAGAGTTGAGAGATTGGACTCCAGTTCGGCCTGCATGCATTTTCAGCGAGGTGACCTTGCACAAGGGCTTTCCTCTTGCTCAGCTTCACCTTCTTCATTTATTAAATAAGTCGGGGGTCAGGGTAAATGATTTTCAAGTTTTGAATTCTAAAAACTTGTCAGTGGCTGATTGGATTTCGCCCTTCCTGCACGGAGGAGGCAGGGATAATTTCTTGTTTACAAGGAACACGTTCTCATCTTGCAGCCTTCACACAGGAGCCAGGGAAGGAGATGTAAATGCCCGGCAGCTTTGCTTTGTTTGGATTCAGGGTCTCTTGATACGACATATTGGATGTGTCAATGGAATGTGATTTATTTTGCTTCATAACATTTGGGAACAGATATTTGGTATTTCATCCAAGGAAAGCAATTTGCAGAAACCTTTTAGAAGGTGGCTGGAGCATCAGTAATTGTTGCCATTTCTTTACTCCAACATTTCCTTAAAGCTGCACAATCTTTCATTTTAATCATCCCTCTCAGCAGGCTCCTGCTAGGAGCAGGGCACTCACCCCTCAGAAATGAGGTTCTATTTTTAAAGTCCACCAGCCCACAAATTCCCTATTAATCCTGTGAAATCTGCTCAGATGGCTGCTCTTCTGGGTTCTCTGTGCACCCCGTGCTCTCAACGCCCCATCTGCACAGCCCTCCCGCGTGAGATATTTTTAGCTTTTAGCTCCATCCTTGAGAATTACCAGGAGGATGCTACACTTTGCTCTCAAGTAAACATTTTAGCGATACATGTTTTCACTCCTAATATTTTTAGAAACGATTAAGGATTCTACTTCTAATTGCAGGTGCCAAAGCATTGGTCTGGACTTTAAGCCTTTACCTACCTCAGAATCTCTCCTTTCTTACTACTGGATATATACCCTATTTATTCAAAGGGACTTAATCTTTCCCTCCTGTGAGTTAGCAAGGACTTTGACACATTGTTCCCGACAATCTCTCTCCAAAGCAGCCTTGGGAACTACATTGGGTTTGGGGAAGGCCGGGATCACCCACTGCATATGTTTTCCCTAGGGACTCAAATCAGTAAACACAGATGTGTCTTTAAGACCACTGTGTTAGGACATAGCAATTATGGTTTAAGAGCACAACATGGTATACAGGAAGCTGCAGTCATTACAATATTTTTAAAGCATCTGTGGGAATTTCAAGGAATAATCTATAATAAAAAGTAGTATGCTAATTAGACCGGACATCCTTCCTGATGAAACCAAGGCCAGACAGAAGAAAGCTGCCGGGCGAAAGCCGGTGCTGCCAGCTGGAGGAAGGGAGGCCTACTCTTGCACAAATTTTCATGCATTGGGCCTCTACTGTATACATAATAAAAAATGTGAGAAATATCCATAGGTTCCTCCCGTATGTACTCTGACCCAGGATCAACCTGAATAGAAAAAAAAACTTAAATCTTTTTAGTGTATGAGACAATGTTCCAACCAATTGAGCCACCCAACTGAGGCAACATAATAAAAATTTGACTTAGCAAGTAAGAATAGCAATAGTTAACTATCCACCCTCCACAAAAAACCATATTGTTTAACACTTTATCACCTGTTTTGGTTGTATTCTTTTAAAATGTTTTTGAGGAGGTTGTAGATGCACATGGAAAAAAATTCTAGGGAAAGAGTAAATAGTAAAAACAATCTCTCTCCTACTTCCCTTTCTCAATCTCCTTCCAAATATACATGTGTGTGTTTATATGTATTATATTTCATATATTACATACACATTTATACATTCATATATATGCACATATATAAAATCTTCATTGTTTTGCTACAAGTATTTTGAATTGCTATTTTGCATCTTCATTTTTTCATTAAACGTTTTATCTTGGAGAGCATTCATATCAAAACATATAATGTCTTCTTTTTCATAAATAGTTGTATATTATTCTATTACCAGAGTGAACCAGAATTTATTTAGCCAATTCTGGGAATTGGTTTCTAATTAGCAAGGGAATGAGGGGTTTTCGTTTTGTGAACAGTATCAGATTAATTACTCATTGGTACTTAAGGGATGATTTTGGAGCTTCTGGGAATTCTATTTTTGGTTCCATCACAGTCTCTTCCCATTCCTTTGCCCTTTCGTCTCCCTTTTATCTACAAAACCATCAGCAAATGCTGGTGATTTCAGCCTGATAATTTGTAGGAAAAAAGGAAAAAGAAAACCCTCTGAAAGGGGAGTTCTGCATAAATCAATAAATTACTTTTTTTGCATAAATAAATAAATTATTGCAAGTGAAAGAGCCTAACTGTGTACTAGCCAAGGTGTGCTTGTTTCTCTGGCTTACATTTCCCAGGGTCTTTATTTGACTGGTATAGAGAGCTTCCATTTGTTCTTGCTTGTGGTGTGTTTTCTCTAGTCTGCACTCCATTTAGAGAGGCATCCCCCTAGAAGCCTTGGCATTTGTCAAACAATGAGCAGTCTGAGGTGACAAAACTGAGCACTTGACAGGGGCCCAAAAAGTGCAGGATGGCAGCTGGTGGTTGGCCCAGATGACACGGAGAGCTCGGGTATCTGTGCTGACTGCCTGTGGTGTCTCCTGTCTAGAGATAAAGTGAAAGGACTCTTCAATGAAGAAGCATACTAGCTGGCTCCCAGTGACATTTTTTAAAGCGCCATGGCATTCGACTACATTCACCTGCCTCGGTTTACAAAGCTGCTTCTTCTATCTCATTTCCTTCAACACATTGCAGGTCTTGAGTCTTATGCAAAGTGAAGCCTGCACTGACACATTTTGGGGAAGATCATCCCCACCCCACCAACAGATGGCTGACACACCTGTTTTCCTGAGTCTTGGTTCAAAAAGCAAATCAGCCTTTCACTTGTTCAGGATTTCTGTCAGGTTTTGTATCTCTCCTAGAGACTATGCTAAAATAAAACAAATGTCAGAAAAGATAAAACACTATAATTTTAAATGACATATTTATATTACTGTTTATATTCATTTTAAATGACAACTATCTTAGGTTGGGTCCTCATAAACAACCTGTGCTAGGGATTTTTGTATACATGTTGGATTGACACCCAGGCTCTCAGGAGGAACCTGCATATGAATGAAGGAAGCAGAATGGACAGGAAAGAGTCAGGCATGAATATAGGTGCCAATGGAATCTAGTTTGGGCTTAATCTCACTCTCACTAGAAAGTTCTGGAACATAATGTGTTTATATAGCTTCTCCCTTTGGGTATATCAATGGATGACTGGATAAAGAAAGTGTGATATATACAGCAAAATATGAGGATTTTAATTTGTCCACATTCTTGCCAACATTTGCTATTACTTGTCTTTGAATTATAGTTTTTGTAGGTTATACAAAGCAGTATTTCATTGTGCTTTTAATTTAAATTTTAAAATGACTAATGATGTTGTGTATTTTTTCTTGGATTTCTGGTCTCAGAATTATTGAGGGTCAGTGTTAGTCAGCCAATGTTGGCCAATGAACCAACCTAAGTGGTATGTTTTGTGTATGATCACATAAACTGTAGGACTGTTGTGAAGAATACTTGTTTCATTGCATTTATGTTTGTATTTGTTCTTCTTGGATGTTTGTTAATGTAGATATAGAACATGAGGTCATTTTTCCACTACACACCGGTTCAGTTCACCCTCGGCTATATGAAATTCTTCTTTCTTTGACTAGAACTCTCACCTCTTTTTCACAACCTTCTCAGATGCCTGTGAAGTCCTTGTCTTCTCCTCCAGTAGCAATTAGGAGTAGGTGTAGTGATTTCTCTGACAGGATCAGTGAGACTTAGGAGAAACTTCAGGGACATGGACCTCATCAGCTTGTCAACAGAGATTCCAGCATTCGGCCACATTTTTATTTTTGCAGCAATTCACACCTCAGAAAAAACAGGCCCCTGGTAAGCTCAGTGAAGTGCTAGAAGATTCAAAAGCATGGCAGCATCCCAGGGTTTTGACATAATCTGAATATTGGCTTCTCAACTAAACCACCATAGGACAACTACATTACATTTTCAAACACACACACACACACACACACACACACACACACACACACACACACACACACAGTAAGCCCATGATGATGTGCAAAGAAAAATGTCAAAAATTTCACACTTTAAAACTTATCTCATCAGGGAAAAAGGTTTTTATAGAAGAAAAATCAGCAACTTTGGTTAAAAAATAATCTCTCTCTGTACAAGCTGCATCTGTTCAGGCATCTGTCTCCTCCTGTCAGATATGCTTGAACTGAAGTTTTCAATGTGTCAAAGTCAAATCCAAATTCATTCAGGGTCTGAGAGTATGGAATGTACTGAACACCCAACTACAGTGAATTGAAATAGAAATGAAAGGAAATCCATTTGAAGATTTCCCCCAACCCTTTGATGTAAAAAATAAAAATAAAAAACCTCAAATTCCAGGGAGGTGATAATGAAATTTCTGTTCTAGGCTGATTCCTTACCATCTATTCAAAGTGTCTTAATCCCTTCTACTTTCTTTATAGCCTCTGATGTAGTCCTGCAGCCCTACCCATAGGCTAACTATAGGGGAAGCCAGCATGAGAAAGAGAAAAGCAAAAAAAAAAAAAAAAAAAAGTTTCACATCAAAATAAAAACAAACATTGCCAAAACCGGTTTGGCTCAGTGGATAGAGCACAGGCCTGTGGACTGAAGGGACCCAGGTTCGATTCTGGTCAGGGGCATGTTCCTTGGTTGCCAGCATATCCCCAGTGGGGGGTGTGCAGGAGGCAGCTGATCAATATATCTCTCTCATTGATGTTCCTAACTTTCAGTCCCTCTCTCTTCCTCTCTGTAAAATAAATAAATAAAAATAAAATAAAAATAAAAACAAACAAAGGGACATGGGTAGGAAGTGGGCTTAGAGTTGAAACTATATAAAGCCTTTATTATATACGTCTTACTTCAACTATACTCTAAATATTTATCTCATAAATGTTTAGAGGGAAAAATAAGTACAAATAATAACAAAAAATTGTAAAAAGTATTAAATGTAATTATAAAATACTTGACTATAATATATAATATTTATATTCAAATTACAAAACATTCACATTGTAAACTAATGCTATTATCCTGTGCTTTATATAAATCATATTATCATTCAATTATACATCAATAATAAAATATGTTGAAATGTATGCAATAACAGGAAATAAAATAGCGAAAAGAACTATTTGAAATCATCCTCAGAATGATGCATAATAAAGCTGAATCCTAAGAAATTATTCTATTTGAGACTTTTTTCACCTTTTCTTTTCCCCCAATGTATACTCCTGACATAGATTATAGTCTTTATGGGGGAAAAAAAAGATGTTTTTAAAGTACAACTTGAAAGTCCAGTTTTAGTCATTTCCTAGATATTAACATTAACCAACATTTCTAAGGTTAACATTATCAGAGAAATTAAGGCACTTAATTTAAAACAAAATAACTTGAAAGTTCTTTGAAAATTACAGTGCTTTAAGTAAACGCAGGCATTTATCATTAAGATTTTACCATGGATAAAATTATGTAGAAGGCACTGAGAATGAAAGACATGTGATTCCTGGACCTGCTTCCCTGGGAGCTTGCAGTCTACTTCACCAGAATTTATGATGCCACCTAAGTGGACGGCTAATGTTAAAGTCAGTCAGTGGAAAGTAAGGTCCCTATCAGCTGCAGTAGCCAAAAAAACAGAAGTTTTTTAGACATGAAGTTTGAGACTGTCAAAATATGGATTGAGAGAAAACATCAGGGGTGGAAATTCAGGTGCATAAGAGGAAACATAGAGATTAATTTTGACGATATTAGAAGTTAGAAAAAGAATAGGTCTAAATTAAAACTGATTTTGCTAGAGACCAGAATCCAACTCTTTCTTTAGAACCAGTAGGATATGGAGATACAAAAGCCCACCTCACCTGCAATTGGTATCAGAACAGAAGTAGCCCTACTTATAATATAAACTTCATATTTAAAAGAGTTCCTCTACTTTTTAATTCTAACTTCTGTCTTTTGACTGCTTTGCAGCAGGAATGGCAAATAGGTTTTATATCAACTACTTATCATGTTTGGCTGGTAATAGTAAGTGTCTGTTTAGATCACTTCTCAAGAAGGATTCAGAGGAAGCATTTGAGCTTCAGCAAAGCCAGCATGAGATCTATGCTTGATTATCAACGTCTGTTGTGTCCATCGCATTTACTATGTTGGTTGTGAAATCCTGAGCAAGACACGGATAGCATAGTGATAATATAGCTATTGACTGTAGTTCTGAGATATAAAAAATAGGTCACTACTTTATTGTTAGAATAGGAGAAAGCAGTGTGATTGGAGTTCTGGGGAAGTAACCACTTCTTGTTTTCTTACCCATGTCTTTAAGGAGAAAGAGGCTAGTATTACTAATAGCATATATGCATATCACTTGACAGTCTACAAGACATATTTCTATTAATTATTTTATTTGTTCCTTGTAAGAGGCTAGTTGTTAATGCCAGTACACCCATATTTTAATAAAAAGGAAATTGGAGTGTAGATAGACAAAATTATCCATTCACAGTGCAGCTACAATGAGGTCATAAACTAGAATGACTTCTTGAGGCTCTTATCTGCTTATTCATGTTCATTTTCTATTTTTTCATCAAAATGTAGGTGCTTGGATTCTGGAGCTTGATTGCTCATCTTCAAAACTTCTTCCCCATTAACAGACCTGTGGTCTTAGGAAAGCTATGTAATCCTGAGTTACTACTTCCTCATCTGGAAAGTGGAGATGACAGTAGTTCGGACCACATGAAAATGTGAGGGTTCCATTGGTCAGTGGCCTGGCATACAGGGAGTGTAACAATTGTTATTATCTTATTATCTTGTTAACTTCTTGTGTTTGTAGTGATTTATTATGCTATTCTGCAGATAACTTTTCCTTCATTTAAACAAATTTTCTGATTATCAAGAGAATACTAGTAAACAAATAACTGGTAAATGTTATTTCTCTGTCTGTGAGGGTGTTTCTGGAAGAGTGAATCCCTCACAATAAGTCTCTTTCTATATGTCTCTATATATCTTACTGATTCTGTCTGTCTGTAGAATTTTGACTAATTCCCTACCCAATAGCAGACAATACTTTGTACTGGAGTGAGAGATAGCATCATTGGGTGTCTATCAGGAGGCAACTTCTACCTAAAAATTTGTTGGGAAGATTAGGCTCATCTTGGAATTAAGTTAATGTTTCTGTGAGTAGGAGGGTAGTGGTATGTTGCAAAGCATAAACACAATTGTTTACATTTGTATCTATGCCCTCTGCAATATGACTCTGGATCTAATTTCCACCTCTTGAACCTGGCCTCGCTGTGTGAGCTGCTTTGATTAATAAAACCTGTGCAGAAGTCATAGCGAGCTAGTGCTGAGCCTAGACCTCAGGATATGATACACAATGCTATTTGTTCTGTACGTGTTCCTATAACTGTCAAAATAAGCTTGGAATAACTTATTGATGGATGAGAGAACACATTCTATACTGAGGAGATATGAGTGATTTCACTTGTCACAGCTGAAAGGTAAGATCGAGTTCTTTCAAGATCAGGAAAGCCTCCTACCTGACCTGAAGCTGACCTTGGACACAGTAAGACCAGAGAACCACCCAGCTGGTCCCAGGCAAACTTGCCAACCCATAGACTTCTATACTAAATGAATGGTTCTTGTTTTAAGAAATTGAATTTTTGTTTATGTTCTGTTATATAGTAGTAGCTTGGTTGAATAGAGGGGAAACCTGATAAAGAAAATATGGCGTCCTTGCATTTGGAAGTATGGGCAAATAGAAATTGTGGAGGTCTATGACTTGGCAAAACTCTTTGTGGAGAAGTTCTGATGGGCTGGAAAGATTATGGCTGGAGGCTATTCTCCACAAAAAAAAAAAAAAAATCCTTAAATGAAGCAATGGCGCATCCTCATAGCTGACCTGATGGACAAGATGATTAATGGAAACACCTGGCAATTACAGTCTTCCTTATAGACCCACTCTTAGCAATTGGAGGTGATTTGCCTAAACATACTGAGAGGCAGAAGGCCCTGGGAGATTATGTTCCTCAGGAGTTACCAGTAGCCAATGACTAGTAAGTTCGGAAGCCCAACCTCCTTGTCTCAAGGAGGGATAAACACTTGGAACTCCATCACAGATCAGGCAGAGGTTGAGACCTGAAATCACCCTTTCATGGTCCTGTTCCCTTCCCTGTCTTTTCTCCCATCTCTTATCAGTTTCTGCTAGACCATGTCCCTCATAAAGAGCTTGCACAAGTCTAGCTTCTGTTGAACTCAAGCTAAAACAGGTAATTTGGGGAGAACAAGAGAGACTGGTGTATAATTAATCTAAACTTCCCTGGGGCCCTATATACTGGCATTATATTATTCCAGTAAGCCATACATAATAGAATTGTACTTATTACTCAAGACATTTATTAGCTAATAACAAGAGTAGGCAGAGAAAGCAACTTTATGTGCAGTTGGAAAATCATTTCTTTTTATTTTCTAAGCTCATTTAATAAATATACATTTAAAATATAGCATATAGTTTTCACTTTTTTTAGTTTCTAATTCACACTATTTTTAGCTTATTCTCTACTTTAAACTCTACTTATTTTTTTAATGTCAAGAGGTATGGGAAATTGTATAGGAAGATATCAATTTCATGATATGGAGTTTACAAATATTAGTAATAATATTAAAATGAAAAACATTATTAAACTCTCACAGCCTGAGGTAAAAAAAATATACAGCAGTAACAATGAACATGAAAATTAGGCTGAAAAAGGAAATTACATTATTTTTGAAGTCAAGAGGAACTATTACTAAGCAAAATGAGATAGGACTCAACTTCTGCTAGAACCATCCCAATGAAAAATCCCATTTAAATACACCCATCAAACTCTTAAGAACATTATAATATAAATAAGATATTTAAATTAGAGCTCATGAAAAGAGAGACAATAAAGAATTCAAGAAGCAGATTTAATTGCAGCCTCTGTGCCTCTCCCACATTTCTTTTAGTACTTTGTATTTCAAGATATGAACAGGTAACAACAAAAGTCAAGAGTTTATTTCAAATTTTTTAAAAATTAGCTCCTGTATATGTGAATTCAAACCAAGATAAGGCTCGGCATTTACATGGTGCCATTGTCAAACATTGTCTTTACCTTATACCATTGCTCTTATGTGAGACACAATGCTTTGGTTCATTGGCTTATTTGGTGCTAGTTTCCTTTTGAGACAGTAGACACTTCATATCTGTCTGCTTCCTTAACTACTGAAAAGATGAGGATAATTCCCATTTTATTCTGTGGAAATATAAGGAGTGAATTCAAATATTTCTAGTATTATTCTTTGAGGTGGTAGATGAGGAATTCAGGAGAATTTGGCTCTCCATAGAGTAAAGTCAGCCAGATCAAGTGTAAGGGTTACTGTTACAATGCCACAATGTGTCCACCAGCTGGATACCATTGCTGACATGTACACATAAAGAACTATTTGACATTGAAACTGGAACTCAGAACATTTGGACATTGAAACTAATACTCAAGCATTTTTTGTTCTTGTAAGTTTATTTCTAGTATGCAGATGTAAGATATTTTTGAAGAAAAGAAACAGGGGAGAGTGATTGATATAGAGGCAGGGAGGCATTGAACAGGCTGTCAAGCTACAGGGGGGAGGTTAGGGAGGGGGGTCGGGTGCTGGGGGAGATCAACCGAAGGACTTGTATGCATGCATATGAGCATAACCAATGAATGAAAGACACTGGGGTGACGGGGGCAGGTGGTGACATGTGCTGGGAGTTAGGGGAGGCTGGGGGGAGGATAATGGGGAGAAAAAAAGGAAAACATATGTATTACTATTAAATCTAAGTTATACAGCAAAAAATAAAAATAAAAAATATTTTAAAAATACATTCTATTTAATTAGAAAACAAATTTGTATTCCTCAGGTCTTACCTTATACTGAAGACTAGGTGAGATTCTAAAGGAGTACAATTAATAGATACCCAATGGTAGACTATCAGTAGTTTAACAACCACCACAAAGGGATAGGATGCAGATGTCATCTTCTGTGCACACTTGATTGGCAGCAGTGGCCTGAAGTGTTATGTTGAGTAGGATTCTGAGGTGGTATAGGTTATTTCAGTTTGAGGTACACACTGACTGGTAATATGTGCTGGAGACAGGGAGAAGTGGTGGCTGGTGTGCAAACTGGAGTTTGAAATGACACTTTATCTGAGCCTTGAAGGATGTATGGGTTTTAAATGGGAGAAGAAGAGCATCCTATCTAATAAAATGGTAATATGCAAATTTGACCGTACCTTTGCTACACCCACAAGCCACGCCCACAGCCACATCCACCAGCTAATCAGGAGCAACTGAGAGCAGGAGGAAGGCTTGGGTTTCCCCGGCGTAGGCTTCTACTCTAGGCTACAAAGTTTAAAAGAGAAATGGCTGCCACCACAGAGCCAGCAGAAGGCTTGGCTCTGCTCCAGGCTACAAAGTTTCAATTGTAGAGATAAATTAATCCCAGATCCCAGAGCCTGCAAACCTCCACAGGCCCTTCGCCCAGGCTGCATCTCGCCCCAAGGCAATCCCCACCTGATCTCGGACACTTTACAGGGTAAGCCAGCTGACCCCCACCCATGAACCAGGTCTCTATCCTATCTAATAAAGGAGTAATTTGCAGATTGACCATCACTCAATCACTCCATTAGCTGCCCCCATGTGGTCAAAGATCCTGCCTGCTTGTGGACACAAGATGGCCACCACAAGATGGCCAGCAGGGGAGGACAGTGGGAGGTTCCAGGCCTGCAAGGGAGGGCAGTTGTGGGCCATCAAGCCAACAGGGGAGGGAAGTTGGGAGGGACTAGTCCTGCAAGGGAGGGCAGTTAAGGGGTGACCAGGCTGACAGAGGAGGGAAGTTGCGGGCAAACAGGCTGGCAGGGGAGCCTGTTAGACATCAATTAGGCAGGCAGGGTAGTGGTTAGGGGCAATCAGTGAGGCAGGCAGGTGAGCAGTTTGGAGCCAACAGTCCTGGATTGTGAGAAGGATGTCCAACTGCCCATTTAGGCCTGATCCCGGTAGGATTGGGCCTAAATGGGCAGTCAGACATTCCTCGAGGGGTCCCAGATTGGAGAGGGTGCAGGATGGGCTAAGGGACATCCCCCGCCCCCTGTGCACAGGGCCTCTAGTTCTAAATACAGATAATAACAAGGTGTGTGTGTGGCACAGTAAAGGGAGAATGTGAGCAAATCAGAGTGAGTGAATGCGTAAGTGAATGCGTAAGTAGTTGTAAAGAGAAATTAGATGATGGGGTGTAAACTCAGAAAAAGTTTATATTTGATATTGTAGGAACTACAGAACCCTTGAAAACGTTAAAGACTTTATACTTTGATACTACCCTGTTGGAAGGTGTGCCTCATGATAATGTGAAACACACAAAGGGAAACAGAATAGATTTGGAGGCAGAAAGGACCATCTTGGAGCAATAGCCAGGCTCAAGAGGGAAAGGATGGGTCTGAGAGATTTTGATGGAGACATGAAGAGACTTAGTGATGTCCTGCCCATAGAGAATGGAGGAATTGGCTCTTAAGAAATATCCAAGTAGCATACTAGAACCCTACATGTAATGGGAAAGCCAAATGTAAAAGCAATCTTCCAGACCATGGATTGTTTTCTTTTCCTTCTGACAAGGCTCCTTATTCAAGTTTTTATATAGAGAGATGAAAAAAAAAAACACAACCTGATGAATTTACCTCTGGATGTGCAGTACTATAGCAGTTCTCAAATTGTGGTCCCTGAATCAGAAGCACCAGCATCATCTGGAAGTTGATGAGAAATGCGAATCCTCTGGCCCAGCCCCAAACCTATGAATCACACACTTTACAAACTCTGGGAGAGGAGCCTAACGATCCTTTGTAACAAGCCTCCAGGTGACTCTGATGCATGCTCACATTTAAGAAACACTGCTGTGGCAAGGAGTGTCTAAAACTTCATCAGGCATCAGAATCACCTGGAGGGCTCGCTAAGCACACCCTCCTGGGACCACTGTGGAGGTTCTGACTCTGGGGTTCACTGTATAAATGTCTGGCTCTCAAGTTCTCAGGTGATGCTACTGGTGCTAATGGTCTAGGCTCCACACTTGGAGGAGTGAGGCTTAAGAGGCCATTGAAGCCTTCTAATGGTGGCCCTGATTTGCTGAATGACTTCCTTTTTCTGCAAAATAGTGACTTTATTATCTCTTTTGTCTAGGAGGTTCATACAGTAGATTTTGAACATTTGGTGGTGATGGTGATAAAGGGTTTATAAAGGTAAGAAAAGAAAATAGTCTACTCTATATGTAAACATATTATCCTTTAGAAATGGGTGTTTTATGGGTAATTGAAGAAAAGGACATATCAAAGTAGGAAAAGCATTGATTGAGGAGATTTATATTCTCAACGTTTGTCTCCCATACTTGTAGAGGAAGGAAGTCAACGTGGTGGAGTAGGTGGCGGATCTTTGTCAAGGATTATAAAATGGGGAGATGGGAAGTTTTTCTGGATGCTTTCTTTTTTATTTTTTTGCTTGTGGTGTGCAAATATATCAGAAGGATATGTGTATAAATGTGTACTAAATTATAGTGAAGGTGATTTTGCTTTTAACTCAGTTACTCCTTAAACAGCCACATGGGTGAAGTGGGTACATCCTAATTTAATAGTTTAAGAATCAGCGTTAGAGAAATTTTGTGACTTGTCCAAATTCCAGAAGCTGGTAAAGGTACACAGGAAAAGACTCTAACTACCCGTGCAAAACGCAGTACCCCTACAAAACACAGAACACTTGCTCTTTCTACCACATCATTCTAAAGTACAAATGAGGGTCCATCCTTCCCAGCCTGAACTCTTCTTAGTCTTCTATGATCCTAAGGATATTACTATTTGCCTCATACTCAGAACAGCAACACAGGGATCAAAGTTCATTTTGCTGGGAAGCCTTTTGATTCTAGCTTTCATAGGGGACAGAAGCACAGTGGAGTTTCCAAGTTTAAAATACTCAGTATGAAAAATTAAAGCTCATCTTAGACTCAGTTTCCTCAGCTGCAAGATAGGAAAAATAACAGCTTACAGGATATTTTTGGGACATAAGAAAATATGTATTAAGAGTTGACAATTTTATTCTTATGTTTATTTATTACTAGTGGCGCGGTGCATGAAATTTGTGCACAGTGGGGGGGGGGGGTTCCCTCAGCCCAGCCTGTACCCTCTCTAATCAGGGACCCCTTCAGGGATGTCTGACTGTTGGTAGTCAGAGATGTCTGACTGTCAGCAGTCGGACATCCCTCTCACAATCTAGGACTACTGGCTCCTAACTGCTTACTGGCCTGCCTGCCTTATTGCCCCTAACCACCTCTGCTTTCCTGATCACCCCTAACCACCTCTGCCTGCCTGCCTGATTGCCCCTAACTGCTCCCCTACCAGCCTGATCACCTCTAAGTGCTCCTTTGCTGGCCTGATTGCCCCTCACAGCCTCTGCCTTGCCCTACACCTGGGATGCAGGCTTCCCTACCTCTGGCCAGCTTCACTCAGGCTGGCTGCAGCCACAGGTAGCTGCAGGCACCCAGGACCACTGGGCATGTGGCTTTTCCCTCTGCTGGGCCAAAGGCGCAGGTACAGCTGCTGGTGCCCAGAACTGCGAGGCAGGAGGCTTGTCCTTCTCCTGGGCCAGAGAGGCAGGCACAACTGTTGGCATCCAGAACCATGGAGTGGGTGGTTTTTTCCTCTCCCAGTTTTTAGCCTGTCTGGTCCCCATTCTTCTCTCCCCAGTGTTGAGTGTCTGAGCCGTTATAGCATGATGGCATGAAGGTGTGATGACTATTTGCATATTAGCTCTTCATTATATAGGATTTTAACTTGTCACAGTCTATTTTCAAGTGGATATTTTACCATTTTACATCTTGTATAGAAACTTTACTGTAATAAAATTTAATTTTCCAAGGCAATCTTTGTGCTATTGTTGTCATGTATTTTACTTACATAGATGTTATAAAACTGACATTACATTGTTATTTGTTTAAAGTTAATTATCTTTAAATATATTTAAATAAGAAGAAACTTCTATTATATTTTTCCTATGCATATACTGTCTTTGATGTTTTTCATTTCTTGGTATAGATCATTATTTGTATCTGGCAACATTTTATTTCTGCTTGCAGGACTTCTTTTAACATTTCTTACACTATAAATCTGCTGGTGATTTTTAAAAATCAATCTTTTATACATAAAAAATATTTTAACTATTTCTAAAATAGTTTAAAATAGTTAAAATTTATTTTGAATATTTTAAACTATTTTAAAAATGTTTTCACTCAAGTCTAGTTCTAAATTGAGAGGATTTTCCCCCTTGTGAGTACTTTAATGATGTTGCTCTGCTATCTTCTCCCTTACACTGTTTCTGATGAGAAATCTTTTGTAATCTTTATGTTTATTCCTGTGTATAGTGTGTCTCTTTTCTTCTGACTACAGCCTGGCTGGCCCTGCTCACAGCCCGCCTGGCCTAACCCAGGGAGAGGCCCTTTCCAGACCTGGACCCAGCCATCGAAGGGCCCTGCAATTGGGGCCCTGCCATGGCTGGCTGGCCCCGCCTATAGCCCGGCCCGGCCTAACCCAGGGCCATCGTCCTGTGATTGGCTTGAGGGTGTGGCTTGTGGGCGTGGATTATTGGGTATAGCAAAGGTATGGTCAATTTGCATATTACTCTTTTATTAGGAAGGCTGGTAACGGATATTCTGTTTAGTCAAAAGAACTAGGCAGAATATAAATTTACATATAAGCTTAAGAAATATCCTATCTAATAAAAGAGTAATATGCAAATTGACCATACCTCTGATCATGCCACACCCACAGCCACACCCATCAGCCAATCAGGAGAGGATTATGCAAATAAACACCAACCACAATGGCTGCACCACTGAGAGCAGGAGTGAGGCTTGTGTTTCCCTGGCAATGGAGGAAGCCAAGCTTTCCACCTGCCATTGTGGGCCTAGGCCTCCACTCAATGTTACCAAGTTTCAATTATAGAAGATACATAATCCCAACAGATATGGTGGTGGCCACAGAGCTGTAGAGAGAAGAGGCTAGGATTGCCAGGGCAATGGAGGAAGCCAAACTGCTGTAGCCCTAGCATAGGCCTCCACTCTAGGCTACAAAGTTTCAAACAGAAATGGCTGTTGCCACAGAGCCAGCAGAAGGCTTAGCTCTGCTCCAGGCTACAAAGTTTCAATTGTAGAACATAAATTAATCCCAGATCCTAGGGCCTCCACTTGGGTCGCTGGGGGGTGTGGCCAGCCTGCAAACCACAACAGGCCACTTGCCCAACCCACCCTATACCCCAAGGTAACCCCCACCCCAATCCAGGACACCCTTCAAGGAAAACCAGCCGGCCCCCACCTATGCACCAGGCCTCTATCCTATCTAATTAGGATTGACCATCACTCCAACACACCAGAGGGATGCCCCCATGTGGTCAAAGATCCTGCCCCCATGTGGACACAAGATGGCCACCACAACATGGGCAGCAGAGGAGGACAGTGGGAAGTTCCAGGCCTGCAAGGAGGGCAGTTGTGGGCCATCAGGCCAGCAGGGGAGGGCAGTTAGGGGTGACCAGGCTGGCAGAGAAGGGAAGTTGGGGTCAAACAGGCTGGTAGGGGAGCACTTAGACATCAATTAGTCTGGCAGGGGAGTGGTTAGGGGATTATTAGGCTGGCAGGCAGAAGCAGTTAGGGGCAATCAGGAAGGCAGGCAGGCGAGCATTTGGAGCTAGCAGTCCTGGATTGTGAGAAGGATTGGGCCTAAACAGGCAGTTGGACATCCCTCAAGGGGTCCCAGATTAGAGAGGTTGCAGGTTGGGATGAGGGACACCTTCTGCCCTTACCACCCTCCCCCTAACCCCCGTGCATGAATTTTGTGTACCAGGCCTCTAGTTATTATATAACTTTAGGAAAAAAAAGAACCTGATGACCATAGTAGACTGATTGGCAAACATCAAAAAGATGAGGCTACCTCCTAAACTCTGAACTTGTGAAGGTTTTCTTATTTATAACAGAGGTCTTTGCAGATGTCATTATATTAAGGATCTGGAGATCATCCTAGATTATGTGACTGAACCCTAAATCTAGTGTCAAGTAGATTTACAGATACTGAGGAGAAGGCCACTTCAAGATGGGGCAGGTATTAGAGCAATGTGGCTACAAGCCAAGGAAGCCAAGAATTGCCAGCAGCCACAAGAAGCTGGAAGAAACAAGGAAGGATTCTCTGGTGTGGTGCCTATAGGGAGTGTGGCTTTGTCAACACGTTGATTTTTGAGGTCAAGCCTCCCAAACTATGAGAAAATAAATCTCTGTTGGTACAAGCCATCTAGTTTGTGGTAATTTGTTACAGCAACCACAGGAAACAAATATAGTGAATGAAAGAAATTGAGAACATTTTGTTTCCTTCCCAGAGAATTAGGAGCTGGCATCCAGACAACTCCTTAAAGTAGGTGTAATTTGTCCTTGGCATATGTCCATCTTCGTAGGTATAGTGATAGTAATGTTGTTGAGGTTTCATTTCAACTCTCTCAAACCAATTTTTTTTTCTAGCGGCATCTTTATTCCAGACTTCTGTGAACTCTTTCTCTTCTAAAAATAAAAATAATAAAAAATAATGAAAAATAAAAAATCAGTCTGCCATGTCCCACTCTTTCAAGTAGAAGAAAAGTTCTAAACGGGTCAGCAATAATGTATGCCACACCTACAGCTCTGATTTGGTTGGTTCTATAGAAGCAAAGCCTATGATGGAAATTATTGCCTAAGTGATATATTGAGAAAATGATCTCAGGAGAAAGGAGAGGGAGAAGTAGGTAAGGCAGGAGAACATGATAAGCAAAAGATGTGGGTTTATGTGGTCTAACTTCAGAAATCCCACGCATAACAAATGACACCAGAGCTTTTGGTTTTTTAATTAATAGGCTTTGTGTTCTAGGGTAGTTTCAGGATCACAGCAAAATTAAACAGCAAATGCAAAATTTATATGAGGCCCATTCACTGATTTGTGCACCAGTGGGGTCCCTGGGCCTGGCCTGTTCATTCTAGCAATCTGTGACCCCTTGGGGAATATCAGAGAGCCAGTATTGGCCAAATCCCCACAGGCCAGGCCAAGGGACCCCATTGGTGCAGGAATCTGTGCACAAGGCCTTTAGTATGCATATAAGACCTTTGATTAACCTCTTCCTGCCTTCCTCACTGCCCCCTTCCCTTTGAGCTTCATCAGTGTGGTCCATGTTTCCATGCCTGTGGTTTCCACTCCTGTGTTGAGCATCTGCCCCCTAGTGGTCAGTACACATCATAGCTACCAGCTGGTGGGCTGGTCAGATGATCAGACAATTGCTTAAGCTTTTAAATCCTATATAATAAAAGAGAAACATGCAAATTTGACTGTGCCTTCACTCCTGATTGCCTATGCTACCAGCCAATCAGGAGCGGGGGTGGGGCCAAGTGGTGCAAGCACCGGGCCCCAGGGGTGGAGATGAAATGGTAGTGGTGGTGGCAGCGAATGCCCAACCCCCCGGGAGCTGTGAGGGGAAGCTGTGGCAGCAGGAGCGGTGGTGGCGGTGGCAGGGAGTGCCCGGCCCCCGGGACCTGTGAGCAGAAGTGGCGGCGAGCACCCAGTCCCCGGGGCCAGGTGGTCGCAGGCAGCTGGGGCTGAGCTGTAAAAGGTGATGGCTGGGTGTCCAAGACCTAAAGCCTCGTCAGAGGCGTTAGGCCTTGGGCAGGCTGGAGGTGAGCCATCAGTTGGACATCCCCTAAGGGTTCCCAGTATGTGAGAGGGGGAAGGTTGGGTTGAGGGACTACCCACCTCCAGTGCACAAATTTCGTGCTCTGGGCCCCTAGTATATATATATTTGTTAATTCTCATCCTAAGATTCCCCCCCCCCCCAATTGATTTTTAGAGAAGGGAGGTGGGGAGTGGGGGTGGGAGAGAGAGAGAGAGAAAGAGAAACATCAATGTGAGAAAGATACATCAATTGGTCGCCTCCTGCATATGCCCTGACTGGGACTAGGGATCTAGCCTGCAACCCAGATACATGCCCTTGTTTAAGAACAAAGAGTTCCGATATAACCTCTAACATTAAATACATACAACATTTTCTGCTATTGACATCCTATAGTACAGTGGTATTTTTGTTAAAATCTATGCATCTACATTGACAATTATTATAACCCAGAGTCCATAGTTTATCTTAAGGTTCACTCTTGGTGTTGCACATTCTATGGATGAGAAATGTATAGTGACAGGTACCCACCATTGTACTAACCTTCAGAATAGTTTCATTCCCTTAGAAATCATCTGTGTTAAGCCTACTCATCTCCCATACCCCCAACTCTTGGCAACCACTAACATTTGTACTATCTCCAAAGTTTTGCCTTTTCCAAAATTCCATGAAGTTGGAATGATTCACTATTTAGGCTTTCAAATGGACTTCTTTTACTTAGTAATATGCCTTTATGTTTCCTCCATATATTTTCTTGGCTTGATAGCTCTTTTCTTTTTTTTCTTTATTGTTCAGTTTATTAATTACATTGTTCCCCCTTTTTTTATTCCCCTATAGCTCCCCTCCACCATGTACCCACCCCACCCTCCACTCTCACCTCCCGCTCCCCACTGTCCTCTCCCATTGTTGCAAGAGTTTTTTCCAGTCTCTTACTGTACTTCCCACAACCCTTTTTTCCCCAAGAATTGTCAGTCCATTCCCTCTCTATGTCCATGATTCTGTTATATTCACCACTTTATCCTGTTCATCAGATTATCAATTCACTTGACTTTTATATTCATTTGTTGATAGATGTGTATTTGTTGTTCATAATTTATATTTTTACCTTTTTCTTCTTCCTCTTCTTAAAGAATAGCTTTCAGCATTTCATATAATATTGGTTTGGTGGTGATGAACTCCTTTAGCTTTTTCTTATCTGTGAAGCACTTTATCTGACCTTCAATTCTGAATGATAGCTTTGCTGGATAGAGTAATCTTGGTTGTAGATTCTTGCTATTCATCACTTTGAATATTTCTTGCCACTCCCATCTGGCCTGCATTGTTTCTGTTGAGAAATCCGCTGACAATCATATGGGTGCTCCCTTATAGGTAACTAACTGTTTTTCTCTTGCTGCTTTTAATATTCTCTCTTTGTCTTTTGCTCTTGGCATTTTAATTATGATGTGTCTTGGTGTGGTCCTCTTTAGATTCCTATATTTTGGGGTTCTGTGTACTTCTTGGGCTTTGAATTCAGTATCTTTCACCAGGTAGGGGAAGTTTTCAGTCACTATTTCTTCAAGTAGGTTTTCATTACCTTGCTCTCTCTCTTTTTCTAGCACCCCCATAATTCGGATGTTGGCATGCTTGAGGTTGTCCCAGAGGCCCCTTACACTATCTTCAATTATCTGGATTTTTTTTTGTTACTTGCTTTTCCAGCAGAGTGGATTTTGCTTCTTTGTATTTCAAATCTTTGACTTGGTTCTTGCGGCCCTCTGGACTGCTTTTAGGACTTTGTGTAATATTTTTTATTTCAGTCAGTGAATGTTTGATTTCTAGTTGGTCGTTTTTCATATCCTTAAGGGTCTCATTCACATCCTCATAGGTCTTGTTCATTTCCTTGTAGGTCTCATTCATTTCCTTGTAGGTCTCATTCATTTCCTCGTAGGTCTTGTTCATTTCCTCATTGGTCTTGTTCATTTCCTCATAAGTCATTTCCTTGTAGTTCTCATTAAGTTCATTGGCCTTTTCTAGAAGCCTCTTGAAAAGCCTTAAAACCATGATTTTGAACTCTATGTCTAGTCTTTTTCCCTCCATTTCTTTCAAACCTGATTTCTTTCCATGTCTCTGCATGGTGGCTGCTTTTCTGAGTAGGTCAATTAGCTTTATGTGATAGATGTCCTCTAAGGGACAGTGGCTCAGCCTCCCCAGTTACCTGCGGTGGATACTCTTACTGCAATCCTTTATGGGTAGTACAGTATTTTTTAATTTAAGCCCAGCTTGTTGTTGTTAGCCCTAGGAGGGTTTGACCTCCAGTCCAATTGGCTGTGCAGGGAAACTGTGTTCAGGTTGGATGGGTGGAGCAGACAGTGTCAGCGTCAGCTACTCAGCTCCCCCCTATGCGGCATGTGGGTGTCTGTGTTAGGTGGTAATGGCTGCAGGCACCTCCAAGAGAAAGCCTCCGCTGGTCTCCACCCATTGCCAGACAACTCTGCCTCTCCCCAAATGAGTCTGCACACCCAAAGTCTCACCCACGGTTGTAAAACAAAGCAGTCTGGTGGTCTCCCGAACCAGGGAGCAAGTCGCCAGGGAGCAAGTCGCGCGTCTGTGCTGTCGCACACTTTATGTGCAAAACTGCTGTTCCAAGCTACATGCACTCTCCTCAGACTTGGAGACTTCTGCCACACCCAGCTTTTAGGGTGCGTACCCCCGACCTCGGACCTCACCTGGCACTGGGGAATCATGCAGTGGGATGTCTCTGCCCTCCCTATTGGAGAAATCCAGGCAGGATTGCTGCTGCCAGCCCTACAGCCTGCACGTGCCCACGGCTCTGAACCTCTGGCTCCCCGCGTATCTTTAAGGCTGTGCTCCGCCGCTCTTCTGAGTATCAGTGTCCCACCCTTACTTTTATTTGTGGAATTTTCACTCAGCCAGCTTTCTGGTAATTCTGGATGATGTTTGTTTTGTTGTTATGTTATAGTTTTGGAATTGTTGCGTGGGGCAGCACAATAGGTGTTTACTTATGCCTCCATCTTGGTTCTCCTCCTTGATAGCTCTTTTCTTTTTTGTGCTGAATAATATTTCATTGCCTGGATATACAATTTATTTATCCGTTCACCTACTGAAGGACATCTTGATTGCTTTCAAGTTTTAGAAATTATGAATAAAGATGCTATAAACATCCATGTGCAGGTTTTTCTGTAAATATAAGTTTTTAACTAATTTGAGTAAATACTAAGGAGTGTGATTGCTTGATCGTATGGTAAGAGCATGTTTAGATTCATAAGAAACTGTCTAAATATCTTGCAAAGTGGCTATGTCATTTTCTATTCTCACTAGCAATCAATGAGAGTTTTTGTTTCTCTACTTTCTTACCAGTATTTGGTGTATCAACATTTTAGATCTTTGCCATTCTAATAGTTGTGTAGTCTCACTGTTGTTTTAATTTGCAATTCTCTACTGACATATGATGCTAAACATGTTTGTTCCCTCCCTCCCTCCTTTCTTTCTTTCTTTCTTTCTTTCTTTCTTTCTTTCTTTCTTTCTTTCTTTCTTTCTTTCTTTCTTCTTCTTCTTTCTTTCTTCCTTTCTTCCTTTCTTCCTTTCTTGTCAATCCACACCCAAGGATATTTTTTACCAATGCTTTTTAAAGAGAGTAGAAGGGAGGGGGCAGTAATACCTTAATCAATAAAGAAATTGTGGGGAAAAAAAAGGATGGGGAGAGACACAAACATCGATGTGAGAGAGATACATTGAATGGTCGCCTCCTTCATGCATTCCAACCAGAATCAGGATGGTATTTGCAACAAATGTATGTGGCCTTGACTAGAATCAAACCCAGGACCCTTCAGTCTATGGTCTGATGCTCTATCTATTGAGCCAAACTGGCTAGATCTAAACACCTTTCCATATACTTATTTGACATTTGTATATTTTCTTTGGTGAAGTGAATGTTCAGGTATTTTGCCCATTTTGAAAATCAGGTTGTTTACTTTTTTATTATTGATTTTTAAGAGTTATTTGCATATTTTAATGATAGTCCTTTATCAGATGTGTCATTTGAAAATACTAGTATTTTTTCTTAGTCTCTGGCTTTTCTTTTTCTTCTCTTGAGACTCTAGAGGTTTTTTAGACTCAGAATTGAGGGGGCTGTGCTGTTATATTTCTTTAGTGTGTTGCAGGCAGTCACTTCTAACAGGTAATGTCAATTCTCTGAAGATGGGTGTACCTCAGCAGCCAATGCCAAAAGCATCTAGGGGAGGGGGTTAGTGTATGGCCTCCAAACAAATCTTGAAAGAGATCTGAGTGGGGCCTGGAAGCATTTACTGCCATGTTCTGCTGAGAGAAGTAATTCCAGGTTGTTCCAAGGTCACAGGAAGTCAATGTTATGCCCATATTCCGCACCTCATTTCTTGTTATTTATGTAGACCTTTTGGGGAAACAGACCACAGGTTGGGTGGTGGCCCAGGCAAAAATCTGTCTAAACAGGCTAAATGTTTGCTACTGTTTCGAATAGATTGTGTCTCAGCAACATTTGGTATCTAGAGAACAACCAGTTAGATTCAAAGTGTCAGGTCTCAGCTGGCACCTACCTTACATTAATGGATGACTATGAGAATGAAGTACCATTGCCCTTTGCCACTGAAAGGCAAACAAGGTGAACTCACCTCAAATAGCTCTTTGCTTCTGGTCCCCATTAGTCCTAGTTCTCTTGTAATCTAGTTTGGGGAAAAGTCCTGGAAGTTTTACTTCCTCTGTTTCCATGTTATTCTTACAATCAGTTCTCATTACTTGAGTTCACTTGGAAGGATCTCTGAATCTTATACCTGAAGGGAATTATAATGTAAATTGACTAGTAAGATAACCAGGAAAAGAAGCATTTGCATACAGTGTGAACAGATAGTGAAAGTTAGAACTCCTCAAATAATTCATTTATTTAAATAAAAACACCAGCTGGCTAGCTGCCTCAATATAGGAGCATCAACCTATAAACTAGGAATTCATGGTTCAATTCCCAGTCAGGGCACATGCCAGGGTTTCAGGCTTGATCACCAATGTGGAGTGTGCAAAAGGCAGCAATCAATGACTCACTCTCATCATTGATGTTTCTATCACTCTCTCCTTTCCCCCTTCCTCTCTGAAATAAATAAAAATCTATGCCTTAAAAAAGCACAAAAAATAAAATATTAACTTTTTATCTTCAAACACCGATTCATAGTTGAATCTTTAGATAAATCTGAGAGATTTGGTTAGCCAAATTTTTAAAAATTATCCTTTCCAATGTGTCTATTGATTTATTTATGGAAAAAATCTTAATTGAGCACATATTTGCCAGGCATTGGCCACATACTTAGGTTTCAATAATCAGCAAACCTGGATATATTAGATACTCTCAGACATCCTCTAGTTTAGGTAGGAAGATAAAGAATCAGATAATAATCCAACTGAAATATTAATTACATGCTGAAATAAGAATTCTAAAGCAAAAGAAATCGGTTTGATATTGTGCTTTAAAAGATGTAATTAAGTGAAGTTGGTCCTTAGCAATTGAAATGAGTTTATATGAAGGGTAAGTAGGATATTCAAAATTTTTATTTGGATTATGATAATATTGTTCTGTGGTATAGAGGACAGATGGGGAAAAGCAGAGAAGTAGAAGTTAGCTACTACAGTGTGAGATGGCTCTTGGTCTATAGCATTCATCATTAAAAGAGATTAAAAAAATCTCCAGAGCTTGGTGATGAATTAGCTTGCAGGACAAGAGGTAGGTGTTTGTAATTCCCAGGTTTCTGATTTGTTTGACAGGAAGGATGGTGACACCATTTCTTGAGATAGAAAACTCAGAAGAAATACTAGCTTTGGTTGGTAGGCATTAGAAGTTTGCATGGATCATATATTTTAGTTTTGAAGTGAGCTTACACATCAGAGAGGTGATCTTGGAGAAGTTAAATGTTGTGACATATCTGATATATCAGTCATCTGAAACTAGGGCCATGGATAAAAATGCATAGAGAGATAACAGTAAGGACAATGTCTTTAGAAATACCAATGGTTAAGGGTCTCTGCATGAGGAGGCTCCCACAAATGAGACAGAAATGGAAATAAGAGAGTAAGAAAAAGCCCGGGAAATCCTGGTATGGAATTTAAAGGGATTGAGGTGTCAGAAAGAAAGGAATGATTGAGTCCAATGCTGATGACAAGTGAAATAAGGTGAGCCCTAAAATGTGTTCACTGGATTTGGATACCTGGGTTGACTGAGTGATGGTCAAAGAAGGCAAATTGAATTAGATTGAGGAGTAGACCAAGCAAATTTAAATGACTACAGAATTCCTTTGAAAAGTTCTAGTGTAAATGAGTTTCAGGTACCATTTAAATTAATAGCAAATAATTTTGACCACTGGACTCCATTAAGCATTGTGAGGGCTTAAACTATAAGGTAGTAACATTGTCCTAAAAAAAAGTGCAATTTAGTTTTGGACATGAGACCTGTACCCCTGAGAAAGAAATAGAAAGAATTCATGAAGTGATGAAACAAAATATTTACTGTCTTTGAAACATTTCCAGTAATTAGCACATTTTTATGATAAAAGGGATACATATTTAACATAAATAATTTTAGAAAATCTAGGTAAGAAAACAAAGAGCTATCACCATCTACATAAACATATCATGTTGTATATTTTTAAATAATGTTCTCAGAGAATTTAAGTGGTTTTCACAGTGCCACTCACCTATTAGTTGAAAAGCCAGCATTTAAACTTTATTCTGTCTAATTTTAAAACTTCCAACTATATGGCCTAATAGATGCATTCATAAATGTAAGAATACTTGCTAGAAAGATTGTATAAATTAGGTGTTTTTAAGAGAGAGAAGAATTTTGGATGATGGGTGTTAAATATGTTTTACACAGCAACTGCAGTTTGAGCTGTCTTGAAAGGCAAATAATATGCAGTTGTAAAAAAAAAAAAAAAAGGAAAGATCTCTTACCCTTTGAGACAGCATGGATGGACCTGGAGAGTATTATGCTAAGCACAATAAGCCAATCAGAGAAAGACAAGTATCACATGATCTCATTCATATTCAAAAACGAATGAACAAAATAAACTGAAGAACAAAACAGATCTGAAGATAAGGTAGCATGGAACAGATTGTTGAATCTCAGAGAGAAGGTGTAGGTGGGTGAGTGGATAGGAAGAGATCAACCAAAGAACTTGAACCTATATGTGCATGACCCAGACAATAGGCAAAGGCCTGGGGTGGGGTACAGGGAATGGGCTAGAAGTAGTCAATGGGAGAAAAAAAGGTACATCTGTAATACTTTCAACAATAAAGATTTAAACTAACAAACAAACAAACAAACAAAAGTTAAGTCCATAAACATGGAACAGACTGATGAATCTCAGAGGGAAGGTGGCAGGCAGAGTGGGGGGTAGTTAAAGATTAACCAAAGAACTTGTATGCATATATACATAACACATGGACACAGACAATAGTGCAGTGAAGGCCTGGGGGTGGGTCAGGTGTGACTTGGAGGGGGTCAATGGGGAAAGAAAGGGGACATCTGTAATACTTTCAACAATAAAGTAAAAAAAAAAAAGACAAATAGGATTTAGATTGGGTCAGCAAACCAGCCCACCATCTAGTCCTGTATGGTTCATGAGCTAATAATGGTTTTTACATTCTTAAATATAAATTGTAATTAAATAAAATGTAAACAAGACTTATTAATCTTTCATCAAGAATTGTTGCTGGATTTTGCCTCTTGGTTTACAATTTAGTAAGTAAATATTTAAATAAATTATTTAGCATCTAGCCTTTTACAGAAAAATCTCACTGGCCTCTGGTTTAGAGAAATATGTGAGGAATGGGCCCCAGGTAAAGACGATGTTATGAGCCCAAATATAGAGGAATAAAACACGATATTCTGGCAAAAGAAGAGAAAAAGAAAGGGGAGGATGGATGCCATGGAATAAGTGGGTCTGGGTCCTCCATCCTGAGGGCTTTTATCTGAGATCTCAGGGGAAAATCTCAACAGAATATTTATCAGCTTTCCACCTGTGTCTCCTCTTTGTTGTGGTCTCCTGATTGGTAGGCACTGGGAGAGGGCGTCAGTTATTAGCCATTCCAGCAGGTCCTGATGTCAGCCTTGGAGTCACTTCCTCTAGTTTTGCTGCCCCTCTCACCCTGGAGATGAAACAGCTGAGGCCTAGGTGTCATCTCCATGGGTTAATGCTTAAGAGAGTGGTTGTGTAAGGGTTTGTAGTTTTGTTCATTGCTAGGCAGCTGGAGTTATCTGCCCTGTGACCCTCTGCACCTGGCCCTTCATTCCTGCTCTGCTCATGCCTATCTAACTGCCTGCCACAGTGGGAGGATGGAGGTGAGCGAAATTCTCCAGCAACTTCTTGTGACTGATGCGCACCTAAGAAATATTGACAAGAGAAAAGGGTGGCTGATTTGAGTGTGCAAGTGTGATGGTCTAGCTACATTATGCTATTTTAAACAAGACTGCCCACATTGAAAATAATGATGTTTAGCTCACAATAAATTCTGTTCGAAACCCAAAATTGAGCCAGGAGACCCTGAGAGGGGACCAAGGTCATGATTGATGAGATGGCAGAGACTCCGAGACCCAGCCTGTGATGCATCCATTCATCAGGGCCTGAGTATTTGTCATAATGTCACAGCATCTGCTGCTGACTCTTACCTGGGAGACAGGTAGGAGCATGCCTGGGAGAGAATATTTCCGACAAGGCCATCCTGTCCCCCAGTGCCCCACAAGTACTGGGAAGAAGGCAGTGGGATCAGCTATCTGGAGACAAAACAGAACCATGCAGGGGAAAGCTGTATGGGGTGGAAGAAGATGGCACATTCCCAATGCAAGGAGGGAAGAACAGGTGCTCGGAGGAAGACTGCCACTGCTCCTGGGGCTGGCAGCATGCCACATTACAGAGCCCAGTGCAAGCCAGCCTCTTGGCAGCCATGCAACAACCACTGCGAAGCATTCTGTCCCCTCACAGCTCTGCTCTTCGAATGACTGGAGGGCCCCCAGGAGGCTGAGATAAACAGGCAGGCAGCACTGTTTTTCAAGAGAGGGGAATGATTTTGGGGATCCATGTCCATCCTGCAGTTAGGGATTGACTTGCCAGCTAACTCCAGATTGCTTTCCCTCTTGGCACTTGCAAAGCATGGATTGTTCCATGTTCTCTCTCTCCTCTGCCAAATTTGCCCCTGTGGCTCTCTGGAAGGAGATTTGTAATGCTACAGTTCAGTTTGAGGAAGGAAAGAAGGAAGACAATTCTCCAAAGCAACCGTGTGTTTTAAAAAGTATTATTTTCTCAATCAAGCTAATGTGTCTCTAAACTCATTAAGCGTGTTGGAGGCTTCGTCACCCCAGAGAGCCTCTTGGAAATTGGCGGAGACAACTTCCTGAGGCAGGCTGTGCTGATGACCTTACTTCTGCCCCTGCTCACATGCCCCATGCATCTCCCTCTGGAGGGGCCATCAGGCAGGTCTGGATGATCAGAATGGCAGATGGAGAGCACCTATGGAATATACCTTCCCTTTGGCTTATATCTTCTTGTAACAGCATGCCCTTTCCACTCCTCCAAGCCCCAGGTTGAATCTCCAAGTGTATTCTAACTAGTATGAGATCTACCAGGAAGGACATCGAAGCCACCTAAACAAAGCTCAGTGTGGAGTTTCAATAATTTCTCAGGTCCTGGACTCCAGAAACTAAACACAGGGAGAGGGAAGACATTGTTTCCGTCCTCCTGCTTTTTGGAATTTGGAAGCTTTTTCAAGCTTCATACAGAGAACTGGAAGAGTAGGGCAGTAGGTTTTCAAAGGCATGCTTCTTGTTGGCTCCTCCCATGTGCTAGGGAATGGGGCTGAGGGGGCAGCCAAAGAACCTGGGGAGTGTCTGTGGAGGCCTGTGCCTTATTAGGAAGGTCACCAGCTGAGCCTGCCAAGGATGTCAATCACCTTCTAAACGCTCTTGTTTTTCTCTCAACTCTAATGTATTAAGATACAATTTACGTACAATAAACACAGATTTCTAAGGATACTGATCAATGAGTTTTGACAAGTACCCACCACCCATCAAGATACAGAACAGGATCCAGATGCACCCACAATCACCTACAGTACCTACCACCCATTAAGATAGAGAACAAGATGCAGACTTTGTGGTGGCTAAAAAAATATTAAAACTTTTCTTCCCACTTTTAAATTCTAACAAAACAAGAGACAGATTAATAGGAGAAAATTAAATTTTAATATGTGCACATGGCGAATTCATATAAGCATGGAAAGTCCAAAGGCAGTGAGGAACATTGAGAATATATAACATTTTGGACACAGGAGAGAAGGGGGGAATGGGGTATTAGATTTTAGAAGTGAAAATGGGTGATTTACTGCTAACTGAGGAAGAGTTCTTGCTAGGAACTCAGAAACAATGGGACACAGGAGTATCTAGCTAATAGGCACCTTTTTTCTCCAAAGGGCCATTGGATATAACATCATTCTCAGGCCATACAAAATTATCAACTTAAAAATCACCCTGCTATATTTAAACAAAAATTTAATTAACTCACCCCTAATGCCTGAGCAGGGCCAGACCAAATGATTTTGAATGCCTTATATGGCCTGCTGGCTGGATGTTTCCTGAAAGTTTAACATGTTGGTACACAGGCAGGCTAAATAGCCATCTCAGATGTTGGGTAAAGAAAAATTGAATTTATTTAAGGAAAGAAGATGGGGATGACATATCCAAAGGGAAGGGCTCCACAGGGAACATAGGGTCGACGATGGCAGCACCAGGAGCTGGAATTTCATTCTTATATACAGTTACTAGCAGGAAGTTCTTATCATCAGTGGGTCTGGGAGCTGAGCTGGTGGGCTTGGAATTTGGATGGAATGCCGGTGTGCAATCACGTGTCTTTAGGACAGTGTCAATTCCTTATATGGTCTGACTCCTGGTGTCCAGCAAGTTTTTCCTGGTCTTTGTCCTCCTGTGGCGGGAAACTTATAAATGGCCCTTAAGGATTGTATTGCCCTATAGTACACATTCTAGAATGTCAGACAAATAAATTAAAAAAAACCAGTATATAGTCTTTTCTGTCTGGCTTCATTATCCCAAAACAATGTGTTTGGCATTCATCTTGTATGTGGTAGCCAGCGTTGGTAGCATGTATCAGTAGCTCATTCCATTTTAATGAGCAGCCTCCCACTGTTTATGCATGCATCTGTTCATGAACATTTGGGTTGTGTCCAATTTGTAGCTCTTATGAGTAAAGCTGCAATGAAAATTCTTATACATTTCTTTGGATGGATATATGTATTATTTCTCTTGGGTAAATGCCTCTGAGTGAAATTTCTGAATCTTAGGCTAAGTGAACTGAATTTACCACTCTTAGGAACTGCCAAACAATTTTGCAAAGGAGTTGTACCAGCAGTATTTGAGGTTCCAGTTGCTCCACATCCTTTCAGTCTGGTGTTTGCTAGTCTTGATTGTTTTTGCTATTGCAGTAGGTGAGAAGTATCTCTTTGTAGTTAAACTTTTCCAAAGCAGTCATTTTCCTGGGACCTGAATTCTAGGAGAGTTTTAGGTAGGCAGTGAAAGCTAGGAATTGCGATAGGAGGAAGGTTCTTGTTTAGCGTCAGTTTGCATATTTCCATGTTAAAAAGAAAGCCTCCTGGCAGCAATTTGAGCTCAAAATTCTTCCCCAGAAGTCTAGTTTCCTTAGCAGCTGTTTATAAATATTTACCTTCACATTTTTAATGACAACAATGCATACAGCACAAACTCCAGGCACTCTAAAGTCTAAATATTCATCAGAGGTTGCCAGTTGTTTTTATGTGAGACAGAGAGCTCTGCTTGTCTCCACCTACAGGTCGATGGGAAGATTTTCTGGATGTGTACGTGGTTATGAACAGGTGCCCTGGAGAAAAAAACTTCCTTGGTTTGAGTCTTTTCTCCCCTGGGGGATGGAGGAAGGGCAGGGAGTGGAGTGCGGGTGTTGTGTTAGTGATTAAGGCAAGTTATTTTGCCTCTCTAATGGTCCATAATGTCCTACTTCACACACTGTTCCACTAACAAATCTACCTCCTGGAATTGTACATAGTGTGTCTAAAACATGAAGCCCTTTCTCTGGCACATGGGTAATGTATATAAACACAACACATTCAAAAGAGCAAAATTTCAAAAAGATTTATCTTTTCTCTTATGAATAAAGCTGCAGTGAAAATTCTTACACAATTCTTTGGAAGGATATGCGTTATTATTTCTCCATCTAACACAGCTGCAGGGCTGGTTTGGGATAGTTAGGGCTGCTCAGAATTAATGTGCTGGGTCTGAGGGTCAGTAAGCAGCTGGTACATGACAATCTCAAGCTTCTAAAGAGAATACCTCTGAAGGACTAGATCTCAGGAGAATAGGACCTGGGGGGATTTGTGAGGTCCTTAACCCATCATACAAAATAGTGTGAAGTTGTGTACAAAAGAGCATTGGAATTTTTTTTTCTGGGATCTGTAGTTTGCAACAGAATTTCAAAGGGGGCTGGGATCCCTGAACCTTTGGAGCTACAACAAAAGAAGGATTAGCCATCACAGTCTATGAAACAGACTTTGGGAAAAAGAGGCCCAGGGTTGAGTTTCAGCTCTGATGCTTATGAACTAATTATTTATGATCAAGTTAATCACTCTAAGCTTCATCTTTAAAATGATAATTATATCTTGTATCTTACAGGGTTACTGAGAGGAATAAAAGAATGACATGATTGGCACCTAGGCACTGGCACTCAGTAGGTGGCAAACAAATGTTAGTTACCTTTCATTCCTCTGATCTAGCTTCTTAATGACAGAAGTCCTTCTGATGCCCCTTGCCTTCTATTCAGTGCTAAGTGGGCTTAGCCTCTGTTAAATTGCAAATGACTTTGGGGATGATAATTTATCAAGCTTCATTAGCCATCCTCACCTTAGTGTGAGTACATCTGATCATTTATTTAAAGCAGAATTTTTACATCAGTGATCAACAGACCACTGAAGAGAAAATATAAGAAGGTGAAATTATTAGAAATTTTATTATTAGGCATTTTCCTTTAACTAACAATAGTATAAAATAATGGTAAAGACCAGGGCACCTCTTTTACATTTGTATGTCTTCCTGCACCTCTAAAATCTCTACCCACTCTACAGTAGTTCAAAGATTTTTTTATCTTTAAAAATCAGAACCCCCTCTTTTTTTAACTCAGGGATCAGCAAATTATGGCTCTTGGACCAAATCCAGTCTGTGGCCTGTTTTGTAAGCAAAGTTTTATTGGAATAAGACACATCCTTTTGTTCACACATTGTCTAAGGTACAGCTGCTAAGATTCAGTGGTTGTAATAGAGGCCTCAAGGTTTGCAAAGCCTAACATTTTTACTATGTGGCCCTTCAAAGAAAATAACTGACTTCTTATTGAAATGCATATCTAGTCTCCCCTTGACACTTTGGGGATATGAGAGAGGGCAAATTCATCCTGGTGCCATGGCAGAGAGGCTGGGCAGAAGCTGTGATACCCTATTTGAGCAGATCTGACTTCAAGATTAATCATTTCACCATGACTGACGAATTGGGCAACCTCTGCTTATTTAGGACTTTAAGAACTTACCAAAATCTCTACCTTTTATAAAATGAAGAAGAGATGCTAGTTGGAAAAAGAACTCCAGAAACCGTAGCTCTCAGAGAAGTCATTTATTCTAATCTTATATTTTCTTATATCTTATATAAATCTCCTAAAAGAGTTTAAGAACTATAAATCTGGATGGAATAGAAGAAAAAAATAAGCATGCCAACATCCAACATAAACTATGTGGAAGGAAAGAATGGAATTTAAAGAATGAAAAGTCTTAAGAAATGAATTATAGAGTACTTTGAGCTAAATATCTACCTATTAAATGACTGTGATAACAATGATAATTAAATCACCAACAAAAAATAGGGGTTTATTTTATGATGAAAAGAAAGCATTGGTGGGAGGAAGATAAATAAGCTTTTAACTTTAGCAAACATACCTCAAAGAAATTTCCAGGCCTCTGATTCAAAAGGATATTTCTTCTTTCTCTAACACAGAGACATTTTGATTTAAATCCTTTCGGGGATTTGTTTTCAAAACTGTTGAAAGGAAAAAACAACCACCATGTCATCACTGAATGTGGAAAAAGAAGGGACTTAGGACAATAAACACTGTAAGGAGGGAAGAATGCAGAGAGGCAATTAAGCTGATAGGTAAGTCTGCCAATCACAGCTTAGCTGGCCTAGGGAGAACACTACATAGAGAGATGGGGACCCAAAGAGCTTTCTACTAAAACTACATGCACGTATGACATACAGTAAAAAGATGGATGATTGCCAGGAAATCCCTGGGTTTCAAAAGTGACTTTTTCTTTAGGTTTTCTCTATAAACTCTAAAATTCTCTCTAGGCAGTGGTCAAGAAGTCATCATCTTTTCATTTCCTTATTCTAATGTGAATGGGTGGAGGATACAGACTGAAGTTTCTCTTCCTTTTCTCCCTATGAGACAGAGGTCAGAGCAGATGCGAGTTAATTTAGCTAAGATGAAGCCAGGTTTGTCTAGCTCAAGCCTTTCAAACTCAAAGGCTAACACGGGGCAAATAAATGAGGCATATGGCCCCTGGGCTATGAATTTGACCTGCTTGGACTTTAGCTGATTTAGGCTCTGTGAGAACTACTGCACGTGAAGAGAGAGAAAGGATCAGGTTAATACAAACATACAAAGACTCACAGTTAGGGTTTACTTTCACGTTTGATTTCCTTGGGACTGAGATTGGGATTTTTATTTTAATTTACTTTTTAAAATATGTTTTTTGTTGATTTCATAGAGGAAGGGAGAAGGAGACAGAAATAGAAATATCAATCATGAGAGAGAATCATTGATCAGCTGCCTCCCTCTGGGGATCGAGTCCACAATCAGGACATATGCCCTGACCAGGAATCGAATGGTGACCTCTTGGTTCATAGGTCAGTGCTCATCCACTGAGCCACACTGGCTGGGCTCCAGGTGATTTATTGAGGGTAACTTTTTTTTAAAATTTATATTTTATTGATTTTTTACAGAGCAGAAGGGAGAGGGATAGAAAGTCAGAAACATCGATGAGAGAGAAACATTGATCAGCTGCCTCTTGCACGCCCCCTACTAGGGATGTGCCCGCAGCCAAGGTACATGCCCTTGACCGGAATCGAACCCAGGACCCTTCAGTCCACAGTCCAACGCTCTATCCACTGAGCCAAACCGGTCTTGGCAATTGAGGGTAACTTTTAATGGAGATGAGAGCAGGGGAATTGAAAACAGCAAGTTAAGTCAGAAAGAAGGGTCACATAAGGACATATGTCTAGTTTTAAGCTTAGTCTCACCGTGAGCTCTGGAACAAGAAATGCACCACAGAATAATTTCTACCTTAAGGCAAGGAACAGTCAACTTGTACCTGCCCCCAATGTCAAAGGCTGAGATCATTGTCATAGATCTTTTCCGGGGAGTGGGGGAATAACCAATTTACCTACTTACCTTACTTCCTACCTACACACAGGGGAAGAAATTTCAGTTGACTAAAGTCAATTACAATACAGGGCTGCTCTGAGCCATTAGCAGCCAATACTCACAATGGCTAGGGGAATTGGTAAAACAGCCCATTAAAGAAGGTTTGGAAAAGACACCTATACTAATGTTTGACCACTTAAAGAAATGAGTAGGTCACCCAGTATTTGGTACAACGAAAGGGATCACTAGACTTCAGTTGAGGGTGGAAAATGTCTTATAAGCATTTGACTCCTGGCTTGGGGTGGAGTCGAAGAACATTCTCTGCCATCTAACTCAATCTTCTCTTTCTCACCTATCTATAGTACCGGCATTATATCATTTATCTGGAGCAAAATGTTTGTTTGTTTTTCCAGATGACAAAAATTGCTAGGCATTAAAAACACAGTAGAGATTACTGCTAACATTACTACTTAGGGGTAGATCCTAGGAATATTTTTATCTTTATAGATATAACTGTGTTTTTTTTTTCTAAAAGAAGTTAAACTATGTGCCTTCACATGTTTTCTTTAGTTGAAAGAAATATTAATGCCATTCTCATTTACTTCTGCTCATTCAGAAAAAGAGATCTTTTTGTCTATTTTATATCTAATTGTGAATTAGTATAATAAAACATTTTATTCAAATAAAAACTACTTGCAGCTACATTCATATATTTCATAGATACTAAAATGCATGTTTTTCCACATCCTAATATTGCCAAAATCTTGGTGCATCTTGTTTTTCACACCCTCCCTGGGTCAGGGAAAAGCTGGGACCTGGCAGCATTGCTGGTACCTGGGAAAACATGCTCACCTACTTTCTGTATCCTGTTGGCACTATGTTATGTTTAATTGTCCTCAATAACTTGGCATTAAAACAAAATACTTTGAAGGCAGAAACACTCAAGAATAGAGCTCTATTAATAAAGCAAATACTTGATATTGGAGGAATGAATACACTTCCATATTTTCTTGCAAAGCCACACCAAGTGCTTTAAGTGAATATGGAAAAGAAGAATCTCCTAAGTAAGAGTAAAATTATGTGATTCCAAGTGGCACATCTCATGCTGCCATGATAAAAAATGAAAAGTCAATATGAAGATACAACATGGCTCACTGAGGCTCCTCTGAACAATCTCCATCCCTTTCCTGGGAAGTTCCTGAATACTCCTCCTCCTCATTGAATACCTTACCCCTGAAATTAAATGAACCTCAATAAAGGAAGCAAATTCTGCTAAAGGGGGGCTGTCCTGTGTGAAGCAGTCACTCTCACTGCTTCACTGATAAAGTCACTTTCACTTGAAACTCTATGCTGGCTCAAATTTGAATTCTTTCCTCTGTGAAAGCAACAACTCACATTGGGTCCAGGACCCTTAGTCCCTGGACGCCCAGAACACCTGCATCAGAAGCACCTTTTCTTTTTATCAGTACATGTGTAGTTTATAATTGACATTCATGAAACGTGCTGCCAGGCAAAGGCATAAGTGTTCTTAGAATTTTTTTTGAAAAATAACTTGATGGGTGATGAGATATGGATGATGAAACCGTAGGCACATACTTAAAGTAAATGACATTAGGTTTATTTAGGTGCTGCAACAATGGAGGATAAAGCCACAGAGCTTCTAAGTTAGGAGGCCTATAACAGGGCTTCTGATAGGACTTGGACTTTGGATGAATCTAACCAGGAATTAAAGAAGTGGAGCCTGGTTTTAGATGCCATCAAGAAATTAGAGTAAATTTTATCTAGAAGGAAGGAAGAGCAATGTGAGGCTAGGATTGTCATTGGTAAGGAACAAGTTAGGCATATTAGTCAAAAGGGAGAGTGTTTAGTCATTGCAGTGGTTATAGACAGGCCTCATCTGAGCATCCTATTTAATAAAGTGGTAATATGCTAATTGACCATCACAAAGATGGCGGAGCCCACAGCCAATAAGGAGAAAATATGTTAATTGATTGCCACAACCTCAAAAGATGGCAGCACCCAGTCCCATCAGCCCTGCCAGGGCGGCAGGCTTGTAGGATGGCCGGGCCCACCCCCAGATGGGTTCAACTGCTCCATACGCCTGCCTCCGGAGTCCCTCAGTCCCCTTACCCCCCAGCCACCCAGAACCAGCCCAAGGTGCAGACAAGCCTCATATGTCGGCTGCCCAGCCAATGCCCGATGCGTAGGCAAGCCTCAGATGATGGCTGCCTCACTGTCCAGGACTCTGGTAACCAGGGCTGGCTGAGGCTTGCTCTGCCAGTAGTGGCAACAAAAGAGGTGTAATGGGGGCATCACCTTCCCCTGATCGCTGGGTTGTGTCTTGCCCCTGAAGGCTCCTGGACTGTGAAAGGTGGCAGGCCAGGCTGAGGGACCCCCACTCCAGTGCATGAATTTTCATGCACAGGGCCTCTAGTTACTTACATTCAGTTGAGAACATCACATCCTGGTTGCCTGGTGAACTGTGCTAGTAAAGTGTATGAAAAAATTTCACTAGACTTGGAATTGAACACTTGGGTTAAAGGCCTCACATTTTGGGGTGTGGGAATTTTGTTCAGTTTATATCACCTTTCTGAGATTTGGTTTCCTTAACTATAAAATGGATTTACTAACAGGTATTTGAAAAGGTGAGATGATAAAATGGAAGTATGTACTTAAATAATGATAGTAAGCAATAAAAAACTGTTGACTCCCTGTAAGCCATTTTAAACTGAAGGCCCAAGATGTTGGAGGACCTCAGGTCTGGAGTGGAGGTGGAGTCCTTTGGGAGGATATAAACATTGAGCTCCCATTCTGAAACAGGATGGCCACAAGGCTTGCAACAGCTGGAGAGTCAAAGGCTGCCTAGAGCATCTGGCATTAAGTTCTCCCAAGAGCAGACCCTGAGCCAAACATTCCTGGGCAAGTGATTTATGGAGGAAGGGCCCCTGAATAGGCTAGTAAGCAATGATGGGAAGCAGGAAAGAGAGAAGGAAGAAGTGTGGTCCCAGCCACAGCTTGATTCTGTAAGGGTTTCTGAACCATAAAGTATACCTCCTATTTTTTTGAGCCTCAAGGCAAAGGAGATGGGTTTTTGCCGCTCTGTGCTAGTCAGCCATTAGTTATGGGCTCCTCTGTAGGTGAGGGTCTAGGCTGCAATGTTCTTGGTGGTAGGGAGCAGCCATTAGTAGTACAGGACAAAACTAGGGGAATGGGTGCACAATACCAATAAAAATTGTATGAGGGGCTCAGCCAGTGTGGCTTGGTGGTTGAGTATCCACCTATGAACCAAGAGGTCTCAGGTTCCATTTCTGGTCAAGGCATGTGCCCAGGGTTGCAGGCTCTATCCCCAGTATGGGGCATGCAGGAGGCAGTCAATAGATGTCTTTGCCTCATTGATGTTTCCATCTCTCTATCCTTCTCCCTCTAAAATCAATAAAAACACATTTACAAAAGAAGTGGCATGAGGGCATCTAAATGGGACACCAACATTTTTCCATCTAGGCTGAGAAAACAACTTCAAAGGGACTTTCCTGGGCATATTCATGGAAGTCATTTATAACCAAGTCCCCCTCCCATAATACTGCTGTGACATCATTCCATTATCCTGCTCACCTGAAGAGGTAACTCTTCCTTCATAATCTGTCACTTCCTGGTGTATAGCACTAATGGAAATGCTAGCATTTTAAGTGAAATGTGTCAGAAAAAAATATTTAAAAGATGTCATTTGTGTCTGGCGTGTCACTGGAGTGTGACAAGACTACGGGAGCCCTGTAAGGGGTAATGAGGCAAGATGAGCCCTAGCAGATTCGTTCTGCATAGCACCGTGCAAGGACTGAGCTAATATTATTACTGACCATAAATGTTGTTAGGGAGATGTGGAGAGGATGTTAATGCCACTAAGCATTATAATCAAATTTACATAATGACCAGTGAAGCAGGCTAATAAATTGTAGATTATGTGTGCCATGCATATTCATTCTTCAGACATTACAACTTTCTAGCTGCAAGAATTTCAAAGGCTTCTGATACAAGCATTGGGCTTAAAGCTGGCAATTCTGTTAGAATAATTTGAGTCTTCTGCTATTGTTTGTCTCCTCCCCACTACCACTTCCCTCTCTCCCTTCTTCCCTTTCTCCCTCCTTTCCTCCTTCCCTCCCTCCCTCCCTTCCCCCTTGCCTTTCTCCCTCTCTTCCCACCAATGAAAATAGAAAAATCGAGTCAAGATGCAGATTTGCTGCTAGGTAGGAAACTCCAGAGTGCTGATGCAACACTTCTCTATGGAATCAGGAATCACCAGGAAATCAGAATAGTTTCAGTTATCACTTGTAACTCATTGTATAACATCAGGCCTCTTAGTTTTGTTTATCTAGCTTTGGAGCTTGCCAGACATACTTTGGAAAAGGCAAAAGCTCTTGTCATCAAGAAAGAGGATTCCATGTGTGTGCACTTGTTAAAAAAATAAATCTGCTCTCACCAAAAATCCATCCAGGAAAATCTAAGGGAAACTCTTCAGGAAAAATATTACCCATGCACCACAGATTTTTACATTCTGAGGATCTCCTTGGAGCTATAATTTTTTTAGTATGAGCGCATGATTTCTTAAAATTTGATGTTTTATTTTTTTAAAGTGTATTTTGGTGGAGCTGTTGTTTCCTTACCTCAGGGTTTAAGAGATGGAAGATGACAGTGTCCCCTATGTGTGTTTCTCATTGACCTCTCTTTACTCAGGAAGCTACTGCCCCCTGGAGTCAGGCAAAGGAAGATACACATACTCCTACCCTCCTTCCCAAATCAGGACACCCTGGTAAAATAAGTAAATTTACTGGAGAATAATAACTCAGCCGGCATCCTTTTGCTCAATCATAGAGACTTCACATCATAATACTCTTACAAGTAATTTATTTCTTCCCACTCACCTTTTTATGGATGAGAAAACTCAAATTGAGGATCTGAATGCCATTAACCACTGCAAGTGGGCAGCATTGTTGGTAGCGTTATAACTTCCCATAGCAAGAGCCTAAGGTGTAAACCAGAAGATAGTGTTTCTAGCTTTGGCTCTTCCAAGCATGAGAAATATGGATTTTGAAAAGAGTAGGTTTGGAGATTTTTTTGTGCCACAGGAGCAGTTTCCTTCGTGGTCTAGCTTGTTAACATAAGAGAAGAGAACCCCATACTTAGAGACAAAGTATGGGAACATTTTCCTATAGCCTCTCTCAGATTGTCTCCAAAGTCAAAGCTAACTTTCTTGGACTCACCTTCGGTCCTCTTCAGAGATGCCTCAACAGTCTGGGATCATGTCCCAGTAGCTGAGTCATCTGGGCCCAGATCACTGCTTCTCAACCACAAGTTTTCCTCCAAGAGCAGATAGAGCTCTGCGTCTCATTAGGCAATTATTGGTGGGGAAAGGGTCTTTATCCAATTATTTCAGGAGTCATGGGCTGTTTATATTAAAATACAAGGAAATCAAAATCTCATCTTCTCCCCTATTTCTCATTTCTTCACCTTCAAAATTATTAGTTTAACATTGATACATAACTCAAATATTAAGATGAGTATTTCATGCCTGAATATTTTACAGTTTTGTGGGAATCTGCTCTCCCTACTAAATAATGGATGAATATTTTCATGGAAATTAAGCATTTCTTCTTCAATCTTTCTCCTTTCTTTCCTTCCTTCTCCACCTCTTTTATCACCTTCCATCCTTTCCTCCTTTATTTCTTCCATCTTTCTTCCAGTAAAGAATCCTGTTGGGTTAACTAGAATTCTAACTCTGCCTTGGCCAGAGTAGATGAGTTGGTAACCAAGAACTATGCAGGAGAAGATAATGTGGATACCATGCACTGAGTAGTCCTATCTCAAACCCCTGCTGACAGAGAGCAATCTGTAATGTGGAAGACACTGAAAAGGAGAAGGAAGGAGGCAGAGACTGTAAATTATTAGAGGCAAAATAACTACATCCCTTTATACCACTTTTTTAGAAGAATATTACCAACAAATTATCTGAGTATGCAATTTAAATTTGATGTTTTAGATCTTTTTGAATATTACTCACCGAATATTAAATATTAACTGTATAGGCAAGAAAATTGTGCCTTAAAAATTAATACATTCAATCATTAATTTTTCATATATTTAAAATGGACTTTTGATATTGATGCTTACTTGTCACAAGATAATTCTAAATGTTTGTTCCTTAGTAAGTCATTATCACATCCTCCAACTAGAGGAAAACTGGTAAGTATTAATCTAAATGCTTTGGAATGGAAAGGAGAGCAAAACTTAAACTTAAAATATTTTAGATAGAGTCAAAGGGGATCCTAAGGTTTCATTATGACCCACTGAGCAGTGACTACTGATGACTTCTAGGGCACACTCTCAAGAGCAAAGAATGGGTAGTAAGGAAAGGATTGCTATCATTCAGGCTATACATTTAAAAAATTTTATTTTTTTAAAGGATGACCATAAATAAGGAAGCTTGAAAGAGATAGTAAGAAAATGAAAAGTAGACAGGTTCATATAATTCCTTTCTCAAAGTTCTTCAGTGAAAGACTTGTTAATTAATGTATTGATCATCATGCCATTTTGATTGCCATTTGGTTATTTTTATTGTATGACAGACTAATATTGAATACTGGAAATATAGCAGTGAAAACAACAGACATAGCGACCATCTTTATGAGGTATATCATCTTTTAAATTTTAGTACCTAGTATTTATCCAAACCAATGCATATTTATTGCAGTAACTATTTTGTATAAGGTCATGTGCCTGGACAGGTTTTACAAAGGTGAGCAAGATATAGAACTACCATTAAGCAGTTTAGAGTCTAAATCAACTGAGTTGAACTCAATTCTTTAATTTATATAATAGCTTCACTTATGGTATCTCAAAGAATCCTCACAATAATCTTGTGAAGACTTTAGATAAAGATGATCACCTCTCCATTATTATTATTTCTTAATAACTGAGGAATAAAACTGGGGCCCAGTAGATTTAAGTGATTTGCCCAAGTACACAACCAAAGAATGGGAGGGTTGCTGGGCTGGCTTCAATTCCCTGTGTTGTTTAATTTATGCAGTCTCCCTTCAGCAAAATTTCCAATACAAAATTAATAAACAATACTTTTTAGAAAGTCCTACAGCTATTAAAAATCACTTGTTTCAGAAAAGAATCTAATTTGTTGTAAATAAGATAACAATTCATGACAAAGAAGGATGTACTGTAAAGGTGAGTAATTTGCATAGAAGCTGTTCCTAAGCATTTATGGAATTGGTAGTTATAATGGGGCAGTCCATGTATCTCAGGGTTTTGGAATTAGACAATTTGAGTTTAAATCCTGATCTTGAACTTAACAGCTGAAGGACTTTACATGTATTATTCACTCCCTGTTTTGCTGTCATCCATCTCACAATTCATGGTAAAGATGAAATGAGATGCTATATATACACAGCACCTCACTATACTAAGTAATATTATATATAACCTTTATTTTGAAAAATTAATGCTTTTATGGAGGGAACATGAAAAGTTTTGGGGTTGGGTTTTTGGGGATTTTTTTTGTTTGTTTAGTTTTTGCCCATTTGTGTATAGAGATGCACATAACTAGTGATGATTAAAAAATGAGGGATTATAGAACAGCTAAACTGACATATAAAGCTGACCATCACATTCTATCCCTTGTCAACTTTGTGCTCATACACATTTCCTTAATCCATATTTAATATTCAGCTAACGACATATTTTCATCTAAAATAATATAACTATTCTGTTCAACTGACAATGTTCTAACCTTTTTCCCAGAAGAGAATACAAAATACTTGGGTGATAATCATTCTTTATTTATATTCTATAAACTTAACTACTATTAGTATATTGTGTTATATGATAAAGTGATAAAAATATTTGCTATACACACAAACATATCAAAATAAGGTAGGTATATTCATAACTATTGAGGTGTTAATTTATGTAATTGATCACATGGTTTTAGCACATCGCTAGTATTTATAAGTACCTTCTTCAACTTCCTATTACATATGTACCCTCCATATGTACCTCAGCTAGTCATAGTTCTTTCCTGGTGGTATGATCCAAACTTTCATTCCTAAAGGAAACATAATTCCATTGACCTTAATCACAAGCCATAGTTACTCTAAGAAACACCCTAAGTTATCTCCTTTATTTCAGACTTACTCTTTTTTAAATTTCCATTGCGTTACAAAAGTTCAATTTCTACTTGGTAATCAAGTTCAATTACCCCAGTCATATAGTAACATATTTATTTGCCTGTTGATTCAGAGGCACTAGGAGTCCAAAGTGACCAGCTGGCAATTTTAACTTCTGTTTCATAGAATTATTGTTGTATCTCTTTTTAAAAAGATTTTAAAATTGATTTTTAGAGTGAGATGAATGGGAAGGGAGAGAGAGAGAGAGACATCGATCAGCTTCCTCCCAAATTCCCTTCCCTTACGTGGAGATTGAGCCTGCAACCCAGGCACGTGCCCTGACCAGGAATCAAATTGGCAGCCCTTTGCTGCATGGGATAACACTCAACCAACTGAGCCACACTGGCCAGGGCTACTATATCTCTTGATAGAAGAATTTCTCCCGTTGCATCTAAGACTTCTAAAACAGTGTAGCATAAAGTCATGGTGATAGAATGCAATTTTTTTGCTGGTGGGTCACTGAGCATAATAGTGAGAGATGCCACTTCCATTTTCACCTCTTGATCCCTGGACCTGTCTGCCAATGCAGGCTATGAGAGAATCAGCACCATATATTGAGGCTGATTTAGATATTGCCCCAACTCTGCAAAGCATTTCCACCTAGCTCAGATTGTTTCAAAAGGCCATCCCTCTGTTCTTTCCATAGCTGCTTTTGAAGGATGATGGGGAACATGGTGAATTTCATGAGCCTGGCCCGGTTGCTATACTTCATTTACTGTGAAGTGAGTTCCTTGATCAGAAGCAATGCTGTATGGAATACTGTGACAGTGAATAAGTCATTCTGTAAGTCCACAGTTTTGGCAGAAGTATTGTGTGCAGGAAAAACAAACCCATATTGGCTTGTCTATTCTAGTAAGAAGGTGCTAAGTTTTGCCAGTGTTGTAGGGTCTTTCCTCAAGGGGACAGTGCCTCCTCTTCATCCAAGGCGTTCTGTGTCTGTAATTTGACTCAATTCTGGGAATTGATTGAGGCAACATTTCTATGTGTTTCAATGACTTGAGTTAGACAACTATTGATTTGACCTAGAACTTTTCCACTTTTTATACACATCAAGTAAGAATTTATTAGATTTCTTTTCTAGGGACACCATCATTGGTCAACACCATAGGAAACTGGCAGTCAGACTATTCTGATTATTGCTGTAATTCTACTGTCCATTGTGATAACCACACCCTCCTTGTTTTGGGTGATTAAGTTGTGCCACTGGGAACTTGCCACCCTGAGACCTACTTATTCCCATTGTATTTTGGGATTAGTCTTGGGGGTCAGTCAGCAGCTCCCACTGTAATTTCTGACCCACAGAGAAGAGGAATCACAGAGCTCTTTAAGATGCCCTGACACATTTATTTCTCACACTCTTAGGGTGGGTGAGCAGGTTTTAAATGATAAATCTATTAAAATATCACAATTTCCCTTTTTATATCTTTCCCTACCATATACAAAGGCAGTTCTGGAAAGTCAACTTCATTTAGCCACCTTTTGGTCCATGTTTCTGCAAATCAACCAAATAAACTGGTAGAGCATTTTCTTTCCTGAGCTGCAACATTAAGTGTAGGATCTCTGCTAAGAGGGCCTATACCAATAATTTTGTCCTGATCCCACTTTATGTTCCTCACATCATGATCCTGCACCCTTAATATCCAACCCCAACCAAACTTCTGTCTGTATCATTTAGAAAAATCACGGTGTTCATTTGGTGTGTGGTGTACTTTATTGCAGGTCACACTTTGAACCTCATCCTTTGAGGCCTGCTGGGAATTGAGTTTATAGTTATAGAAACAAAGAGGAATGGTGGTGTAGATCCTGAGGGAAACCAAAAGTATCTTTCAAGGCAACAACCTTAAGGAGACGCCATTATGGCTTCTTCAGGCAAAGCAGATTTAATCTCCTCAATGGCAAAGAGGATGCAGCAGAATTTAAGGGCTCAATGTGCTCTGCTTCACTGAGACCTTCCTAGATATCTTCATTCCAGTTTTCAGGACTCTTTCCTTCTCAATTAATGCAATTAATGATGTCACCTTAACAGGAGACATTCTTAGGCTGATAATTCAATTTGCATTCTAATTCAGCCACTCTCAGGACAAGAGTCAGAGTTTGATTTTTAGAAATCTCTGCCCTGCAGCTAGAGGAAATGGTTTATTTCAGGGCAGACATAGAAACTGTCAGGTCATTTATGAAGAACTTGAGCTTGTATCTCATCATTTCCTTTCACTACTTTCTCCAGCGTTAAGTAGCAGCAACCAGCTAACACCATTATATTGCTTAATTTGACCAAAATGTTATATAGTATCTAATATATGGTTGCCAAGTACCTTGCCTTTTATAGGTATTTGATAAGGTGTATCCATTGGGATATTTTGCCTATCTCTATTGCCATATCATATGATGGATTATCAGTGCCCTCTTTACCACTAGCAATATTCATTAATGCCTTTCATTCTAATCAAACTAGAGAACCCATTCTAGAAAACTCAGAATTGATTAAGAAAACATGTTCTTAAGATTCTGTCCCTCTCAAAATGCTTCTAACATAAAAATCTATAACAGTCAGCGTTCCAAAAGAGAAACAGAACCAGTAGGACACATCCATGTGCAGGACACACACATACATACACGCACACCCACACTTTTATCTAAAGAGATGATTTATTGCAAGGAATTGGCCTAAGTAACTAGTTACTTAGAGGCTAGTTAGACAACTCTGAAATCCGTATAGCAGCAGGTTATTAAAAGGGAAAGGCTAGAAATTCTTGGGCACAAGCTTAAGCTGCAGAGCACTGGCAGGACTTATTTTTTCCTCGGGGAAACATCATTTCTGCTCTTAAGGCCCTTCAACTGTTTGGGTGAGGCTCCCCTAGATTTTTGAGGATAATTTCTGTTACTGAAAGTCTACTCATTGGAGATGATAGTTGCATCTATAATACACTTCCATAGCAATGTGTTTAGTGGTTGATTGAATGACAAGAATATACTAGCTAACTGACACATAAAAATGACCATCGCACCATCGACTAAGGATGGTTTCAAAAAGTGAAATTCTGGCTCTAATTGCTCTGGCTCAGTGGATAGAGCATCAACCTGCAGACTGAGGGGTCCCAGGTTCAATTCTGGTCAAGGGCATGTACCATGGTTGTGGACACATCCCCAATAGGAGGTGTACAGAAGGCAGCTGATTGATGTTTCTCTCTCATTGATATTTCTAACTCTTTATCCCTTTTTCCTTCCTCTCTGTAAAAAAATCAATAAAACATATTTTAAAAATAAAGTTAGTGACTTTAAAATATATTTTTTAAAAAGTGAAATTCTGTCCATGCTTTGCTTTAATTTTTGTTATCTCTATTTCTGGTGTAGTTACTTTTTAAAATATGTATCAAGACAGATTTTTTTAGTTGAGTTCACAGTATTGAATGATCCATGTGCCCCAATCAGTCATGGGTACCATATTGTGTGTGTCTTGTTTGACAGCATTGAAGTCTGTGTAGAATCTGGTCCATTGGAGCATTCAGCATGTCCTGGACAAGAAAAATAGTTTCACAAAAGGTTAGCCAGAAGAAAATGGATAGTGAACAGATCTTGGATGTAAGCACAGTGGCCAGCTCAGCAAATGTGTATTTTATTATGTCAGGACTTTTTTTCAAGGTCATTTACTTCCCTTACCTATTTGAGGGTTAAATATCTTTTACTGAGGTGTTACCTCTTTATCCAACCCCATGAACACCAAGAACTGGTCCTGTGTTCATAATCTCCATGGGATAAATTTGCTTTCATCATGTCTTCTTCCTCCCATTATGGTAAACCTTCTTCCTCCCTGCTCCTCACTTCCCAGAGGCAGTAGGGCCTAACGAATGTAGCATTCTCCTCCTCATTTTCTCAAGTTTCTGTAGTTAACACACCAAAAGGAATAGAAAATTCTAGAAGAACTCAATAAACCACATCAATTCTGTCTTAGTAGTTGTTGCTAGAATGATCTTGTATGCTTATTTCCATGCACATTTAAGCTAAACTTTTAAGCATAGACCTCATTAAGGGCACATATAGAAAACATTTCAAAATAATAATTTTTTGAGATTTTACTTTTCAACATTTCTTTTTTTTATCATGACCTTTCCCCTTCTCAGTAAGAGGCATCTACATTGCCTTGAGGATAAATAAAGCATTAAAGAAGAAATAATTTAAAAAAACAGAAAGAAGCAGTTAATGTTCAATTTTCTGACTTCCAAAATATTCTTTTGAGAACCAAAAGGGAATACTTAGAGAGAGAGGGCAATGTTTAGGCCATAATCATAGAATTAGAAAGAGAATAGGGAGAGAGTCTTCAGGTCAAGATGTCTTTATTCCAATTATATAGCAAGAGGGGAAAATATATACATAGAGAAACATAGCTGGGCTCAACAAAAGTCAGCCATTTCCACAGTCAAAGAACAGAATAGAAAAACAAAATGGTTAGCAAAGCATAGGTAAGACTATATTACAGTTTGCATGTTAAGTAGGTAGTAATTGAAAGAGATTTGGGTTAATTTCAGGTAAAGAGGACTAAAAGTGTTCTTGTAGGAGATTATAGATGCTTGGGTGGACACGCCACAGATGACACGAATGTTAAATTCTTCTGCGAATCCTTTCTTGGAAACAGAATTCCTAATGAACTGAAGTCTGAGAAAGGTGGGAACATGAACACATCCACGTGGCCAGGAGCTGTGGCAACTGGGCCATTTATCTGAGCACAGATTAGCCACATTCCCAATTGGCTGTTGGTAATAGAACCTAGTTCCAGATTAAGGCCCTGGAGGACCAGATGAGACAACTATGAACCAAAGACAAACAGACAAGCAAAAACAATTTATTGCAAAACAAATTAAGAAGAAATGATAGAATATTTTACCAAATCAACAGAAGGCAGAGAAAAAGAAAAGAAGAGAAAGAAAGAAAAGAAGGAAGGAAGGAAGGAAGGAAGGAAGGAAGGAAGGAAGGAAGGAAGGAAGGAAGGAAGGAAGGAAGGAAGGAAGAAAGAAAGAAACCAAGGCTATCTCAAACCCAAAACAAGGTGATAAAAATTAACTCAACTATGGTGGCAGATGGGTACTAGACTTATTCCACGGAATTCACAGAAAAGACTTATTCCACTGAATTCACAGGAAAGATAAATAGATTAAACTTTCCTATTAAAAATCACGGTGTGTATAATTGAATTTGAAATAGGTTCTTCCATAAGACAAAAACATATCTAAAACAACACCACCTAGGAATATTTTTTTAAGAAGGGATGAAAAATAAAACAATACTAAGTAAAATAAGCAGTGTAACCAAAGTAACATCTGTCAAGACAAATTTTAGGACATGACCAAGATAAAAAAGATACCATCATATTTAATAAAAGAGTAATATGCAAATTAATCGTACCTCTGCTATACCCACAAGCCACACCCACTAGCCAATCGGAGCAAAATGCAAATAAACCCAACAAAGATGGCAGTTTATTTGCATACACACGTGCCGAGCGGCCTGGGTCCCAGGAACATACTTGGGACCCAGGCCACTCCTAGCCTGTAGGTCTGTACTTAGGCCCTGAGTGGCAGGGGTCCCACAACACCCCCAGCCACTGGAGGACTATGGGTACAGCAGCCAAAAGGCTGGTGGAGGTGTGGGAACATCCCGTGTTGTGACATGGGGATGTTCCTACCCTGCCTCCAGCTGCTTGCATATGCTCTGGCACCAAGCGGTGGTTCGAGTCCATGCCTCCAGCCCAGCACCCATGACAGGGAGCTGGCTGCTAGCAGCTGGAGCATGCGGAGACCCTGGTGACTGCTGCCATGTGCAGCCCAGGGGTCCCTGCATGCCCCTCAGCCCAGCGCCCACGATGGGGAGAGGGCTGGAAGCCAGTCTCTAGGGTGTGCAGAGACCCTGGTGGCCACCACTGGGTGGCAGGGTCACCCCCCTAGCCCAGTGGATAAAACACAGGGGCTGCTTGAGCTGCAGAGGAAACACTATATGTATATATATATATATATATATATATATATATATATATATATATATATATATATATATATATATTTTAATTATTGATTTTTTAAAAGAGAGAATAGGGGAGAGGGATGGACAGTTGGAAACAGTGATGAGAGAGAAACATCGATTACCTGCCTCCTGTACACTCCCCACTGGGGATGTGCCTCTAACCAAGGTACATGTCCTAACAGGAATCAAACCTGGGACCCTTCAGTCTGCAGGCCCACGGTCTATCCACTGAGCCAAACCAGTTCCAGCATAAACATCTTTTCTGACCGCTCATTGGCTAAGCTCCTGTATGCTGCCTCTTGCAGTGTTCTTGGTAACTTGGGTTATAAGAATCCCAGAAGGTGATCTAGGGTTTTTCCACCACACTCCTGGAGAAAAAAACAAAGGTCTGCTACATGAGGTGCTAAGAAATGTTATATCCTAGCTGGTTTGGCTCAGTGGATAGAGCCTCAGCCTGCTGACCGCAGGGTCCGGGTTTGATTCTGAGCAAGGGCATGTACATAGGTTACAGACTCCTCCCTGGCTGGGGCCCAGGTCAGGGCTCATGCAAGAGGCAACCAATCAAAGTGTACCTCTCATATTTATGTTTCTCTGTATCTCTTCCTCTCTCTTTCACACTCTCTAAAAATCAATGGAAACATATCCTCAGGTGAGGATTAAAAAAAAAAGAAGGAAAGAAATGTTATATCCTATGACAGACACATCTTGAAAATGTCTAAAGAAAGTTGTTGTTTTTTCACAGTGAAGGGACTAGAGTCCATGTTGATTAAAACACATTGGCACCTACAGGGGCTGGCAGTGGCTGTAGCAGCAGTGTAATGGGGCTGGCACCTTCCCTTGTTCAGCCCAGTCACCTCCCACGGAGGGTGGCCAGATTGGTGGGGAATGGGCCTCAACTGTCAGTAGGACATCTCCTGAGGGTTCCCAGACTGTGAGATGGAACAGGCTGTGCTGAGGGAACCCCCACCCTGAACAAATTTTGTGCACCGGGTCACTAGTCCTATATAATAAAAGGGTAACATGTAAATAGACCAAATGGCAGAACAACCAAATAACCATTTAAAGTATAGTATGCTAATGACATGGTAAGGCTGCTCAACCACTTGCTATGATATGCACTGACCACCAGGGGGCAGAGAGTCAACCAGTGGACCAGTCACTATCTCGTGCACTGATCATGAAGGGCAGATGCGCTGACTGGTAAGTTAGCTTCCTACTGGGGTCCAGCCATTCAGGACTGAGCATGGTGGGCAGGACACATCCCGGAGTCCTTCAGGTCAATCATGCACCTGTGGGGTTCCTCAGCCTAGCCTCCACCCTCTCACAATCCAGGACCCCTCAGGGGACATTAGAGAGCCTGTTTCAGCCTGATCCTGCAGGCCACTCCCCTTGGGAGGGCGCCAGATGCAGGGCTCATGGCTGGTGAGTGCTGCTGTGGCAGTGCAGGCCTCTCCCAATGGAGACTGATTGGGCACAAGCCCACGGCAGGCACAGTGGGGCTGGAATGAGTGAGAGCAGCGGGTAAGAGCTGAAGACAGCATTGTACTGCAGATTTTAGCCTGAGCCTTGCAGGCCACACAGAGGGACCCCACCCATGCACCAATTTGTGCACCAGGCCTCTAGTATCATTATGAAGAAAGAATAAGCCAATGAAAAGCTATGCTAATCATGAACTTGCAATCAATCAACAACATAAGCTTCAAGCTAATAAAAATAAAACTTTCAGAATTATAAGGAGAAATTAACAAACACACAGAAACAATAAAGATTTTTTAAAAACAATCACAAATAGATAAATTAAGCTGACAAATATGAGAATCCATGTAAATATTTTAAACAAAAATTTTATAACCTGGATTTGTTATATATAATTATTTACTCACTGATTGGTAATGTGACCTTTGAAATATGTTTATTTTCCTTAGTTTCACAGTCTACATGTAATATTTATAGATAAAAACATGTACTAAAATATTTAAAAACTTTAATGGCAATTATAAGAACTCATTTATTATATGCTGGAATTTACATGGGAGAGATAACTTTTAAGTTTTGAATAAATAAAAACTTAGGAAAAACCAAGCCAGATCATTTCCTGGGTTGGGAGGTATGGTGTCAAAGTACTAACCCAAAGGAACTCCATTAAGAAGTGCTTGGACTTGGCATTGTGAAAGAGCCATACCTAGCTAGTGTCCAATACTGAGAGCTAAACCAAGCTGCCAGCTTGTATCTGTTTCCCAGAGAGAGGAGCTCTATTAGTTGCTCATCTCTCACTATGAATATTGAACTCCCATTGACAGTCATCCGCACAGTGCCCATTGATGTCTTCTAGTAGTAAAATGCCACTGGTGCCTTTGGACTTTACCTTCGCTACACCCACCAGCCATGCCCACCAGCTACGCCCACCAGCCAATCAGGAGTGTGGGGGTGTAGCCAAGGTGGCTGGGGTGATCCAGGCCTTGGGGGGCCTGGGGGGGCATGGTCGAGGCAGCCTGGGCCTGGTGGTGTGTGGCCAAGGTGGCCTGGGCCTGGGGGGGTTTTGGGAGGTCTGGGGGAGTATTCAAGGCAGCCCAGGCCTGGGTGGGCGGGGCTGAGGCCCATGCTAGCCAGGGGCAAGCTGGCTGGGGCTAAGGCCCTGGCCAGAGGAGTGGGGGCTGGAGGGGGGGGGGTGCTGGAATGGAGCCAGCCATCTGCCCCATTACAGGACGATAGCTGGGTGCCCACGGCCTAAATAAAGCCTTGGCCACAGGTCTCCCAGTATGTGTGAGGGGGCAGGTTGGGCTGAGGGATCACCCACCCCCAGTGCATGCCCCTAGTCAAATATATAAACACAAATTCTGAAATGTGCGAGGAGAGAAAATAATTTTGTTTTTGAAAAAGACAAAAACATTGTAGCATGCTTTAGATTGAAGGCCCAGGGAACGACTTGCCATTGAGTTGACTCTAAAGGATGATAAGCAAAAAGGAGTTTTTCAGATGAGAGGGGTGGACATTTTTTAGACTGAAGAAACAGGTTGTCTGTTGTCAAAATACTTTTGCTCCAATGGGAAGGGAGGAGAATATCTTCCTTTGGTTCATACATATGGTTTATTTTAAATTATTTCAAAATTTATACTCAAAACCTTTAGTTGTTTCTCTGAGTGGTTCTGATATCTAAATTTCATAAAAGAAATGAAAGCCAGCCTTGTTTATATATATTCTTGTTTATATATTTTTTTCACCTTTGTATTGTTTCTGTTGAGTGCTTGTGATACTCATCCATCATTTTTTTAAAAATATGTTTTTATAAATTTTAGAGAGAGAGGAAATAGGAGAGAAGAGAGAAACATAGATCAGCTGCCTCCTGCACATCCCTTAGTGGGAATCAAGCCTGCAACCCTGGGCATGTGTCCTGAACTGGAATTGAACCCTTGTCCTCTAGATGCATGGGATGATGCTCAAACAATTGAGAAACACTGGCCAGAGCCTATGTCATTTCTTCACATTTAAAATTTTTACCAGTATGTGTTTAGAATAGTATCTGTAATTATTGTTTCTAAGGTCAGGTCTTTATTTATATCAGGATATTTTTATTATGCTTAATTTAACTTAATAGCAACTGTTTGTATTGTACTTTTTCCCCCTTATTTTTAAGAAATATTGACTATTCACATCTTTACTCTCCATTTTCTTTTATAAAATTGCATTATATTATCTGCAATCATTTTTAGCTGAACTCCTTTCCCTCCATATTCTGGCAGAAATTGTTTAATGCGGGATTATTCTCTTTATAATAGAATTATAATTGCCTCCAAGAATTACTGTCCCCACACAGAGTAATTGATCTCCAAACTCCTTTTCTTTTATAAAAAATATACTTTTATTGGTTTCAAAGAGGAACTATTTGAAACCAATTAGAATTTACCTATTCTTTTATAAAAAATATACTTTTATTGGTTTCAAAGAGGAAGAGAGAAGGAGAGAGAAGTAGAAACATCAATGATGAGAGAGAGTCATTGATCACCTGCTTCCTGCATGTCCCCTACTGGGGATAGATTCTGCAACCCAGGCACATGCCCTTGATTGGAATTGAACCTATGACCCTTGAGTTGAGAGGACAATGCCCTATCCACTGAGCAAAACTGGCTAGGGCCATATCTATTTTTCTCCTATCATCATTGTTGGTTGGAAAATGAATGGACATTTGTCCCAAGATATGATCTACAGAGTTTCTCTCTCTTGAAAATTTATAACTGGGCTCTAACAGCCTATATGTAGTTGCTAACTTCTGCTTCTAGACTCTTCTCAGGCCTAATAGGTCACAGATTCACTAAAATGCTGTATCTTATTCATAATATAATTTTTATGTATATATTTGCACAATTATATGTATATTACTTGCAGTCAAAATAGTTTGCTTAAGTCCAGGTATCAGGAGGAATTATTTGAATCTTCTCAAATGGATGCTCACTCTAACCAACATGTAGAGGATTAGGAAATATTTAAAGAATTTAAAGTTGATGAAAGACATATTTCTGCTTGAATAGCATAAATTTGAATGCAAATAGCATAAAATGAATACTTACACATTGCAGGCATAAAAAGAGAAGATACGGGATTTAAAAGGCATGATGAAGCTGTCCTTTAGCTCTGTACGGCCTTTGATGTTCAGGAAGCCTGTTAAATCCCTGTCAGACAGACAGAGCAGAGAGGGAGAGGTCTGTTGTTTCCTACAATAATGGCCATGTCCAGTTGGTCCAGAGGACACTATTTTTTAAATCAACAGTTCAGGTTTAAATGTTTTCCTTATGTGTGTGGAGACAGAATCAAAGGATTAAAGACAGAATCATTTAGATTAAAGGATACGATAATGTCATAAAGGGAAATGAAATGGTTAAAATCAGCATTCTTAGTCCAGTAATTGGTAGCTGTGAAGTGTACCTACTGAAGTGCAGGTGATCACAGCTTAAAGGAGGATATGAAAAAAGGTAAATCAATGCTGTATGGCCAAAATATGAATCAGAGATTTCTTTAGTGAATTGGGATTCATCATTAGTTTTATATGGAAGGTAAAGTCTTAACACAAAAGTATAAAGTACGGCATAAAAAAGCAGAACACGAGATTAAATTTTGGATATTCCCATGTTTGCATAGACAAATAGAGGAAGGAAAGGACTTTATTTGTATTTAACAATTTATTAGGATTAAGTAATAATAAAATTGCTACTAATTAAAATTAGAAATAATAACTCCAAAGTTTTATGCCAATAAAGAAGGATGAAAATTAATGAGCTAAGATTTCAACTTAAGAAAAAACAAAAATGAAACTAATCTAAACAAAATAAAGCATTATAAACCTAAAGACAGAGAAAGAATAAAGATCAGGAATTATAGCTCTGACTGGTATTTTTCAATGATTAGAGTGTCGGCTCGCACACCAAAGGGTCAAAGGTTTAATTCCCAGTGAAGGGCATGTCTCTTGGTTGCAGTTTCTATCCCTGGCCCTGGTTTTGGTGAGTGGGGAAGGCAACTAATCAATGTATCTCTCTCATATCAGTGTTTCTCTCTGTCTTTCCCTCTCCCTTCCACTCTCTCTAAAAATCAATGGAAAAATATCATTGGGAGAGGATTAACAAACAAACAAACAAATAAAAGTAACATTCCTATAGAAAAGTTATTAGATTTAATAAAAGTTTAGTGAATTTAGGGGATATAAGATAAACAGGCAAAAATTCAATTGTATTTCCATACATGATCCCTAAACAATTCCAAAAATGTAATATTAAAAATGCCACATACAATGGCAATAAATATATTTAGTACATAGGACAAATATTTCACAAAAGGTAAAGAATATTGTTATGTATATAACCACACAACTTTAATAAATGAAATTAAAGAATAACCATATATTGAACACTGTTTTAATGAATAAAAATACACACTTTTTTAATGAATAGAAAAACTCATCATTTTGTAGATGCCATTTGTTTTCAAATTGATTTATAGATTCAATATAATAGACATAATGTCATTTTAAAAGTAAAATGCGATAAGCTAATTCTAAAAGGTACCTGGAAGCACAGGGGCCAAAATAGTCATGAATACAATTAGTAATATAGTTAGGTAAATACATGCAGACACATGAATCTAAAGCTGATATGGTTCAAAGTGGCTCAGCAGATTAATGGGAGATGATTGACCATTCCTGCGAATCAATAAGGAAGGCTCCCTTGAAAAAGCATTTCATAGGAGAGATAAATATGTAAAGATGCTAATTGTCATTAACAATTCAGAGAACTGCAAATTAAAATCTACAATAAATATCATTTCACAGTCATTAGTATGGCAAAACTTTAAATGTTGTCAATACCACATTTTGGGAAGGGAATAAAGCAAAGAAAACTCTCTTGATTGCTGGTCAAAGAATAAGTTGAAAATATGTTGGAAAATAATTTGATATAATTATCCAGTAATGTGAATATCATGCAATGGTTCCATTCTATTCTGTTTCTAGGTATGTGCCTTAAACTCTTGTATGTGGGCTTCAGGGAACAGGTTCAGAAGTAAGTGTTCAGAGCAGTATTGTCTCTAAATGCACAATTCTGCAAATAACTCAACTTGTTCCTACTGCTGCATAGTAAATGACCCCAGGCTACATGACTTAAAACAATACCCATTTGTTATCTCCCAGTTTCTGTAGGTGGTTGGCCTAGAATTCTCTGCTTGAGTTCATAAGGTTGGAGTCAAGGTGTTGGGAGGTGTCTGGAGGTCACTTTCAGTTCCAAAGTTACCAATAGTTACTTGCTATGTGGCCTTCTCCTGCTTCAGATTTTCTGACTTCTTTTATGGAATCATCTGAGTAGGTCAGGCCCAGCCACAGATCTATGCCTAATTTAAAGTCCACTAAATAGGGGTTTTAATTACATCTGCAAACACCTTTCCCAGCAGCATCTAGATTAGTGTTTAATAGAATAAATAGGAGAAAGGATTTGTATACCAGGGGTTGGAAATCTTTGGGATCATCCTGGAATTCTGCCTGTGACACTGTTTAAATTTCAACATTATTAAAGATCATTATATATTTTCATAATAGTCATATGTCAGAATAATTTATATCAGTGAAGACAAATGAAGTTGAGTTACACATATATACTGGGATCAATGTCAAAAATACATTGCTGGAAATTTTTAAATAATATCACAGTATGATTTCACTTATATAATGTCATTTTAAAAGTAAAATGTGATAAGCAAAAATGTACATAATTATATATAAGATAGGTGGGGGAACTCTAAACATAATGAAATCTATTAACATAAATTTAGGAGAAGATATTTCTGGGTTGGAGGAAGGAAGGAGATATATTAGGAAAGAAAACATGGAGATTTTAAATTATTATTAATGTTCTATCTCTTAAGCTGAATATTAAATATATAAATTTTATTAAAACACTGCATATACAAATTTCATACATATTCCACTACATATACATATTCACATTAAATTGTTTTAAAATAAAATTAAGTATGCTGAAAGAAAAGATTCTATTTATAAAAACAACAAAACTATAAGAAATGTACGAAGTCAACATAAAAATTTGTTGAGCCCAGCCAGTGTGGCTCAATGGTTGTGCATTTATCCATGAACCAAGAGGTCACTGGTTCACTCCCTGGTCAAGGCACATACCTGGATTGCAGGCTTGTGGGGACCATGCAGAGAGCAGCCAATCAATAATGTTTCTCTCTCATTGATGTTTCTATCTCTCTATCCCTCTGCCTTCCTCTCTCTCTAAAAACAATCAATAAATACAAAAATATAAAATAAAAACAATCAACAAAAACATTTTATTATTTTTAATATATTTTTACTAGGGGCTCAGAATTTGTTAATCTTGAAAGGAACTGTGGCTGCAAGGCTGTGGTGGGCACAGGGAAAGATCTTGGCCCATCCTCCGTGCCCTCACTTAGCTCCTCCTGGTATGGCCCCCTGGTCCCCTGCTCCTGCCACCACTGCTACTATGCATTGATGGCACTGGCCCCACTCCCACCCACTGATGGCATAGGGTGATTGGGGCTGATGTCCTCAGCAGGTGTGAGTGGTGACTGCTGGCCCTATTGCCCCTCAGGAGCAGGGGGAAGTGGAGAATCCCTGAAGGGTAATCGGGGCCAGCAATCGCCACTTGCACCCACTGATAGCACCAACTGATCAGGGCCAGCACTGGGCACCAACAGCAGGTGTGAGTGGAGCTGGCACTGGCAGCAGGTGCGGGGGCCTGCAGCAGATGGGAGCACTTGACAGAATCGTGGCATGCGGGAGCAAAAAATTTTCAGTAACCACCAGAGGCTCACCCCCATGACAGTGATCAGTGCCCTGCCTTGGTCTGGTGCCACCACTCACCTGCTCCACCATCCCGCCACAGCCGGTGCCCGCCATGTTTCACGCATGCCACATGGTGGTCAGTGCATGTCATAGTGAATGGTTGTTTGGTTGTTCTGCCATTTAGTCTATTTGCATATTTGGGTTTTATTTATATAGATTATTCATAGTATTATAGTTATCTCCCATTTCTTCCCTCCTTAATCCCCCTTTTGCAAGCCCCTACTCACATCCCTAGGTCTTTAGTACCCTACTGCCTGTGCCCATGGGTTATGAATGTAAGTATATAATTTGTTGTCTTCTTAAATGTCTTTTTAAAAAGAGGATCCCATATTATAAAGATGTTAAAGATATAGTGTAAAACACTAAATTTGTCAGTATTTTCTATTAAATGTATAGTATACTATAAGTGTGATTTTCAGCCTAATAGAAACATTATTTTTTAAAAATGCCTCCTTTTATTGAAAATGAAACTGACTTTAGTAATTTTATACCATTTTATTTTCCACCTGGAGCAAATGTGCACAGTGGTATTCTTCATGGCAGTGCCCTGTGCATCCATCCATGGCAGCACATTCCACTGTAACCGGTGCATTTAAGGACCATGAAGAGGAACTTGCCCCATCTTCTCTACTCCAATTTCCCAAATACTGCCTGTGAATATACATAGTCTTCACAACCTGACTTCCTAATAAAGAAAGTAACACATTTGGAAAGGATTTTACATGACAGCATTTGTCAAGCTGTTTGTTTAGGAAACTCTCTGGCAGTGCTGTTACAAAAGAACTGTCTTGATTAAGGTTAATTGGTGAATAAAAAGCCATGGCTGACTTAAATGATTCCACTGGTGGTAAAATGATAAGAACCCTTAATGTCTAGATTGAAGGACAAAACAACCACCGTACATCAAATTTCAAGACATGCTCTGTCTCCAACACCAGGGCCATACCCTGACCTAGTTAGAATTATTTTTTTTAGTGTCTGGGAACCCCGCAAGAGCTTTGGATAAAGCTAGTCTAATTTCAGCCTTATGTAGTTAGAAAATAAATGTAATGGTGGTCTGCATATTATTCTAAGCCCATTAACATTTAGCTCAGGCAAAAACCAGTTACATGTTCTATCTTTTCCCCTCATATAAAGGGGTTGTGGGGTGGGTGTGAAGATGGGCACAGAGAACAGGCAATATTGTCCTCAATCTTGGACAATGGACTAGAAAGAATGTGGTAGCTGTTCCCCATGTCTATCAGGGGCACCAAAGTGCAGCCCCCAGATTTATGTTAGCTGCAAACCCTGGCTTCTGAATAATGAGGGCACCAAACACCAAAAAAGAACTCGAAGAGAGGTCATAAAATTACTCTTCCTTGTATCTTTAAAAACAAGAGGAAAGCACCTGGCAATGGCTGGCTTTAGTAAGAATTTCTTTGGGAGCTACAGATGGACTAGAACTTCTGTAAAGAAAGAACTGTTTCTTGTTCTTGTTTTTGTTTGCTGTTTACTTTTAAAATTTTCCAATCCATCGTGGACCAATATTTTGGTAAAATACAATATAATAGTTACTAAATACATTTAGAAAGCTATACAGTATATTAATATTAGATTCAATAGGCATAAAATGATTTGGTTGAATTGTTATAAAAAGTTATTGAATTTTTTGACATTTCTGTACTAATCTCAGTGCAGAATCATAAGAAATAGTTTGGCTTGGAGTCCCAAGGTTCTGCTCCACAACCTGCATGATGCCAGGCCCTTTGTGCTCCTGTAAGGTTATATATTTGCACCTGAATATGCTCAGTCCACACCGGGATCTGGTTCTGGTATCAGGAGATCCCTTCCTTACACCACCTTTGGATCAGAGCCCTTCCCTGTACCTGGCCAGCCTTCTGGGGTAATGCTTCCTGGTACTGTGCCTCTCAGGGATGGGGCCCAAGAATCCTTCAGTATTGGTACAGTATTTGCATGATGGTTGGTGTGGGCCAGACTCCTTACAAAGAAATATGAAAGGAGGGGCCTCTGGCACCCCAGCCACCCTGGTATTTCTCATCTCATCATTCTCCTTCCTCCCCCATATAATTCTCGAGATCCCGCGAGATTGGGCTGCTCTGGGCAGAGTGGTCCTGGCTGCAATGCTGGGGGCCTGATTCCATCATTCTTTGTGTGGCTCCTGCCCCTCCTCCCAGACCCTTCCCCTGCATCATTTCCTGCAGTCGCCTGAAAGTCACTGGGCCCATTCTGCGGTCTCCAACTTCTCTCTGTGTGGAAGAAAAAGTTCTAATTTATGAACCCAGGTTGAATACAGCTGGGCCAGGTATGTGTCAAATTATTTCCTCCTTGGAAGTTTTGAGCCAAGTGCACATTCAGTCTTCTCTTTCTACAGTTGGTTATTGTTTAATAATTGTTTTATAATATGTCTTCGATCTTCATCGCGGAGATTTGACATGTTCATAAATTCATAAAGCCTTTTTCCAGGCCAGATCCACTTATGCTTCTGACATACAGTATTAGATATCCTTCCAAGAGTACTTTATTGCTTGTGAGAGATGATTTATAGCTCACTCAAGAAAGATTAATAGGTACTAAGAAGCACGTTGCTTGCTTTTGTGTTCAGTCTGAATATGTTGTGTTTTGGGCAGATGAACCTTGGATAAATTCAGTGTTTTGTTTTGTTTTCTTTCTTACAACTGATAATGTTAAGTATAGATTGCTTTCCTCTATTGGTTGGACTTTGCCTTTCTGTTATGTTCACCTGGAAATTGAGCCTCCATGTGGACACTCAGGTGAGGCCTTTCCTTATGTGATTAGAGTGGTCACTGAGTATAAGAAAACCTACCCTCCCACTGCAGCGCAGGATAAAAGAAGCTGTTTTAATAATTAGAGTAAAAAGCTTCGCAGGCTACCTCTGGGTCTGGCATGTAACACTGCACCTTCTAACAGTGCATCCTAATTTCTAAGACATTGGCTCATAGACACATGTTCTGAGGGCCAGGATTTTATTTATCATCTGAAGGAGGCAGGATATTAAAAGCCTCTTTACAAAAGAATTTTTTTTCTAATCAGAACAGTAGTATATATAGACTTTTGGTTAGCCCCCATCAAAGTTCATTCTGTATACCATCAATCTGTTAGAATCAGCAATTTACAAGTTTTCAGGAAATTAAGAAGCAATGAAGTACACGAATATCTAATGCTCTACTGAGCACAACTAAATCTTCTTAATGGCTTTGAAGGCAGTTCAGGATTTCCCCATTTCTCTGTGTAATCATTAAAAACAACACTTTTCACAGTGCTGGACAGCAAACATGAAAGGGTGGAGGCATGGGCTGATTTTGCTTTATTCTAGACACTCTTAACTGTTGAGCAAAATCTGGTAACTTCATTCATCATTCACCATTAAAACTGGAGTAAGAGACATGAGTGATTACTCAAGCTTCTTCTGTTATAATTGATCCATGTATAAGACTTTTTGGTCATAGTATACCTTAAAGAAAAATTTAATAAAAGCCAGGTGAGGCTTTTTAAAAAACACCCAGCTGTCTTGTTTCTCCTTCTCTAATTATAAGGGAGTGTTCAACCTCATGGCTGCTGACACAGCTACCAAGAATTTACCAGAACAGTATAAGATTGGTCTACTTCTCATGTGGTTTAAATATGCAGATGAAAAACTTCTAATGATTGTGATCTAAGAAATGCCAAAAGTTGAATCTGAAAGCAACTTAGGTTTTTAGCCATCTAAAAATACAGTTTTCTCACTGACATTACACTAAATAGAAAATGCTAGTGTGGGGAGAGGAAACTGTTAAGTTGAACCATATTAAAATGCCATTATCATGTCTCAGAAATCATCAAATATTAGCAATTTCATGTGGCTCAATCTAACAGATGATGTGGCATGTGTTTTTAGACTATTCTTTATAGTCTGAATGTAAGACGATTTAAAAAGAAAGTAAGTTGGATACTTCTTGGTAGATGGCTTTAGATTTCCCAAAGAATCAGTCATATTTTCTTAAGGGTAATTTGAAATTAAAATGGGTTTGCTTATTTTTAAAAAGAAGAAAAAATAAACTTAGCTCTAATACCCTGTTAGTCTAGAGAAGGATATTTAGAGATAATCAATGAAGTGGTTTAATGTACTCTAGCTGTGGCATTTGAAAGCAATGTGATTCCTTTTCTTGATATTCAAAATGATATTCAAGAGAGATAGCTTAAGGTAGAGGATTTTTCCCTTTATTGTTGATTTCAAGATATAAAAGTATTTTTGTGTATATCTTTGTATTGATTTTTTAAACCATTGGAGTAAATGATCATATTGAGTTCTTTCACTTATTGTTGATTTCAATAAATAGAAAACCCACTTTTTGTGGGCAATTAATGTTGCTGAAGAACAATTAGTTTCAAAGGAGCCCTACCTTTCTATAGTCATATAAATAGGGTTCCAAGGAAACATCAAGCTCCAAGTGATTTAAGTTAATCAACTCTCCTTTGAGTTTCAATGTTTAGAAAGTAATTTCCATTCAAAATCTTAATTTTGTCAGCAGTAATTTGGCTCTTTAAACATCTATATTCTGTATTGGAAGGATGTTATGTTAGATTTATGAGCACAAAGCAGTCATATGAACTTTTTGGAAAATAGTAAAGCAAGTATGTATCTGATTTCATATCTATAGAACTATTCAAGGCTTGGTAGAATTAATTTTCAAAATACATGCATCTATATAGTTCATGAATAACAAAAACTCATTGCATTTCAAGCTAGTGATCACTCTTCAGAATTATACCTAGGTACATTGCTCTGTGCTTTTCAAGTACTACTTGTCAATGTCAACTCTGTTGTCACATTGTATTTTAAATACATTAATCTCAATTTAGTGTCTTTCAAATGTTTTAGGCTGGCCTTCTTCGTCAGGTCCAAATGGGTTGCCTTCTAGGTATCGCCTCTGCCACCAGCTCCGAGGGCCCTCTTCCACGTTTACCAGCTCCAACAGCCACGGACTTTCCTCTTTTTTCCCCCCAGGCACGAATCTCCCTGCTTTGCTAGCTCCCCCAATCCCAGGGGAAATCTGACCTTTCCATGGCGAAGCACACGGCTCCTTGGAATCCGCTTCTGTGCCAACTCTCAAATGTTTTGATATTTATCTTTCCTTAAACAAAATAATTTATTTTTTCCACACCACCAGTGTGCTGGACACCGACCAAAGTGCTTTTATATATCTTAACTCATTTCATTGTCACAACTCTACAACTAGATGTAATCCCTAATATCAATTCACAGATGTAAAGGATGATACACCTCAAGACTGGAAGAAGTAGATTGAAGCCAGGTGGTTTCTGTATCATACAATAAGAGTTGCCCTGTAATGCTAACTGCAGGAATAGCTAGGTGTTTTAAAATTTCCACACCAGTAGAGCTCAGATTTTAATTAAAGTCACCTTGATTAAGTTTTGAATTTTGTTAAACTAAGGATTTAATTCAGAATATTGCAACAGAGCTGGAGGTTCTGCATTTCTAACAAGCTCCTAGGTGAGAGTGCTGATCCATGGATAGCACCTGGAGTGTTGAGGGTCTGTATTGTTGAACACATAGCCAGGTAGAGAGTTAATGCCTGAACTGTAAAATAGAATAGTTTGAGGAGAAACAGGTGTTAAAAATCAATCATAACTGTTCTACTTGGTTTGGTTCCATGCATAGAGCATGGGCCTGTAGACTGAAGGGTCCCAGGTTCAATTCCAGCCAAAGGCACATGCTCGGGTTCCAGGCTTGATCCCACTCAAGGCTACAAAGTTTCAATTATAGAAGAAAAATAAATCCCAGATGCCAGGGCCTTCGCTTGTGTTGACAGGGGGCATAGCTGGCCTGAAAACCACCATAGCCCCCTCACCCAGGCCAGCCCATGCCCCAAGGGAACCCCACCCTTATCCGGGACACCCTTCAGGGCAAACCAGCTGGCCCCCAGGCCTCCATTCTATCTAATTTAAAAGTAACATGCAAATTGACCATTATTCCAAGATACAATATGGCTGCCCCCATGTGGACACAAGATGGCCACCACAAGGGGGAGGGCACTTGGGAGGGACCAGGACTGCAAGGAAGGGCAGTTGAGGGTGATCAAGCCTGCAGAGGAGAGCAGTTAGGGGTGACCAAACTTGCAGGGGAGGGCAGTTAGGGGCAATCAGGCTGGCAGGGGAGCAGTTAGGAATCAATCAGGCTGGCAGGGGAGTGGTTAGTGGGTGATCAGGCTGGCAGGCAGAAGCAGTTAGGGGCAATCTGGTAGGCAGGCAGGCGAGCAGTTGGGAGCTAGATTCCTGGATTGTGAGAGGGATCCCAGATCAGAGAAGGTGCAGGCTTGCACCTTCATGCACTGGGCCTCTAGTATATATTCAGTTACACGTAATATAACATTGTATATGAATATTATCTTATACTAGTATAAGTATGGACAAAGATAAGACAGGAGCTATGATTAAATGCATATGTGGTATACCTGGGCAGTGAGCTATATTTATGTTTTTACTTTCATATGTATTTTTCCCTATTTTTCAAATATCCTGCAATATAAATACACATTATGCTTAAAATAAAATAAATTAACCAAAAGAAACACCAAATAAAAGATGGAAGGTGGAAGGGGAAGAAGACAGTGTTTGTATCTCTTCTATATGGACTCTATAAATCACAAGTTGCTGTAAATGTCATTTAATTGATGCCCCTAACTTCCAGTAGTACCACAGCAATGTTATCTAGAAAGCTCCAGCCAATGAATAAGTTCATTGCAGTCATGGAAATCCATTATCTTTAAATCTTTATTGGAAAGAGCATGTAGGTCTCAGCCATCAGAACAGAATTTCTGTGGAGACAAATGTTTAATGCGGTGACTTCCTTGGAAAAGGTAAATATCAAGAACAGTCTTAAGAAAGAGCCGAGACTGGTTTGGCTCAGTGGATAGAGCGTCGGAGTGTGGACTGAAGGGTCCCGGGTTCGATTCCGGTCAATGGCATGTACCTTGGCTGCGGGCACATCCCCAGTAGGGAGCGTGCAAGAGGCAGCTGATCGATGTTTCTGACTTTCTATCCCTCTCCCTTTGGCTCTGTAAAAAATCAATAATATATATATATATATAAAAGAAAGAAAGAAAGAAAGAAAGAATTTAATGGTCACACAGGAAATGTGAGGGAGGGGGCACTGTTTTGGTTAAAGTGAAGGATGTGTGTGAGAAGAGGTAGGGGATTCCAGCCTTACCTCAGGAAGCCATGTTTTCATGCACAAAGACACAAATGTCCTATGGTGGGAGGGGGACAAAATCTGCTCACGCAGGTCCACATGTCAGCCAGCAATTGGAGTGGGGATTTGGAGATGATTGTTAGTGAATCATTCAACTTGGAATCATTATTGTGACATCACTCCTCCTTGTGCTGACTTGCAGTAGAGAAATGCCAGTTTCATCAGCATCATATATTTCATATGTTTATTGAATTTATTGGAGTGACATTAGTTAATAAAATTATATAGGTTTCAGGTATACAATCCTATAGTACATCATCTGTATATGGTGTGTTTAGCACCCCAAGTCAAGTCTCCTTCCATCACCACTTAACCCCCCTTTAACTTCTTCTACCTTCGCACCCTTACTTCCCCCTGGCAATCACCATACTGTTGTCTGTGTCCATGAGTCTCTTTCTCTCTCTCTCTCTTTTTATTTCATTCTTTGCTATCTATATACACTGAGTGGCCAGATTATTATGATCTCTGAGCACATAATAATCTGGCCACTCAGTGTATATCCTATATAATAAAAGGTTAATATGCAAATTGTCCTCTCAACCAGGAGTTCGACCAGCAGGCAGGCTGGCCAACCAACCATGTCCCCTTCCCCTGGCCAGGCTGGCTGACTCCACCCATGCACGAATTCATGGACCAGACCTCAAATATATATATATAATTTCCTATCTAATAAAAGAGTAACATGCAAATGTGACTGTACCTTGGCTCCTGATTGGCTATGCTACCAGCCAATCAGGAGTGGGGGGCGTGACTGGGGCATGGCCATGGCTTGCCTGGATGCCAGTGAACACTTCCCTTCGAATGCTTTAGCTTAATGCTGGCACCTCAAGTGTTTCACCTGTGGGAAACACTCCCCTCCACACCAGCACAGGCAGGGAATGCAGACGGGGAACACAGGTGGGGGTGGGGAATGAAGCAGGGACCACGCCTCTGTACTGGGTGTTTTCCAGGGCCTAGCAAGCCAGCAGGAGAGGTTCGGTCCTTGAGATGTCCTTGGTGCAGTGAGAGCTGGGCTAGGACAACACCATACTTCCAAAGAAAGTTGTTTCTCACTTAAATATCCTCTGATGATTATCTTTAAAAAAGAAGTAAATATTCAGCCATTGTCACACCTTGAAAAGTTAAGGTAATTCCTTAATATCACCTAATATCCACTGTACGTTCAAAATTCTTTGTTTCAAAGATGCCTTTACTGTTGGTTTGCCCCCTCCAGAAGCTACCCAAGGTCTTATTTCAGCCCTGATGTTGGGCTGCTTCCCCCGACCATAAGTTCTCAACACACTTCCAGCCAGAGTTAAAGGGGGCTTCTTCCATTTTTAAGGCATCACCATAACCAGTGCCTGCCAGGCCCCTGTGAAAGCACTACTCCTTAGGTCCAGGGTGCTGGGAGCTGAAGCAGAGAGGCTGTGAGGCCCAGCTCACCCAGGATTCTGGCCCCCCATAACCCCCTCCCAATTATCCTGGCCCAGCCTTCCCTATGCATACCTGCTCACAGAGAGCGTAAGGTGGTCCTGGCAGCTGAATGGGAGGCCAGCAGGGGACGTGGCTGCAGCACGAGGGAAGGGAGGCCTACACCCTCCCCCAATCCAGAGGAGCTTGACAGGGGACCTCAAGGTGTGCTTCCCGCCCTGGTGCTGGGCTAGGGTACCTCAGGCTGCTCCCCCCACCCCAGCTCCAGGCTGGGGGACCTCAGGCCATGCCTCCCACCTGGTGCAGCTTGACAGGGGACTACATGCCACACTCTCAACCCGGCAGGGCTTGACAGGGGACCTCAAGGTGCGCTTCCCATCCTGTTGCTGGGTTAGGGGACCTCAGACTGTTCTCTCCACCTGGCAAGGCTTGACAGGGGACCTCAAGCTGCACCCCCACCCTGGCACCAGGCTTGGGGACTTCAGACCATACCCTCTGCCCCAGGACCAGGCCAGGGGTCCTGAGGCTGTGCCTCTCCTGCCTGGCTGGATTTGACAGGGGACCTCAGGCAGTGCCCCCCACCCAGCGGGGATTCACAGGGGACCTGAGCCTGTGTCTCTGTGCCAGTGAGGATTGACGGGGGACCTGAGGCTGTGCCTCCCTCGAGGTGCTGGGCTGAAGGACTTGAGGCTGTGCTCCTCTGCCTGGTGGGGCTTGACGGGGGACCTCAGGCCATGCCCCCTACCCAGTTGGGCTTGACAGGGGATCTCAGGTCATATCTCCAACCTGGTAGGATTTGATATGGGACCTCAGGCCATGCCCCCCATCCTGGTGCTGGGCCAGGGGACCTGAGGACACACCGTGCCCTGGGTGGACAAGAGTGGGACTGGCAGGGTCTGGCTCTACCCCAATGCTGGGGGTGGGGGTGGCTGGGTCTAGGTCTCACGTGATTTTGAGGCACATGTGGTGAGTGGGGACTTGACTCTGGGCCCCGGGGTGCGCCCCAGACTCTGACAGGAAGAAAGTTTTCATATACATTTTACTAATTTTCTTTAGTCTCTCATACTTCTATTATAGAGAAAGAGCAAATAGCAATATTAAATTATTTCCTCTAATTAATACCCTTTTATTGTGCATGAATTTAATGCACCAGGCCACTAATATATATATATATATACATACATACACACACACATACTAAGTGGCCAGATTATTATGCATTCAGAGATCATAATAATTTGGCCACTCAGTGTATATAAAAGCCTAAGTGACTGGTCAACTGCTCGACCATTTGCTATGATACACATTGACCAGGAGGCAGATGCTCAACATAGGAACTGCTTCCTGGTGGTCAGTGCACTCCCACAGTGGGAGCCCCATTCAGCTGACCAAGATGAGCAGGGCTGGGATGAGCAGCAGTGGCTCCTTCCTGGATCCTCACAGGCCACACCAAGGGACCCCACCGGTGCATGAACCCATGCACCAGGCCTCTAGTTTTTAATATCAGTCAAGAGTTTTCCTATTCTTACCTCTCCTTTTTCTTCCTCTGTTTTTTTTTCCTCTTAATTTCCCTTTTCTTCTTTCTCTTCCTTTCCCCATGCATCACCACCTAAGGCAATGTCGATCCCCAGCTCAAGGAAGAATCTACAAACTGATGGATGTATGAACCTCCAATCATGATTTTTGTACAACCTTGAGTATAGCTACCCTTCTCTAATGGTAACAATAATTCCTAGTCACTTCTACCTCAGTATTCTCTTCTAAATCATTTTAAATATCTCCAATTCAGACTTCTTTCCTCCCTGATTTATAATCATGGGATGTCAGAGACTTTCTTCAGGCTGGTTCATTTAAATATTAAAACATTTCAGCCATGTGCAACTGCCTTTAAATTTCAGCTTTCATGGCGTGTGCTTTCACTAAATTAATAGTCAGCACTTCTTTGAAATTTGTGATTTTTCAAAGCAGTTCACAAACGTTAATTAATGCCGATGCTACCCTACGAGAATGCTATAACTAACTGACTGACTTTATCTCTTCAACTTGGGAGAGAAGTTGGAGAGGATGTGCAAGAGTGTATAGTATTTGCTGCCTCCTAAAACTAGTGATGTAGCAAATTGAAGTGAATAATCCTCAAAAGAATATTAAGATTTGATCTACCTGGAATTAGTCATCTTTAAGAATTACCTGTAGCCTAAACTGTATTGACCAAAGCAGTGTTTGGAGTTAAGACCTAAAGGCAAAAATAGTTCATAATCTGGGCATCTTTTCTTCCCTAGAGCTCTATTTATTCTTCTTTCTTTGTTTCTTACCACTATTTGCACAACAAAACAAAAAACAAAGGTTGAAAAGAATAAAAATACGTATTTTGAGGTCAATAAATAAGCATTCATTTAATACCTAAGTTTCACATACACTATTTACTTCTAGGTTTGGCGGGGGTAGAAGGTGTAGAAACAGTAAAAACAAAATAACAACCCACCATTTTTGTCTTAGAATAGCCTTCAATTTAGTCATGAAAACAAGCTAACATGTGAAAATGATAACTACTAGGCTTTCAGTCTACAATTGCAATCAGAGAAACAGGTATTCTTTAGACTGGAGAAGCTGGGTGGGAATTCAAGGGAGAGTTTGACATGGAGCTGGCATTATTAGATGGTTTGTTGGGTTATGAACCACACTGATATTAAGGGAACTACTACAAGTTCTCCAGGTGGAAGTGTGAAAGAACTGTTTTAGGCTGATAGTTATATGCTGAATGTCTTGGAGGCTGGATACATGGTTTATCAGCTTGAGGATATGGTGGAAGATAGGGAGGGCAGAGTGGCTTGAGAATAACACTGTGATTAAAACATGAGATTGGACTCAGGTGAATGTGGATTCAAATCCCTCTTTGTAGGTGAGTGACCTTGAAAAAAGTCTACTCCTATCGAGCTTTCACTATATAACCCCAAAACGTGTCATTCTAAATGAACTAAGCTGCACACTGACATGCATTGTGGGTGCTTTTTTAGTTTGTTTCTCTAGTGTTTATGGGAATGAGTTCCACATGTGGGCTTATATAAGGGAGTATGTAGCTTAACATGTGCTAAATACTAATATATTGAATGTTAAGTCAGTCTTCTTTGGGGACAGAGGTGTATGTTCAGAATACCTGTACTACTTAGCTATCTTGAGGGGGAAGACTGATATTCCATTGAGAGTAGACTGGGAACATGACCAAATTTGCCTAGCTCTAAAGAGTTAGGAGCACCCCCAGGTGACACCTGGTCCCAGTATTCTTGTGCCAATGTTGCCTCTACCAAGTCTTGATCCTGATTTCTGAAAAGTATAGGGTAGGGTAAAAGTAGTTTACAGTTGTGAGTACATAAAACACAGAGTTTAAGCCTAACCGGTTTGGCTCAGTGGATAGAGCACTGACCTGAGGACTGAAGGGTCCTGGGTTTTATTCCGGTCAAGGGCATGTACCTTGGTTGCAGGCACATCCTCAGTGGGAGGTATGCAGGAGGCAGCTGATTGATGTTTCTCTCTAATCAATGTTTCTAATTCTCCCTTCCTTTCTGTAAAAAAATCAATAAAATGTATTTAAAAACTTTATTATCATATTATTGTTTACTAATGATTGTATTTTCCATATGAACAACTGTAAACTTATTTTTGCCCCATCCATATATGAGATTTTAGATCTATGCATGTGAATTCTCTGACAGCAGTGACAATCATGCTAACTTTCTATGGGTAACCAAGATAGATATCCTTAAAATGTATATCTTATTCCATCTTACTGAGGCTGTGTTTCTTGCAACCATCTCAGAACCAACTCTATCTTTACTTGTTATCTATCTTCAGGTTATTCAAGGATTCATGCACAAAGGAAGACTGATATTATGTCCTAAATCTGTTATCAGCGATACAAAGTACCAGATAAACAACTTGGAGTAATAACCCAGATTGAAGATACTGCTGGAAAACCTTATGATGTAGTCAGGATATAGTCAACCTGTTTGCTGAGTAAAGCCTTTGTTTTAATTTTTTTTCCTTCTCTGTGTAAAGAAAATTAACTCAGTTTTTCTCCTTTCTGGGACCCATCATCTATATTGAAATAGAAAAATAAAACAAATTTTAATTTCCTACTTTGCAAAGCTTTATATTACTAGGTGGCATCATAGGGAATAATATACAATTATAGAACCACCAGCTGCTGATTATATTTAAAGGTGAACTTACCCAATAATGGCCTTAAGTGTAAAAGATATCTTATTGAGAATTATTCCAAATGTAGAAGTTATACTTTACCATGTCCCGATCTTTGAATAAGTAATAATGATATTCAGGAGAATTGGACAGATGGGACTTTGTGTTTATTTTTCTTAATTTAAATTAGCTATCTTGAGAATGGAGGGGGGGGGGAAGCAGTGTAAATTCCAATTCTGCTTTCTCAGCCATTTCATATCCTGTGACATCTGAAAGTTCACCCCATGATTTCTGGGTCCTAAAATCAGCTTTTGTTTCCATCTAGAGCATTTATACCCATACCATGTTGACACCAAAATAAGTCTTCTTTCATCTGTACAAGACATTATAATAAAAAAAAGAAAATCATACAAAAATCCACTCACCAAAGAGTGATGACAGTTTAATTATGATTGGGATCCTTGGAGAGGTTACAGTTCACACTGTGGATAATTAACATAATCTTTACTGGCTTTTTTCTCTCTCTGTAAACACCCCAGGTCTCCTAGGATTACCTCCTAAAGAAATAATTGCTCCCAAATGCCTCCTTGGTTTCTGCTTTTGGGGAAATCCAATTAAAGGCAGTAACATCCAACTCATATATAGGTATTATAGGTCACGTGGTTGTGAGAACTAAGGAAGATAATTTGTGTAAAGCTTAAGAACAATGGAGCTTAGTTCTCAATGAAATATTTGGAATTCATGGAATTACTAAAGTGAGTCAGTCCATTTGCTTTCCTTTCTGTGAATATGCATTCAGGATTCAAATTTGGGGAAGAAAATGTGTCACCTGTCCCACTATGGTTATTGTTATGGACAGTGACTGGTAGCCTAGTGAGGAAGGCGTAGGGTAGGAACAGACTAGTGTCACTAAGGAAGGGTCAGCTGGAAAGATATTCAAGAAGTTGTGAAGCAGGCAATTGTATCTATCTCCTTTGATTCTAGATCCAGTATTCCTTCATGGAGTACTGATCATGATTTGGCACTAACTGCACATATGAGCCTGAACATGTACTTAATGCACCTGTCCTTGAATCGCCAGTATCAGTGAAATTCTTATTTATTTGTGCTATTTTACTTCACATGAGTTGGAGAGAAATTAAGCTATTAAATGTTCAAAATTTGTGTAAGTTATTGGTAAAAAAATAAATACTAAGATTTTCAACCGGGCTCTAAAAATGTTGACAATCAACAAATATTACAATGATGCTTAGCACTAAATAATTTCTTTGAGCATGGAGAATGGATATTAAGTGGTTACATACAAGGTCTATGTCAAGGCAAGTTGACTGGACTGGAATCAAGAAGGAAAACAGCTGAATTATGCAGACAAAGAAAGACAATGTAGCATTATAATAAAATGTGTTTCGATAGCAGATAAGGAAGAAAAATCTGGCATGCAGTCCACTTAATTATTATGTTTGTACGGGAAACTATGGCCCATTTAAGACAAAGAAATAGTCCCAATGAGAAATGGGAATCAGACGGGGGCACCCAATCATAACCTAACAGCATAGTTTGACAGTTATATGCTGTGGCAAAAGATTTTTAGGCCCCATAAATCACCCCAAATATCCCCATTCTTGACAGAACCACCAGTCTATGGGTTATCTTTGAGTTCAAAGATAGCATTACTAATATGTAAAAGGACTTTAACCTGTTTAGGGAATAGGCACTGTATATAAATCTAAAACAATAGAGTCGCTGAGAAATAATCTAGCTGCTAACACATAAAACCTTCCTGGATTCCAGTAACAAATGCTACCAGCTGAGGTGAAATTACATATTCCCATAGCTCAGTTCATTTAGGAAAGTAGTTGTTGTTGTTGTTTTAACTTTGGGGCTATGACCCCATTTCACAGCCTACCCACAACAAATTCACCTTATAAATTCTCCAAACAACTACTAAAACCTCTCACAAAGAGATAAAGTGACTTTCTTTGGTAAGAAGATACTATTATTTTTAGAACATGTTTTGCAGAACAATTTTCTGTATTTTTGCAAGAAAGAAAATTATTTTGACCTTTGTGTGCTTAAATTTGTAAAAGAAATAAACCTTCCTATTTTTAGCTGAAAACCATACTTTGGGGGAAGTTTTAGCTGTGGTTCTATCAACTTGGCAGTGAGTAGATTGTTTTAATCCATGTTAAGTCTGGGCCCTCACAATTTTTGTGCATTTAGTTCAATTTCAAATAATCATGCATAACTTTCTAATGCAAAGGATAGCCAACTACATCTATATTCCTTTTGACATAAGGGGAAAAATGACAAAAAATGGTATACTAAAATCTTAATTCTCAATTATTAGAGACATGGTGCAGTTTATATTCAGATTGGGGCTAAACAAAAGTCAATCAGAAACTCAAATTTTTCCCAAAACTTTTTAAAATTAAAAATGATCTAAATTTATTAAGTATATTGTGTTGACACAATAGACCCTTTCCTTTTAATATAGTGCAGGATTGTCAAATAAAAGGTTTGGGATTAGTTTACACTTGCCTAAATCATGCCTTAGATTTTAAAAAATTTTAGTAATATAAAACTCATACTTACATGGTACTTTCTATGTTCCAGTTACTTTTTTGAGTTTTGTATGGTTATCTATATGTACATGTATACATATGTATATATTAACACATTTTATCCTTATGCAACTTATTGGAGAGATGGTGCAGTTTATATTCAATTGGGGCTAAACAATAACATTGGGAAGCATGTTATGTGTAACATCCCCATTTTATAGATAAGAAACTAAGGCATGAAGAATCCAAGTTACCTGCCCGAGACTACACTGCATGGGAGAACAAGGGTGGGACTCTCAACATCTTGGCCCTGAGCATGTGCGTTAGCCACCACACTCTTTTGCCCCAGGTTTGTCTGTTCTTGTTCAACTTTTTCTTCTAAGAGGGACATACTTAAAATAACAACTATGGAATAATTGAGGTATTGAGGTTTGTTGGTGTGGGACAGAGTCGGCACAGATTAAATTCTCTTCTGTAATTTTTACAACCTTGGGCAATTCACTTTGGGTCTTGTAATTGTTTTCCTTGCCATGAAATAAAGGGATTAGTTAATTCTGGTAGCCTCTAGCCTCATGTGGCTACTAAGCACTTGAAATGTGTCCAAATTGAGATTTTGCTCAGTGTAGCGAAGATATCGCATGGGAAAAAAAATAATTTCAAATGACTAGTGTTTTTTATCTTGGTTGTGTGTTGAAATAATATTTTGGATATACTGGATGAAATAAAATATATTACTAAAGTTAATTTCATCTGTTTCTTTTTACTTCTAATATGACTACTAGAAACATTAAAATTCCATATGTGATTTAGCTTTCTGGATCGCAAGATATTTCCATTGGATTAAGGTAGTTGTACCAATAGTTCTTTGAGCATATGCCATCAATATTTCCTAGTGAAATAGCCCTTTAGGCATACACAGGGAGATGCACAATTCTGGAAACATTAGCTTTAATATCAATGTCCCTTGCTCAGAAATTTCTATAATGTAAATGTATGACATTAACATTATGAAAGTAACTCAAGTCCACTCCTAGCCATTAACAATTGTTCTCAAATGTTATTGTTATTAGAAACAAATTATTTGATCATATTTCAAACTGACGTGTTTTTCTCGTGTGTTAAAATATCACAAATGTCCTAGCTTTTTCTATAATCCTTATAGCTCTTAGATCCTAAATTTCTATTTTAAAAATGTTTTTTATTGCTTTTCAGAGAGAGGAGAAGGGAGAGGAATGGAGAGATAGAAACATTGATGAGAGAAACATCATTAATTGGCTATCTCCTGCATGCCCCCTATTGGTGATCTAGTCCACAACCCAGGGACGTGCCCTGACCTGGAATCGACCCAGTGACTTCTCGGTTCCTGGTTAGACGCTCAACACTAAACAACACTGGCCTGGCTAAACTTCTATTTTTATAGAAATCGAGCCATGAACTTTCTATACAATAAAAAGGGAGAAATAAAAAGTTAGAACACAACATATTTATAAGTAGGGAATGTCAGGAGCACTGTCCTCTTTTTTTTTCTCTTTCTTAAAGAGGAGCTAATGATTTTGGAGGCTGCCGGGGGTGTATTCACTTTAGAAAAGCTAATTCAAGGTGATGGGACTAAAAGGCCTGATTAGAAGCACAGACCTGGTTTACATCTCATGGTTTTGCAGTTCTGCCACTGAGTTTGCTTGCCTTCACAAACAGCTCCTTTTCCACCTGCAGCAAGTGGTGGCAGGAGCAGCTGTCTTCCTAGTTTTCACTGTCAGTGCTTGTTGGAGGGTAAACCCTCATGCAGCTGTCTCAGCAAGTCCTGTGGATAAGCTGTTAATTTGCTGCTGTTTTTGCATCATGCAACTTGGATGATAAAGATCATGTTCATTTTAAAAGTTATACTTCTTCATAATTTATTTCCTTAAAGGTGTTGTGAAATTCATGGAATATAGAATGTATCAGCAGTCAGAAGTAAGATGATAAAGAAAAGTTAAGAATTTAATTCTCTTGAGTTTAAATATTTGTGAACTAGAGGCCTAATGCACAAAATTTGTGCACTCAGGAGAGCAGAGGCCCTCAGACAGGCCTGTGCCCTCTCTCAGTCCTGTAGCTATCAGTAGGACATCCCTTAGAAGCTCCTACCATCACGACTGCACTCCCCAGTCATGAGCCCTGTTCAGGGCTTCTGGCTGAGTAGCACTACCGCTGTGGGAGCACACTGACCACCAGGGGGCATCTCCTGCATTGAGCGTCTGCCCTCCTGGTGGTCAGTGTGCATCATAGCCACCAGTCATTCTGCTGTTCTGTCAATTTGCATATTAGCCTTTTATTACGTAGGATTATTTCACTAAATCCATGCAGTATGCTACAAATGTATGCCAGATAAAAGATTTGTCAAATATGGGAAAGTAGGAGCTAAAGAGAATGAAAACCATTTAAAAAGTTTCTTGCTGGGAGAACTAAGATGGCGGCAAAGGTAAAACACCTATCTTGCCGTCATAAACAGCAATTTTAATACTACAACTTAACGAAAGAACAAACACCTTCCAGAATCACCAGAAAGCTCGCCGAGTGAAAATTCCACAAATAAAAGTGAAGATAAGACACTGTGACTAGGAGGAGCGGTGGCGAACAGCGTTGAAAGATTCACGCGGAGAGAGGTTTGGAGTGCACGCCGCGGAGAGGGCGGGCGGCTGAAAACTGGCCAGTTTTCTCGAATGGGGAGACAAAGGCGTCCCACTGGACTGATTCTCCAGCTCTGGGCGAAGTCCAGAGAACCCACTGTCACACGGGGTGAAAACTGGACAGTGGGAGGGCACGCTGAAGCTCGGGTGCTGCCGGGTCTCCCGGCTTGTGGAGAAGGCAGCCTGCGTGCAAACAGCTCGGCTGCGTGACGGCGCAGAGAGCGCACCGCGACTTGCCTCTCATTCGGAAAACCGTCAGACTGCTTTGTTTTACGACCCTGGGTGAGACATTGCGCATGCAGACTCATTTTGGGAAAGTCTGAATTCCCCGGCAGCCGGCAGCAGGTGGAGCTCCGCAGCAGCTCTCTCTCAGAGGTGTTGGCGGCCATTGCCCCCAGCACAGAGTCCCCGGGGCCGCATAGGGCGGAACTAACGCTGTCTGCTTGGCCCGGAGACTCCGCCCACCCAACCCGAGCACAGCTGAGCTTCACAGACAATTGGCCTGGAGGTCAACCCCTCCAAGTGCTAACAACGATTAACCTGAGCTTAACTTCAGCAAGACTGTGCAGCCCATATCCACCTCAGGTAACCAGGAAGGCTGAGCCACTATCCCTAGTAGGAAGTCTACCACACAAAGCTAATTGACCAACTCAGGGAAGCAGCCACCATGCAGCAACATGGAAAGAAATCAGATGTGAAAGAAATGGAGGAAAAAAAACGACTGGACATGGAATTCAGAACCACGGTTATAGGGTTTTTTAAGAGGCTCCAACAAAAGATCGAGGCCTATAAGGAAATAAGCAAGACCACAAAGGAAATGAATGAGTCCTACAAGAAAATGAACAACACCCTCAAGGATATAAACGAGAGCTGCAAAGAAATGATCAAGACCAATGTGGAAATGAATGAGTCCTACAAGGAAATGAAAGAAACCCTCAAGGATATGAAAAAGGACCAACCAGAAATTAAGCATACACTGACTGAAACAAAAAATATTATACAAAGACCTAAAAGTGCTCTGGAGCACCCCAAGCACCAAGTTAAAGATTTGAAATACAAAGAGGTAAAATCCACTCAGCTGAAAAAGCAAGAAACCAAAAGAATCCAAAAAATCGAAGATAGTGTAAGGGGCCTCTGGGACAACCTCAAGCATACCAACATCCGAATTATAGGGGTGCCAGAAAAAGCGAGAGGCCAAGACAATGAAAACCTATTTGAAGAAATAGTGACTGAAAACTCCCCACACCTGGTGAAAGAAATTGACTTAGGAGTCCAAGAAGTGCACCGAACCCCAATATATAGGAACCCTAAGAGGACCACACTGAGACACATCATAATTAAAATGCCAAGAGCAAAAGACAAAGAGAGAATATTAAAAGCAGCAAGAGAGAAACAGTTGGTTACCTATAAGGGAGCACCCATATGATTGTCAGCGGATTTCTCAACAGAAACGATGCAGGCCAGACGGGAGTGGCAAGAAATATTCAAAGTGATGAACAGCAAGAACCTACAACCAAGATTACTCTATCCAGCAAAGCTATCATTCAGAATTGAAGGTCAGATGAAGTGCTTCGCAGATAAGAAAAAGCTAAAGGAGTTCATCACCACCAAACCAACATTATATGAAAAGCTGAAAGATATTCTTTAAGAAGAGGAAGAAGAAAAAGGTAAAGATGAAAATTATGAACAACAAATACACATCTATCAACAAATGAACATAAAAATCAAGTGAATTGATAGGCTGTTGAACAGGATAGACTGGTGAATATAACAGAGACATGGACATAGAGAGGGAATGGACTGACAATTCTTGGGGAGAAAAGGGTTGTGGGAAGTGCAGCATGAGACTGGACAAAAATCTAGCAACAATGGGAGAGGACAGTGGGGAGGGGGAGGTGAGGGTGGAGAGTGGGATAGGTACAGGGTAGAGGTGAGCTATAGGGGAATAAAAAAGGGAAACAATGTAATTAATAAACTGAACAATAAAGATTAAAAAAATAAAAATAAATAAATAAATAAATAAAATAAAAATAAAAAGTTTCTTGCTTTCCCGGTACTTATCCTCCCATTCTTCAGATCAGAATACAAAGTCATAATAACACTTTGTTACGTCAGCCAAGCTTTCTGCAAGGGAACCAATATTGTAGTATAGTGGTTCTCAAAGTGTGGTACCCTGGACTAGCAGCATTAGCATCACCTGGGGACTTAGAAATGTAAATTCTTGGGTCTCACATCAGACTTATCAAAATACAAACTCTTTCTGGCTGCTATGGCTCAGTTGGAGTGTTGTCAGGTACACTGATAAGTTGCGGGTTCGATCTCAGAATGTGTACAGGAGGCAAATTATTGATCTTTCTCTCTTACATGGATGTTTCCTCTCTCTCTCTTGCTCTCTGTCTCTCTCTTTGTCTCTCTTTCTTCCCCTCTCCCCCTTTCTAAAAATATCAATAAAAACCTTATCTTCCATTGAGGATTAAAAAACAAAACAAAACCCACAAACTCTGGAGGTAAAGCCTAGCAATTGAGGTTTTTCCAAGCCCTTCAGGGAATTCTCACACATGTTAAAATTTGAGAATCTGTACTGTAATAGACACCACTAGTACCAGGCTAGATTCCTTTTACCAGCTGGTGCAGTTATGTCAGCAGCTAATAGCCCATAACTGCACACTTCTCCAAACAGAGATCCTTGCCCAAACCACCTGTTCAGACACAGAAACACCTCAGAAGCAATGGCACACACCCCTCCAGAGATTGGCCATCAGTTAGTTGACTTGGGGAGGCAAAAGCCAGCCTCTTTACTTTAGGGAGCAACAACTCTGTATAGGCTTTGTGCTCCAGAACTCTTTTGTGGGATCAGGCCAAAGGTAGAATATTTTATCTTGTACCACAACCTTGCTCATCTCCTTGCCCTTCCCTGTCTTGCTCCCCAACTGCTTCTAAAGAGTCCTCCCTTAATACAGCACACCATCTATATCCTTGTCTTAGGCTCTGCTTCTGGGGCACCTGTTCACTTCCAATCACAAGTCAGAAAACTGTGGCCTACAAGCCAGTCATCAGTTTGTGCAAATAAAGTTTTATTGAAAAGTAGCTATGCCTCTCAATGTACATAATGCCTATGGCTGCTTTTGCATCACAATGGCAGGCCTAAATATTTGCAACAGAGATTGCATAGTTCACAAAACCTAAAATATTTACAATCTAGCTGTTTAAGAAAAAAATGTACTGATATCTACCTAAGACATTAGCCATGGTCAGATGAACAAAACCTAGAAGCATGTGTTATAAGTGGTGTGCTGGAGCCAATTGTTCAGGTTTATTTCTGCATGTGATATCATGTTGTAGCTTGAAATTGGCCCTGATGGGGATTTTTCCACTAAGAAAATGGGCAAATTCTACAAGTCAGATATGTCCCCACTCCCACCCCCCTGGAAATCAGGTGTTAAATATTTACTGGCATAGCACTGGTTATAAGCCAGGTGCCTTACTCTCTTTGGCATGGTACAAAGAACCAAGCCTCTTTAATGGAAGGCAAGAGAAAAGTGGATTGAGATTGCCTAAGTCAGTGGTCAGCAAACTGTGGCTTGCCAGCCACATGCAGCTTGCGAGCCGTGGTTTGCTGCTCTGTTGACTAATGAGTTTGCCTACTACTGGCCTAAATTTATCTGGAAAGCATGCTTAGACAGTGGTTTTAAATTTTTTAAATTTTTTTCTTTTGTCTCCATGTTTTATTTTAAATAGTTGTCTATATTATTTACTAAATTTCCTCTGAGACAGGGCACTCCTCACTCTGTCTCATGGATTGCTTCATTTCTTGTGGTGAACCTAGGTACTCACAGATTTTCTAACAGATTCTCTTGGGCATCCTTTAGGTCTCAGGAGATTCAAGTGTTGTTATGCCTCACTAGTCCTATTCTCCATAATCTCTTCTTTGGTCTTCCTACTAGCAATGGCTAGCGGGCTCCATCTGGTAGGCACTTTTAAGTTTTAGGGTGTTAGAGAGTTATTCCTTTTTTAAAATGAAGAGGGATAGGAGAGGAGTAGGTCCTCAAAAATCGCTCTTGGTGGAATGTGGTAGCCAGCTTATAAAATGACTCCCAGTGATCTCCACATGCGGTGGTGTATTTTTCTGTGGAGTCCCCTCTCCCCCACCATGTGACTACAGATGCCTAGTGTAATCAGTGAGATACTGCAGAAATAGCAGTGTATGATACACCTTCCAAGGATGTCATAAAATACATTGTGGCTTCTCCCTTGTATCCTTCATCCCGAGGGAAGCCAGTCACTATGTTGTGAGGACTTCAAGCAGGCCTCATAAGCAATCAAAATTTTAAATTATAATCTAAATTAGAATGCTGATCCATCCCAACAGTCATTTTGGGAGGTAGATCATTTTGGGTGGTAGATCATTTTGGGTCTGATCTAGGCTGCATGCATGGCTAGAAGTATTTCCTATTCAGGAGCCTAGGAAAATCATGCTAACTTGTGAATCCTCTGGTATATGTTACTGCTCACTGCAAAGCAGAGCTCGGTTATATACCAACCCATTACTCCAGGTCAGAGATAGCAAATTTTGCTTAATAATTCTGGCTTGCAACTGATTGCATTTAATCATGGTGTATTATTTTGCTACTGAATTATCCTATATAATAAAAACCCTAATATGCAAATCGACCAAATGGTAGAATGACTGGTTACTACGACATACATTGACCACCAGGGGGCAGAAGCTCAATGCAGGAGCTGCCCGCTGGTGGTCAGTGCACTTCCACAGGGGGAGTGCTGCTTAGCCAGAAGCTGGGCATGCAGCTGGTGAGCACAGGAGTAGTGGCAGCAGCCTCTCCCGCCTCCACTATAGGTGGGTGGTAAGGAGCGAGAGATCCCAGAGTGCAAGAGCCCCAGACTGTGAAAGGGATGTCTGATTGCTGACTTAGGCCCAATCCCCTAGGCCTAAGCCAGAAAGTGGACATCCCCCGAGGGTTCCCGGCCTGGGAGTGGGTCCAGGCCGGGCTGAGGGACACCCTCTCTCCAGTGCATAATTGTCGTGCACTGGGCCTCTAGTTTGAAAATACTCTTCCTAGCAAGGGAGTCATGAAAACCATTTATGGCAGAGCTAAAATGCCCCATGAGTTAGTAATGTGCATCAAAGCCTTTGCCCCCCAGGCTACCTCTTCAAATCTGACCTAGCTAATAAACTGCTCTGTTTTCCTGAGAATAGCACAAGGTGTGTTCAAAGCCCAGTGTGTTTGGACCTCCCTCTGAATTATTAAACACACAATTTTCCACCTCTATCAAGTTGCCCATGAGGTTACAACTAGTGTTTTCCTCTATTTATGATTTCTGTACATTTTTCTCATTCTAATTTGACTCTTTTCCTTAAGGGGAACTTTCACTTTGAATCTTTAGTTTTTCTTTTTTTTTTTAAAGAACTGTATTAAGAAACTGAAGTTTTTTTTTTAAAGCTATGTTTAATGCATGAACATTATTAGCCATTTTTTATTTCCCATCCCATTTGGAAAGCTTATCCATTTGCTTTACAGGAGTCAGCTTTTCTCCATTCTATGGTCTATAATGCAGTTTTCATGTCTGATATTGTAGCCATAAAAAAAGTCTCTAGTTGTTTATGATCGCTGAAGGAAAAAAAAACGTATAGTGAAAATACCAATTTGATACTTGTTCTGAAATGTTAATGTAATAACAGTCCCTTTCCTAGCTAGAGTTTCTAGCTGGGAGAGGTTGGCAGGAAAGTCTTTTGTCTGCTTTTTCTTTACACCTCTCTTCAGACCTCTTTTGCTTCCTTCCTCCCCCCCACACCCCATCACATCCACTGGGTTCCACATCACTCCACAGCCCAGCCCAGGCTTCATTTAAACCCTTGCACCTGCCCAGGCTTCATTTGAACCCTTGCACCATGCTTCCCGACCTCACCTCCCAATCAAATGCCTCCTGCCTTGGCTTTGTGGTTTGCAAAGACTCTTTATAGTGAGACCTTAACAAACTCCTATATGTTTCAATAGACACATGGAAGTAGTGTTTTTTCTATAAAGGTATTTGTAGTTTCTAGTTCATTAGACGTACTTATTATAAATTCAACCAGGAGAGTATTAAGGATGTTGTATGAACACAGATTCAAAATCAGAGTTTACTGGGGCTCATTGGAGTCTTATACCAACATTATCATATAATTTTTTCTCATTTTCTAAAACAGAGTTAAAAAAAAAATCCTGATCCAAACAAATAAGCTGTGGCCAATGATAATAAGTTTGTAACAATTTAACTTAAAATATTAAAACACACTTTCAACATGAAAATGGAATAAGATGACATTTTTTTAAAAATAAAATTATTTTTATTATCTAACTCTCTATTCAATTTGGAACATTCAATATGGAGCAACAGAAATGTTTTTCAATAGAATAGTATAGTTGGTAACATGAGATACTCAGCAATCTCATTTTGAAAAAGAATTCTGTTTGTCTCTTCAGCGATGTACTAAACATTTTAGAAAAGTCAAATTCTATTTTTTTAATATTATATAAAATTTTCCTGTATTTGATGATTTTCTATAAGGCCACATAGAGTTCATTCAGCTCAGGGAAAAGAAAAATTCAAGGTGTGTGAGGTTGGACAGCCATACTACCTTTGAGGTTGTCAGTTAAATGGAATCTCTTTATACTTTGGGAATTATTGACCCCATCTAATTAATCTCTCTGAATGTGTGTCTAAGCACAAGGGACATCACAGAACTGCTTTCCTTTTACTCTCACCGAAGTGCCCTTTTACATTGGGGCAGCTAATGGCCAGTCCAGGTTAAGGCAAAATAAATGAGGCAATTGGAACCAGGCTTAAATGCATCCTGGGATTCAGTCCCCTCCTTCTCTCTACAAGTTTACTACCTCCCCTCTCCTCTGGCCTTTCCCCTCTTCTCACCCAGGTCCATTAAATCTTGGCCATATTGCTCTACCTCAGTTGCCTTCACCCTGTTAATGCACAGTAGGTCACTGATTTTCAACATTTTTCTCTCATGACACACATAAACTAAAAACTAAAAAATCTCTGGCATATAAAAAATACATTTTTGCCAATCTGACAAAAATATAGTTATATTTTTATACATATTATTTCAGAGAGGAAGGGAAAGGAAAAGAGAGAAACATCAATGATGAGATAGAATCAGTGATTGACTGCCTCCAGCATGCCCCCTACTGGGGATAGAGCCCACAACCCGGGCACTGACTAGGAATTGAGTTGTGACCACCATAGGTCGATGGTTAACCACTGAGCAACTCTGGCCAGGCAAGATAGTGTAATATTGATTAATTCACACCCTGGCTATGTTTTGTTGGCGGTTGCCTTTTTTTTGTTTGTTTTCTTTTTTTTTTTTTTTTTTACAATAAAAGGGAAAAGAGGTTTTGTTGGCGGTTGCATGTTTTAAAAATTCTTGCACACACCGGTTGAAAATCACTGCAGTAGGCCATCCAGATAAACATACTTCAAGAGACAGAGCACCTGCGTGCATGCACAAGGCAGTGCCTTCTCATCTTCTAGTCATATTAGTACTTTATGGATAAAGAGATACAGGATAGAATTGCAACAGAAATAATCTCAGTAACCTCTTACATATAAATGCCTACAGGTAATGATAAAGTGTGTATATTGTCATTCATGTTATTTCAGAGGAAGCACAAAAATCTAACTGGAAAGTCACCCTGTTATAAAAATGACAGCATCGGTACTATCATGTACCACTTGTGACAGTTACTGGCATCTATGGTGAGTGCTCACCTCGCTGAAACGCATTTCAGCCGGGTTTTGATGAGCGCCTCCACCTCTGCGTCATCGCCTGGAACCATCAGCTCGAGTAGTCTCACACCCCTGTGCTGAATTATATGAGGGCAAGTTGAAAATAGACAGAAACATTTAACAGTATGTTCCCCACGGTATATCCAGTTTTTTCCAACATCAATCTTCCTGATGTTTGTCTGCAAAAAACCCACAGCTCAAAAAATAAAGCCAAGGTGGTCAGAGATCAGTGCTCTTGGTATTCGGTTGAATTAAAATTAAATAGATAAACTCATCGATGGAATATGTTGGACAAAGGTAGTCAGATGTTCCCTGTCAGCGTCAGGTCGAGGTTCTGACAATTCTGACAGCATTGTTGCTGTTTGTCCTTGTCGCCTGTGCGTCTCATCCTGCCCCTCACGTTGCAGTACTTCCTTTGAATGATGTGGAAGTGTTTTATTTTTTGAAGAATTAAAATCTACTTATGGTATACTTCAGTACATTTTAATCTTCATGTTGAAACTTGCATACTTATATAAAATGGTACATTGGGTTTTGTTTGTTTGTTTTTTGCTTCCTTTTTCTGAGAGAAGCTGAAGTACTTATTTTTATACCTATACTGTTTGCTTTCAATATGGCATTGTAACTTGGGAAGGGCTATCAAAGATGGAAAACTTCCACCACGGAAAGCTCAGTGAGCACTTAGGCACCTGTTATTGCCTAACAAAGATGAAGCCGAATGCTTAATAACTAACCTTGTGCTCTGTGGTCTCCTGGAGACTCAGGAGAATTTCCACTACAGGACGCTTATTTCATCTTGTCACAGACGTGATGCCCTTGGGCTGCAAAACCTATTGCTAGACATGTGGGATAGGGTGTCATGTCCATTTGGGCTCGGCAAACCTCTCTATCGTATCAACACATCTCTCTCTGTTTTGTTGGGGTTTTTTAATCTTTTTATTGATTTTTTTTTTTAAGAAAGAGGAAGGGAGAGGGATAGAGAAATTTCTCAATGAGAAATAAACATATATAGGCTGCCTCTTGCACGCCCCCTATTGGCAATCAAACCCACAACTCAGTCCTGTGACCTGACCGGGAATCAAACAGGGATCCTCTTGGTTCAGGGGATGATGCTCAATCACTGAATCACACTGGCCGGACTGTTTTTTTCTTTAAGTTGTGATCCATTTCCAGTTTTAAGAGTAATTTTATCATTGTCAGTTGAAATATTATAACATTTCTATATGTAAATGATAGACAAAAACATTAAAAGTTCATAAAGACTAAAATGTTGGTCTGTGTTCATCGACTGCATGGTTTCCTGCGCTGAAGGCAGAGAGCGCTGTGCTGGGCCGCCGCAGCAAATGAGAGGACGCGGTATGCAGGAGCTGCTGTTTGGAACTAAGGGACATTTCATATGCACAGACATGCCTACTCCTGCAAACACTTTTAGGGCAGAATTTAAACCTTCTCATCTGTGACCCCCTTACAAGTTGAATATATGCAGATCAACAGTAGGAAACGACTAGAAGTCCACATAAAATCTAGTTGAATTGCCAACACAGCTTAAGTAGGTAGTCTCCAAAGTGTTAAAAATTTGAATTATAACACAAACTTTTAAATTCTAACACATATGAGTATATAGGTTATTAAGTTAGTGCTTTAAAATATTTGAAAATAGAATTTGCATTGAACATGCTGGGCCCTCACAGCATATTCTGAATGCAGATGGATAACCCCTGCTCTAAGGCAGCCATACAAGCTCCCTTTAGTTAAATTTAATATTGATGTAGAAATGCCTTAAAGTACATGAATTTGCTTGTTTATGAAAAATGCCTGCTAACCCACATAAAACTCAAATTGGTAGCAGTGCAGGAAGTATAAAGGGTTTTAAGAAGAATTCCTGCAAAAGTTGGCTATAGATGCAGAGTCTTGGGCCGCAGGTTTCTTGATTCAGATTCAGTAAATCAAGGGTTGATCCCAATATTATATATTTTCAGAAACACCACTGGGCATTCTGATAAAAGCTATGTATCCATCATACTTTGAAAAATACTGTCCTGGAAGCTCCAGTGACCTGAAAGATAGCCAGTGATGACATTTCCCCTGAGAGCTGTTTGAACTGGGGGAACATTGCTCTTCCAGTGCCATATGTTCACACCAGGCTTTGCTGTGAAATAGGAAGGTGGAGTTACTGTTGCAGAGCTCTTTAATTTGCTGTGCCAAGATGGCTGATGGCGGCCTTTAAAAAAGACAGGCATTGTATAACCCAGGGAAACCTGGTAAAGTTAATTAACTTTATCACCACAATTTTTTTTCAGCTGTCAACTAACAGCATTTCCACAAAGAGAAATTCTTTCCTCAATGGTAGTAATTCATTTAATCAGAGTGACACTAATAAATTTGTGACATTCTGTTTTATTAAGCAAATCTTACAAGCCACCCCTGGTGTGGTCCCTGAACAACACAAACAGGACTGTCAATATTGGGTTGCAATGCTGATGACCAGACAGGCACTTGCTGCTCACCCCATGTGAGTTAGGTGGGCGTCTTCATCTTTCTCCAGCTTAGCTAGACAATAGACGGGCAAGACTACTGCTGGAATTCTCTACCTTCTCTCTCCATTCCACTACCTACCATCATTTGTTTGGATATTTTTCTCTCTTCATTTGAGTTTCTGTAGAAGAAGGCCTTAAAGGGTTGAGTGCAAATTATTTAAATGGGAGATACAGGAAATACCAAGGGTGTAGGGAAGAGAGGCCAGAGTAGGAAGTCAGTACAGGGTGGAGGCTGTCATCAAGTGAGTTAGCACAGTAAGCATCTGGAGTTCCATCTGAACCTCCAGGAGTTCGTGAAACATAAACCCCAAGGTTTACTGAAGCAGGGAGAGTTGGCAGGAAGGGGCTGAGGTAGATAAACATTAATGCCCCCTACTCCATGGTTACTGGCTGCTTCAGGAGCTGTCTCGGCTTCTCTTTTATGTCAGTGAGCAGGCTTATTGGTCAGAAAAAGTCACCAATGCCAAAAAATTAGGTTGAACCTAGACTATCTCCCCGGAAACACTGGTAAGGCAAACTCATGAATGATTACATTTGTCTTGTTATGAATAACAAAACATGTTGCTCTCATCTCTGTCACTCAGGAAATTAATTATAAGAGTTGTTGCTGTTTTAGGAACCAGAGACATAGACCAAACATATATTTCTTACTAAATAATACTGCAACTTGTGTTAAATTGGTTATGCATATTAATTCTCCAAAATATCTTTGGGACCCACTTCTGTTCTTCCCCACCAGATGGTTTTTGGTTCTTGACACCTTTCATTTGGATCATTGCAGTGGTCAATGTTAGTCCGTGGTCGGCAAACTGCGGCTCACAAGCCACATGTGGCTCTTTGGCTCCTTGAGTGTGGCTTTTCCACAAAATACCATGGCCTGTGGGACTCTATTTTAAAGAAGTGGTGTTAGAAGAAGTTTAAGTTTTAAAAATTTGCCTCTCAAAAGAAATTTCAATTGTACTGTTGATATTTGGCTCTGTTGACTAATGAGTTTGCCAACCACTGTGTTAGTTCTACAGCATCTATACCTGCTCCTTCTGAATTTTTCTCCATACTTCTCCCAATGATATTTTTCTTGTAAAACTATACAATTCTTCAAACATACCAAGTATATAAAAATAATTACTCATCACTTATTTTAAATATATATAAATGGAGCTGATTTCTTCTGTATACTACCATTGCTTTATACATTTTTACATATTGATAATTTTATGCATGTAAGTATGAAATCATACCTAACAAAAGAGTAATATGCAAATTGACCATACCACCAATAAGCCACACCCATTAGCCAATTAAGAGTAAATAAACCCCAACAAGATGGCTGTGGCCACTGAGAGCAGGAGGGAGGCTTGGATATCCCTGGCAGTTGAGGGCAATCAAGCCTGCAGGGGAGGGCAGTTAAGGGTGACCAGGCTGGCAGAGGAGGGAAATTGGGCACAAACAGGCTAGCAGGGGAGCAATTAGACATCAATTAGGCTGGCAGGGTAGTGGTTAGGGAGTGATCAGGCTGGCAGACAGAAGTGATTAGGGGGCAATCAGAGAGACAGGCAGGTGAGCAGTTTGGAGCCAGCAGTCCTGGACTGTGAGAAGGATGTCTGACTGCTCATTTAGGCCCGATCCTATTGGGATCGGGCCTAAACGGGCAGTTGGACATCCCTTGATGGGTCCCAGATTGGAGAGGGGGCAGGCTTGGCCGAGGGACACCCCCCCCCCCCCGGTGCACAAATTCTGTGCACCAGGCCTCTAGTATATTATAAAATTCTAATTCTTTATTATTTTATTACATTAGTTGTATCACTAAACAGTATGTAGGTTGTATGTTTGAAAACTTATAGAATTTTTAGTGTTCGGAATTATCTTCTGTAGCTTTATTTTCTACTTAATTGATTCTTCTATGTTGATGAATATATTTCTAGTTCTTACATTCTCACTACTGTGTAATGTTCCTTTATGTGAACAAAACATTTATCCATTCTCTTATCGGTGGATATTTACTTCTCTTACTCTGCTATTGCAATTGTCCTCGCACATGTTTGTTTTTGTCTGTGCATGAGAGTTGTTCACAGACACTCACATAGAAGTAAGTTGCTGCATTGAAGGATAATGATCTTAAATGTGACTAGGATTGCTAAACTGCTCTCCTAAGTGGTTTCCACATGTAATGTCCCATCAATAGAACATGAGTTTCTGTTTTACTTTTGCCAACACTAGATATTGTCAGGTAAAGTAAAAAACATTTTAATGCTTATTTCTGTCATTTACTAATGATATGAAAAATGTTTTTGTATTTATTGTCAACTTAAACTTTTTTAAAGTCCTTATCTTTCAGCCATGTTCATTAGATAATTTGTATTTCTCTTGACTTGTAAGATATGTGTGTGTATAAGATGAAAGGTGTTGAGACAGAAAGGGAGAAATAGATCCACTGATAATAAACCCAAAGCTATCTCTGTGTTATTGCCCAGACCTGTGAATATGTTACCTGCTATGGGGGGAAGGGGGAATGTGATTGTGCTGCTGATGTGATTGTTAAGGACCTTAAAATGCGGAGATTATCCTGGGTTATTTGTGTGGAAGCAAATAGCCCTTAAAAGCAGGAGAGAGAGCCACGGCAGAGGTATGTCAGATAGATGAGGTAGGAAAAAAATTTAAAACATGAGAGGCACTCAGCCCACCATTGGCTTGAAATATGGAGGTAGGAACATGGATAGCATCTAAAAGCTGGGAATAGCCCTGAGCCGACAGCCAGCAAGGAAATGATGACCTCCATCCCACAAATACAAGGAACTGAATTCTGTCCATAATCGAAATGAGCAAAGAAACTGATCACTAGAGCCTCTGAAAAGGTGTACAGCCCTGCTAACAACTTGATTTATATTAGCTTGGTGAGACTGTTTCATACATCTGACTACCGAACTATAAAATAACATGTTCTGTATGCTGTCAAGTTTGTGGTAATTTGTGGTGGCAGCAGTAAAAAACTAACCCATACCTACAGAGAACACAACTACTTTGGTATATTTTCTCCCAATCTATAGTTGTCATTGTACTTTTTAAATGGTATATTTTAATGCATAGAAGTTCTAAAATATAATGTGAGGTTAGACTCCTCATTTTCTTTTTCTCTATTTGTGCATTATAAAAATAAATGCTTCCTATATACCAAGATTATAAAGACATTTTCTGTCCTTAACACCAAGACACTTAACTTACAGAATTTTTCCCATATAGTTTGTTTTAGGAATGCATAATGGATAATAATTACACCTGTATCATTTATTGTCTGATCCATCCTTTCTTCCTAGCCTAACCCCCATCATATCAAGTTGACCTGTCTATAATTCTGTTTCTGAGCCCTCTGTTTTCTTTGTCTATTCCTACACCAGTACTATAATATGTTAATTATAATACTTTTATTTGAATAATTATTTTGTAGGCTGAGACTCCCTATTATATTCTTCAATGATATGAGTAGTCTTGGTCCTTTACTCTTCCTTATGAATTTCAAAATAGTTTTCAAGTTCTTTAAAAACCTATTGGAATTTTGATTGGATTGCATTGAATTTATAGATTAATTTTAGGAGAACTGACATTTTACAATATTGAGGTTTTTCATCCATGAACTTGGCTTATATCTCAATTACTGAAGTCTTTTGTGTTTTTGAATACTGCATTATAATTTTATCTGTCTTGCATAAGATTTATACTTTATATACTATAATGCTTTTTTAAAAAGTATATTCTCAACTATTAATTCCTGGTATCTAGAGATGTATATTTTAATAAAGATTTTTTAACTAGTAATATTTTTGAACTTGTCTATTAACTCTACTAACTTGTGTTGAATTTCTTATGTTGATAATTATTAAGTTATAGCATCTATTATCAATGAGTATATTGTTTACTTATAGTATTTATATTTAGATCCCCCTTATCTGAACTCCTCTTAGGAACTCTTACGCAAATGCTAAAAGGAATGTTCAGTGAATATCGTTATATTGATGCAGATTTTTCTCATCACTACCTAGAAGAATATATTTGCTCAATCAGGACTTCACAAATTTCTTCATATTCTTAACTTGCAAGTGTTTATTTTTTAATGAATGAATGTTGGTTTTATTAAATGATTTTTTCTGCATCTGTTGAAAATTATTTTTTAATCATTTTATATCAAATTGCATGAATATATTTTAATGAAAAAGATCTTTGCATTTCTAGAATAAAACTAACTCCCCCTAATGGTACTTTTATGTGTGCATAAGTCTCTGTGTATGAAAAAGCAGAATTTACTTCGCTTTTAACTTATTTGGATTTTTTGTTCCTATCGCTCTAAGTGATATTCCTCTGAGTTTCTTTTCTCTGTATTATGCTCTTTAAATTTGTATATCAAAGTTATCAGCCTTAATAATAAAATAAAGAAGACAAGAAAGAGAGACTAAAATGAAAGAAGAGGAAGAAAGTGAGTAAAGAGAAAGAACAAAGTGAAACAAGAATGTAAAATATTGATAACTATTGAGTATGGATGATAGGCATATGGGAGGGACATCATTGTAGTATTCTCTCCACTTTGGGGGAAATACAAACAAATGCATTTAATTGGGATATCTCAAGAATAGTTATATCTGTATAGTTGTCATAGAATATAATTTCTAAAGAATATCTTAATGATATTTTATTTCTTGAATATTTCTTTCATGTCCAGATTTCCTTGCTGTTATAAAAATGGAAACTTTAAAATTTATAATTATTTTAAAAATCACCACCAAGTCAGTCTTTGAACAGGAAGCATATACATTATTTTACAGGTGTTAGAAACTAAATGGTTAAAAAGGTTCACAATATTTTTTTTAAAAAATATGGTAGGATTATACTTACCAAAGCCTCCAGAATTTAATACAACCTACATTTGGTTGATAAAAGTGAAAAGAAATAACTTCCATCACCTGTTGCAGAAGTGTTAAGGTAGAATGCACAATATGCCTTGTTTTCTTTTCCTGTCTTGATAATTATGGAAATACCTTTTCACTAAAAAAGTATCCATTATCGTGGCTTCCTGAGTGACTGCAATGAAAAAAAAATCTTTTCTTAACAACATAGGGCTATACTGTGAACAACAACAAAATATTTGCTGTCTGAATCCAATGAGATTTGGAGGTTTGGGGGTTGTTATAGCTGAACTAGAGGCCCAGTGCATGAAATTTGTGCATGGGGGGCTGTGTCCTTCAGCCCGGCCTGCACCCTCTCCCAATCTGGGACCCCTCAGGTAGGGTCCCTAGGCCTGGCCAGCAGCAGGGCCTACCAGGGCTTTCCTTCTCCTGGTGGCTGGCCCTGCCCCCGCCACTGCCACTGTTTGCCATTTGTGTGGTGCGGTCCCCACCACCACCACTACCATCCATTGCCTCCCTTTGCAGGCTACAGGTGTGGGTGTGATTGCTTGGCTAGCCTGGACCTCCCTCTCTGGGGCAATCAATCTCGGGCTCCTTGATCAATTGCCCAGCAGAGGGAGGCCCTGCCCATCCAGCCAGGGTTCTGTCATTGATTGCCCCACGGGCTGGTGGCCTGGGCCTCTCTCTGTGGGGCAATCGATCACGGAGCCCCTCCATTGATCTCTGTGCAGAAGGTGGTCTGGCTCTCCCTCCGTGGACAATTGTGGGGTAATGGCAGCCTTCTCCCCACCCCCGACTAATTGCATTGCACCCGCCTTGGCTGGCCTGGCAGCAGTGAGTGTCATAGCGTGGTTGTCCAGAAGGTTGTCAGGATGGTCATTTCTGCTGTTCAGTCAATTTGCATATTATGCTTTTATTATTATAGATAAGCTTATATCCTAAATGATACAAAGACCAAATATTTATTAACATATACTAGTTTCATCACATGTGTTTATATGACAAAAGCTACTGTCTGGAGTGCATAAACCTGAATGTGTTACTCAATTATTACTTGAGATTAATAATTAAAATGAGTGAATTCTTCCTTTGAGAAGTATGAGAAGCCAGAAATTTGGAAGCAGCAATTGTATCCATGACTACTTTCTATCTTTTGAATAGTATTTCTGCATTTGGGAAAATTTTCTTGTGAGTTCTGTCTTTTCAAAGTAAAAATTCGAACTGCATTCCTAGCTTCTTTTGCAGCTACATGTGGGTGTTTGACTTATGTATACCTGTGGGAGATATGGGCTTGGAAGTGGTGAGCAGGAGGAAATTGTTTTGAGTATGATTCTATTTTGGCTCAGAGACAGCCTCTGGATTGGAGGGAAGGAACTGGTTTCAAAGTCAGATTCCTGTCATAGAGTGGTGGTGCAGTCAGGATTGTGTTTCTATGCATGTACTTATTTCTGTAGCTTTCTAGCTGTCTAGAAAAATCTGTTACAGGGAACTGACTTACGCAATTGTGTGCGTTGACTGAGCAACTTCAGAATCTGTAGGACAACAGTCAGGAAAGTAAGATGATGATGAACTGGTTGTAACGTCATGTTAACAGGCCTCGTCCCTGCTTTTTAGTTTATCTGACTCAGTAAAGCTTACTCAGGTCATCCAATGATAATCTCAATTACTTAAAATCAACTAATTATGACCTTAATTACATCTCTCATATCCCTTTATTTTTTAAAAATGTTTTCATTGAATCTTATCTTTTAAAGAACATTTTATAATTGATTTTGGAGAGGAAGAGAGAGAGACATCAATATGAAAGCAAAACATGGATCTGGTGCCTCCTGCATGTCTTCTACCTGGGATTGAGCTTACAACCAAGGGCATGTGCCCTGACTAGGAATCAAACTGGCAGCTTTTTGGTGCACAAGATGACACCCAATCTGCAGCATGGTTTGTGCTTTGTTCTGAAAGCTTAATCTCATCTGTCCTTCCAGCTAACCACTAATTTTAATATCTACTGAAACACTTTAATAAATAAAAACCTTTTTCATTAATCTAATCAAGTAAATTTTGTTTAAAGCACTTGACCAATATCAAAGTTAATTTTTATGGGAAGAAAAGTTATTGATTCCTTGTAAGACTATGGTCCTTGGTCAAAATGACATCTTAGAGACTTCTGGTTTCTGTTTACAAAGTTGGTTTTCTGTAGGCCATAATCTTTTGCTTTTCTGTTACTAAAATCTGGAAGTCATGCTCTCTGTGTGGCATGATACTTCCTGCTCTGCTCCTCTATTTTCTCTGTGGGTGTCTGAAACAAACAGTGATTATTGGAAATTTTCAAGCCTGTTTGGTCCGCGCAAATGTCAATAACTGCCTTTTGCTTCTTAGTGTGGTTATAGCAGAGGCTGCAAGTATGGATTATGTGGAAAATGAAGAGGAAGAATGAGAAGAATAAAATTTAGTAGAAAAATCAAGGTAGACTAAATAAAATTTATATTTTAATTGGGAAAAGTTTGAATGATAGATTATAACTTTTCTCAAAAAATACATAATATATTTTCTCCTGGCTAGGCTTTGATTAAAGGTTGCTTTATGAAATTCCATAAACAGCCATATTCAAATGTTCTTACCCTATCTAACTTTAATTTAATGGTGCTTAGTATGTCTGTGTACTCAAAGTATGTGTTGGTTAAGCCATTCCCTTATTATTTACAATAAAATGGTAAAAGACACAGCTTATGGAAACAAACTACCAAGTTTTGTTTGTTATTAAATCATTGTGATTTTATTGTAAAATATATATAATATTTACCATTTTAACTGTTTTAAGTGTACAGTTTAAGTGGCATTATGTATATTTACATTGTGGTACAGTCTTCACCATTATTTATTTCCAGAACTCTTTCATCATCCTATAGTGAAGCTCTATCCTCATTAAAGAGTAACTTTCCCTTTCCCCAGGCTCTGGCAACCACCATTCTACATTAAGTCTCTATGAATTTGAATATTATAAATATTGCACATAAATGGAATCATACAATCTTTATCCTTTTGTGGCTGACTTATTTTGCTCACCATGTTGCAGCATGTATGAGAATTGTATTCATTTTTAAGGCTGAATAATATTTGTATGTATATACTATATTTTTTATCCATTCATCTATTGATGGACATTGGGCTGTTTCCATCTTTTGGCCGTTGTGAATAAAATAATGCTGCTGTGAATATGGGTGTACAAATACCTTTTTGAGTTGCTGCTTTCAGGTGGAATTGCTGAATCATGTCAATTCTGTTTAATTTGTTAAGGAGCTACCATACTATTTTCCATAGCAGTAGTGCCATTTACATTTCCACTAGCAGTGCACAAGGTTACCAGTTTTCTCACATTCTTACCAACACTTGTTTTCTGTATTTTAGACAATAGCTATGTTAATGGGTAGGACATTGTATTGAGAATATTTTCTGTATTCTTGATGCATTTGCCATCTGATCCTAGAGACACTGCCCCTCCAAGGGCTAGCCAACTCCTAGAGATAGAAAGTAACTCCCTTGTGAAGATATTTTTGACATACCAATCAATTCAGAGCCCACATCCCCAAACATCTCCTTTTTCAAACTCTCACACACCAAAATAATATTCTTCCTTCTCTAAGTTACCCAAAATCCAGATTCTGGAAAAATTAGGATCATCCTTATAATCTAGAACCTCCTGAAATTGTTCAAACTTTCCAATCCCAAACTTAGTATATCCACGCTGCCTCATAAAACTCCAATAAAAAGTCTGGGTCTTGCTCTCCCTTTTTCTCCTGCTTCAGACTTACCTCTGCTTCCACCAGTGGTCCTGAATGTCATCACATACTTGGATTTCTAGAAATAGGAAGCATAAACTTTTTCATGACAATCATTTTCATGTCTATGTTTATTATATCTGATTAAAACAAGTTTCAGGTACATTTTTAGAACAGAAGTATTATCTCATTGTGGTTTTAATATGCATTTTCCCAATAATTAGTGTTGTTGAACAGTTTTCCATAAACTTATTGGTCATTTGCAAATATTCTTTGGAGAAATATCTATACATATACTTTGGTTATTTTTTGAATTGAGTTGCTGCAGAATTTTGTTGTTGTTTAGTTTTTTCTGTACTTTGGATATTATTCCCTTACCAGGTATAAGATTTACAAATCTCTCATTCTAAGTGTTGCCTTTTGCATTTGATGCACACAACGTTTTAATTTTGATAGAGTTCAACTTGTCCATTTTTTCCTCATGTTTGTATTTTGGTATCATATCCAAGAAATTGCCAACTACCATGTCATGAAATACTACCCCTACATTTTATTCTAAGAATTTGACGGTTTTAGATTTTATGGTGGATCTTTGATCTATTTAAAGATAACTTTTTATCTGTTATTGGGTAAGGGTTCAAATTTATTCTTTGGAATATGAATATCTAGTTTTCCTGGTACCATTTGTTGAAATGATTGTTCTTTCTTCACTGATTGATGTTGGCATACATGTCAAAAATTATTTGACTTTATATATAAGGATTTATTTCTGGAGTCTCTATTTTATTCTAAGGTCTATACATATGTCTGTTCTTTTGCCACAATGACACTGTTTGGATTACTGTAGATTTTTTATATTTTCTCTTTATTTTTATACTACAGGCCCAGTGCACAAAATTCGTACATGAGAGGCAGGGGATGTCCCTCAGCCCAGCCTGTACCCTCTCCAATCTGGGACCCCTGAAGGGATGTCCAATTGCCCTGGGCCTAAACGGGCAGTTGGACATCCTTCTCACAATCCAGCTCTGCTTGCTCCAAACTGCTCACCTTCATGCCTCCCTGATTGTCCCTAACTGCTTCTGCCTGCCAGCCTGATCACCCCTTAACCGCTACTCTGCAAGTCTAATTGGTGTCTAACTGTTCCCCTGTCAGCCTGTTTGCCCCCAACTTCCTCCTCTGCCGGCCTGGTCACCCCTAACTGCCCTCCCCTGCAAGCTTGATGGCCCCCAACTGCCCTCCCTTACAGACCTGGTTCCTCCCAACTGCCCTCCCCTTGTGGCCTGATCGCCCACAACTGCCCTCTCTTGCAGGCCTGGAAACTCCCAATGGCCCTCCTCTGCTGGCCGTCTTGTGGTGGCCATCTTGTGTTCACATGGGGGCAGGATCTTTGACCACATGGAGGCAGCCCTCTTGTGTGTTGGAGTGATGGTCAATCTGAAAATTACTCTTTTATTAGATAGGATGGAGGCCTGGTGCATGGGTGGAGGTCAGCTGGTTTGCCCTGAAGAATGTCCTGGATCAGGGTGGGGTTCCCTTAGGGAATGGGGTAGCCTGAGCAAGGGGCCTGCAGTGGTTTTCAGGCCAACCACATCCCCCAGCAACCCAAGTGGAGGCCCTGGAATCTGGGATTAATTTATGTTCTACAACTGAAAGTTTGTAGCCTGAAGCATAACCAAGTCTTCTGCTGGCTCTGTGGTGACAGCCATTTCTGTTTGGGTGTATTTAAATTCTATAATTGAAACTTTGTAGCTTAGAATTGAGGCCTATGTGCTAGGGCTACAGAAGCTTGGCTTTCTCCATTGCTTGGGCAACCATAGCGTGTGCTCTCTCCAGTTCTGTGGCTGCCACCATATCTATTGGGATATATCTTCTATAATTGAAACTTTGTAGCATTAAGTTGAGGCCTAGGCTTGCAAGGGCAGGGGGAAAGCATGGATTCCTCCATTGCTGGGGAAACCCAAGCCTCCCTCCTGCTCTCAGAGGCCACAGCCATCTTGGTTGGGGTTTATTTGCTCTGATTGGTTGGTGGGCGTGGCTTGGGGGCGTGGCTTGATGAAAGATATAGTCAATTTGCATATTACTCTTTATTAGATAGGACTTCCTATATCTTTAAGTTCTCACTGAGATCATTGAGATCTTTATAACCAGTGATTTGGACTCTGCATCTGGTAGATTGCTTGCCTCTATTTTGTCCTTTTTCTGGAGGGTTTTTTTTTTTCTTTTCTATTCTTTCAGCTGGGACATATTTCTTTGTCTCTTCATTTTAGTGCCTCTCTGTGTTTTTTTCTACAAATTATATGGAGATGCTATATCTCCCAATCTTGGTGGAGTGGCCTTATTTTATTTTTTTATTTTTATTAGTTATATATTTTTGATTGTTTAAAGTATTACAAATAGTAGTATATATGTTTCCTTTTTTTCCCCCATTGACCTCCCCCTAGCCTCTCCTACCCCCCAGCACTTGCCCTCACCTGCCTCCCTCCCTCCCCCATGTCTTGTATCCATTGATTATGCTTATATGCATGCACACAAGTACTTCAGTCGATCTCTTACAGCCCCCGCCTCCCACTCTCCTCTGCCTTCCCACTGTAATCTGACAGTCTGTTCAATGCTTCTTTGCCTCTGTATCCATTCTTTCCTCCCATTTCTTTTCTTTAAAAAATCTTGCATCTGCATACTAGAGATAAACATATAAGAACAAAAAAATGTTGGAGTCTCAGTTTCAAAGTCCAACAATTCTGGTCCCAGGTTCAATGTAAAATAGTTCCTTGTGTGTACATGTCAGCAATGATATCTGGATGATGAACAAATGGTGGCAATGCAGGTCCCACACTCTCTGGTTTGGTACTGGACAACCTGCAGCAACGCAAAAGTGCTGACAGCTAGCATGGCAAGGTGTCATAAGCGTCTTCCATCTCTGGACTGTCTGCGTAGTTGCAACAGACCAGTCAGTTCCTCTCTGTTGAAGGAATCCATATGGTTTTGGAGTTATTTTCTGAAAATATACAAACATTCTCGACCAAAAGTTAATAAAGGAATCTTTTCTGTAAATTAGACTTGGGATTCTTTTTATTTTTGCCCAAATGATTTTCCTTTGGCTTATTTTGTCATCATGAGTGTTTTTCATGGGTGTCCTGGTATTAGCATTACAAATGAAAATTTATTTTCTGAAGTAAGAATTTTCTAAATGTAATTTACTTGCAGAATATTTTTCCTTACATGATATTACCCCACTATCCTCCTCCACTTTTTTTGATTAATGGGGGCTTTTGGAAGTTTTATATTGCAGTCTTGGTAACTTTAAATGTTAATTTTTGCACAGAAATATGACTGCTTTAGGTTCTTTGCATGTTAGGAAATTTTATGATGACATGAACTACTAATAGAAATTTTAGTTAATATTTTAGGAACAGCTTTTTGTCCAGAACACTTAAATTTTCTTGGGTATTCCCTTATTTTAATTGGCCAATTTAAATTAATCTGAAAACTTGATTACTGTTTTACTGTCAAATTTAATACTCGAACAATAATCTTAGTCTACCCTGTAAAATACTAGTAGAAAGGATTATTTGCATCCTTAAGTAGGCCCTGAGCATTCCTGGTGCTAGACTGGGTTTAGATATATGGCAGCTGTTGCTGGCCAAGTCTCTGTCTGTAACCTAGGTCCAGATCTGAGCTGTGCATGGGAGTTAAAGGAGCCATGGGGCCAGGAGACCTCCCTCAGAAGGGGTGAGAGTTCAGGCCCCTGCAAAGTTGGAGGAGTGAGGGTCTGTGCCCCTCTTCTTTTGACCTTCAAGTTCTCTCCTGATGGCTCCTCTACCACTGTGCCTGTCTTAGGAGTTCCTTCCCTGAGGAATCTTACCTGTCTCTGGCTAACCGGCCATCCTTGGGGGCCAAACAGGGTGATGTGAGGTTCAGTTCTGTCTCCTTGGTAATCTATGCCCCTGTGGCCTCCACACCTAGCACCTGCCTGGGAATCCCCTCACCTGCTGGCAGAGTTCCATTACTGATCACATATCTAGGAGGACTCAGGTTTCTTCTCCAGGGAGGTCCCAGCTCACACCATTGGGTGAGAGACAGATCCATGGTGCCAGCCACCCAAAGCCTTCAACCTCAGCTTGAACTGAAAGCTCAGGCAACTGCTGTGTGCACTTGGATTGTGAGAAGATGGTCCCTCTTAGCAAAAAGTGCAAGAGGGGCCAATATGGAATGCTCAAGTGCTTTCCCAGTGCCTATTTCCTTCTGAAAAGGATTAATTCCTTTCATTTCCTTTTTTTAAATTGCTGCCAAACATTCAAAGAATTAGTTTGTAAGTTTCTTTGGGATAATTGTACAATATGCTGTTGTCAAATATCAAAAATCATAATGACATTGTAGAATAATATCATGTAAAAATATTCTTTGCTCTAGGCCATGTCAATTCAGTTTCAAACTAGCTGCCAATTTTTTTATAACTTTGTATAAACTTTGTCAGGAACATAAAAGTACAAATTACTTACCTTAATTCAAGAGGTCAAATATATTGAATTTCCCCCTTACTCCCGCCACCCCCCACTTACCCTGAGGTTTGACATTCTGCTGGACGTTTCTCAGTCTCTGGATCTGTTCTTGTTCATCCATGTATGCCGTCCATTATATTCCATAAATGAGTGAGATCATGTGATATTTATCTTTCTCTACCTGGCTAATTTCACTTAGCATAATGCTTTCCAGTTCTAACCATGTTGTTGCAAATAGTAGGAACTCCTTCTTTTTTACCATAGCAGAGTATTCCATTGTGTAGATGTACCACAGTTTTTTAATCCACTCATCTGCGGATGGGCAATTAGGCTGTTTCCAAATCTTAGCTATGGTAAATTGTGCTGCTATGAACATAGGGGTGCATATATCCTTTCTCGTTTGTCTTTCTAGTCTTGGTATATATTCCTAGAAGTGGGATCACTGGGTCAAATGGGAGTTCCACTTTTAGTTTTTTAAGGAAGCTTCATACTGTTATGCATTCCCACCAGCAGTGCAAAAGAGTTCCTTTTTCTCCACATCCTCACCAACACTTTTCGTTCATTGATTTGTTGATGTTAGCCAATCTGACAGGTGTGAGATGGTACCTCATTGTTGTTTTGATTTGCATCTCTCGGATGATTAGTGACTTTGAGCATGTTTTCATATGTCTCTTTCCTTCTGTCTTCTTTAGAAAAGTGTCTGTTTAGATACATTGCCCATTTCTTGATTGGGTTGTTTGTCTTCTTTAAGTTGTATGAGTTCCCCGTAAATGTTGGAGATTAAACCCTTATCATTGATGTCATTGGCAAATATGTTCTCCCACACAGTGGGGTTTCTTGTTGTTTTATTAATGGTTTCCTTTGCTGTGCAAAAGCTTTTTATTTTGATGTAGTCCCATTTGTTTATTTTCTCTTTATTTCCATTGCCCTAGGAGCAGTATCAGTGAAGAAGTTCCTTCAACATATGTCTGAGATTTTGCTGCCTGTGGAATCCTCTAGTATTTTTTATGGTTCCCATGTTATGTTTAAGTCCTTTATCCATTTTGGGTTTATTTTTTTGAATGGTGTAAGTTGGTGATCTATATTCAGTTTTTTGCATGTGTCTGTCCAATTTTCCCAGAAACATTTGCTGAAGAGACTGTATTGACTCCATTGTATGTTCATGCCTCCTTTGTCGAATATTAATTGGAGATAGTGGTTTGGGACAATTTCTGAGTTCTCTATTCTATTCCATTGATCTATATGTCTGTTCTTGTGCCAGTACCAGGCTGTTTTAAGAACAGTGGCTTTGTAATACATTTTGATATCTGGTATTGAGACCCCACCTACTTTGTTCTTCTTTTTCAGAATTGTTGCAGCTATTTGGGGTCTTCTTTTATTCCAGATGAATTTTTGGAATGTTCATTCTAGGTCTGTGAAATATGCCATTGGTATTTTAATGGGGAGTGCATTGAATTTATAGATTGCTTTATGATGTTGATTCTACCAGTCAATAAACATGGTATGTTCTTCCATGTGTTGATGTCTTCCTCTATCTCTTTTTTCAGTGTCTTGTAGTTTTCCACATATAGGTCTTTTACCTCCTTAGTTAAGTTTATTCCTAGGTATCTTAATTTTTTTGGTGTGATGGTAAATAGGATCGCTTTTTAAATCACTCTTTCTGTAAGTTCATTATTGGCGAATAGAAATGCCATAGATTTCTTGGTATTAATTTTGTGCCCTGCTACATTGCTGAATTCATTTATTAAGTCTAATAATTCTTTGATGGAGTTTTAGGGGTTTTCTACATACAGTATCATGTCATCTGCGAATCAGGATAGTTTTACTTGTTCTTTTCCAATTTGGATGCCTCTTTTTTTTTGTCTGATCACAATGGCTAGAACTTCCAGCACTATGCTGAACAGGAGTGGTGAGAGTGGGCATTCCTGTTTTGTGCCTGTTCTTAGTGGAACTGGTTTTAGTTTTTGTCCATTGAGTGTGATATTGGCTGTAGGTTTGTCATATATGGCTTTTATTATGTTGAGGTAAGATCCTTCTATTCCCACCTTGCTGAGTTTTTATCAAGAAAAGGTGTTGGCTTTAGTCAAATTTTTTTTGCATCAATTGATATGACTATGTGGTTTTTAATCTCTCAATTTGCTTATGTGATGTATCATGTTTCTTGATTTCGGAATATTGTACCATCCTTGCATCCCTGGGATAAATCCAACTTGATCATGGTGTATGATTTTTCTGATGTACTGCTGGATTTGATTTGCTAGAATTTTGTTGAGGATTTTGGCATCTATGTTCATGAGGGATATTGGCCTGTAATTCTCTTTCACTGGTTGTCTTTATCTGGTTTTGGTATTAGGGTGATGCCGGCTTCTTAGAAGGAGCTTGGAAGTGTTCCTTCCTCTTGAATTTTTTGGAATAGTCTGAGGAGAATTAGTTTTAGTTCTTCCTTGAATGTTTGGTAAACTCCCCTGTGAAGTCATCTGGCCCCGGGCTTTTGTTTGCTGGAAGCTTTTTAATGACTGCTTCAATTTCTTCCAGTTATTGGCATATTGAGTGTTCAGATTCTTCCTGTTTGAGTTTTGGAGGATTATATTTTTCTAGGAATATGTCCATTTCCTCCAGATTGTCCAGTTTGTTGGAATAGAGTTATAATTAAGTTATTAAGTATTCATAATATTTTTGAACCATCCTTCATATTTCTTTGGGGTCTGTTGTTATTTCACCTCTTTCATTTCTGATTTTGTTTATCTGTGTTCTTTCTCTCAGCCTCTTGGTGAGCCTGGCTAGAGGTTCATCAATCTTATTTATCTTTTTGAAGAAACAGCTCTTGGTTTTGTTGATCTTTTGTATTTTTTTTTGGTCTCTATGTCATTCATTTCTGCTCTGATATTTATTATTTCCTTCCTTCTGCTCACTGTGGGCTTTTCATGTTGCTCTCTTTCTAATTCTTCGCGTTGTTGGGTTCAATGATTTATTGCCATTTTTCCTTGTTTTTTGAGGTACGCCTGTACAGCTATAAAATTCCCTCTCAGGACTTCCATTGTGTCCCATAGGATTTGCAATGTTGTGTTTTTATTATCATTCGTCTCCAGTATGTTTTTAATTTCTTCTTTGATCTCATTGATAACCCAATCATTGCTTAGTAGCACGCTATTCAGCTTCCACATGTTTGAATTTTTGGAGTGTTTTTATTGTAGTTTATTTCTAGTATTATACTTTTGTAATCTGAGAAAATGCTTGATATGATTTCAATCTTTTTGAATTTGGGGTGACTTTGTTTGTGTCCCAATATGTGGTCTTTTTTTTGAAAATGTCCCATGTGCACTTGAGAAGAATGTATATTCCGTGGCTCTGGGATGAAGTACTCTGAAGATGTCAATTTGGTCCATCTGATCTAGTGTGTCGTTTAGGATTGATGTTTCTTTGCTGTCTTTTTGCCTAGAAGATTTTTTCAGTGATGTCAGTGGTGTATTAACGTCCCCTACTATGATTGTATTGTTGTCGATCTCTTCCTTGATATCTTCCAGGGATTTTTTATGTATTTGGAGTGCACTTGCATTGGGTGCATATATGTTTACCAGAGTTATCTCTTCTTGTTGAATTGTTCCCGTTAGTATTATGTAGTGGCCTTCCTTATCTCTAATTATGTCCTTTACTTTTAGGTCTATTTTATTAGATATAAGTATTGCAACCCCAGCTTTTTCTCATTTCCATTTGCCTAGAAAATATTTTTCCATCCCTTCACTCTCAGTCTGTGTGAATCCTTTGCTCTGATGTGGGTCTCTTGTAGACAGCAAATATATGGGTCATGTTTTTTTTATCCATTCAGCTACCCTATGTCTTTTGATTGGTGCACTTAACCCATTTACATTTAATGTTATTATTGACAAGTACATGTTTGTTATCATATTTTTCCCTTAGTGTTTGTGTTTCTTCTTACCTTTCTCTTTCTTGTTTTTACAGCAGCCCCTTTAGCAATTCTTGCATTGCAGGCTTCGTAGTGATAAAATCCCTTAGTCCTTTTTTTGTCTGTGCAGCTCCTGATTCCACCTTCAATTTTGAATGATAGCCTTGCTGGGTATAGTATTCTTGGATTCATTCCCTTGCTTTGCATCACTTTGTATATTTCATTCCATCCCCTTCTGGCCTGGTATGTTTTTGTTGAGAAATCAGTTGATATTTTAATAGAGGGTCCCTTGTTAAGTAAATTTCTCTCTCTGACAGCTTTTAAGATTCTTATTTTGTCATTGGTGTTCACTAATTTAATTATGGCGTTCAACATGTTTGGGACTCTTTGTACTTCTTAGACTTGCATAGTTTTTTCCTTGCCAATATCAGGGAAGTTTTCTGTCATTATTTCTTCGAACACATTTTCTATTCCATGCTTCTCTTCCACTCCTTCTGGAATCCCAATTAAGCTAATGTTTTGTTTTGTGTTGTCCCAAAGCTCCCTTAGGCTCTCCTCTTGTTTTTTAAGCCTTCTTTCCAATTGCTGCTGTTTGTGTGCTTTTTCCTACCTTGTCTTCTAATTTGCTAATACTGTCCTCAGCCTCTTCTAGTGTACTGTTTAGGCCTTCCATTGTGTTCTTTATTGCAGCTATGTCATTTTTTATCTCCTCTTGGTTTCTTTTCATGTTGGAGACATTCTCATTCAGCTCCTTATGGTTCTCATTGAGTTGTGTGTATTTGTCATTGAGTTGTATGTATTTGTCATCCATCTGTTTAAACATCCTTATAACCATTACTCTGAATTCTATCTCTGACTGGCTGCCAGCCTCGAGCTCATCTAATTCCCTTTCTGATGGTTTCCCTTTTTTTTTCATTTGGGGGTTATTTTTTTGTCTTCCCATGTTTCCCTGTAGTGTTTTAATTGTAGATCCAATTGCTTTGCTACCCAGGTTCTTTTGGGAATGATGTTACTTATGTAATCTCTCAGTTCTCCTGGGCTTGTAAATCTAGTGTAGCTCCCTACTTGAGCTATTTGGGCTCTCTTGATGTGGGCCTGCAATGTTGAGAGGCACAACTGCGGTATCTAAAATTCGGCCACCATTGGGGGGAGTGACCCAATTTTTGCTGTCTTTCACTCTTAATTGAAATCACACGTGCCCAGTAGGGACTCCCAGTGGCACCACAGAACCGTCTGTTGGGTGATGGGGCTCAGAGGACCTATTCTCTGGAATGGCATAACTGTGGTTCCCAGAGTTCTGCAGTTGTGGGGTGGGCAGACCCAGCTTTTGCTGTTACACCACTGCTGGGTGGCTCACCCCTGAAGGTGGAGGTCTCAGGGTCTGTGGATCTGTGGCTGAAGTAGCAGGACTTTGGTTGGAGTGGTGACTGGCTCGCAGGGCAGTTCCAGGGCCCTTCTGGTTGTTGGTGTTAATGAGTTCTCCAGAAAAGGGCCTTTCTTCCCTTCAAGATGGCATGGACTCCACACTGTGATTCTGCCAACTGAGCGAGTGGCCTTATTTTAGTAAATGGCCTGTGGGATCAGTACAATCTCCCTGATCACCCAAGCCAAGCATCAGGTATGTCCGTTGTGTGGATGGATTTTGTGTGCCTGCCTATTGTAATTGAGCCTTGATTGCTGTTGGCAAGGCAGTGGGAGGATTGATCCTCAGGCTGATTGGTTGTAAAGACTGGCTATAAATGCACTTTATTGGAGCTCTATTGCCTGCTGAGTCTGCCCTTTGAGTGTGTCATTTATAGAGGTAGTTGGGTATTGGTCTGGTGTGGTCTGAAGCTAGACACCCAGTTTATTGGTTCTGGAACGTCTTGGAAGGTGCAAGTCAATGTCAGGTGCTGCCTGTGTCTTGCTTGGGCCACCTGGTAAGACATGCAAACGTTTCCCAGGCACCTCTAATCCTACATGTAGGATTAGAGGTGCCTGGGAGAGACTAAACTGTAAACTAAGGCCAGCTGAAGCTAATGCAAGGTTAATGTATACAGCAAGAATACAGGGCACATTGTTGCCAGATGCTGATTACTGGTGTTTGTGAGCCTTTTAATGGTTTTAGGAAAGTTGAAGCATGAGATACAATAGGCCATCAGTATGGGGAAAGTTACTGGATGTGGGTTGGATGGACCAGCAATGTTCGATGGGTTGGGGTCTTACCAGAGAAGGGTAAACAGCGTAAGACAAGTTGATTAAGACTCAGATATAGTGCCTAACTTTAAAAAATATTAATTTACAGCCAAAAAAAAGTTGTCAGCTGGGCTCAGCTAAGGTTGTCTTCCAAGCTTATTCAGGTTGTTAGTGGAATTCAGTTCCTTTCAGATTGAGGTCCTATTTTTTCCTCCTAGCTCTCCAGTAGGAGTTACTCTCAGCTATGAAAGGCCGTCCTCAGATACAAGCCAGAAAGTCCTCTTACACTAAGCTGACTTATTTCTTCAAAGCCATCAGGAAACTTCCCTCCTTTTTATAAAGGGCTCAGCACCTCTTTCATGGCCATACATGATTAGGTCAACCTGCCCAAGGCAATATTATGTTAATTAACTCAAAATCAGTTGGTTAAGGACTTATTCCTTAACATCACCATATAGCATAACCTAATTACAAGTGATATTACATATTCACAGTCTCACTCACACTCAAGGATCGGGAGTTTACAAGGACATGGTTCAGTGGAGGGTTTGAATCCTGCATAACATAAATTACAAAATAATAATCTGGAAAGATACATACCAATATAACATTGATAATATTTATTACATTAGAAATGTGATGGTGTGGGGAGAGTAACTCCCTTTGCCCTGAGGAAGAATAAAAAACAAAAACAAAAACAAAAAACCAGCTATATAAATGGGAATGCACCACATTATAAAGTTAAGTACATGTGTAGACTATAAAATTCTCTATCATGGTATAAAAATGTAATTTGTAAATATGCACATAGACTAAGACTGGAAGTTGTATTAGGAAAAAACAATCTTAAGGATGGAATTTTTGTTGATATTTGCCTTGAATTTATTTTAGTAGAAAGTTTTCAGTCAGTAAATCAAAAAAACAATAAAATGAAACATTTTTATACCTTGCATCAATCCTGGAATGCCAGTTCCTAAAAGAAATGATAGCAGTTCACAGGCAGAACTGTTTTTTTTTTATTTTTATTTTTTATTTTTGTTGTTGTTGTTGTTGTTGTTTAATTTCAAGTGTTTTCCTTATAGAGTGGGTTAAAGTTTAAGGCAGGTAAGGGTCAGTTTTCATGATGGCAGGGAGGGAAATGATCCTTGTGAGAACTCAATTTCTAAATGGTAAAAGCCCAGTATGCCTTTCATTTTCCATAGAATGTGACCCCTTTGACATAATCTAATTCATGGCATCCACTAATACATGAAAGCTGATGGATGATAAAAAGCACCTTAAATTGGAGCTTAAGAATAATTTGAAGGAGAATCAAGATGGCGGCATAGGTAAACAACTGTACTTGCTGCCTCTCACAAGCACATCAAAGCTACAACTAAAAGACAAAACAATTATCATTCAGAACCACAGCAAAGCTGCCTGAGTGGAAGTTCTACAACTAGAAGGAAAGAAAAAAGTGCATTGAGACTGGTAGTAGGAGCAGAGGTGCATATGAAATGGGCTGGCAACCTGGTACGCTGTTTTTGTTTGTTTGTTTTTTTCAATCAGGAGGGAGATACAAGCTCGCAATTGCTCTGACCTTCAATTCTGGGTGAGACTCTTGGGATCCAGACTCACAGGGGGAGAAACCGGACTGTCTAGCATTGGGCTAAAGCTGGAGAGCAGCTTTCTCTCACAGGTGCTCACAGCACTCATTATTTCTGCCTGGAGGTGACGGACTCAGAGATACAGGGACCTCTCCCGTGCAGGGCTAACTGACAGCCATTGCTGTTTGCTCTATCCTGGTGATTCCCTGAGACCCCACTCCACCCTATTTACAACCTCACCCACACTGTGTGCAGCAATGGCTCTTACATATGAATGGCCTGTCCTTTCTCAGCCTAATACTTGTCAAACTGTAGCTGGGTCAGAGAGCCCTAAAGCTTCCAAAAGAAGGCCCAAGGCCTGGAGGCAGCAGCCTTCCTTGTTTCACAGCTTGGCCTCATCTGGGCACTTTCAAATCTCATACAGAGAGGAGGAATCTTCAGATCTCTCTGTAGCTCCTACTGTGTGGCTTCAGGCACTGGCTGATTTTGCACCTCCTTGGAGATCCAAGAGCCAGTGTACTCAGTGGTCAGTGTGAGACCATACCAGATTACAACTCTTCACATCCATAAGTGACACACTCAAGGGACAGACTCAGAGTGAGCACCAAAGCCCTACTGAAGCAAGTCCTGTTCCATAAGGGTGTCTCCTACCCAACAATCCTTCTATTATAGACACAGCTGGTCCTCACAGCCAAATGGCCTGGAAGTCAATTCCTCCCAGTGATACCAACAGCAATCAAGCTTACCTACAACAAGACTGCACATAGCCCACAAAGGGGTGCATCAGGAGTGCTACCTCAGGTGATTGGGGAGGCTGAGCCACTGGGCCCTATAGGACACCTATCACACAAGGCTAATCTATCAACACAGGGAAGCAGCCAAAATGTGGAGACAAAGAAACATGTCACTAATGAAAGAAATGGAAGAAAGCAAACTACTGGATATAGAGTTCAAAACCATATTATAGATTAATCAAAATTCTTCTAGAAACCTCTGAGAGACTTAGACCTCTGAAGAACTTAGTGAGACCTTCAAGGACCCTAGTGAGAATGCCAAGAAAATGGAAAAGGATCAGCCAGGAATTAAGCATACACTGACTAAAATAAAAAATAATATACAGAGATTCAAGAGTAGGCTAGAGGATCCCAAGAATCAAATCAAAGATTTGAAATACAAGAAAGCAAAAAATACCCAATCAGAAGAGCAAAAAAACCCAAAAAAACTAAAACTAAAAATATGAAGATAGTGTAAGGAGCCTCTGGGACAACTTCAAGTGTACCAACATCTGAATTATGTGGGTGCCAGAATTAGAGAGTAAGATATTGCAAACCTATTTGAAGAAATAATGACAGAAAACTTCCTTTACCTGGTGAAAGAAATAGACTTACAAGTGCAGGAAGTGCAAAGAAACCAAAACCAGAGGAATCCAAAGAAGATCACACCAAGACACATAATTAAAATGCCAAGGGCATAGACTGATGAACAAGAACAGATCCAGAGACTGAGAAAAGTCCATCAGAATGTCAAATTCAGGATAAGTGGGAGATGGCGGGAATAAGGGGGAAAGGCAAAATATTTGACCTCTTGAACTAAGATAAGTAATTTGTGTTTTTACATCCCTGACAAAGTTTATATAAAGTTATTTTTAAAAATGGCAGCTAGTTTGAGATTGAATTGACATGGCCTAGAGCTTGTCATCTTCTATGGGCACCAGTACTTAGGCTAGGCTCCCCTTAACCTCCTGTGATAGCATAATAGCCTTACATGATATTATTCTACAATGTCATTATAATTTTTGATATTTGACAACAGCATATTGAACAATTATCCCAAAGAAACTTAGAACTAATTCTTTGAATGTTTGGCAGCAATTTAAAAAAGGAAATGAAAGGAATTAATCTCTTTCAGAAGGAATTAAGGTACTGGGAAAGCACTTGAGCATTCTATATTGGTCCCTCTTGCCCTTTTGTCAAGAGGGACCCCCTTCTCACAATCCAAGTGCACACAACTGTTGACTGAGCTTTTAGTTCAAGCTGTGATTGAAGCCACATGGATCTGTCTCTCACCCAATGATGTGAGCTGGGCCCTCCCTGTAGAAGAAACCTGAGTCTCCTGAGATATGTTATCAATAACAGAACTCCGCCAGCAGGCGAGGGGATTCCCAGGCAGGTGGTGGATGTGGAGGCCACAGGGGCATATAATACCAAGGAGACAGAACTGAACCTCACATCACCCTGCTTGGCCCCCAAGGATGGCCGGTTAGCCAGAGATGGGTAAGATTCCTTAGAGAAGGAACATCTTAAGACAGGCACAGTCACAGAGGGACCAACAGGAGAGAACTAAAAGGTCAACAGAGGTGGGACACAGACCCTCAACTCCTAACCTTGCAGAAGCCTGAACTCTCACCCCTTCTGAGGGAGGTCTTCTGCCTCCATGGCTGCTTCGCCTCCCACGCCCAGCTCAGATTGGGACACAGGTTAGAGACAGAGACTTGGCCAGCAACAGCTGCTCTATATCTATATTGAGTCTAGCACCAAGAATGCTCAGGGCCTACTCAAGACTGCAAATAATCCTTTCCACTAATACTTACAGGGTAAACTAAGATTATTGTTTGAGTATTAAACTTGACAGTAAAATAGTAATCAAAATTTCAGATTAATTTAAATTGGCCAATTGAAATAAGTGACTACTCAAGAAAATTTAAGTGTACTGCACAAAAAGCTGTTCCTAAAATATTAACTAAAATTTCTATTAGTTCATCTTATTCTAAAATTGCCTAACATGCAAAGAACCTAAAGCAGTCATATTTCTGCTAAATTAACATTTAAAGTTACCAAGACTGCAATATAAAATTTCCAAAAGCCCCCATTAATCAAAAAAGGGGAGGTTAGTGGGGGTAATATCATGTAAGGAAAAATATCCTTTAAGTACATTACATCTAGAAAATTCTTACTCCAGAAAATTAATTTCCATTTGTAATGCCAACAGCAGGACACCCATGAAAAACACACATGGTGTCAAAATAAGCCAAAGGAAAATCATTTGGGTAAAAATAAAAAGAATCCAAAGTCTAATTTACAGAAAAGATTCCTTTATTAACTTTTGGTTGACAATATGTTTGTATATTTTCAGAAAACAACTCCAAGACCATATGGATTCCTGCAACAAAGAGGAACTGACAGGTCCGTTCTAACCATGAAGACAGTCCAGAGATGGAAGACACTGACGACACCTTGCCATGCTAGCAGTCAGCAACTTTGCATCGCTGCAGGTGGCCCAGGATCAAACCAGAGAGGGTGGAACCTGCATTGCCACCATATCTCCACCATCCAGATACCATTGCTGACATGTACACATGAGGAACTATTTGACATTGAAAGTGGGACTCAGAACAGTTGGACATTGTAACGGAGACTCAAACATATTTTGTTCTTATATATTTATTTCCAGTATGCAGATGCAAGATCTTTAAAAAGAAAAGAAACAGAGATAAAAGATTGATACAGAGACAAAGAAACATTGAACAGACTGTCAAACTACAGGAGGAAGGCTGGGGAGGGTGGGGGACGGGGCTGTAAGAGATCAACTGAAGGACTTGTATGCATGCATATACCAATGGATACAAGATACTGAGGTGGGGGGGCAAGTGAGGGCATGTGCTGGAGGGTAGGAGAGGCTGGGGAGAGGAATAATGGGTGGGGGGAAACATATGTACTACTATTTGTAATACTTTAAAAAATTAAATTAAATTAAAAATAAAATAAAAAATAGCAAAAAATAAATAAAATAAAATGCCAAAAGCAAAATACAAAGAGAATCCTAAAAGCAGCAAGAGAAAAACTTAGTTACTTACAATTGAGTACCCACATGACTGTCAGCTGATTTCTCAACAGAAACTATACAGGCCAGATGGGAGTGGCAAGAAATATTAGAAGTGATGAATAGCAAGAACCTACAACCAAGATTACTCTACCTAGCAAAGCTATCATTTAGAATTGAAGGTCAGATAAAGAGCTTTACAGATAAGAAAAAGCTAAAGGAGTTTATCACCACCAAACCAGTATTATATGAAATGCTGAAGGGTATTCTTTAAGAAGGGGAAAAAGATGAAAAAGGTAAAAATAAAAAATTATGAACAACAAAGTGACAACAAATACATATCTATCAACAAGTGAATCTAAAAATCTAATGAATAAAAATTCTGATGAACAGAATGAACTGATGAATGTAGTAGAATCAGGGCATGGAAAGGAAGCAGACTAACAATTCTCGAGGAGTAGGAGGTGGGCAGAGTGCGGGAAGAAATTGTACAAAAATCTTACACATATTGACAAGGACAGAGGTGGGGGAGGGCTTGGGGTGGGGTGGAAACCAGGTGGAGGGGAAACCAGGCGCTATGGGGAGAAAAAAGGAACTTCTGTAATAATCTGAACATTAAAGATTTTTTAAAAATGTAAAAAAAATAATAATTTGAAGATGCTGTTGTTCTTTGTGGCTATTTTAGGCATATGGAAGCCCTAATTCTGCTCAAGTATTTCTTCATTTCCTTCCCCACAAACATTATATTAAGGTGTCATTCACAGCTGCAGCAGGAATACAAAACTGTCTTGGAAAAACTTGGATAACAGCAGCTCTCTCATAGTATGACCCTCTCAAAAAAAAATTCACATCACCACAGATCTTTTTTTTTTATGTGTTCAGTATTCCCAGATCCATCTTAAAATGACAAATTAAGACATTTGTGCAACAAACTCTGACATTGGTGTGAATGGAAATGTGCCTGATTCTATATAGTTTATTTATTTTTGGCCTAGACCTTTGATAATCTCAGAATGTTTTGAATTTCTTCAAAAGCAACTCACCAACTACTGGCAGTAGAGAAGAATCCTTCCATTTTCCATCTCAGCCAGTGTGTATGATCCCCTGTTGAAAGAAGCTTAGGTATGAAGCTGACCTCTGCAGAGTGCAGTTGTGGAAATCATATTCTCAAATTACTAATTTTGAAAACTTACTTCTTATGCCATAGCCTTGAAACACTGTAAAATTTAACATAAGCTCCAGCTTACTAATAATTGGCTATAAGCTTTTTCCTATGATAAGACTTTTGTTTGCCTATCTCATTTTACTATATTCAGAAACCTACTATGAATTTTTATACCAACATGCTGTTTAGCAAATTTATTTCAAATGCAATTTATAATTGGTTATAATTTATGAACTATAAAAAACCCATCTAAAATGCAAATTAAATACTATGTCTATTATAAGAGAATGTATAGAATATTTATTATATTTTTGTTATTTTGAAATTATCATTAGTTTTTACATTTTAAAATATATTTTTCTTTCATTGAATAGTATTTATTGGGTGTCTAATCTGTTCTGCAATAAATACATTTTTGTGTGGTATTATGATACAAATGTGAACACTATAAACAGGATCTTTGCTTTTATGGAGCATATAACATTTCTGCTGAGACATTTAGCAGTCATAGGCTATATGTAAGTTATGAGCACGCTTTTCTACTAGCATATGGTGAGGACTCATTGCTGCATTTTATAGTCAGGAATTTAACGTGCACTGACTCACAGATGCCAGGCACCTATCAATGTAATTTCAGATGACAGGATGAAATTACATAAATACATAAGGAACTTTAAAAAGCAGTAGGAAAGAGACCACCTAAATGTAATTAAACTTCCATATGATAAAATATGTAAATGTAGAAAGTCAGTGAAGAAAATAGAGTGTACTCTTGTCTGTCCTATGTATGCCTATGTATGCTGTATTTATGTATGGATGTACTTAGTTATTTACTTTCCTATCTATTGGTGGAAATGCAAGACAAGATTATACAAGAAAGTTTTGACAGAAAGCATAAGCCTTGAACTGTATCTGGGGAGTGAAAATAGGACCCATTTTATATACTAAATGTAGGGGAAAAAATCAATTTCTGAAAGAGAAAAATGATTAGGTCAGAAACAAACTATACTGGCAAAGATTAATTGCATGCCTGGCATATCCCAGGTGTCAGGCACAGTCATGTGGTAGATGCTGCTGGTGCTCTTCTGTTTCCCCTCAGTCATTACCATTCCCAGCCCCATTGACCCCCTGTCCAGCACTCCTCTCTCTGCCTGAGTGCTTTCTCTATTGACCAGAGCCTACTCTGTCCATGCATGTGGCTAGAGGTATTGGCAAATAAGCTCCCCTCAAAATCAACTTGTAACCAATGATTGAGGGAGTTTGGTGGGATAAATACCACAGTTCCTTGCCCTGAGGTAGGATACATTTAAGGTGTGTATTCTTAAACAGTTTTCCAGAATTCCCCAGCAGGAGGTAAATCAATTAGATAGTGTATACTTATGGCCGCCTTCCCTTCTCTGTGTCATTTCCACATTCTCTAAGGGATCCCAAATCACTTCCTAAATAAATTACTAGCACTTGAATCTTTATCCTAGAGTCTGTGCCTGGGAAAACTCAACTTGGGACACTGCCCATTCCTCATGAGCCCTAGTTTCTGCCTTTAAAGAGCTTTTAGTCAAGTGAGACCCCCTTCTCCCCCCAAATCATTTAATCATTCTAGTACCCAAATCAAATCCACTATTTAGAATCAACACATAAATTGTGTACTTATTACATGATTAGAATGCCCACCAACATATATAACAGTACTTCAAAGGTGGTTTTTCCAAATTTTTTATTTATTTTTATTTAAGTTCCATTACAGGAACTTAAGTCCAGTTTCTGACTTCCAGACTAAGCCTCACTCCATAAAATGAAGCTGCATCAGGAAGGGAGTTCAAGAGAAGATAAGCAGTGCAATTGAGATTTCTGATATGGCTGTAGACATTGTTGCACAACAAATCACCTTGAAACTTGGTGGCTCAAAGTAATTATCATTTATGATTGCAAACAAATGTCATGTAGGTGGTTCTGCTGACCTGGGTGAAGTTCTGATCTTGGCAAGTCTTGCTTATATATCTTTGCCCAGCTGGTGGTAGCTAAAGGCAAGTAATTGGCTGGCTGGGACAGTGGGAATGACTGATCCATGGAACCTCTCCTCTTCCAACAGGTCTAAACTCAGGCTTGTTCATGTGACTTAGGCAGATGTCCCAGAGAAAAAGTGGGAATGTGCAAGGACTCTGGGTCCTATGTTCAGAACCATAAAGTAATTATTTATATTACTTCCTATTCGTTACATCAGGCCACAGATCAACTGAAACTTGACAGGTGAGGAAATAGCTCACCTCTTGATGGGCACTGTTGCAGTATCACTTTGCAAAAGGTTGTGGAGAGAATTTTTGCAGCTGTTTTGTTGCAAATGACCTATCTCTTTCTGGAGAGTGTGAATTTAAGTGTGCTCTTGAAAGGGCAGAGCGGGACTGCAAAGAACAATTTAGACAGCTGCTATTTTGGACTGTGTGACTTGGCAGCCACCATGTTGGCCACGTGATATATAAACTTACCTGGGGGCTGCCATCTTGAAATCACAAAGACCAACCCCTCCCTTTGAATTAGTCAATCACAAAAGACTGTGCGCTTGAGCTCCAATCAAGAACAAAGGACAGGACAGGTCACGTGCGTTAGGGATTATTTGCGTCACTAGCACCAGTCATCTCCCAACCAATTGGAATCGGCCAACTCGTTGGTTCGCATCTGGCCCCACCTCCCTATAAAATCATCCTGCTCAGGAAAGTCACTCTCTTTTGTTTCCTGCCCCCGCAGTGGCGGGGGCAGAGGGCCAAGCCCAGGCTTGTAATAAAGGTTCTATGCTATTGCATCGGGTTAGGCTCCCTGGTGGTCTTTGGGGATCATGAAATCTGGGCATAACAGTCTATGCTCATCAGATGCCCTGATCCATAGTAACTACAATGTAATTTTATGTGACTATGCTGTCACCTCCTTTTCTGTTCTCTTCTTCTTGGCCATTTCCTATGCTAGTTTTCTAATATTTCAGAAAATTGAGTTTTTGATGCACTTATTTTATTATTTTAATTTGTGTTCTTAAGCTGTAGATGTGTCTCCTGAGTTACTTGAATTATGGCAGGTTCATTAGAAGTTGAATTCCCCAGTTTTTATAATAAGTACTATTAGGTAAACTGCACAGTGTGAAAGAGATTGGGAAAAGGCTGTAAATGTGCAATGAGTTCTCAAGAAATAGCCAGTCAGAAAAAGACAAGCACTGTATGACTTCACTCATATGTAGAATTTAATGAACAAACTGAACTGCCAAACAAAATAGAGACAGACTCAGAGAGAGCAGTAGGCAGACAGCTCTGTTGGAAGTGTACATGTGTATATATGTGTCGGGGGGAGGTGTTGTTTGTTGGGTGGGGGTAATGGTATTCAACAAAAAAGAAAAAAAAAGAACTCATGGACATGGACAACAGTGCGGTGATTGTGGGGGGAAGAGGGATGGGTGGAAGTGGAAGAGTAGATAAATGGTGGTGGAAAAATAATAAAATAAAAATAATAGAGTGGAACCCTCCTCCCTTCTGCCCACCCCCCACCACCACCAAAAAAAAAAAGAAAAAGAAATACCATCTTTCCCATTCTGTGGAAGTTTCTTGAATTGCATTATCCCAAACCATTGGACATATGGCTACTATTGCACTTCTTTGTGTCAATTCTTGTGCTTGGTGTCAGTGAAGGTAAAATGAACTATCAAACAAAGAGACATTCCCGTGCAGCAGAATTGAAGAGAGCCAGTCTATTCACCTAGTTTTGTCAAGTTTTTCAGTCTGTCTCAGTTTCATCTCAGTAGCAGTGTTGTGACATCTGACCCTCATCTCAGGATGAGGATTTTAGAGCCAGAAGAAACTTTTGAATTTATCTTAACCCTACTCTCAGAACTTTTGTAAGGTAAACTTTTAAAACTACACAGCAAATCATAATTTAGTTGCTTAATGAGTACACAAAGTTAACAATCCAGGTATTTGGCAGCCAGAACAGGAAATAGACAATTGCCAGCACTCAGGAACCTCATGTTCCCTTCAGCTCACTACCTCCTTCCCTTGATCCTGGCTTCTAACAGCATAAAAAATTTAGCCTATTTGGGAACATTTTTACAAATGGAACTTACCATCCTCCTTTGCATCTGGCTTGTCTACTGAATATGTCTATAAGACTCATTGTTAATGTATTCCTGTATAATTCATTTTCACTTTATAATATTCCAGTACATGAACAGATAACTGTTTATTCATTTCTGAAGTTTATGGTCACTTAGGTGGTTGCCAGGTTTGACTGTCAGAAATTATCCTGCTGTTGATATGGAATTTTTAGGCTGGAACCCGGATTCTTTGTCTGCCAGAATTGAAGAATGAATCCACGGACAGAGGGTAGTATAGCAAAGGTGGAGATTTATTGAAGAACAAGTACAGACTCCCACGTGGGAAAAGGGAAAGAGTACAACAGAATAAATTGCCATGTGGAGGGAGGGGAAAAGGGTCTCATTGACTTCTGGTTTCCATGGTTTATAAAGGCTGTAGTTCCTGTGTCCTGATATCCCCTCTGATTGGTAAATATTCCCTTTCTAATTGGTTACTATAGTGACTCCTAAGGCCCTCCTCTCCCATTGTCATCCTACCTGTTCAGGGCTTTCTTCCTTCTTTATTTTGTAAATACAGACCTTTTTTTTTTTTTTGGCTACTTCCCCTTCCCTTTGTTGGAAATATACCTGTTGCTGCTGCTTCCTTGTCTTATGTAAATGCAACTGTTGTTGCTCCTTTGTCTTATGGAAATGTAACTGCACCTGGGTTCCTTGTGTTCTGTACCCCTGTTTTTTCCATGGACCCCAATTCTAAAAATTCTCTAAACCTGCCTATGTTCCCCTAAAACTCCTGTTTCACTGTGAACATTCTAGTACACATCTTTGGTACAGATAAGTTCTATTTCTACTGCATATCTATTCATGAATGCAAACCCTGGGTCACACATGTGCCAAGTGTTTGATTTTAGTGAATTCTACCCAACAGTTTTCCAAAGTGGTTGTACTAAATACAGTCACATTGAGGATATGAATTTGGGGGAGATAATTCAGTCCATAACATTATGGACTCCTTGCTTTTTAAACTTTTATTTTCAAATAATTATAGATTTATAGGAAGTGGAAAAGACATATCCAGATAGGTGCTGTGCATCTTTGTCCAGCATCCCCTGATGTTAACACAATCTTTACAAAAAATCTTTATTTTTAAAATAAGAGGCATACCTAAAATGATACGATTGACACCTATGGATAGTATAACTAAAGACCAGACTTCCTGATGACTCTTGAAAAGTTGTAAAAAGCTCTCTCTAACTGAGGAGGAAAGTGGTCTTGCAGAACTTGTTATCTAAATGCAAAGGCCATGGAACTGTGAACAATGCACTGCCCTGGGGGGCAGGGGGAGGGTTGTTATGCTGGTGCCAGTACGGACCATTGCATATGGCCTGACACCTGGGGTCTTTTCTGCAGGACCATGAAGGGAGCAGGGGACATATCTGCAAGACAAAGACCCCAGCAGGATATATATAGACAGGCTCTCTGCATATTTCTTCACTCTGATTTGGAAATTATTCCTGGAGTCTTCTAGTGTTAATAAATGGGTCCCTCTCTTTCTCTAGGAAGTGTGCTTGGTATTTCTTTGGTCTTCTGTAACATAACATCCTCTTACAGTTTACAACATCCCTTTATGTTTTTTAAATTGTGTGGTCAATATGTCCTCTCAGTAAAATACAAAGAGTATTTACCTATTTTCTTGGGTTTGGAGGAGAGATTAGCACTGAGCTTGTGTCCAATAGATGGTAGTTATGTATTATCAATAGCAACGGCATCCCATGAGATGGGCATTTTTGTCTCCGTTTCTTAGCAGAAGAATGTGATGCACAGTGAGGTGGTATGATTTTTCAAGGGAGGAAATGGGTAAGCCACAGAGCCTGAACTTCAGTTGCTAATAGTGATAACTTGCCTGGTAATACAAGCTGTATTGCCTTCCTTCCCCTTCCTGTCTCAATTTCCCACTCTCCTACCAGTGTATTCTAGCAGCACATCCCAAATAAAGCACTTGCACTATAATTCTTGCTCAAGACTGGCCTCTGGAAGAGTCCAAACTAAAACAAGCATTTGCACTGTTATTTCTCCTTTCATTCATCTTTCTAATTTCTGTTTTGATTCCAAAGAAAACAATTTCCAAAGAGTGATTTCTATATGACACTTTCAAGACCTAGGCAGTGTTCCTGAAAAGTCGGAATACACGTGATTATGATTGGTTCTCTCTGCAGGATTGATATTTTCTGTGGCCACCAGCTTCATCTCATGATTTTTATCAGGATTAATTGTCTGAAGGACTGTGGCTTGGAAATGTTTTACTTGATTTTCTTATGAGGAATATTTGTGTATTACAGGAAAGTCCTATCTCATTCACTAACCTTAACTACTTCAGGAAAAGAGACCTTCCATATTATATATATAATGCAAAGCCTTTTTCCATTATAGCTAATACTAAAGCATGAGATTTTAACTAATGGTTAAAGCCATATTAAGTTTAATGATTAATAGATGGGCATATAGCATTCCAGTCCATGCCCTAATGACTTATGGAATACAAATGTGCTGGAGTATTGCTGTTTAAATCCGAAGTAGGAGAAGAGGCTCAGCAGTGACAAGGGTGAGTTTAGGACAAAAGCCATTGCTAAATGTTAGTCAGATTAACATGGGATAGCACACCCTTACATTAGTTACTCATCAGCAAACACAGAAAAAAATGAGAAGCTGAATTATAGCTCTTTGGTGTATTTTTTAAATGAGAAAATAGAAAAGCACAGAAGCTGAGCAAGGACCCAGGGTCATGCATCCATCTAAGCTGCTGAGCTGTCAAACACTAAGTCCTCTTCATTTTAATCCGTTGTACAATAGGCATCACAAGGAATGTAAAATACAAGAAACTGATTCAGGCCCAGCAGATGTGGCTAGTGGTTGAATGTCGATCAAAGAACCAGGAGTTCACGGTTCAATTTCAGGTCAGGGCATATGCCCGAGTTGTGACCTTCATCCCTGGTATAGGATGTGCAGGAGGCAGCTGATCAATGAGTGTCTCTCATCTCGTTGATGTGTCTCACTCTCTTTCTCTCTCTTCCTCTCTGAAATCAATATGTTTGAAAAAGACTGATTCAGTCATTCCAAACTTTAACATACACTAGAACACCTGGGGTGCTTGTGAAAACAGATCCTAGTGCTCAATCCCCCAAACTTTCTGACTCAGTCAGTGCAGATGCGATAAGGACCCTGAGAATTTGCATTTCTAACCAGTTCCCAGATAATACTGATGTTGTTATGCAGGCACCACATTTTGAGAAGGATGGCACTTATGGAATAGATTTTTTTTCTAAAACGGATCTTGCTGATATTCATGCAAGACCCTGCCTGGCCTACCCCACTGGCAGACACTGGGGAATTAATTCTATGCGTCCATGGTCTGGGCAGAGGATGTTAGAGGTAGAATGCCAAGGAATTAATCTCAAAACTAGGCTGCCAGGAAGAATTCAGATTTGCAAAAATGAGAAGTACAAGCAGAAAATATACTAAATCTTTGAACATGGAGCCCAGAAAGTACCAAGGTTCAGAATCACAACTCTTGTTCTTCCAACCAGTTTGCTTTCCATTTGGCTCTGGACAATGTGGGGAAAAGAAACATTTGTCATCCTAAGTAAATGCTGAACGAGGAGGAATAAAAGTACAAATTCAAACAATGTCATGCTGTTTTCATCTAACATCTGTGTCTGATTGAGAAGGCTAACCCCTATTTTGGAAAACTACTGTTTGAAATTCTCTGCTATTTCGATAGTCCCTTATTTTGTATAGTCAGCTCTGCTATTTTTTAGACACCCCCTTATTCTGGAAAAAAAAAAAAAGATTTGCTTTCTAGCCTGCTTGAATAATAATAAAGATCTATGACTTTGTAGGCCAGAGATAAGATACTCCCATGCTCATGCCAGATATATATTTTAATTGAATAGAATTGTGTTGTTTTCAAGGCCACAAGCTTCCAGTGAGATAACTACTAAGAACACATAGAGCTGGCTTTTTAATAAAAAGAAAACTCCTGCTTGTTGCTTTGCTCAGAATTTGAAAGACATTTTTCTCTGAGCCCACTGATGTATACTAAAGTGGAACTCCATTTCTCTAAGCATTGCTTGGTTCTTATCCAGTCTTCTGCAACATGATTGTTCCTTATTGTAAATACTTCTATGTGTGGCTAGATATAACCTCACTCCACAATGCGTTTGGTGGTGGTCTTCTCTCCTCATGTTCAGTCATCCTTTCATCCCCTTGCTTTCTGCTCCAGACCACCGTTGACTTAGTTGTGAGAAGTTCTTCTCCATCTCTCTTGATTAAATATAACACCTTCATTCACAAATATCAGGTGGGAATTGTATCTAATGCAAATATCTTAGACTTCCTAATCTTGCATAATTGATTTTAAAATCCTATCTCTGCAATTTACTGGCTTTTAAATCTTGACCAAATTATTAAACCTCCTTGAGCTTGGCTTTCTCACCTGTGTTATTCAGCTTGGGTTGCCATAACAATATCACAGACCTGTGGCTTCAACAACAGAAATAAATTTTTTCAAAGTTCTGGAGGTTTGAGGTCCAAGAGCAGGTTGCTGGCAAAATCAGTTTCTGGTGCAGGCTCTCTCTGGCTTGCACATGGCCACCTTCTCATTGTGTTCTCACATGGCCTTTCCTCTGTGCATGAGGGGAAAGGGAGGGAGAGAGAAAATCTATGAGGATGGAGAAATGTCTTTTACATGACAGATTAGGAAATAAAAAGGAATGAATGGACTGTGTGTATGTGTATGTGTGTGTGTGTATGTTATTATCTGGAATAGAATAAAAAGTTTAATGGAAAATGTGGTGAAATCTATAATAGTATTGGGCCAATGTTAATTTTTTTTAAATTTAAGTGTATGTAAGATTTAAACTTAGGAGAAGCTGGGTACAGGGGGTACAAGAACTCTATATACTATCTTTGAAACTCTTCTATAAAAATATCCCAAAATAGTTTTTTCAAAGCATAGCTTTAACCAGGAAAGAGCTAGAGTTATGACATAGGTTTTTGATAGCCTCGTATAGGACAAGCATGTGTTTCTGTGAAGACAGGTTTGTTTTTTTCTATCAACAGCTGAAGTGCATTCATATACAAGTTGTGGCAAAGAAATGCTGTGTGTTCAGCAAAATCAATTTTCTCTTTCCTCTAAGCTCAACCTTACACTACATCTTCCAGCCTTCCTTGCACTTATTTGCAGTCCTGTGACCATATCTGGTGTGAGGACAGTGACAACAGTAATATACAATTCTTCCAGGACTGGACTACGGAAACTTCTCAGAATGGATCCTCTGTGTTCTCTTTAGCCCATCTAAAACACTAGAAGAAAAATGAATAAAGTAGAAGGAAACAGGGCCCTGAAAGAGCATGCAGGGCTACCATCCAATCAAACATTCATTTTCAGCTTTCAGGGAATGAGAAACTTCGGGGGAAGAATTGAATCACTGAAATTGGCGACTTACCCAAGCAATGCAGAAGTCTGGGTACAAAGCTATAGAATTTAACAGGGCAGTCTTTAGGCTTTTTGTTGTTGTTAATCATCATGCAAGAATATTTTTTCCATTTATTTTTAGAGAGAATGGAAGGGAGGGAAAGGGACAGAGAGAAAGATCTCTATGAGACACACATCAATTGGTTTCTTCCTGCATATGCCCTGACTGTTAGCCCAGGATTGAGCTGTAACCAAGGTAAATTCCCTTGACTGGAATCAAACCTGATACCCTTCATTCTGAGGGTTGATGTTCTAACCATTGAGCAAAAACAGCTACGGCAGAGCAGTGTTGTTCTTAGATAAGTATAATTTGACTCTGTAAAAAAAAAAAACCCAAAACTTCAGAGGAAGTAACTATTTCCACTATGAAATTCTGTGGTGGATATTTTCAAATAAGATATTATTTGAATGGGTACATTCTGGTATTTGTACTTCAATGGTTTAAATTCATATGTAATTTAAAGGTTGTAAAGTTCATGAAGACAGGGACCATAACTATCTTACTTTTTATTGAATTCAACACAGCACCTAATTTCTTAATTGAGTCAAGAAAATATGGAAATAACTGACTGACTTATTAGTTCATGCTGAATGAGGAGAGGGTTTTTTATTTTTTTCAATTACAGATGATATTCAGTATTAGCTTTAGGTGTTCAGCATAGTGGTTAGAAATTTATTTAATTTGCAAAGTGATTCCCCCATAAGTCTATTACCCACCTGGTATCATACATAGTTATTTCAATAATACTGATTATATTTCCTATGCTATACTATTCATTGTATATTTTTAGAGAAACAGTAGTGAATATAGTAATTTTGTCATTGACATACATTATTTTATACCTCAACTGTCTTTGAATTAATAAGACCAAAACCACATAATGCTTTTTGTCCCATGCTCTGTATTGTCTTGTAGTTTATAAGTTTTTGCCTGGCCCTGGCCAGGGTCACAGTGTCAACCCAAGTACCAAAGGATCAAGGGTTTGATTCCCAGTCAAAGGCATGTATTAGTACCTGGTTGCAGGTTCCATCCCCAGCATGGGTTGTGGCTGGGAGGCAACCAATTGATATATCTCACATTCATGTTTCTTTCTTCCTTTCCCCTTTTCTGCCCTACCACCTCTCTCCTCCCTTTCTCCTCTCTCTCTCCCCCTCCTCTCTCCCTCCCTTCCTCCCACTCTCTAAAAGTCAGTGGAAAAAATATCCTCAGGGGAAGATAAACAAAGTTTTGCCTGCCACATAATAAATACTAAGTAAGTATTTGCTCAATGGAGCAATTTTACAAGTACTTATCAATTGTTTTATTAAATTAAGGTTGTGTGTAAATGAGGACTACATCATATATTGATTTAGGTAGCTGAAGTTGTAGTTACATAGAGGGGAAACCATAATTGAACATAAATGTGTGCGTGTGTGTGTGTGTGTGTGTGTGTGTGTGTATATATATATATATATATATAAAACAAGTTAATATATATAGCAAATTATATATATAAACTGAAATTATATATATAACTGAAACAATATATATAATTGAAATTATATATATATATCTAAAATATATATCTATATCAAACATTTTATATATATGTGTGTGTATATATATATTCAGGGGCACATTGCACATTATAGGTTCTAGAGGAAATGTAATTAGTGTTTAATATGGGATAACATTGGAGAAAAGCTTACTCTTATTTTGACTGATAAAGGAAACTTCTAGTACCTCATCTATTAAATTAAAGTAATTAAAGAAATAAGGATGAAAAAGTTAGCATGCAGTTCAACGAATGAATTAGAATAAAATTTTCCTCTATAATAAATCCAGTTATTGCAAGAAGATCCATAAAAGAAATTAAGCTGTGAGATGTCCTCTTGTGAGATATTGATATTCTAGTTTCTGCTGTGTTCAGGATTTCCCAGAAACTGCTAAAGTTAATTTTTAAATTCTACCCTTTATCTTAAAACTGCCAAGAGGGAAAATAAAGGAAATTGACAATAGAGATATATGTTATAACTAAAACTAAGAACATCTCTGTATTAAGTCTAATTAACAGTTCCACAGAATAAAGTAATATGACATGGAAGAAATATCATTCTGAAGCTGATATAAAATAATAGTAAAATAAATACCTGTGTGGCAGAATAACTACAGATTTATGCATTTGTGTTTTGAATACACTGCTGTGTAATAAGCAAACTGAATGAGGGCTACAGTGTTTTGCAATCTGTATTTCTATCCCAACCCAACCCACATTCATTCCAGTCAAGTAGATACCATTTCCCATTTGTTCTCTTGCTTTGGCTGAAATTTAGAGAGAAAAGTAGTTTTAGAGAGAAAAGTAAATCCCTTGAAAACACCTTTTCTTGTATTATGTTTTAAAAGCTAAAACTTAGTTAGGCACTCCTGAGAAGCTAACCAAGTGTTTCAGTTGGAGGAGAGGGAGGGAGATGAGTACTTGTTAAAGAGGAGAGTCATAAGAAAAGTGAAGGAAAAATTTCTCCAAAGATTGAAAGAAAATTGAACCCTGTTGACCCACCTAAAAGCAGTAACCCAGGATTCCATCCCCCTGGCCCAGTGGTCGGCAAACTCATTAGTCAACAGAGCCTAATATCAACAGTAAAATGATTGAAATTTCTTTTGAGAGCCAAATTTTTTAAACTTAAACTTCTTCTAACACCACTTCTTCAAAAGAGACTTGCCCAGGCCGTGGTATTTTGTCAAAGAGCCACACTCAAGGGGCCAAAGAGTCGCATGTGGCTCACAAGCCGCAGTTTGCTGACCACTGCCCTGGCGCTATGCACTCCAGAAATTATCAGGACCTCTGAGTGGAGGGATTTTAATACCAGATGAAAATTCTTGTCTCAAATTGCCTGCAGTACTGCAGAGCTATCAGTCTTCAGGGGGCAGATTAGTAAAAGATAAAAGAATTTACTGGAGCTCACATGTCCTCACTGAGTGTTCTGTTGTGCCTGAGATCCCATTCAAGTATCATTGAAGGCATTGTCAAGTGTAGAGTGGAGGAATGAGGCAGGGTAAAAGGAGAGTCGTGGGATAGCTCCTACTGATGAATAAGGTTTAGTTTCCCTCCAGGCTTGAAATTGGATTTAATGTAATTGAAAGAGGACATTTGACTTTGAATCATATTGGTAACAAATTTATACCTCCTACACATTTTTAAGATTATCTATGTTATATGGTATATTAGCCAATAATGCATTTTATCTGAACTAAATAATGACTATTTTTGATCACAGAGGCAATTCTTAAAGCAGAAAATGCATGCATGATCAAAAATGTTCTTTGAGTAATAAATTGATATGAATGCTGTTTCCAGTTACTGGTGCCATTTCCAAATTAAACAACCTTTTTGACTATTATAAGTCAGTTGAACAGATGAAAAAGGAATTGAAATTTTTTTTTCTGTTTTGCCATCTAAAATACATCCACTAATGCAGTTAATTCTAATGCTGCATTTCTTTTCCATTGACCTATAGCTTAGAATGTATATAAAATGATGATGGTTTAAATATATTTCAGCGATGAAGGAGCACCTTGGAATTGAGATATTTCTATTAGATCTTATGAACTCCATATGTATCTATTTGTTATTAATTTCCCAACCACAAGTGTTATATTGTTGTTCACAATTATATATCCCTTTCTGGAATCATACTCACTGTCCACTTATAGCTCCTCCCACGAGAGTACATAGAGTTTATTCCCCAAATTCGTTGACCATGGAATATATACTTTGGCCAATGGAATATTGTGGATCTTCTACATGAAGAGATTTAAATGGGCTCTGTGGCCAAATGAACTTGACTTCTTATATTTTTGTCTTTTATCATGAGAAGAATCTGCCTCGAGGAGCCACTGTTTTAAGAAGGATGACAGCCATGTAGTTCAGATCTGGACTCTGACTGCAGCGTGTACCCAAGTCTGCTTGAGCCCTACTTGGATCAGCCAAATCCCAGCTGACCTGGAGACATAAGAATAAGTAAATGTGTGTTGTTAGTCACTGAGTTTGTTATGCAGCGTATATTGAATAGCACAGATTGATGTGTCTATTCAATCTTCCCACATCAGTAGATCTCTAAGCTGCTGTGGTCCCTTGAATATTTAGGTTAGCCTTTTCTATTTATTCCTCCTTATCTAAAACCAAGGGAAATTTATATACTATGGCTCCAATTCAGCTTGGAATAAGCTTTCACTTAGATTTTGATTCAGCGTTTAAATTCGGTTTATTTCAAGAAAGAGTTTATAGTACTGAGGAAGGTGGTAAGATTTAAACATTAATTAGATATTATTCCAAAGGTCAGACAGACAGACAGTTAACTATGAAAATACAGGAAGGTCATATGCTCCTGGAGAGTTACAAAAAGTGTGTTATGATTTTCACTTTAGCAGGCCCTTGCAAAAGTAAAAAAGTTAATAGGTGAAAAAGGAGAGAAATGTTTTCAGTGAAAAGAGCATTAATTTTTCAAATTTTAATTTTCTCACTGAACACATCTCTAAAAAGCAACTTCAGTGAACCTGGGCTTAGTGATATAGAGGTAAAGAACACAATTATCATGCCAGGGTGCTGTGCATGGCAGGAAGGAGAAATGCTGGGGTGGAACAGAACCCAAATGCTGAAGTGAGATAGGACCCAGTTCAGAACCCAGGAGCTGAGCAATGAAACATTGAGTCCACACACCTTTGCAGCTTTGGGGAGGAAAAACGATTGCTCTCATGTGATCTGTTCCAGAAAGGGTTCCAGAGAACTGTTTAATTTACTTGTCAGACTATACATAAGCTGATATTATGAGGACTTTTCATGTAGCCAGAACCCCTGGAAAAGGGTATGAGGAAGAACATTTATCCCCAGGGAAGAAAACTTCTTTGGAGATCTACAGGATGCCAGCATTTAAGTCACTGGGACAATTTGGATTGCTGACTGGTTAATTTTGTGTTGGGGTACAGGGAGAGGAAGGAGTTAAGGTGGAAAAAGACATTTTTACTTTTGGTTTTTGATAAATAATGTTGAATCTGATGGTCAAAGAAATTGGGGGAAAGAGCTGTAAAATCTATCCACTAAATAGAAATACTACTATAATGCTGTGAAGCAAACCACCCCAAAAGTTAATAGTTTAAAATAATCATTTAATGTTTTTTAAGTGTTTATAGATCAGTGTATTAGTTCTCCTGATATGAAGCAGACTGGCTGATCTTGGCTGGGCTCACTCACTTATCTGATGTCAGCTGCAGCTCAGCAAGATTGATTTGCTGGTTCACTGTGGGCTCACTCTTGTATTTGAGGACTTGGCCAAGATAGACTATGCTGACTCAGCTCTGCTCCATAAAGGTTTCTCATTCACCAGATGAGTTCAGACTTATTCCTAAACCAATTGGGGAGAGATCTGAATGAGTGAGAAGTTCACAGAGCTTCTTAAAGCCAAGACTGAGAATTGGCTTCCATCACATTTACCAGGTATTACTTTCTTTTGGCAAAATCAACTATAATGTTGCCAGGATTCCAGAGATGGAGGAGAACTTTGGCCTCTTGGTGGAGGATTTGCAAAGTCACATTCAACATAAGCACTTTAGACTAAATTTTATCTCATCCCCAGTTCATATGTTGAAGGGTCTAACTCCTGATGTGATGTTACTTGGAGATGTGGCCTTGAGAGATAACTAGGGTTAGATGACGTCAAGAGAGTGAGGCCTTGTGAAGGAATCAGTGCCCTTATAAAAGACAACAGAGAGCTGGTTCATTTTTTGCCATGTGAAGACACAGCAAGAAGGCAGCCTTCTGACAGCCAAGAAGAATGTTTGCATCAGATCCTAATCTTGCTGACACTCTGATTTCAGACTTTTAGCTTCCAGAACTGTGACAAAATTTCTGTTGTTTAAGCCATACAGGCTTTGGCACTTTGTTATGGCAGTCTGAGCTGACTGATACACGAATTATGGATATAGAGAGTTCTAGAGAACTAACCTGATAAAACTTTGTGGTCACCTACTAAATAACCAACCTCTTTCAGTTCCCAATTTGATGGCTGGCACTGTGTTAGGGACTTTACCAACTTGATGACAGCAAAGAAAATGAGTCTTGAAGATGTTAGACTTGTATACGATCATACCGATGTTAGGTGGTAGAAATAGGGTAATAGTTCTGACACTCTAAAGCATAAATTCTTTCTGCTATTACTCACATTGCTTCCCTAAATAATTGGCTCCCAACTGTCCCCAAATAGTTGGATGCTGAAGATCAATTGAAACAACCAGTTCTGCCACTGCAGAAAACTGAAGAGTAAGATGAAATGGCTATTTAGTTGGAGATTGCCATAGGTGGCCTGGTCCATGCTGGGGATGCTTGACAAAAATGAAGAGTAACTTGAGGTTGACTGAGTGAAATGAGACTTTACAAGGATATAATGACATATCATCTGAGGGGTCAGGATTCAGGATCTTCATGTCCTATGAGGCCTAATGAATTCTGCTTCCTAGGGTCAATATTTGTAAGAAAATTGGAGATGAGAGTGTGACTGCTAGGTAGGGACAATCCTTGCCCTCTAATAGAGCGTCAGTATCATATCATATAATGACATCTGGTTGGTATCAGGGATACCAATAGGCTCTACTGCAGAGTAAGGGGAGGCAGGCATGAGGCTAGAGGTTTGCAGTTCCCCGGTTAACTGGGATTCCGGAATGGGAGCTGCCAAGAGAATTATACTTTGATGCAAACATGGGCATGTTCTGTTCTGTTCTTTGCTGTGCTTTCAGCATCTTGACCAATATCTGGTACATGCAGACATGAAGAAAGTGTTTGCTAAATCAAGAAGATGAGGATATAACCTGATATAAAGGGCACCCAACGGACTAAATTATTATAAGTTCATGGGATAATAAGTGAGAAAATCTCAGGGGTTTTTAGACCCTCATTGGTAAAGGAGTTTGCGGGGGTGGGGAGTGGAGGTGGAGGTGAGTAGAGCACCAATTATATACCAAGGCTTCTCATTCACTAATATAGAGACCAGCGATGATTGTCAAAGTGTGGCCTTCAAACCACCAGGTGAATAAGAATTTAGGGTGGGGATGTTCTGTAGCTTCTATTTTGACAAAATTGAACTTGGAGATAGAAAGTTATCATCATTCCTACAAACTAAACTAGTGCTGCTCAGAGTGAAGTTGCAGACTAGCAGCATTAGCAGCTCCTGGTTCCTTAATAGAAATTCAAATTCTCGGGCTCTGCTCCAGACCTACTGAATCAGGATCTCTGAGGATGAGGCCTGGGAATCTGATATTTAGAGATCCCTCTAGATAATTCGTGTTTGTGCTAATGTCCAAGAAGCACTAAACTGAGACTGAAGAGGCCTCATTGATATCATCGGTAATATATCAGGCTCCTTTGAATTTTCTCGGCTATTGCTGTGTCATATATCCTAAAATTGATCACCTACATTATAAACATTACTGATTTTTTACTAAAGAGTAAATGGAAATTGGTATATATCTGAGCAGATTTTGTGAACGTGTTCTTCTTGGTCACCAATAGACTAATTGCTTTGCTTGTATAAACCTTTGAATTCCTGTTAGGAAATTCAGTAACATTCATGGGAGTTGTATAAAATAATTGTTCACAATATGGGTTTGGAGTTTGTAAGTCCAGAGATACAGGGCAAGTGTATCTCTTTAGTGTCAGTTTATTTATCATAAAATAAGCAGCATCTGCCTCAGAGGATTGTTGAGAATATTTTAAAAGGAAAGCATATAATGCATATATAGTATTATGTACCCACCATGGTGAGCGTCCAATAAGTGTTAGTCACTATCATTATTACTATTGTAACTGCAATAAATATTAATATGTGATATTGCCTTGAGCCTATTCAGTTATATCATGGGTCAGAGTGAGTTTATAGCACAATATACATACTTTTTAAAAATAGGGTCACGGCTATGGATGAATAAAATATAAAAACCACATCTTTCATTCTGCACATCAAATTTTGCTTTTGCCATGTAATTTGAATGTAGGTCTCTTTGGGTTCAAGCAGCACTTGTGGGCAGAAATTTATTTCTGATGTACCTCTAACGTGACACTGAAGATCAAAAAGAAATGAGGACTAGAAAATACTCGCTGCATGAAAAGTGACACAGAATACATTTGTTAATGAGTAGATGAATGTTGTTCAGCCCTGAGAAGAAACAGCACCTGAAGCAAAAAAATGGCTTTTGTAAAACTCAGCATCCTCCTTTAAACTATTTTCTTTTAGCTCTCAACTTCTGAAGAAGCAGTTTGTGTGCACAAAGAAAAAAATGGGCATGAGCCCAGTAGGGTAAAGATAAATCTGACCAATAGCCCCTGTTTTCCCTCTCCCTGCCCACCCTAGTCTCACTGATGGATTCAGAAAGAAGGCAGAGGCTGTAGCCTGGGCAGGAAAATAGAATCCTTTCAGGCCCCAGGCAATCCTTCTGTTAGAAAAGGTCAAGGTCAGGCACCATGAACGTCAAAGTGGAGAAAGGTCTTTGGGGTAAAGAAAGAGATTGCTTCCCCGTGAGGAAAAAAAAAGGAGGAAGCCCAAATCCATATTCTGTTTTCTGATGAGAAAGATAGTACAGATTTCACCAGAAATGTGATTAACTGTTTTACTCCTAATTTATATTACCTGAGATCATAATTTTTATTATTGAGTAATTATATTAATATAGGAAGTATTTGTCTGAGCAGGCTTACGAACACTTGTGTTTTTTCACTATTTTGGAAGTTTCCCCAAAATTTCAAAATGGGGTCATTCAGATTCAGAGATTTCTGTCTCTCTGAATTAAAATAAATGAACCCCAAAACATCATTTTTAACTCTGATATAGTAGTGTGGTTAATGAGTTAGATACATAACTGGCCACAGTTTTTAAATTTTGTTGAGATTTTTAGTGATAGGGTGGATATAGAATAAACCCATTTGGAAATGTTAGAGTTTAGTATGGCAGAAATAAATACTAGAAAGTCCAGTATAACTGGTTTGTAAGCTTTCCTAACAGTTTTTTTTTTAATTGAGGCTTTTTAAAAATGATCAATCCCTGGGTACCATGTATTCAGAACATTCAGTATTTATTGTCCTATTTTTCTTGACAAACACTCCTTTTGATCTCTTTTTAATGAGAGAAGGGAAGTTTTTTTGGGGGGGCAGCTGGGGTATATGGGTTTGCCTATCTAATGCTTTATTTCAGAAACTCCCTTGATTCTTAGGAGGGTGGCTTTATATACAGTTATTTTAAATTTATTTCTTCCTTAAAATTAGGATAAATAATAGCCAGCACCAATGTCACACTAGTACATAATCTTTGGGTTTGATGGACTGAATCTATTTATTGTGATACAGTGTTTAAGTAGGTTTATTTACATATAATAGTCTGTACCAGTTTCAGATTCTTTAGGAATTAACATATTTTTGCATTCTCATACATGTTTTCTCTTGAAACCCCCCCCTCCCCCCCAACTGCCTTCCAAGACCTACACTCTCTGGTGTTTGGAGAAAGAGCATCTCAAAGCTCATATACTCAAGAAGCAACTAAGGATGGGCCAGAGTTATGTGGTAACCAGGATTTCAGTTTCAGGAATTGCCATTGGTGAAGGAAGGCAGAATTGGATTCATGCAGGGGACTTTTAATCCCACTTCCCCAATATTTTATATCACTTTTATAAATTGTCATTTTGAGTAACTGGTTATTAGGTAGAAAAGGAGAAACTAGCAGTTTTACAAGATCCCAGAACAAGCAATATGTTCAGGTTCCTTGCCCTGACCTTTGTGGCTCAGTTGGTTGTGTGTTGGCTCTGGTGCACTAGGAGGTTCCCAGTTATATCCCTGATCAAGGAGGGGCACATGTCTGGGTCCATTATTATTTATAAAAGTAAAAAATGAAAACTTCTCAATGTATGCATCATTCATTCATAAGAATGAATCTTATGATGAAGTGCTGTACAGAAGTGGAAATGAGTAACAGTTCTAACTCGTGTGGAAAACAGATTACAAGATTGTAATGCTGAAACCCTAACTGGTTTGGCTCAAGTGCTAGAGCATCAGCCCTCCAAAGGAAGGGCCCTGGGTCAAGGGCACATATCTCAGTTGCAGGCTCTATTCCTGGAATTAGTTAGGGTGTGTGCAGGGAGGCAACAAATCTGTGTCTCACATCCATGTTCTTCTTTGTCTCTCCTTTTCCCTTCCACTCTCTCTAAAAATCAATGGCAAAATATCCTCCGGTGAGGATTAACAAACAAAAGAATGTAATGCTGAAGGAAAATGACATACATAGATGGCACTTAAATTTAAAAGCATGAAATAGAATTTTGTGTTATTGATTAATACATACATAAGTAGGAAAATAATTTTAAAATGAGGGAATGATAAACATCACAGCTAGTAGCTACTTTAGAGGAAGGAACACATAAAGGAATTAGGATGAGGAATGAATATTTAATACTTTAGAGCTTAAGTTGGTTGTTAGGCATGCAATGCTTCATCTTATTCTTTACAAGTTATGCCTTCCTGAGTTATTTAATAAAAATAAAAATATAGAAAAACAATCAAGTAAAAAACAAAGATTTGCCTTTGTTTCCTGAAAAGCTACTGATACCCAAAAGATAGAAGATACAGTGTTGAAATTGCCGCCCACTTCCAACTACACTGATCTAAGATAATATCAGGCATTTTTCTCATTATCCATCTGTAAGATCCAACCTGATACCAAAGCAGGCATCCATTTAAAATCTTTAATTGAGTTGAGCAAGTAGATTTTTCCCTCCTGAAAAGCTATTGACAACAGTTAGCTTATTTGACCTTGGCCCGAGAAACTATTTCCTTGACTTTTAGTTGTTGCTGTGTGGATAAAAATATGCAGGAATGTACTTAAAATATGTTTATTTCACCGAAGGATTGAGGTTAGATTCTTAGTCAAGGGCACATATCTGAGTTGCAGGTTCATCCAAGGCTCCAATCCAGGCATATGTGGGAAGTAACCAATCAATGTCCCTTTCATATGTTTCTCTCTCTTCCTCTCTCCCTTCCACTCTCTCTGAAAAACAATGGAAAAAAAACATATCCTCACGTGAGGATTAACCACCACAGAAAAAGATGTTTATTTCTATGATTGACAGACATAGCTAAGAGCTATGAAACCTGACAGTGTGGAAAATGTCTTTCCTGTTTTTTACAACAATAATATATATATGTATATATATATCTGAAGATGAGCAAGAGATTCCATAAAGAAAATGGAGCATTTGATGTAAATATACCAGATTATTTTTTGTGCATTTCAACCAGAATCAAAAGAAATAGATTTTAATGAATTCTAACAGGTTTCTGATTTTAAGCAAGCATTATTATTTAGTGCAACAGAATTGGGTAGAGAGAAAGAGGAATGCATTTGATGAACAGATGTTGATTCGGTTGCTCATATAACTTGCCATTATTGATGGAAAAGGGACTCGGGGATTTCAGAAGAGGCAGAGTGAATACTATAAGAGTGAAAGAAGCAATTAGGAGAAGAGAAAGCTAATAAAATGTTATAATTTCAGCTGAAGTCCAGCCTCATTTTGACCCCAAGAGTTGCTGTATAAAGTAAATGGTGACACAACCTTTCTTTCTTCTTCAGATGAGTTGTTCCCCATATCAGTAAGAGGCTATAGGCTGCTTCCAAGAGGCATGAGTAGAGGAGTGCAATATCCCAGTAGATGCAACTGCTGGCAGATAAAGGCCATTCTCTGACAAGGAAGGGCAGCTGTGAGTTTAGCAAACACCCTGTAGGATGGGGGAACCTAATGGTGAAGGGGTTCTGAGTGGGGCACCAGCAGCATTGAAAGGACAAAGCGGGACTGACTATCCTCCACCTTGTAGAGCTAGGTCCTCAACCTGACCTCCCTACCAAACTGCAGAAATGCCAGAAATGTCCTGACTTCCCCAGCTACCAGCTGAGTGGACCAACGAAGCTCCAAGAATGCAGCTAAGGTCCAAATTAGACTACACCACAGAACACTCCCTATGCGTCAGTCTTGACCAATTAGGAAGTGGGGGGGGGATGGCACAAACCTTGGAATGTGTTGGTCACTTCCTGACCATTGTGCCATAAAACCCTGGAATAAAACCCTGACCAAAGTGACCAATCTCTGTAACTTACATCACTCACCTAAGCCCACCCAGATGACTAGCCCTATATAATCTTTGTTCTCTTGGGGCTGGGCTCTCTTTCTCCCTGCTGCTGCATCAGTAGGGAGGTTGGAGGAGCCAAGCCCAGGCTTGAATAAAGGTTCTTTTGCTCTTGCATCTGTGTCGGCTCCCTAGTGGTCTTTGGGGATCTTGAAATCTGGGCATAACAGCATCTCTTGTAATCTGAGAAATCAGCTGACTTATTTCTCCCAACCCCCAGAATCTCACCATAGATGGGGTAAAGTTTTGGGCCCTCACAGAGATTAATACACAACTCTCTTATTTCCTATTTTCAATTCTCATTCCTCCCACTACAATTTCCATTATCTCTAGCCCATGAGATCACTTTACATTCTTGTACCTTTCTTCCTATGCTACAACTTATGATGCAAATGTCATGCTTTGAGTTCTCCAGCCTTGTTGGTTCTTACAACCAGGATTTCTCTCAAAAAAGCCACAGCTCTTGCAATCAAATGTCTCTACTTCTAATACATTAATCTACACAAGCTATTTTTAAAAATAATTCTAGTCAGAAATACACTTGATGCTTTTTTTATAAATCTTTATTCAGATGATTACCATTGTTCCTCTTTTTCCCCCGATAGCACCCCTGTAGCTGATACTCACCCCACCCTCTGCCCTTACCTTGCCCCCCACTGTCCTCATCATAGGTATACAATTTTTGTCCAGTCTCTTCCTGCACCTCCCACACCCCTTTCCCCCTGAGAATTGTCAGTCTACTCCTTTTCTATACCCCTGATTCTATTATATTCACCAGTTTATTCTGTTCATCAGATTTTTAATTCACTTGAGTTTTAGATTCACTTGTTGATAGATGTGTATTTGTTGTTCATAATTTTTATCTTTACCTTTTTTTCTTCCTCTTCTTAAAGAATACCTTTCAGTATTTCAAATAATACAGGTTTGGTGGTAATGAACTCCTTTAGCTTTTTCTTATCTGTGAAGCTCTTTATCTGCCCTTCAATTCTGAATGATAGCTTTGCTGGGTAGAGTAATCTTGGTTGTAGGTTCTTGCTATTCATCACTTTGAATATTTATTGCCATTCCTGTCTGGCCTGTATAGTTTCTGACAATCATATGGGTGCTCCCTTGTAGGTAACTAACTGTTTTTCTCTTGCTGCTTTTAATGTTATCTTTGTCTTTTGCCCTTGGAATTTTAATTGATATGTCTTGGTGTGGTCCTCTTTGGATTCTTTTTGTTTGGGGTTCTTTGCACTTCTTGGATTTTTAAGTCTATTTTTTCACCAGGTGGGGAAAGTTTTCAGTCACTATTTCTCCAAATAGGTTTTCAGTATCTTGCTCTCTTTTTCTGGCACCCCCATAATTCGGATGTTGGTACACTTGAGGTTGTCCCAGAAGCTCCTTACACTATCTTCAAGTTTTTGGATTCTTTTTTCTTTTTGTTTTTCTGGCTGAGTATTTTTTTCTTCTTTGTATTTCAAATTTTGACTTGATTCTTACAGTCCTCTAGACTGCTTTTAGGTCTCTGTATAATTTTCATTTCAGTTAGTGTATGCTTAATTTCTAGTTGGTCCTTTTTCATACCCTTGAGGGTCTCCTTAAATTTATCGGCCTTTTCTAGGAGATTCTTGAAAAACCTTATAACTGTGGTTTTGAACTCTATGTCTAGTCATTTGTTTTCCTCCATTTCTTTCATTTGTGATCTGTTTCCTTGTCTCCACATTTTAGCTGCTTCCCTGAGTTGAATAGCTTTGTGTGGTAGGTGTCCTCTAGGGGACAGTGGATCAGCCTTCCCAGTTACCTGAGGTGGATACTCTTGGTGCACCCTTTTATGGGCTGCCCTGTCTTGTTGTAGTTAAGCATAGATTATTGTTGGTATCACTGGGAGGGACTGACCTCCAGGCCAATTGGCTGTGAGGATCAGCTGATGTCTTTTGGAAGAACTTTTGTGATCAGCTGTGTCTATGCTGGGAGAGCTTCTGTGCTCAGCTTAGATGGGACAGAGCCTCAGAGCTGAGCAGTCAGCCTTGGTTTCTTGTCATCCCCGCCCTAAGTGGAGCCTGGGTCTCTAGGTCCCGCAGCAATGGCTGCATGCACCTCTGAAATAAAGCTGCCCTTGAGTTTTCCTCGCTGGCAGACAGTTCAATTTCTGTAAGTCTGGATACCCTAAGTCTCACCTGGAACTGTAATACAGGAGGTTTGTTTTTCCCCAAAATGAGAGAGCCAGCCACTTGCTCAGCTGTGTGCCCTCTCCACGAGCTCGAACATCTCTGCAGCTCCCGAGTCTCAGTGTGCTTCCTCCTGACAGTCCAGTTTCACCCGGTTTAAGTCTAGCTTCCCTGACACTCATCCAGAAATGGTGATCAGTGCAGTGGGGAGCCTTTGTCTTCCTTCCCGTTTGAGAAAACCAGCCGTGTATTCAGCCACTCACCCCTTTCACTCACATGCATATCCATGTCACAGTGTAACAAAGCCTGCATTCTGTATGAGTGGTAATAAAAGATGTCACATTCTGTACATTTAAATTATGTGCTACATCACAAGTTTAACAGTTCCCTCAGAAGGAAGTATTAGTAGTACATTTCACTGTAAAACTGCCTAACATACAAATAACCTAAAGCAGTCATATTTGTGTGCAAAAATTAAAATTCAAAATTACCAAGGCTGCAATGTAAAATTTCCAAAAGCCCCCATTAATCAAAAAAGGGAGGGATAGTGGAGTAATATCATGTAAGGAAAAATATCCTGTAAGTAACTTCCATTAGTAAAGCCAACAGCAGGACACCCATGAAAAAACACACATGGGGTCAAAATAAGCCAAAGGAAAATCATTTAGGCAAAAATAAAAAGAATCCCAAGTCTAATTTGCAGAGAGGATCCCTTTGTTAACTTTTGGTCGAGAATGTGTTTGTGTGTTTTCAGAGAACAACTCCAAGACCATGTGGGTTCCTGCGACAGTGAGGAATTGACGGGTCTGTTCCAGTCACGAGGACAGTCCAGAGATGGGGGACACTGACGACACCTTGCCATGTTAGCAGTCGGCAGCTGTGCATGGTGGCAGGCGGCCCAGGACCAAACCAGAGGGGATAGAACTTGCATTGCCACGATGTGTCCACCATCTTGATACCATTGCTGACATGTACACATAAAGAACTATTTGACATTGAAACTGGGACTCAGAACAGTTGGACATTGAAACTGACACTCAAACATTTTTTGTTCTTATACATTTATTTCTAGTATGCAGAGGCAAGATATTTTTGAAGAAAAGAAACAGGGGAGAGTGATTGATATAGAGGCAGGGAGGCATTGAACAGGCTGTCAAACTACAGGGGGAAGGCTGGGGTGGATGGGAGGCAGATGCTGGGGAAGATCAACCGAAGGACTTGTATGCATGCAAATGAGCTTAATCAATGAATGAAAGACACTGGGGCGGGGAGTGGGGCATGAGGGGACATGTGCCAGGGGATTGGGGAGGCTGGGGGGAGCATAATGGGGGAAAAAAGGAAGACATATGTACTACTATAAAAAAAATAATAAAAATTTAATTAAAAAAAGAAACACACACACAAAAAAATAAATAAAAACTCCACATGAAGGCAAAAAAAAAAAAAAAGAATTGAAGGTCAGATAAAGTGCTTTGCAGATAAGAAAAAGCTAGAGTTCATCACACCAAACCAGTATTATATGAAATGCTGAAAGATATTCTTTAAGAAGAGAAAAAAGAAGAAAAAGATAAAAATTATGAACAACAAATACACATCTATCAATAAGTGAGTCTAAAAATCAAATGAATTAAAAATCTGATGAACAGGATAAACTGGTGAATATAATAGAATCAGGAGTATAGAGGAAATTTATTGACAATTCTTGTGGGGGAAGAGGTGTGGGAGGTGCAGGAAGAGACTGGACAAAAATTGTACACCTATGGATGAGGACAGTGGGGCGGGGTAAGGGCTGAGGGTGGGATGGGTACCGGGTGGAGGGGAGCTATGGGGGGGACAAAAGAGGAACATTGTAATTAATAATCTGAACAAAAGATTTATTAAATTTAAAAAAATAAAAAGTACATTTGCAAGTCAAAAACAAAAAAACAAAAACAAAAACAAAAACCCCTGTATGGAACAGTAGCTGCTGAACATAAATTATTTTCCAGAATTTGGACCCTGTTATAAAGTAATTATTTTTAAATATATTTTATTGGGTTTTTTTTGCAGAGGGGATAGGAGAGGGATAGTTAGAAACATCAGTGAGAGAAACATCCATCAGCTGCCTCCTGCACACCTCCCACTGGGGATGTGCCCACAACCAAGGTACATGCCCTTGACCAGAATTGAACCCAGGACCCTTGAGTGTAAGGCCGACGCCCTATCCTCTGAATCAATCTGGTTAGGGCTGTAATTATTTTTTAATCCTCACCTGTTTTTATTGATTTTTAGAGAGAGGAACGGAGAGAATGAAACATTATTGGGAGAGAGTAACATTGATTTGTTGCCTCCTGTACATGCTCCAATTTGGGGATCAAACCTATAACCTAGATATGTGCCCTGATCAGAAATCAAAACCTCAAACTGCTAGTGTATGGGACAACACTCTAACCAACTGAGACACCTGGCCAGAGCCAGGTCATTATTAATTTCTTAAAGGATTTGGTACCCTTTGAGAAATGTAATATAAATTTTGGAACCTCTTAAAACCTCAAATACACACAGCATTTTGCAAACAATTTTAAGCACCTCATGCTCTGTCCCTAAACAAATTAATCTCTAGTTGGGAAAACGAAACCTCTGTAAATATTTGAAAGAGAGGGAATTTAGTAAAGAAATTGGTTGGACAAATTCTACAAGAGATCTAAGAGCAAAACAAAAAGAGGTGCTGGATGAGCCAAAAGGAGGAAGCTGCTAAGGCCCCTGGGCGTTTTTGGAGACCTGGGCTCTCTTGCTGCTGTTGCTAATGGAGACACGTGCAGAAATTAGAAGCCAGAGGACATTCACTTCTCCCTTCCTCTCAACTTCAAATATTTCACAAGGGTCTCCCATAAGCACAAACTGGTCAGATACCACTTTCAAGGAAGCTTGGAAAATGTGGTTTGAAGACTTTCAGCCACCTACAATGCAGGTAAGGGTGGAAATGGGGATTGAATGCAAACAGGAAAATGACCATCACAGTAGCTATAGCACATACAGCAGATTCAAATAAGGACATGTGAGCATTTCACAAAACTCAAGAGCACGTGTAATGCCAAAACATAATGTTCGTGTGTGTCTAAATTTCAACGACAAGCTCCCTTCTGGCTGCTGATGAAATACTTACATTTAATGAATACCTGCTAAGTGCCAGATTTGTATTTCAGTGCATTGCTAATATATTCAGAACTGTTGCATCCTAATGGCTTTTTAAAAATTTATTTTACTGAAATATCTAAATATGTTTTGCCGTTGGCATTCCCAAATCATTTATTCACTTAAATTAGAGAAGTCACTTGACATCCCTAAGTCTCAGTTTCCTTCCCTGGACAATATGATCCATCTACAGTTTTTTTTAATCTTTTTAGATAAGACAGTGTAAATAGACTGTATAGCACAGCATCTGGTGCATATTGATAAAATAATAATTGATTCACCTTTAATATCAGATTTGATTAATTTGAAATCTTGATTGTAACAATGATTATAGATTGTTATTCCTCCCTATATACATGATCCATGCAATGTGAATTTTCAACATCTACATTCAGTGTGTGACTTGCTTTGGCCAAATAGAATGTAGCATAGGTATCCTGGCTGGTGTGGCTCATCTGGTTGGATGTCATCCCATGTATCAAGAGGTTGCTGGTTCCATTTCCCACTAGGTACATGCCCAGTTGTAGCTCAGTCCCCAGTAGGGGGTATGCAGGAGGTGGCCAATGGATATTAAGTACTCACATTGATGTTCCACTCTTATTTATCCCTTTTCTTCTCTCTAAAAATCAATGAAAACTATTCTTTAAAAATGAAAAAAATAGAATGTGGCAGAGGGACAATGTTCCATTTTGAGTCTTGTATGTTTCCATTCACTTTATTGGAACCTATTAGCCACATTGATGACCAGGTTAGAATTAGGTTAGACTGCTGAGGTTGAGAGATTACCATGGAGCCAAGATGAGTCCACTGACTCAACCAATTAAGACGTTTGAGAGAACCCAGCCAAGATCATAAAGCCAACACTCAGCTTACCAGCCAATTGACCACAATTGTGTGACCAACATTGTCACAGGACACCCAACCTCCAGCGAACTCAAATGTTGCTGAAATAAATGTTCAATGTTTTAATCCACTACATTTTGATGTGGTTTGGTATGTGGCAATAGTATCTCACTGATAAGTGAAACTACTTCAAACATGGTAGATGATATACCTCTATAATTAAAGAACCAGAAGGACTTCACAAGGTAACTTCTTAAATTTTCCTATCTCCACTTTAAACTCCTCAGACCACGTGCCAGATGGAAGTAGTTCCAGGCAAAGTGATAGTGTTTGCCTTGTGACTGCAACTTGCTGCATGAGAAGTAACAAGCAGCACTTTTAGAAAGATTTCTGGAGTGTTCTGATCACCTGACAATGGCTTTCCATCTAGACCAGTGATGGGCAAGGTGTGTAAAAATTCGCCAAAAAACTAAGCATAACTCAGGTGATGTGTCACTTCGAGAAAAAACACATAATTTTGCAATATTTATAATTTAAATAACAAAAATGTATAATTGTAATATATAACTATATTTAATAAACCAAAAACTAATTATTTAACTTACCTGCTTAGTGATTTCTTTGTTTATCTGTCAGTCAGTTTCTTTTGTTGGTCTTGATATTATTTAACTTGTGTTGGGTGCTGTGAACTAAGATAAGTGAGGGGGAGGGGAAATCTTTAACTAACCTATTTGTGACTTTTTTGTTGCTGAATTTCATTGACTAAACCTTCAATTGAAGGTTGGTATTTTGTACACTTCAAGCCCAAGCAAGCGCTACTAACTTCATTTGTCAATCTTCTTTTGTTGGTTTTGATATTATTTAACACTGAGAATAAGGTCTCACAAAAATACATAAAGGGAAAAATTGTGAGTAAAGCCATTGCTATATTTTTCAGGGTGCTAAAAGTGTCTGGTGATCAGTTCCAGGCATTCCAAATTTTCTGTTCATAGTGGCACTCCTCTTGATTCTCCAAGCGGCACCTTTCCAGATTCTCAAGCTTTGACCTCAAGTCGACAAACACCTGAGCCCAGATGCTGTTTTGAACTTCTGCAAGTTGCATCTCCAAATCATCAATTTGCATCCATTGGAAACCATTTAATTCCAAATGACTTTAGACTGCTACATCAGGATACTTAAATATTCTTATGGTCTGTTCTAGGCTTCTAAATTGATTAAATCTATCACTGAACTGGTCAAGGAATGAGAAAAATATGCTGGTACTTTATATGCAAGGGTTCCATTTCATTTTGTACAGCTACACTGGCCTTCTCAAAATACTTTGTTACTCGAGGAAAATACTTATAAGTTTTAGTTTCTACAACTCACTTGAAAATTTTAAGTTTACTTTCAAAAGCTTTTATGTATCCAAACATAACACCAATACTTTTGCCAAAACCTTGTAACTTTAAGTTCAGTTCATTAATATGAACAGAGATCTGTAAAAAATATCAGGGTGTTGACCCACTTATTGAGCTGAGAAAACTTTCCCAGATCCTTATCCTCAAGAAATACCTTAATTTCTTCAAAGCACTCCACAAAGCACTCAAGAAATTTACCTCAGCTCAGCCATTTTACATTATTGTACGTCAGCAGTCCACTGTAGGTGGAATCAACCTCCAGTAAAAGTGCAGAAAACTCTCGCTTGTGAAGGGGGCGAGCAGCTAACAATTAACTATTTTTGTAACAACTGACATTAAGTCGTTTAAGTAGGTGAATCCTGCCTTGGCACATAAAACCTCCTGATGGATAATACAATGAAAAGGCACAATCAGAAGTCCAGAAAGAGGAAAAAGATGGCGGCGGGTCAGAAGGATGCGTAATCATTTGTGTCCCAGGGTAGACAGGGTGAGCAGCTGAGGGTCGCGGAGGGAGTGTTTATTGGCTAGTGGGGGGACAGTAGGGCTTTGGGAGAAGGAGGGGGACTGCCAGATTAGCCACCCTTAATGGAGCGGCTCTGTGCGGCAGGGTTCTCTCCCGGAGCCTGGCTCAGAGGCGGCTGCGCCATCTTAAAGGGGAAGAGCCTAATAATTTTACAGTTGCGGTACCCACTGGGCGTCTCAGACTCCCACCTCCTCCCCAACATCGATTCCTAGTTGGTGAAGAAGCGGACTCCGAGGAAACCTGTGCTCAGCCATGGAAAGGTCAGATTTCTCCAGGGGTTAAGGGAGCTGGTAACACAGGGAGATTCGTGCCTGGAGGGAAAAAGAGTAAAAGTCCGTGGCTGTTGGAGCCGGCAAATGGGGAAGAGGACCCCCGGAGCTGGTGACAGGAGGGGGGATACATAGAGGGCGACACATTTGGACCTGAAGGAGAGGGCCAGCCTGGCAGTTTTGGGAGGGAGTGGGCTGCCAAACCCAAGGGGAGAAAGGGTTTCGCACAAACATACAAGCAGGACGTGAGTTCGCGCACCTGCGTTTGTCCTCTCTAAATCCGAATTTCTCAGCGCTGAACAAGGAAGGGGGGATCCCCTGGTGGGGGAGAACCTGGGAGACCACAGGGGCGAGCTGTTTTTCTGACGCTGGGGATCAGAACAGGTCCTCACCATTAGAGAGGCAGCTCTGGGGTAGCCTATTCCCACAAAGCAGTAGTAAATACCATAGACATAGCGGGATTTTAGATCAGGCTAGAGAGGACCAATAGACCTGGAGGTCAATTCAGAAACACCGCCACCTAGGGGCTGAATCATAAATTGTCTCTTGTGTAACACAAATTAAGGAATCAATTTTATTTCTACTACTATTTAAATTTTTTAAGTGCCATTTTATTCCATCTTTATTCTACTCAGAGATTAGTGATATATAGTCTTTTTTTATCTACCCTTTAGTATCTCTTTAACCTACTTCAACCTCCCCCTTATGCCAGCACTCTCTTGCTAACCTTTCCTTAGTTAGTGTCTTATTCCCCTTACACTTTTTCTGGTTTAGATTTTCCTTATTCTCTCTTTTTAGCCCCTGTTAAAATTTCACCCCACTTTTATATCCAATCTCCAACCACCTGCTCCAAGTCCATACACATCTAATGCTTCTCCGACTTCACTTTCCTAAAATGTTTTTCTCTCGGTCCTGCTGATGTTGTTAATATTTTATGCATATTTGTGAGTTTGGTTTGGTTATTCTTTCCTTTTAATTTGTTTTGTGGGGCGGGAGTTGGCATTGTTTTGTGTATTGGTGATGTTTACATTGCTTTTTGATAGATTTAAGCTTCTGTGTTCCCTAACCTCCCTTGATATTAGTTGTTGTATGTAGTTTCTATCAGTCTCCAGGTACTCGTTGCTGGCTTTTGCTGGGATTAGTGGCGGTCCTCTGGGAGGTTCCAACCCATATTTATAGTTTACTCCCTTTTCCTTTCTTTTTACTCCTTCCCCTTTTCCCAACTTTATTTTGGCATTCCCCTTTTCCTTCCTTCCTTTCTTTCTTTCTTTCTTTCTTTCTTTCTTTCTTTCTTTCTTTCTTTCTTTCTTTCTTTCTTTCTTTCTTTCTTTCTTTCTTCTTTTCCTTTCTTTCTTTCTTTTTTTCTTTCTTTATTTTGTGTGTGCGAGTGTGTTTTCTCTTACTCTCTCTTACCCACCTATCACCTAATTTACCTTCCTCTGGCAATCACTTTTAATTTGGAGTTACCAATACTGTGAATACATTCTTCTTCTGTGCCTGGTGTGCTACACCTGGTTGTGTTGTAGTCTGAGCCTTTAAATCAACACAGGAGAGTGAGAACTACATAACAAGACACACAGAGAAGAAAGACTATGGGGAGACAAAGAAATAGCCCACCAATGAAAGAAAAGCAAGCCTCACCAGAAAAAGAGGTAACCGAAATGGAAGCAAACAACCTGTCAGAGAGAGAGTTCAGAGAAATGGTCATAGGGTGGATGAAGAGAACAGAAGCCAATACAAGTAAGAACCATGAGGAATTGAAGAGGAATCAAGAGGAAATGAAGAAGAGCCAGGAAGAAATGAATAAGAAATATGAAGAAATGAAGAAGAATTATGAAGAAATGAAGAAGAATTATGAAGAAATGAAGAAGACCCAAGAAGAAATGAAAAGTGACATTGCTGAGGTAAATAACTCCATAGAAAGTATCAGGAGTAGACTAGATGAAGCAGAGGACCGCATCAGTGAGCTCGAAGACAATGTAGGAAAAAACACCCAAGTAGAGCAGCATCTAGAAAAAAAAATTAAAAAGCAGGAGGAGAGCCAAAGGGAACTTTGGGACAACATGAAACAAAACAACATACGTATAATAGGGCTTCCAGAGGGACAGGAAACTGAGCAAGGAATAGAAAACCTGTTGGAAGAAATAATGACAGAAAACTTCCCTGATATAGGAAAGAAAAAACCCACACAAATCCAAGAAGCTCACAGAGTTCCAAGCAAATTAAACCCCAAAAGACCTACACCAAGGCATGTTATAATTAAATTGGCAAACATCAATGACAAAGTGAGAATCCTAAAAGCTGCCAGAGACAGACAGAAAGTCACCTTCAAAGGAACCCCCATCAGATTAGCAAGTGATTTCTCAACGGAAACTTATCAGGCCAGAAGGGATTGGAATGAAATATACAAAGTTATGCAAAGAAAGGGTCTGAATCCTAGAATACTGTACCCAGCAAGGCTATCAATAAAAATTGAAGGTCAAATCAGGAGCTTCACAGACAAAAACTGTCTAAGGGAATACATTACCACCAAACCAGCAATGCAAGAAATGCTAAAGGGTCTGCTGTAAAAAGCAATAGGAAGCCATGAAAGAACATAGGGGCAAAGAACAAAAATGGCTACAAATAACTATCTATCAATAATTACTTTAAGTGTAAATGGTTTAAATGCTCCAATCAAAAGACATAGGGTAATAGACTGGATAAGAAAACACGACCCATATATCTGCTGTCTACAAGAAACCCACCTCCAAAAAAAAGATGCACACAGACTGAGGGTGAAAGGATGGAAAAAGGTTCTTCAGGCGAATGGAAATGGAAAAAAAGCTGGGGTAGCAATACTTATATCCGACAAATTAGATCTCAAAGTCAAGGATGTAACAAGAGATAAAGAAGGCCACTACATAATACTAAAGGGAGCAATCCAACAAGAAGAAATAACTCTGGTAAACATATATGCACCCAATATAGGAGCACCCAAATACATACTAAAACTCCTAGAGGATATCAAGGGAGAGATAGACAGCAATACTATCATAGTAGGAGACTTTAATACCCCACTATCACCATTGCACAAATCCTCTAAACAAAAAATTAGTAAAGAAACATCAATCCTCAATGAATCACTAGACCAGAAGGAATTAATTGACATCTTCAGATCATTTCACCCCAAAGCCACAGAATATACATTCTTTTTAAGTGCCCATGGGTCATTCTCAAAGATAGACCATGTGTTGGGTCATAGGCAAAGTCTCTCCAAATTCAAGAACACAGAAATCATATCAAACACATTCTCAGATCACAATGGCATAAAGCTGGAAATCAACTACAATAGAAACAACCCAAAGAAATCAAACACATGGAGACTAAACAGCATGCTATTAAACTATGACTGGGTTACTATAGAGATCAAGGAAGAGATAGAAAACATCATGGAAACAAATGACAACGACAGCACAACAATCCAAAATCTATGGGACACAGTGAAAGCAGTTCTGAGAGGGAAGTTCATAGCTCTACAATCCTACTGCAAAAAACTAGAAACAGCGGCAATAAATTATCTAACCCAACAACTCAAAGAGTTAGAAAGAAAGCAACAAGAAAAGCCCAGTGTAAGCAGAAGGAAGGAAATAGTAAAGATCAGAGCAGAAATAAATGACATAGAGATCAAAGAAACAATAGAGAAGATCAACGAAACCAAGAGCTGGTTCTTTGAAAGATAAACAAGATTGATGAACCTCTAGCCAGACTCACCAAGAAGCAAAGAGAGAGGACCCTAATAAATAAAATCAGAAATGAAAGAGGTGAAATAACAACAGACCCCATTGAAATACAAAGGATTGTTAAAAATTACTATGAACAACTCTACTCCAACAAACTGGACAATCTGGAGGAAATGGATATATTTCTGGAAAAATATAACCTCCCAAAACTCAATCAGGAAGAATCTAAACAACTCAATAGACCAATAACTGTGGAAGAAATTGAAGCAGTCATCATAATGCTTCCAGCAAACAAAAGCCGAGGGCCAGACGGCTTCACAGGGGAGTTTTACCAAACATTCAAGGAAGAACTAAAACCTATACTCCTCAGACTATTCCAGAAAATTCAAGAGGATGGAACACTTCCAAACTCCTTCTATGAAGCTAACATCACCCTAATACCAAAACCAGATAAAGATGACACAATGAAAGAGAATTACAGGCCAATATCCTCAGAATAGATGCAATCCTCAATAAAATTCTAGCAAATCCGATCCAGCAGTACATCACTAAGATCATACACCATGACCAAGTAGGATTTATCCCAGGAATGCAAGGATGGTACAATATCCGCAAATCAATAAATGTGATACATCACATTAACAAATTGACAGATAAAAATCACATAGTCATATTAATTGATGCAGAAAAAGCATTTGACAAAATCCAACACCCTTTCTTGATAAAAACTCTCAACAAGGTAGGAATAGAAGGATCATACCTCAACATAATAAAAGCCATATACGATAAACCCACAGCAAACATCATACTCAATGGGCAAAAACTACAACCATTTCCCTTAAGAACAGGAACAAGACAGGGCTGCCCACTCTCACCACTCCTATTCAACATAGTACTAGAAGTATTAGCCATTGCAATTAGACAAGAAGAAGAAATAAAAGGCATCCAAATTGGAAAAGAAGAAGTTAAGCTATCCTTATTTGCAGATGACATGATATTGTACATAAAAAACCCGAAAGACTCCATAAAAAAGTTAGTAGACTTAATAAATGAGTTCAGCAATGTAGCAGGCTACAAAATCAATGCCACGAAATCTATGCCATTCATATACACCAATAGTGAACTTACAGAAAGGGAGACTAAAAAAGCAATCCCATTTACCATCACACCAAAAAAATTAAGATACCTAGGAATAAACTTAACTAAGGAGGTAAAAGACCTATTCGCAGAAAACTACAGGACGCTAAAAAAAGAGATAGAGGAAGATGTAAACAGATGGAAGAATATACCATGTTCATGGATTGGGAGAATCAACATAATTAAAATGTCCATACTACCCAAAGCAATCTATAAATTTAATGCACTCCCCATTAAAATACCAATGGCATACTTCACAGACCTAGAAAGAACTCTCCAAAAATTCATCTGGAATAAAAAAAGGCCCCGGATAGCCACAGCAATCCTGAGAAAGAAACACAAAGTCGGTAGAATTTCAATACCAGATTTCAAGCTGTATTACAAAGCTACTGTTCTCAAAACAGCCTGGTACTGGCACAAGAACAGACATATAGATCAATGGAATAGAATAGAGAATCCAGATATCAACCCAAACCACTATGCTCAATTAATATTTGACAAAGGAGGTATGACCATAAAATGGCATCAAGATAGTCTCTTCAATAAATGGTGTTGGGAAAATTGGATAGATACATGCAAAAAAATGAAACTAGACCACCAACTTACACCATACACAAAAATAAACTCCAAATGGATACAGGACTTAAACGTAAGACAGGAAACTATAGAAACATTAGAGGAAGCTACAGGAAATAAAATCTCAGACATATGCCAAAAGAACTTCTTTGATGATACTGCTTCTAGGGCAATGGAAGCTAAAGACAGAATAAACAAATGGGACTACATCAAAATAAAAAGCTTTTGCACAGCTAAAAAAACCATCAACAAAACAACACGAAAACCCACTGTATGGAGAACATATTTGCAAATGTTATCAGTGATAAAGGTTTAATCTCAAGATATAGGCAACTCGCACAACTCAATAAAAGGAAGACAAATGACCCAATAAAAAAATGGGCAACAGACCTAAATAGAACCTTTTCTAAAGAAGACAAAAGGAAGGCCCAGAGACATATGAAAACTTGCTCAAAGTCACTAATTATCCGAGAGATGCAAATCAAAACGACTATGCGGTACCATCTCACACCTGTCAGAATGGCTTACATCAACAAATCAACAAATGCCAAGTGCTGGCGAGGATGCAGAGAAAAAGGAACTCTCGTGCACTGCTGGTGGGATTGTAGACTAGTACAGCCACTGTGGAGAACAGTATGGAGTTTCCACAAAAAACTAAAAATGGAGCTCCCATTCAACCCAGTGATCCCACTTCTAGGAATATACCCCAAGAAACTAGAAAGGCAAATTAGAAAGGATATATGTACCCCTATGTTCATAGCAGCACAACTTATCATAGCTAAGACTTAGAAACAGCCTAAGTGCCCATCAGCAGATGAGTGGATTAAAAAACTGTGGTACATCTACACAATGGAATACTATACTGCGGTAAAAAAGAAAGAGCTCCTACCATTTGTAACAACATGGATGGAATTAGAGAGCATTATGCTAAGTGAAATTAGCCAGGCAGAGAAAGACAAATATCACATGATCTCACTCATTTGAGGAATATAATGAATGACACAGACTGATGAACAAGAATGAATCCAGAGACTGAGAAAAGTCCATTAAAATGTCAAACCTCAGGGTAAGTGGCAGGAGGTGGGAGTAAGGGGGAAAGTCAATATATTTGAATGCTTGAACTAAGGTAAGTGATTTGTGTTTTTACATCCCTGACAAAGTTTATATAAAGTTATAAAAAAATTGGTAGCTAGTTTGAGATTGAATTAACATGGCCTAGAGCATGTCATCTCTTATGGACACCAGTTCTTAGGCTAGGCCCTCCTTAACCTCCCGTGACACCACAATACCCTTACATGATATTATTCTACAATGTCATTATAATATTTGATATTTGACAACAGCATATTATACAATTATCCCAAATAAACTTACAAACTAATTCTTTGAATGTTGGGCAGCAACTTAAAAAAAGGATAGGAAATCCCTTTCAGAAGGGATTAAGGCACTGGGAAGGCATCTGAGCATTCTATATTGGCCCCTCTGGCCCTTTTGCCAAGAGGGACCCTCTTCTTATTATCCAAATACAAACAGCTGATGCGTGAACTTTCAGTTCAAGCTGTGGCTGAAGTCTCTGGGCAGTTGGCACCATGGATCTGTCTCTCGACCAGTGGCATGAGCTGGGCCCTCTCTGGAGAAGAAACCTGGGTCCCCCGAGATATGTGATCAGTACTGGGACCCCGCCAGAGGCGAGGGGACCCCATGGCAGGTGCTGGACGTGGAGGCCACGGGGGCATAGACTACAAAGGAGACAGGACTGAACCTCACATCACCCTGTTTGGCCCCGGAGGATGGCTGATTAGCCAGAGACGGGTAAGATTCCTCAGGGAAGGAACAACCTAAGACAGGCACAGTCGCAGAGGGGCCAACAGGAGAGAACTAAAAGATCAACAGAGGTCGGGCACAGACCCTCATCCAGAAACCTTGCAGGGGTTTGATTTCTCACCCCTCCTGAGGAAGGTCTCCTACCCCCACGGCTGCTATGCCTCCCACACACAACTCACACCGGGACCCAGGTGGTAGACAGAGACTCGGCCAGCAATAGCTGCCCTATATCAAAATTTAATTTATTACAAAGAATTCTAAGGACATACTCAAAAATGCAAATATTCCTTTCCACAAGTATTTACTAGGTAAACTAAGATTTCTGCTTGAGTATTAAAATTGACAGTAAAATAGTAATCAAGTTTTCAGATTAATTTAAATTGGCCAAGTGAAATAAGTGAATACTCAAGAAAATCTAACTGTACTGGACAAAAAGCTTTTCCTAAAACATTATCTAAATTATCTATTAGTAGTTCATCTCACTGCAAAATTGCCTAACATCCAAAGAACCTAAAGTAGTAATATTTGTATGCAAAAATTAAAATTTAAAATTACCAAGACTGCAAGATAAAATTTCCAAAAGCCCCTATTAACCAAAAAAAGGGGGGTGGGGGACAATGAGGTAATATCATGTAAGGAAAAATATCCTATAAGTAAAATACATGTAGAAAATTCTTACTCCAGAAAAGAAAATTCCATTTGTAAAACCAGCTGCAGGACACCCATAAAAAAAACACACATGGTGTCAAAATAAGCCAAAGGAAAATCATTTAGGCAAAAATAAAAAGAATCCCAAGTCTATTTTGCAGAGAGGATCCCTTTGTTAACCTTTGGTCGAGAATGTGTTTGTGTGTTTGCAGAGAACAACTCCAAGACCATGTGGGTTCCTGCGACAGTGAGGAACTGACGGCCCTGTTCCATCCACGAGGAGGGTCCAGAGATGGCGGACGCTGACGACACCTTGCCATGCTAGCAGTCGGCAGCTGTGTGTGGCTGCAGGCGGCCCAGGAACATACCAGAGAGGATGGATCTTGCATTGCCACGATGTGTCCACCATCTGGATACCATTGCTGACATGTACACATGAAGAACTATTTGACATTGAAACTGGGACTCAGAACAGTTGGACATTGAAACTGACACTCAAACTTTTTTTGCTCTTATACGTTTGTTTTCAGTATGCAGAGGCAAGATATTTTTGAAGAAAAGAAACAGGGGAGAGTGATTGATATAGAGGCAGGGTGGCCTCGAACAGGCTGTCAAGCTACAGGGGGAAGGCTGGAGTGGAGGGGAGGCAGATGCTGGGGGAGATCAACCGAAGGACTTGTATGCATACATATGAGCATAACCAATGAATGAAAGACTCTGGGGTAGGGAGGGAGGCAGGTGGGGACATGTGCTGGGGGGTAGGGGAGGCTGGGGGGAGGATATTGGGGGGGGAGGAAAACATGTACTACTATTAAATATAAGTTATATTGTAAATAAAATCTAAAAAAAAAAAAAGAAGTCCAATAACTAGCTTTGGTAAACAATTTGACAAATCTGACTTTTTTCCCCACCATGTTTGGTGCCCAATCTGTCATCACTGACATGACTTTATCTATTATTTTTTATTTTTTAAATATATTTTTAATTGATTTTTTTTGCAGTATAACTTATATTTAATAGTAGTATATATGTTTTCTTTTTCCCCCCATTATGCTCCCCGCAGCCTCCCCAATCCCCCAGCACATGTCCCCACATGCCCCACTCCCTGCCCCAGTGTCTTTCATTCATTGATTAAGCTCATTTGCATGCATACAAGTCCTTCGGTTGATCTCCCCCAGCATCTGCCTCCCATCCACCCCAGCCTTCCCCCTGTAGATTGACAGCCTGTTCAATGCCTCCCTGCCTCTATATCAATCACTCTCCCCTGTTTCTTTTCTTCAAAAATATCTTGCCTCTGCATACTAGAAATAAATGTATAAGAACAAAAAATGTTTGAGTGTCAGTTTCAATGTCCAACTGTTCTTAGTCCCAGTTTCAATATCAAATAGTTCTTTATGTGTACATGTCAGCAATGGTATTCAGATGGTGGACACATTGTGGCAGTGCAAGATCCATCCTCTCTGGTTTGGTCCTGGGCCACCTACAGCCATGCACAGCTGCCGACTGCTAGCATAGCAATGTGCCGTCAGTGTCCCCCATCTCTGGACCATCCTTGTGACTGGAACAGACCTGTCAGTTCCTCACTGGTCACTGACACAACTTTAGAGCTATCAATGCTTAGGTCACAGAATGTTTGTATAACAACCTTATATGTTTTGCTTCCTGATATACTTGTTGGCACTGATACTAACTTTATCAACTCTTCTCTCATTGTGAGACCATCAGAATATCGACCAATAATGGCCAACTGAGCATGTGATGTGACATCAGTAGTTTCATCAAGAGAGATTGAAAAATATTTACAATTATGTCTCTCTTTAATTGATGTTGTACATTTGTGTTCATTCTCATTATTCAGTCTTTTATGATATTTCTACTGAGTGGTAACTCAGATATTCTCTTAATAATTGCATCTTTATCCTGCATATCATGAAATAGGACTGCTGTACATCTTGGGAGAGTTTCTTTAATAAATTCTCCTTCACTGAGTGCTTTTCCATGCCAAGCTATGTAGTAAGCAATGCTCAAACTTGCAGATGTTAAATTTGTAGAGCCTTTTATAAACTTAAGGACGGAATTAGATTTGGTCTTATAAAGGTGTAGCTGTCTGGAAATGTATTCCTTCCTTTCATCTTCACTTTTTTTCAAGAGCTGGGAATGATTAGTTTCAAAGTGTCTATTTATATTCCACATTCTGCTTACTACCATTTCAGTACATAGAATACAAAATGATCTGCCATTGTTTTCTATAATGCCATATATCTCAGTCCATATCTCTTGAGAGGGTCGGCTACTGCTACTACCACTTCCTTTACTTAATCTTGTTTTTTTTTAATTTTTTAGGTTCTCCATCAGGAGCACAATGACAGAAGATAGAATTATAGATAGCCTTTTAGCCCTGCAGGCAATTAGGGGTTAACTAACCTAACTGACCACAAGATAGCACATATAGCTGTCTTTTAAGAAAGGGCAGGGTTAATAAGCAGAAATAGGGGTTAAAAAAGGATGCTCAACAGTAATAGTGGTGAAATGGAGTCTGCACCATGCTGCAAAATGATGTTCCTTATATAAATTAAGATGGCTGCCGCTATTTCTAATGGCAGGAAATGGCACCCATAGCATAGGCCCTTGACACCTTAGAAATATGACACCCCAGAATAGTAGTTGGATAATGGTTGCTGTGGTTATGTGGTTGCTGGTAATGGTGATCACAGGGCCTCCAGAGATCTGTCCCCCATGGCATTCCACTGCTCCCTGCTCTGCCAGCCAGAAGTGGTTCTGGATGATGTCTGTTTTGTCTTTTAGTTGTAGTTTTGCAGTTGTGTGAGGCAGCAGTTTAGGTGTTTACCTATGCTACCATCTTGCTTTCTCTTCCCCCACATTCCTGTTGACAGGAGTAAGTCACTAAGTCTAAGAATTCCAAGAGAGAATCACTAGGATTCACATTGTCAAAGAAGAATAACAGTCATCCTGTAAATTCAGATAGTTTCTTGGGTGAATTCTCCATATTTGTACTATAAGAATGTGCAGTAGCAGGAGTGCATAGTGTCCCTTCCTGTGAGATAATGGGATGACAGAGGGTCATGCACTTTTTCATTTTGACTCTTAGCTTTGACATATAACCAGTATAAACTGTCCATTACTCCATAATGAGTAGAATGCCATAGTAATGCCCATCTTATCACTTATTCAAAATTATATTAAAAATATACTTGGCCCAGCTGATGTGGTTCAGTGGTTAAGCATGATCCTATAAACCAGGATATCACAGTTTGACTCCTGGCCAGGGGACATACCTGGGTTGTGGGCTCAATCCCCAGTGGGGAACATGCAGAAGCAGGCGATCAATGATTATCTTTCTCTCTCTCTCCCTTCCTCTCTCTGAAATCAAGAATAAAAAACCCCACATACTTGTTTTTAAGAACCATTTGGTACTTATTATAGTGGGACTTAGTATTCTAATAATGGACATGCAATAAGCGGGCACATATACTAGTACTTTCCAGCCTTGAGAACATGGCAATGACATGATATGAAGCTATTTCTCTTATTCCATCAATCAGTTCTTGAGCACTCTCTCTGTGCCAGGTGCTGGGAAGGTAGAGTAGCAGCTCAGTCACTGCTTTTCAGGTATATACTGTCCAAAGTTTGGTTCCTAAAATCTTCCAGGTTGTTTATTTAAAAGATAGATTCATGGAAGCTAGCCAGACCTATTGAGTTAAATTTCTTAGGTGGCCATTGGAAACCACACAATAATTTTGAGGACCACTGGCTTTTATATAGTTACTTTCTGTTGTCATTACCATCATGATGGTTTGAGTTGTATTTTATGAATCCGTGGGTGTCAAACTTTGGCAGGCATTGGAGTTTCAAATTAAGTAGGTCTGGAGTGGGGCCAGTCATTTGTAGTGCTAACAAATTCTTAGCTGATGCTCATATTGTTGATTTAGGGATATCACACCTTGAGAACCAAAAATTTAAATACTAATTTGTAATATTTTTCAAAGGTTGGTGTGTACTTAGGCTAATCATGTCAAATAAAAACTCAGAGTCACAGGACTTTGGAAATAAAATAGTTTGGTGGTAATGAGGCCCAACTCCTTCCTATGATCCCTGAGTTAAAGGTTCAGTGATAGTGGGCTTTTCTGACCCTTAGTCCAGTTTGCCTTTCACTGATCTTTCTACTTAGAAACATATATCTTTATGTGCTTCTGGGGCAAGTTATCATCTCACCCAGCTGGTGTGGCTCAGTGGTTGAGCATTGGCCTATGAACCAGGAGGTCATGGTTTGATTCCCGGTCAGGGCATACAGCTGGATAACGGGCTTGATCCCTCATGTGAAGTGTGCAGGAGGCAGCTGATCAATGATTATCTCTCATCATTGGTGTTTCTATCTCTCTGTCCATCTTCCTTCCTCTTTGAAATCAATAAAAAATATATTTAACAAAATAAAGGGTAACCGTCTGAACTTAAATCAATAAAGGTCAGAAAGGATGGTGAAATTAGAAATTTTCATAAAACTGAGTACAAAACAATAAGAAATCATATTCCTCATGTGGAGGACTTGTTTGCCTTTTTGGGTATCTTAGTTAAATTGTCAGAGGAGCGATTTCTTTTTATGAAGGGTATTAAAGTACTGAAATGCAAATCTATTGTAAATAAAGGCTGTAGTTTTGGTTGCAGAACCTGTGACCAACTGCCAAGAAAAATATTAACATAGAAACAGATAGTCTGAGAGTATATGAAGAGTGACATTTCAGATAAATATTCAGCACATGACCCCATGAGGACAGCTTTTTCAAATGTATGGCTGCACAGACCCAAGGGCAATATAATGACTGTGTCCAGCTTGTTGTTGACTAAATAAAAAGAAATTTGATTCATCACAGATGAGCAATAATTGTCTTCATAATGAATTATTTATATCACAAGGACATCTGTGGTGTTTTTATGATATCCAAAAAGAGTATGCGCTCAACTTGAAAGGGAAGAGATCTTGCCAGTTTAGAAATGACATCTGGAAGAGTTTGGAATTGAAAGGCTTAGCAAGAAGTAGTGCGGCTTATAGATGCCAAAATTCAAGCAGGTCTCTGAGTAACTGCATGGGTTCTAGACCCCTGAGTTAGGTTGGGTTCTTTAGAAATAAGTCCCAGAGGCAGGAATGTAGGTGCAGGCATTTTAATATGTTTATATATATATATATATATATATATATATATATATATAGAGAGAGAGAGAGAGAGAGAGAGAGAGAGAGAGAGAGAGAGAGAGAGAGAGAGAGAGACACAGAGAGAGAGACAGAGAGACAGAGAGACAGAGAGACAGAGACAGAGAGAGGAAGGGAGAAGAATAAAAACATTGAGAAAGAAACATGATCGATTGGCTATTTCCTACATGCCCCTCACAGGAGATCAAGCCCACAAACTTTTGGTTCCTGGGTCAAGGCTCAACAGCTGAGCTGAGCTGGGCTGGGCACAAGCATTATAAATAGTCAGTGCTCTCAGCTGGTATCCAGTGAGGGATTTGGGAAAGCAGAACACAGAAGGAAATCAAGCAAGAGAAAAGTCCCAAGGTGGACAGATTCACTTGACTGCAAAGGGGAACTAGAGTCTGTAAATTCTGCTTCAGAGTTTTCCTGAATCTGAAGAAGCTGGGCTTTTACGCTCTAAATTTGTCAGCCATTGGCCAAAGGCTGTGTTAATGTGCAGAGTGTGCCCGTAGCCCACAAAATCTCCTGTAGAGGAGCTATAGGTTCTGGGAGTCAAAGTCACTGAAGCTGGGGAGGGGCATACAAGACACGTTGCCAGTGTTTCGAGGGGAACTCAGCATGTTCACATCAACACCCAAGCTTTCCCTTAGCTTTGGGGTTATCACAGGGAATAAACTTCAGGAGAATTATTAGGAAATTTGCTTCCTCACATATAAATCATATTTTCCAACACAGCCTTACATGGTAATAGAGTGGATATTTTGATCTTCATTTGATTGATTCCGAAATCTTTTTCTGACTTTTAAAACCTTTTTAAATTCTTCTAAATGTATATTAAGGGTCCTGTTGAGATTGCTATAATGGAACATGTCTTCTTATAAAATATCTTTGGATTGTACTGACAGGTACCCAACACTTGGGTGTCTCTCAGATAGCTCCACCTGTTTCTTTTATGGTCACACCTCAGTTCAACACTTTCAGAAATCATAACCAGATCTCTGAGGCTCAATACAGTTGTGCACCACACCCTATAGTATGCCTTCCTTCCTCATTTGTTTAATGTAGAATTCTGACTTCCAGATGTAATGTCCTGATGACCCCTGAATCAGGACAGGAAATAATTTTTACATTATGGGACATGGGTTTATCAATTTATATAAGTCATATGTCAATGTATTTATTGTGTCAGTGTGAACTTACAATTATTTTTCTGACCAAGATGGAAATAGGAAGCAAAGAAAAGCTATGAGAGCCATCTTCTGGAGAGATCTGTAACAACCATACAGGATTGTGCACCTCTTCTATATTCCTCCTTTGCACCTCTGCCAAAACTGAACCCACAATCCTTTTCACCAAGCCTGCTTCTTTCTGTGTGACCTACCTCAATGAGAGGAATGCCCATGAAGTTACCCTAGAACTCTAGGAATCATCCAAGTTTTCTAAGCCTCTCTCATCCACATATTTATCTAATCCAGTGGTTCTCAACCTTTTTAATGCCATGACCCTTTAACACAGTTCCTCATGTTGTGGTGACCCCCAACCATAAAATTATTTTCGTTGCTACTTCGTCGCGACCCACAAGTTGAGAACCACTAGCAGGCTTGCCTAAGCCCATGGGAAAACATAGATATTTACATTACAATTCATAACAGTAGCAAAATTAAAGTTATAAAGTAGCAATGAAAAGAATTTTATGGTTGGGGGTCACCACAACATGAGGAATTGTATCAAAGGGTCGTGGCATTAAAAGATTGAGAACCACAGATCTAATCTGTCTTTAACTTCTTCGAGGTAGATCTTTAGCCACTTCTCTCCTTCTCACCACTAATGCCTTTATATAATTTTTCATAATTAACCATCTGAACTATTGACCAAGCCTCCTCTAAAGTTTCCCACCTCCATTATTAGCTCTAACATTTATTTATTTATTTTTAATTAGTGAAAACTTTATTGTAACACAGCCCTAGCTGGTTCGGCTCAGTGGATAGAGCATCAGTCTTCAGACTGAAGGGTCCAATTTTCGATTCTAATCAAGGGCACATGCCCAGGTTTCAGACTCAATCCCTAGTAGGAGATGTGCAGCTGATCAATGATTCTTTCTCATCATTGATGTTTCTATTACTCTCTCCCTCTATCTCTAAAATCAATAAAATATATATTTTTAAAAAAGAAAGTTACATATGTCCCCATTTTTGCCCCATTGACCACTTCTAGGCCCCCCCCCCCAAGCCTTTAGCACCCTATTGTCTGTGTCCATAGGTTATGCATATATGTTCTTTGGTTGATCTCTCCTCACCCACCCACCCTCTCCAGCCTTCCCTCTAACCTATATTTACCTATATTTATAATGCCGTAGAGTTTTTGTTTTCTCTAAAACATGAATTTTATCAGTGCTTATCCTCTGATTTACATCATTCCATGCAACCTACTGTGGAAGGCTGATAACAGCTTCTAAAGATATGTCCAGGTCCTAATCTCTGGCACCTGTCATCTTTATTGTATTTTGGAAAAGGGTCTTTGCAGATACAATTAAATTAAGAATCATGAGATGAGATTATTCAAATTAGCGGGGCAGGCCCTGAGTGCTATCATGAATGTATATATAAGAAAGAGGCAAAGGGAGACAAAGTCATGGAGAAGAAGGTCGTGTGAAGACAGAGCAGCCAAGGATTGCTAACAGCTACCAGAATCTAAAATAGGCAAGAAAGGGATTCTCACTTAGAACCTTCAGATAAAGTGTGGCCGTGTGACACCTTGATTTCAGACTTATAGTCTCCACAACTGTGAGAGAATAAATTATTGTTTAAGTTACTCACTCTGTAGTAATTTGTAATAGCATTCCCAGGCAACTAATAGATCCATTGTCCTTACGATAATGGTCAAACTATTTTTATATTATTCAAGGCTTTCTGTAATCTGGACTCTGCCTTCATTTCCAAACCTAATCTCTTATCATTTCCCAAATTAATTATGTGCTCTAGTGATTGGGAGTGACTGGAAGATTGTGAATTGTGCCATTTCCTTCCTTAACTTCCTGCAATTAATCACATATGCTTATATATTTAAACTCCCCAAATTTCTCGATGTAACAATCAGGCTAATGTGCCAGGAAAATCTGTGTGTGTAGAGCTGGAGTTGGGAGGGGGATCTTAATGTAGTAATTCAAAGTTTAAAAAACAAAACTAATTGAATATGGCAATTTGTATAAAAATCTATTAGCACATTTGTTTGTGATTTATTATCATTAAAATATGAATGAAAATGTATTCTAAATTTAGCTTATACTTATCTTACCTAATAATAGATGTAAATTGACTGTACCTCTGCCACGCCCACAACCAATCAGAGTAAGTATGCAAATTAGAAGGCCTGCTATGAGAGGGAGGGTTGGGGGGCAAAGGGATCTGCAGGAGCTGAGTGCCACAGCAAAGACAAAATTGCAGACTTTGGAGTCTGCAACGAAGCAGCAAAGACCAACCGGCCAGAATCTGCAGCAGAGACAAAGAAGGCAGACTCTGGCCAGAGTGAAGGCCTGGGTCCTAGGTGCCAGAGGAAAACCAATGCTGGAAGCCAAGGGAAGGAAGGCCTATTGCACAAATCTTTTTGTACAATGAGCCTCTAGTCAGGTTTATCATTATTGTGCTAAGTTATTCTAAGGGTGATGGTTGATACTTCATAAAGATTTTGGTTTTTCTTTTTCACTTTTTAAGGAGTAATCCCTGCACATACATGGCCTGTGTGAATAATTATGTTGTTGTCAAACCTATATCCAGTACCCTTTACTGGTCTATGCAACCAGGTCTCAGCTTCTGAGAGTATTGTCTACCAGCCCCCAAACTTAGCAACTTTCAAATATATAGCACAGTACTGTTATTAACAAAAAGTTAATATAGATTAGCTTAAATAACATATAATGTTTGTGTTTTATGAACATGTAACAAAATAGTTGTTTCATTGTAAATTACATGTAATCACAATGCACAGGATTTAGATTCCCAGAACTTATCTTCTAACTGGAAGTTTGTATTCTTTGACCAACATCTCCCCATTTCTCCCACCTCCCTAAGTCCCTAGTAGCCATCATTCTACTCTCTGCTTTTATGAATTTGGCTTCTTAAGATTCCACATATAAGTGGTATCATAGAACATTTGTATTTCTCTGAGTTATTTCATGAAGCATAAAGCAGAAGGCCTCTCTGAAGACCTGATATTAGCTGAGATCTGCACGATAACGAGGAAGAGGTGAAGGTCTGAGAGAGGAATCTCTAGCCAGAGAGAACAGCCTATGGGATAGCCCCGAGTTAGGACAAGCTGTGTGTGGTGAACTCATGGAGATGCGTGGCAGAATCAGAGTGTCTGTTGTAGGGTAGGGAATTTAGGATAACTCTGTAAAAGAGTCATCAAATCATTCTGGGCAAGATACTAAACCTCTATGTCCCACTTTCCTTATCTGTAAAATCAAGCTAGTAATAATAATGTCTGTTAGGTTGACATCAGTTAATATACAGGGAGAATTTAAAATTTTGCCCTCGCCGAAACCAATTTAGCTCAGATAAGAGTGTTGGACTGTGGACTGAAGGGTCCCATGTTTGATGCCGGTCAAGGGCATGTACTTTGGTTGCAGGCACATCCCCAGTAGGGGGTGTGCATGAGGCAGCTGATTGATGTTTCTCTCATTGATGTTTCTGGCTTTCTGTCCCTCTCCCTTCCTCTCTGTAAAAAAAATCAATAAAATATATTTAAAAAAAAACTAAAAATAAAATAAAAATTTGCCCTGTACACAGTGAATTATTATATACTTTATTCTTATTATAGTCACATAAACACAACTTGTTATTTTCAAGTTGTTGACTCAGTCATCACTAACAGCTCAGAACATTTGATTATGTTTGAAAGCATAATGCAAATGTTTTGAACCTTGGAGCACAGCCCAGTTGACAGAATTTGGTGGGGAAAGGAGGGAAGAAATATAGAGAAAGTAATAGTTCAACAACTCATCTCACAAAGTGAGAATCGAAGGCAAAAACTGATAGAATAAGAAAGAGAGGATAAGAAAGCTACTTAGAGTTACCAAAATAACCACCGTGAAAATGGTAATATACTGGTAACTGTTGAGAAGAGGTAGGAAAGGAAGATAGCAGTGGGCTAAATATTCATGTGGCTGAGAACAGTGACCACCTGTGTCAGTGTTACCCAGTAATAGTGACAAAGCTGACACAACCTGTGTCAACATGCCTTAGTTGTTTTTACCAGGAAAACTTCCCTGAGAAAGATAAGGTTATTCATCAATAAATAACTTTCCTGTTGCTTTCCAGAAATTCCAGCAGATCAATTTTTCTGAGACAATATTAGTTCACTTGGGAAAACATTTTGCTTGTCAAACATTTCCTTATCCAGACTCACCTCACTGTGTAACAATGTCCAATCCCAATTGCTTAAAGCCCTTAAGTATAATCCTCAAGAACATACAAAATATATTCTGACTGCCCCATCTGAGACCCTGCTGGGCTCCCTACGGCACTGATGTTTAGCGAGGTTAGCTTTTCTTTGTCTGTAGGCTGTCTGGTAATATTCTGGAGGTATGTGACATAACAGAAAGTCAAAAGATAATAAATGTGGGGAGTGCCCCAGGCAAGACACCTTGAGCATTTCTTAACTGTGGGCTAAATCCAAGGCTCCTGGCTGTCCCTATGGGATCTGCTCATAGCCATTAGCCAGGAAATTCCAATGACAGAAATATACAAAAACCAAACAGAGGTGGAAGCATCTTTAATTAAAAATGTTTCAGCTCTGACCTTTCAGAGCAATTAAGGTTGTTCACCAGCCTTCCTGGCTTCCTATCCACATCTTTCTATTAGTGAGACAGGGATTGGTTTTTGGCACCTTTGTATTTTGGAATATAAATAAACTGCTGCTGTTTGGGTGTCAGATGCTGCCTCTCCATTAGAGAGAACAGACAACCCCCCCCCCCCCGCCCCCTGGGCCCAGCTACTTTTCCTATTACTGCGTCTCTGTCTTCTATACTTTTATTTCTTTATTTTATTTATTTATTTATTTATTTATTTATTTATTTATTTATTTATTTACAGAGCGGATAGAAAGTCAGAAACATAGATGAGAGAGACATGGATCAGCTGCCTCCTGCACGCCCCCTACTGGGGTTGTGCCCGCAGCCAAGGTACATGCCCTTGCCAGAGTCGAACCTGGGACCCTTCAGTCTGCAGTCCGACGCTCTATCCACTGAGCCAAACCGGTCTCGGCTATACTTTTATTTCTTAATTCCCAGCTCCTCTACTCAGAAAACTGGACCCAATCTCTCTCTCCATGCTGGACATGGAAAAGAGAGAAAAAGACCCACAAATAAGGTCTAGTTGATAGTTCAGGACATTAGAAGAAACTTTGTATTTTGAAGATTTGAATGAAGCACCAATAAGTGTACAAAAGAAACATATGGAAATAGTCACTTCGGAAATGGAGTTTAGAAAAAGTCATTTAAAGAGTGGAATCAAGTCTGAAGAGGTTTGCTTTTCATCTAAGATTGTAGGCATTATTTTGACTTGACATATGGATTTTGCTTTGACAAATTTAAAAAGCTATACAAAATGAAGAGATAGAAATTAATGGAAGCACAAAATTCAGCACTAAAATATTATGCTTCAATTATTTAGAATGTGACACCCTGTGGGCCTTTCAAGATTTTTCCTGATTTAACTTAATTCCACTAAACCAGCAGAGTATCTGGTCCATAGTAGGCATCCAGACCCATCAAACAATTGTGGAATTAAGCTTGCACTTGCATCATGTAGCAGTGGAAAATGTGTCAGTGTTCATTTGCTGGTCTGTTAACTTTCAATTGAATAAACTGTCAGTTTAGAGGTTGCTTAGAGACCCTCCTTTGGGATCAGGAATAAAGTGGGTATGGACCAGGCTTGAAGAGAATGAACCTACTTCTGTGTCTTTTTATGTTCACTCTGAGTCCACTTTTGAAGACTCAGGGCTGCAAGGTAAGCATGTGTGGCAGTTAAGGGAATGTATGGGTCAGCTCTCCCTTTAAGAGAGAACCTTCCACGAGAGGTAGCTGACCGCCTCTGGCATCATTGAAATCTTTAGCAGCATTCATGTGGAGCTACACTCTCTCTGGATTATACCTATACTATTGCAGTGAGGAAACAGACAGGTTTTCTCTGCCCAAAGCAGGATTTCTCCAGGGCTGCCCATCGGCCCAGCCTCGACTTCCTCAGAGCCATGCTGTGGTCTGAGGCTCCTCCTGCCCTCTTACCTTCTCTTACTTTTTTTCACAGGTAGTAGATCACATTGTGGGTGGAAGGCTTTCCCTCCTTATTGCTCTTCCCTCTTCTTTTTATTTTTTCATAGGATTTTCCCCCAACAGATCTTTTGCACACACAGCTGTTTCCCAGGCATCTACTCCTCAGAAGACCTGAAATAAGAGCCAAGGGCTTAGCTGTGGAAGTGAAGGGAAGGAAGATGCTTGCCCTCCCCTTTGTAAGGGATAGAACTGTGTCCCATGGCCCCTTCTCCTCCCGTGGCTTGGAAGGAGCTTAAGCAACCATTGGAAGCCCTTATGAAATTCTCCTGGAGAAATGAATATGTAAGGCTCTTGCTTTGCTATATCTCCTTTTCTGGTCAATTCCTCAGAGGATCAGATTCCCTCAGAGATTATGGACATTGGGCAATGGTCTGTATTTTAGCAAACTGTCTAAGGAGACAGCGTGCCTATGCATTTGTAGGTGAGCCCCTGGTTTCATGCAAAGCACAGCCTGCATGACATGGATTATAAGAAAGATACAGCCTTATGTGTGAGGTACAGACAGGGTTCATACATTCTGGTCAACAGGGACATGGGACACCCAAATCTCCCATCAAAGAGGGCTCGATGCCCAGCTGCCAAGAGTGCAGTCAGCAGTTGGCCACAGGATCCAGCTCCTTCAGGATCTGTCTTGCCCAGTTCATGCCTCTCTGGGGCCACCAACAGCCCAAGACTGTGAGGCAGGGGCACAAAGGCACGACTTGAACAGACAGTACTTACACCGGAGCTCCTAATTGGGTGGGCACTGATTCCTTGACTCCTCCTGAAAGTCCAGCTTCCCCTCAGCTTTCCACAGTGTTGATCTTGAACCCCAAACTGTTTTGGAATCTGATTCTAGAAAAATTCAACCTGCAACAGCCTCTGAATGTAAATGTATGAGAAAGGAGAAACAAGGAGAAAATGTAAATGAATTTAAAGAAAATTAATTTCTAGCATATGGAGAAATAAAATGTGTGTGTGTGTGGATGTCTTAGGACATATTACCTTGAGAAACTGCTCTGCATTACTAGTGTATACAGTTTTACAAAACAGAAAAAGGTCATTGACCCACAGTGTCAAGAACATGGGCCCACATGTGTGACTTTTTCCTATGCTGGAATCACATTGCTATGTATGGGAGACATTTGTGGAGCCTTCATTTCCATGTGGAAGCTTCGGAAGAAAAAGAACCACTTTGTGTCTCTGGAGAGGACACTCTGATAATTGAGGAATATCCAATGTATTTTTTGTGAATTTCAGAGAGACACAAAGCAGATAAGCTGCCAAATGAAATTTCACATGTTGGGCATATTCCTAGTGGTCAGAGAGAAAGAATTCAGAAGAGCTATTTGGGTAAGTGCTTTCAGAGACAACTTCTCTAAATTTCAGAAAAGGTGAATTGGGAGTGGGAGATCCCTCCTGTCTCCAGGCTGAGAAAGGGGAATTCTGTTACCTGCACCTTGCACCGGTGCAAACGGGTTCCCCGGGAGATCCCAGTGGCATCTCAGTTCTGTGGTCAAGGTGGTGCTGGGGGAACCAGGTTCCAGTGTAGACTCTGCCTGGCTCTCACTCACTTAGCTTCCCTGGGCCTCCGTGTCCTCCCCTACAGACCAGGATTTTATTTTATTTTATTTTTATTTTATTTTTATTTTTTTAAATATATTTTTATTGATTTTTTTTTGCAGTATAACTTATAATTAATAGTAGTACATGTTTTCTTTTCCCCCTACCCCCAGCACATATCCCCACCTTCCCCCCTCACCGCCCCAGTGTCTTTCATTCATTGGTTATGCTCATATGCATGCATACAAGTCCTTCTGTTGATCTCCCCCCGCATCCGCTTCCCATCCACCCAAGCCTTCCCCTGTAGCTTGACAGCCTGTTCAAGGCCACCCTGCCTCTATATCAATCACTCTCCCGTTTCTTTTCTTCAAAAATATCTTGCCTCTGCATACTAGAAATAAATGTATAAGAACAAAAAATGTTTCAGTCTCAGTTTCAATGTCCAACTGTTCTGAGTCTCAGTTTCAGTGTCAAATAATTCTTTATGTGTACATGTCAGCAATGGTATCCAGATGGTGGACACATCGTGGCAATGCAAGATCCATCCTCTCTGGTTTGGTCCTGGGCTGCCTGCAGACATGCACAGCTGCTGACTGCTAGCTTGGCAAGGTGTCGTCAGTGTCCCCCATCTCTGGACCATCCTCGTGACTGGAACAGATCCATCAGTTCCTCACAGTCACAGGAACCCACATGGTCTTGGAGTTGTTCTCTGAAGACACACAAATACATTCTCGACCAAAAGTTAACAAAGGAATCCTCTATGCAAAATAGACTTGGGATCCTTTTTAATTTTTGCCTAAATGATTTTCCTTTGACTTATTTTGACACCATGTGTGTTTTTTCATGGGTGTCCTGCAATTGGTTTTACAAATGGAATTTACTTTACTGGAGTAAGAATTTTCTAGATGTATTTTACTTACTCGATATATTTTTTTTTCCTTGCATGATATTACCCCACTGTCCCCTCCCCTTTTTTGATTAATGGGGACTTTTGGAAATTTTATCTTGCAGTCTTGGTAATTTTAAATTTTAATTTTTGCACACAAATATGACTGCTGTAGGTTCTTTGGATGTTAGGCAATTTTACAGTGAGACAAACTACTAATAGATTTTTTAGTTAATGTTTTAGGAAAAGCTTTTTGTCCGGTACACTATAATTTTCTTGAGTATTCACTTATTTCACTTGGCCAATTTAATTAATCTGAAAACTTGATTACTATTTTCCTGTCAATTTTAATACTCAAGCAGAAATCTTAGTTTACCCTGTAAATACTAGTGGAGAGGAATATTTGCAATTTTGAGTAGGTCCTGAGCATTCCTGGTAATAGACTGAATTTAGATATAGAGCAGCTATTGCTGGCCGAGTCTCTGTCTGCCACCTGGGTCCCGGTATGAGTTGTGTGTGGGAGGCGAAGCAGCCATGGGGGTAGGAGACCTCCCTCAGGAGGGGTGAGAATTCAAACCCCTGCAAGGTTTCTGGATGAGGGTCTGTGCCCCACCTCTGTTGACCTTTTAGTTCTCTCCTGTTGGCCCCTCTGCGACTGTGCCTATCTTAGGTTGTTCCTTCCCTGAGGAATCTTACCCGTCTCTGGCTAACCAGCCATCCTCCGGGGCCAAACAGGGTGGTGTGAGGTTCAGTTCTGTCTCCTTTGTAGTCTATGCCCCTGTGGCCTCCACGTCCAGTACCTGCCTTAGTGTCCCCTCGCCTGCTGGCGGGGTCCCTGTACTGATCACATATCTCGGGTGACCCAGGTTTCTTCTCCAGAGAGGGCCCAGCTCACATCATTCAGACCAGGATTTTAGTAAATACATTTTAAGGTTATTGTGAGGCTTTCATGTATGTGTTTGGGTAATCCCTTCCAATAGATTGGCTGATCATTCATTGGCCAAGTTATGCCCCCCGGAGAAGAGTACATTGGTTAAAATCTCCCGTGTTAACTATAAAACCATCAGGGAGCCGTGGACACTCAGAAGGGTGGATTCTAGAGAGAGATAGTTACATTCATGGGGATGAGTCCTCTGAGATCCTACCACGGAGGAGACATATGCTGAGGCCTCAGAGAAGGCCACTTCCCATCACACCTGCTCACGCCGTCGTTCAAGAAAAGCTCTCCCCTAATCCATGCAGTTTCTTGGCTCAATCTCCATCTTGTCTGTGATGATTCCATAATTATAAAGTCTCCTAGTATAGATTATGGGGACTCACTAATTATAGATGCTTAAAATATGCTAAAATAGAATACTGAAAAATTGAGTTCCTGCGCACACACAGAGCTGATTAGATCATTTCCAGTATAGCATGCCTGCCTGCCTCAATTCTTACTTTTGAAGAAGTCCCAAATGTAGCCAGCAGATGGCGACAGGTGATCATATTTGAAATGAAGGAAAACCGGTTTTCAGTAGTTTTTGGAGGCACCACTCTCTTCAATTGATTTTTGTTTGTTGTTTTATCTTCCCTTTCCTTTCAATGAAGTGAAGTTTGTGCCTTAAGGTGGAATTAAAAACACTCAGAAAGATTGTAAGGAAACATAGCAACTCAAAATACAGCTTAAAATCTTCAAAACTTTTATATTTAGTTTCAAGTTTTTTTTTGTTTGTTTGTTTTGTTTTACTTTTTTTTGGAGGCGGGGAGGGCAAGCTTTAGAAATGGGGAGGAGTAAAAGGGTAAATATTTTGGACACTTGCCCACATGGAGGTAAATAGCTTGTAATGAAGCTGTTCATTTCTGGAATACTCAGATAATGTAACCTGGCCATTAATGGGTCTGGCTGCTTGTCACCACTTGAGCCAATCCACCAGAGACAGGGTTGAATCATATATAAGCATTTATTCCAATAATGCCAACAGTCTGGGCGAGCAGCAGGTCATCCACAAAAATCTGCTCTGCCCCCACCATAAATCAGCTGCTTATTGGGTAGAAGGAAAAAAAGATTACATGGGGAAGTAGGCAAAAGGGATAAGAATGGGTATATAAAATGGGCAGTTTACAGATAATGCTGATTGGGGGTTTGTAAGAGCCTGCAGGTGTACAAAGAACTGGGGGCTTTCAAAAGGCTGGTGGCTCTGGTTTCTGCAACAGGTTGGTGATCTGTCCATGATAGTAGGCAGCTCCCCTATGTGGAGGATGGGCCTCATTTCCAGGTTAGCTCCCAGTTCTTACCTGCAACTCCCAGCCATGTTAGATAGACTGTACTTTCTTTAATCAGAACAAAAACAATCACCGTTAACAGAGGGTGATTAATATTTTGTATAATTATAGATGGTCTCCAATATTCTATTTCTGCCCCTAAGAATACTGCTTTCAACAAGTGTTCTTTGTATTTTACTCTCATACCTATTTGGCCAAAAATTGTGGGCTCAGCCTTTAGAAGATTCACTTTACAGATCATAAATGTTCTAAATGTTTAATTCTTAAACTCAGAATGCAGCCTGAATTCCAGCGCTGAGTTTTGCTTCTATTGAAGGTTATCTATCCACTGTCTCCAGCTATGTGCCTGCAGATGAGATGCCAGGGGGTCACGCTGTGTCTGAACTTGGTAAGAAAAGCCTTAAGAATGTTTCATTTCTCTCCAGACATAAAGATTCTTTGTGCACAAATGCTCTGTATTGCTGGGACACAGTTACCCATGGGCAGAAAGGAAGGCAAAGAGAAACAATAAGAATACTATTAGCCAAGTGTGTAGTTATTTGCTAAGGTCAATGTTAGGATTAGGAAAGATTACAAAAGATGTCAATGGCAAAATATAAAAATTGTTTATGTACTATTTCCTGACTTTTGAAAATGACTTTAAAATGGTAGAGCCTTGGCTGTTTTCTGTGTTAAAATTTATTCTATTGCTTCAGAATTGTGGTGCCACAGTGAGAGGGGATGTCTATATTTCCAAGTGAACAAGGTCACGTTGGAAGACCAGAGACAAAGCAGAGGAAGTGTGTGTGTGTGTGTGTGTGTGTGTGTGTGTGTGTGTGTGCGCGCACATGGGTAAAGAATATTTCTGCCTTTGCTTTGTGCCACAGATCCTACACACAGCTATTTTGTGAGTAGTGGCTCCACTATAAAGCTCACTGTTACTTCTGTAGCTAAGTGAAAGGCGTTTGTATCCCCATGAAAACATCCTTCTAAATGCGTGACTAGTTATGCTTATCCAGTTATCCAAGGCACTGAAAAACAAAACATAGACAAAAATATATGAAAAACAATTTTTAAAAATTTAAATTACAGTTGATATTAAATGTAATTTTTTATTAGTTTCAGGTGTACAGAGTGGTTAGACCTAACTGTAATTTACAAAGCGATCCCTTAATATTTCAAGTACCCACCTGGCATAATACTTAGTTATTACAATATTAGAGACCCAGTGCATGAAATTCATGCGTGTGTGTGTGGAGTCCTTCAGCCTGGCCTGCGCCTTCTCCAATCCAGGACCCATCAGGGGATGTCCGACTGCTGGTTTAGTCCCAATCCCTGTGGGCAGTTGACAGTCAAACATACCTCTCGCAATCTGGGACCACTGTCTCCTAACTGCTCACCTGCCTACCTGCCTGATTGCCCCTAACCACCTCTGCCTGCCAGCCTGATTGTCCCTAACTGACCTCCCCTGCTGGTCTGATCACCCCTACCTGCCTCTGCCTGCCAGTCTGATTGCCCCTAACTGCCCTCCCCTGCTGGCCTAATTGCCCCTAACCACCTTTGCCTTGGCCCTCACCACCATGGCTTTGTCCAAAAAGATGTCTGGTCTAATTAGCATATTACCCTTTTATCTGTGTACATTATTGACTATGTTCATTATGCTGTACTTTACCTCACCATGGCTATTCTGTAATCACCAATTTGTACTTCTTAATCTCTTCATCTTTTTGACCCAGTTCCCCAAAACCCCAACACATCTGGCAACCATCAGTATGTTCTCTGTATCTGAGTCTGTTTCTATTTTATTTATTTTGTTCTTCAGATCCTCATATAAGTAAAACCATATGATATTTATCTTTCTCTGTCTGACTTACTTTGTTTAGCATTATACCTTCTAGGTCCATCCATATTGTCAGAACTGGTGAAATCTCATTCTTCTTTATGGCCAAGTAATATTCCATTGTGTACATGTACCACCTCTTCATTACCCAGAAAAAAACACACGAAATTTTAAAGACCTTCAGAATTTTTAATTTGAAATTTTATACCAACTAGTACCTACATTGAATATCCTGAACAAAATTTTACAAGGTCAACAAAGAAATCACCTCTAATATCTATTTGTAGAAGTATAAAGATTGTAACTTTGACTATGAAAAGGGGGAATACACCCAAAGAAACTCACTGTAAAAGAGAATTTTTAAGCAACTTACTTAAAAAATTTCCAAATATTTTTTAATCTGAATCTAAAAATTCTTGAGTATTAAATAGATTTTTTAAAAAGAACAAAATGTGAATAGTTAAACATAGAACTACTTGTTATGTACACAAGTGTCTAGCTTAAGACCCTGAGAGAATTAAAACACGTGCCTCTGGAATCTTCCTTGAAAGTAAAAGTCTAACCTGCTTGAGTGCCAGCTTTGTGAGTTTTCTAATCCTAAAGAGCAGCCTGAGGATTCTCAGACCATGCAAGGCTGAGGTGGAGGAAAGTCCAGGGTTTAGTTAGGGTAAGGGGGCTTCTGCCCCATGCAGTTTCCAGATAACACTGTTCTTCTGAGGCTGACCAGCAGACCTGGAGTGATGAATGAATGGATTACTCTGACAAAACATTTGCTATGCAAGAGAGGCGAAGGGACAGCCTGGCTAAAGGGACCAGGCAGCCTCAATTGCCTGCCTCATTAGCCTTTTATTGTAACAGTTTGAGATAGTTTAGGATACAATCAGTAGGGAAAGTAAACTATCTTAATAGTTTAAGATACAATCAGTAGGAAAAGTTTAAGATACAATCAGTAGGAAAAGATACAATCAGTAGGAAAATTAATCTTGAGGGGACACATGTATTTGTAGTGTCCTTTAAGCAAGGACACTTAAAGATTAAGATTAAGGCTTCCAGTAAACACCTGGGATTTGCACATGCACAGATTTGTTTGGAAAGGTCAAGGAATAATCAGGGCACCATCTTCGACACTCCCCTGAGTCTCCCCCAGTCGGAATTCTGATAAACAAGGCCAGTGGTTTTCCACAAACTTCCCTTTTCTCAGAATATCCTCCTTACAACTTTCCAATCAAGTCTCTTGTGCTCCCCAAGACTGTTGGATCACTACCAGTCACCTAGTTCAAAGCCAATGTGCCTGACACTTGAAAATACCAAAATTCAAGCATCAGACTGTGGAATAAGAAAGGTTTGTTGATGGAGAAGGCACCAGTCAAGAAGATGGGTGACCCACTGGTGCCTCAGATCCATCTTGCTCATTGGACCAGCCCCAGGATTTTAAGGACCTGGAGGAGGAGGTATGCCGACATGCTGGTGGGATGAGTTTTATTTGGAGGACCTTGGAATTTGGCCGTTTATGGTAAAGAGTGGTGGTATTCAAGTTCTGGTTATGACCTCGTTCTTCGGTTCCATGGGGGTGGGCGGGAAACAGGTTCCCACGCAACTAGGAGTCCACGTTCTCGTCTTTTCACATGCTTTGGCTGTGTAACATAGTTTTGGTCTGTCATCTTGGTATTGTTGTCTCTGAAAAAAAAAAAACAACTCTCACTAGCTGGTTGTATAGTTACAAACCCACTCCAACCTGCTCACACACTCAAACACAAATACACCCAGGACCACAGAGCCCAGGCGTCAGGGAAAGAGCACTGCCTGAGACTCAGCGCCCTCGCCCTCAGAAGTGCCAAGCACCATGCCTTTTCTTCCCATGCCTTCCTCTCTCCTCTGCTGTATAGAGAATCCACCCTCCAGCCTTTTTGCTCCTGGGAGAAGTTTGGCCTGTGATTGCTGGTGGAGAACGTGGTTGAGCCCCCGTCTGCAGCTGTGAGAGAGGCAGAGGGCTTTGAGAAGAGCCGCTGGACTCCATACTAGTGGCTACAAGGAAATCTCTGGGCTTTGGGTCACCAGCTCACTGCCTGCTGCACTGGTGCAGACAATAAAGGATCAACTATTCCACCAAATGAAGATTCACTGCTTTTCAGTTCATTTCTCATGGTCCTTCTCCCTGTAAACTCTTTTGTGTGTACTTTTCCTTCTGCCTGTATTAACAACTTGTGAGAAGGTAAGGAACAGTGTGCCTCAGGCTCATTCTGAAGGCTTTCTGTGTGAACCTCAGAGAAAGATACCTATTTGCAATTCTGGCAAATCTGCAGCAACCCTGGCATTATTTGTCCACTTTCCTGGGGGTCTATACAACTAGTTGCCTTTTTTTTTTTTTTATAGAGGAAGAGAGTAGTAGGAACAGCAGGGTGAGGGAGAGGTGAAAGGAAAACACAGTTGTGGCTTCTGGAGAATGTGCTTAGATTATGGGTTTGCAGAGTACTTGCTCTGATCACTACAAATTCCAATCTGACTTTACAATTCAAGAAAATATGGGGGGTTAATAATAAGTATTATTTGTGTTGCAGAATATTCACAGAATAGACAATTCTTATACTCAAAGTTCAAGCATTATCATTTAGAGGAGTACAATTCAGCATTTATATAATGTATAATAAAGCTTAATATGTGAGCCCAAAATTGCAGGGTTTTCCCTGCCTGTTTTCTAATGTATATTTTATAAGTGCACAGTGATGACACAAGTGTCTGATAATTGCTGCAACTTATAGTATTTGCTAGAGGGCAGAGGTAGTTCCAAAGATATATACAAAAAATGAATTTTTAACTTTATTAATTTTAATATCTTGTAATCAGATACAGAGCCAAGAAATAAAATCTTCAGAAATAATCCTAAATTATTATCACATGTCTTTGTGTATAAAGCAGTTCTATGCACTATGAAAATCTTTTTCTCTTAACTTATTAAACTTTATTGAAAGTATGACAGATGTACCATTTTTTCCCATTGATCTCTTCTACCCTCTACAACCACCACCCCCAGGCCTTTACCATACTATTATCTGTATCCATGTGTTGTGCATATAAGTTCTTTGATTAATCTCTTCCCATGCCCCTCTCCCCTACCTTCCCTCTGTGACTTGTCAGTCTGTTCCATGCTTCTATGTCTCTGTATCTATTTTGTTCATCAGTTTATTTTTTTCATTAGATTCCACATGAGTGAGATCATAAGATACTTGTCTTTCTCTGACTGGCTTATTTCACTTAGCATCATACTCTCTAGATCCCTCCATGATGTCTCAAAGTGTAAGAGATCCTTTTTTTTTTTTTTTTAAGTGTTCCATAGTATTCCATGGTGTAAATGTACCATAGCTTTTTTATCCTCTGAACTACTGATGGGCACTTGGCCTGTTTCCAGATCTTAGCTATTTTAAATTGTGCTGCTATGAGAATAGGGGTGCAGACATTCTTTCTGACTGGTGTTTTGGGTTTCTTAGAAGGAGGATCACTGAGTCAAATGGCAGTTCATATTTACTTTTTTAAAGGAAACTCCATACTATTCTCCACAGTGACAGCACCAGTCTGCTTTCCCACTAGCAGTGCATGAGGGTTCCTTTTTCTCTATATCCTTGCCAGTGCTTGTCCTCTGTTGATTTGTTGATGATAGCTATTCTGATAGGTATAAGGTGATATCTCATTGCTGTTTTAATTTATATCTCCCTTATGATTAGTGACATAGAAGATTTTTTCATATGTCTTTTGGCCATCTGTATGTCCTCTTTAGAGAACTATCTATTCAGGTCCTTTGCTCATTTTTAAAAAATTATTTGATTGTCTTCCTTTTTGTCTTAAATGCACATGTAAAGTCAATCTTAAAGATATGTATTTATAATATTTATAAACATGTGCATATTTATGCTACCCAAAAGCACCTATAATTACATGTTTTTCTGTGTATGTATCATTTTTAAATTAGTTTTGCTGACTTATTAGGTTTGTTTTTCAACCTTTCTCCCTCTTTCCCCCAATCTCTCTCTCCTTCAGACAAGGCAGCTAAATTGCCCTTGAACCAGTTTCAGACTTGAAAGATTTAGTCAACAAAAACACTTTGTAACATTTTTGGTAGGAGTTCTTAACAGATGCATTCTTCCTCTTGAGATTTTCCCTACTGTTTGATCTTTTCCTCCAAAGTAATTCCTTATAACACTTTGGGCAAAAACCCAGGAGGGGTAATTATGCTGAGATGGGCCCACAGCCAGGACACTGCATCTGTCCCTTAGGACAATAGCTGTCATCCCTGTAAGGCTGCCCTAGCCATTGTGGCTGTGGGCTGCCAGGACCCCCAGGGACTCAACAAGAGAGGATGGCTGTCTAGATTAGGTGATGGGTCAGAGACTTGTATTGGGCTGATCTTCTTTAAAGCTACTGAAGTAAGCATTACCCAGGACCTTTAGGGAACAAAGCACGGAGTGAGGTAATGGAGGCAGAGACAGTAGCATAGAATCAGGATGTCTGGTGAAGCAGAACTTTTCTATTGTTTTTAGTTATTTAAAGTTGCCAGCTGCTACTCTTTCTAGAGTGAAGTCACCAGGCCAACATAGGGAACTCAACTCGTCCAGGGATATATATCTTGCTCTTTTAAGTTATGCTACTGTAAGGCAAAAGAGGATATTTGTTCCTATGGGCAGTCATAGAAATGGACTTCTTGTGGGGAGTTTCAGGTGAACATAGACATTCAGGGTCCTGCCATCCCTCTCTGATAGCCTCTTCCACAAGCTTCATAGTTTTAGCTCATACTGTAATCTACCACATGTCACTAAGTGAGAGCTGCGACAATGAGAGCCCAGGCCATATTCAGTCAACACCATAGTTGGCCATTGAGGATGCTACAGTGCTTCGGTCACCCAGGACTTCTGACCTTGAACAGTGCACAGTGGATTGGAGGTGAAAGATGAAACAGAAGGAGCAGAGAGAGAGAGAGAGAGAGAGAGAGAGAGAGAGAGAGAGAGATAAAGAGAGAGAGAGAGAGCAGGGTACCAGGACACAGACTTTATTGAGGCCACCCTTCCCAAGGGAGAAAGAGCTCACGTGCGGGGTAAAGGCAGAGAAACCAAGGGAGGGGAGAAGGGGACCCAGCCGGACCGCCTCCCGGACTGCCTGGGAGAACAGTCCGGGAGAAAAGGTGCCACGTGGCACACCGAGACACCCTTTTTAAGGCAGGGGTTGGGCCCAGGGCGGAATGGGAAGGGGTGGGACACAGGGCACTCTGGTATGTGATTGATTGGTGGCTCAATGTCTCTGTCAATTACATCATAACTCTGCCCACCAGTTGGGAGGGGGATACCTATCAGGAGGGGAATGAGATGGGATGGCACCTTTCAGGAACCCTGTTCTGTATTTATTCGTCCAAATCTGACTTAGTCATTTTCTGTCACTCCTTAACAAATTTACAAAATTTTAGTGGCTTAAAACATCATGAGTGTATTCTCTCAGTCTCTGTGGGTCAGCATTCCAGATGTGGGTTACCTGGATCCTCCGCTTAGGTTCTCACCTGGGTGAAATCAAGGTGTCAGGGCTGCAATCTGAGCCAAGGTCTCTCAAGTTCACAGATTGTTGGCCAAATTCAGGGCTTACAGTTGTAGAATTTAATTCTTTAGCAGTATCCTAGCAGGCTCCCACTTTTCCATATCAGGAAGCTTTCTCCACAGCATGGCCTTTGTGTCTCCAGAACCACCGGAGTGTCTCTGCTGACTCCTCCCTTTTCTGACCTGTACACTCTCTCTCTTGAGGGCCTTACCAAATTAGGTCAAGTCCAACCAGAATAATCTCCCTCACAATTACTTTAGAGTCAGACAATTAAGGACCTTAATCATATTTACAGAATCCCTTCCCTTTTTCCAGATAACATAATTAATCACAGAGTGGCATCCTTGGTAGTCACACACACTCTAGGGGAGGAGATTACACCTGGACCCCAGGAGTGGAGGTCTTGGAAGAATTCTGCCTGCCACACTCCCTTTATTCTGAAAACATTCCCTTTATTTCCAAGTTAAAATTTTAATGTTCTAGCCAGCAGATTTCCACTCCATATAGATATTCTAACTAGATATTGTAAATATTTCATTATCTATTCAGTAATGAAAGAAATTCAACTAGAAACTTCTCAACTGGCATAGTATCACATTCATTGAAAATACTTAGAATTCTTTACTTAATTGTGTGTTTTTTTATTCAGTCCAACTTGAATATATCAGAGAAGCTTAAAGGCATCAATTATAGATGAAAGAGAACTTAGAACCCAAGCTAGTTTGGCTCAGTGGATAGAGTATCAGTCTATAGACTGAAGGGTCCCGGATACAATTCCTGTCAAGGGTACATGTCTGGGTTATGGGCTTGGTCCCCAGTAGGGGACATGCAGGAGGTAGCTGATCAATTAATTTTCTCCAATCCATGTTTCTCTCTCTCTCTCATTCCCTTCATCTCTGAAATCAATAAAAATGTATTTTAAAAATATATATAAAAAGAAAAAATTCTGAGGGATGATTTTTCAAAAAGAAAAAAGAGAAATAGTTACATGTATGGATCTTCTAATTTATTATAATACAGAATATATATTTTATATACATAAAATCTAATTCCCTTTATTAATTCTTAGAATACACATATCTTTTATATCTTAATCAACAAATCTAAACCTGCCTAGAGAATTTATTTTCATTTACAGATGAGGAGTATAGTATTAAATAATGTATAAAGAAAACTAAATAGGTGAGTTATGTCAGTTATGTCATGCCACAAGGTTCATGAGAAAACTAAAGCTAGAATAGAGATCTTTAAGGCCTGTAAAACTTTGAAAATGTCATGCTTCTTTAACTTTGAACTACAAACATCTAAGTCTCCCTGCTCAAAGCCTATAAGTTAACGGATCCTCTTTGCCTGGTGTGTTTGAGAAACAGCACTGAGCACACTTGCTCTGCATAGTCAAAACCTCACTTAACATTGTCAAATAGGTCTTAGAAACTATTACTTTAAGCAAAATGACATGTAGGGAAACCAATTTTATGTTAGGCCAATTATATAAACAAGAGTTAAGTTCTAGGACATGTTTCTCACAAAAATATCACCAAACCTCCAAATAAAGACCCAAAACATTTCTAATATCAATCATTAAAATAAATGTGAACTACATATACATTTAAGAATTATGAGTTGGAAGATATTCTTTGAAGTGAAAGAATATCTTCACTCTCCTTGGATAATCTAGAATTTGGGATTTTGCATTTGGCTGTTCTTGTACAATGAAAAATGGAATCCAACTAAATTTCTTAATGCATTTTAAAACAGCTTTATTGGGATATAATTTACACCATAAAATTCACCTATATGATCTCAGTGAATTTACTGAGTTTTGCAACAATGAACGTAATCTAGTTTCAGAACATTTCTACCATGCTGATAAGATCCCTCAAATTCACTTAAGTTAATTCCCATCCTCTGCCCTAGCCCCAGGTAATTACTAACTTCTTGCTTTTTCAGATTTGCCTGTTTCAGCATTTCATATGGATGATATCGTATACTATTTAGCCTTTCATATGTTTTCTTTCATTTTATATCATGTTTTAGTGATTTATCCATGTAGAATTTACCAAAATTATATTACTTTTTTGCTGAATGGTATTCCATTGTGTGATGATACCACAATTCATTTAATTCCATTCAGCAGTTGGTGGACAATACATTTGGTTCCAATCTGTCTATTATGACAATTCTGTTGTGAACATGAGTGTGCACGTCTTTGAGTGGACAGAGGTTTTCAATTCCCTTGGGTAGAAAATACCTAGGGATAGAATTGCTGGCCTATGTTGTAAATTAACAGTTTACTTTTAAGAAACTGTCAAACTATTATCCAAAGTGACTGTTCCATTTTATGTTTTGTTTAATCACTAAAATTTAAGGTTCCTGTTTCTCTACATTCTTAACAATTTCCTATTGTTTTTTTTTTAAATCACAGCCATTTTAGTGTATGTGAAATGGCATCTTATGTTTTTATTTGTATTTCCCTAATAATTAATGATGTTGAACATCTTTTTTCTGTGCTATTTCTTTGATGAAATGTGATGCATATTAAAATCTTTTGCCCATTCTATAGTTGAGTTGTTTACCATATATATTGATCTATAAGACTTTGTATATTCTGACTATACATTTTTTATCTGATATGATTTGCAGATATTTTCTTCTAGTTTATAACTTGTCTTTTATTTTCTTAATAGTAATTTTTGATGCACAGAAGTTTTGAATTTTAGCAAAGAACAATTTGTTATTTTTTTTCTTTTATATGTTCTGCTTTTAGTGTCATATCTAGAACATATTTACCTAAGGTCTGAAATATTTCCTCTTTTGTTTTCTTCTAAAAGCTTTATAGTTTTAGCTCATACTGTAAGTCTCTTGCCTTTGAACATAGAAGATGTTCTAGGATCTGAGCCCAACAATAGCACAGTGCCATGAGGAATTGGAAGTTTCTGAGCTTCTATCTGTTTATTTATTTCTTCCCATTTTATTGATGGGATAGTCACTGGCACCACTCAAACCTGCACAAAAGATCAGCATGATCATCCATACTTTTTTTGGCTTTGTTTTGTTTCTTAATAAGCTTCCAACTTGTTAGCATATACCTTTCCCAGGAGAAAATTTGATGACAAAAATGTTATTATTTCAAAAACTTTCCTGCCAACTTTGGATTAGTTCCAGGCTACATCAAATAAGATGATGCGCGTGAAAATGTTTCTAAAACCATAAGAATGCCACACAAATGCTCAGAATCATCACAATTGCACGCAGAGAGTAAGAGTAAACAGAAGCAACTGTCATGTTTTTAGAGGGCTTACACAAAATGAATGGTGATGTCAGCATAAGAAGGTAAAAACCAGATTTGTAGATAATCCACAACTTTGTTAAAAGTTGACTTTATCTGTATTACCCAAATTATTAAGGAGTTGGGTCAGGATCAAAGAGGTTCCTCTTGCTTGGTTGGATATGGGGGATAAGCGTGTCTTAGTAATCAGTATGTTCTCTTGAGGTGAGGTAGGAACTTTGCCCTGAGATATTGATTTCTCTTGTTAATGGATGGCCTTCCTCCATGGGTGTAGGTGGAATTAGCATTTGCTTTTATATAATGCTGAAAACCCCAACAACTTAAAATTATCCTCTACATAGTGAGATAGTTATGTTGCTTGAAATTTCCAGGATTAGTGGACACTTAAGGGCAATTTATGAAAGTGTAAATATTTGTACTGAGTCAAGGAATTACTACTTAGGGCTAACAAAACACTTTGCTAGAGCTATAGCCCTTATTAATCCCCTTGCTATCAACTGTCACCCAGCAGAGTTTTGCTCACAGCCCAGATCCAATTTGGAGAGAAGTGGGGAAGGTGTAGAACCTTGTGCAGATTACTGCTGGAGTTGGTGATATAGATGCACAGGTCCCGGCAATTAGCAAGAATAAAAAAGGGATTGCTGTCCTGGAGGTTGGGAAAGATCCCCAGGGAAGGGAAGATGGAGGCTATGATGGTACTGTGTTCCCATAGAAAAATATTGCCTCTGCAAAGCCCTGGCTCTGCATTATGATGAACATTAATATTTTCAGCCAGCTGACAACTTGAAGTTCTCCATTCTTGGGCTGTTCATTATTTTACGTAGTGTTTCTCAGGCATCCCATTTCTGTATCCAAAACCTGGATGTTTTGTGGCAGTATTTATTAGCATTTATTGACCACAGTTCTTCATGGATAGTTATTTTTGTATTCCCTATTTTATAGAAGATAGGTCAAAATCTTGCTCTGCTATAGGGCATTAGACATTGACCCATGATGATCATTATAATCCAGGGAAGCTACACAGCATCAGACAATCCATCTAAAAAGTTTGGATATCAAAAAGTTGTGAAGAAGCCATTGGAATTTCACAACAGCCCCAAATTTACTCCCTACATTAACACTGTGAATACTTAGGCAGTGGATGCCTAGTGTCTGTAGGCTCCGGAAGATTGGAGGAATGTAGCAATCATTTTTCAGCTTGCTCAGTTCTAAGGCTCCCTGTAGATCTGTTAATAAATCAAAGCACATATGGGGAATGAAGAGGCAGAGGAAATAGGGAGGGGCCCAAGCTCAGAGATAAAAATTGCCAAGAAAGAGCCTGCCTTTATAGAAGGGAAAACAAGGAGCAGGAAGAGAGAGAAGGGAAATAATAAACAAGAGGAGTCTTCAAGGTGCCCTGGTGTGACACACCACAGGGGCTGGAAAATAGTCAGCATTTGATATCAGAGAAGAGAAGGCAGGAAACACATTCTGGGAATAACCTTAGCACCTATTGCAAAAACTTCCTAGCTGAGCTCTTAAACAAATGCAAAACAGCTCCCAACAGCCAGTGCCATACAGCCTGTAAGGCCTTCTTACCAATGTCATGGGCTAGTCATGCTGGAGCAGGCTTTGCACTAGTAGTCCCTTTTACATAGCCCATCCACTCTGTGTCCTCTATTTATCATTCCATTAAGATTCTTGTATGTTAACAATTCAACAGGGAGCTTTCATATATCCCAAGTATACATGTATATAAACATTGGACATAAAATGGGCTATTCTCTTTGACTTGGCCCAGGTATCCTGATTGCCTTCTGTTGGGCCCATCCAGATTCTGTCTTGGCCTAAGCATTTGATCAGGTACATTTCTATGTCTGACTTGCATTTCCTTCTGTTACACCACCTCCAATGTTTGTTGTTGTTTTCCATGATAGTTTAATTTGGCAGAAATTGTTTTTTAATTGAATTTATTGGAGTGACATTAATTAATAAAATCATACAGGTTTCAAATGTATAATTCCATAGCACATCATCTGCATACTGCATCGTGTGCTCACCACCCAAAGTCAAGTCTCTTTCTGAATACTATTTTTATCCCCCTTTTGGCCTCCTCTGCCTCTCCCATCTCCTTTTCCTTCTGGCAGTCACTATACTGTTGTCCGTGTCTTTTGCTTAATCCCTTCATATTTTTCACTCAATCCTCTCTCCTTTGACAGCTGGCAACAATTCTTAATCTCAATCTGCTTGCTTTTTTAGTGACACCAGATCTTTCGGCTGGTCAGGCTAAGTGACCAGACTCAGCAAAATAAAGAGACGGGAAGATATAGAAATGTTTAGAAAGGCATTGGTGCTTTTCATTACCTATAGGTCCTTATGTTTCTACTTTTAGACAATCACCCTTCTCTGAGGTTTCCCCATGCAGCTAAAGTATCCCAGCATTCTTTAACCTTTGGTATCTGGTTTTCTGTCTTTCTTTTTATACCTCTGCGAACAACTATCATCCTGATTGTCATGTGGAGAGATTCTTTTTACATTCCAACACTTTCTATCCCACCCCCAGAGCCATTCTCTAATAGGATTATACTCAGGACCTTGGCATGAGAACTTAAGCTTCAATTCCAATCACCCAATTTTTGAACATAATTATTCCTACATTTTTTCTTCCCCTTGTTTCCTACACACAGGTTTTCTGGATACCTTAAAACTTTTAATTGTTTTACTCCTTTTATTTTTTAATTCTACTTTTTCCTTCCTTTTATAGCCCACCTTTCCACAATGAAACACCTATGTTTCACTCATTTTTTATGTGTTCTTGCAAATCAGTATCAGTCCATTCATCCCTTCTTAAAAAGTAGGTGATAAATACCACCCCACCAGCTATATAGCCCCTCTTACTATAAATTATCATCTCCAATATCCAATTAGCCTTCATTTTAGTTAAAAAGTTCTTATACACAACTCTAGTTTGCTTGCTTCCTTAATTACAAAGATATTCTAAGTTGTTAGCACTCTCCGTATTCTTACCTACCCATTTAACCTTTACTGGTGTCAGTTGCTGCAGGTGACCTTGTTTTTCTTTATAAAGAAAACGAGAGCCATCAGGTATAAACTCCATCAGTGCTACACTCACTGTGAGTATAGAGCTGAGAGTAGCTTTTCTATTCTCTGCTTTTAAGGAATCATGTGAGTAGATTGGGCCATAACCTTAACTGAAATTCTAAAGTCTCTCTTGTTATGGAAGATAAAATATCCATAGGAACCAGAGATCAAGTTGTGGACATTTTTGAAGGCCATTCTGCCTATCACAGAAAACTGCAGGATTGTGTATGCATTTAGCAAAACAGATAAATCCTTGCCTTCATGCAGTTTACAGAGTAGGAGGATGTTTAGATCTAAGCCAAAAGCTCAGATCTATATCAAAGGATTAGATCTAAACCAAAAAATTTTATAATAGTACTAGGGGCCCAGTGCACGAAATTTGTGCCCTGGGAGGAGGTTGTCCCTCAACCCAACCTGCCCCCTCTCACATACTGGGAGCCCTCAGGGGTTGTCCAACTAATCGCTCACCCCCAGCCTGCCCAGCTCAGCTCCAGCTGCCTGCGACCACCTGACCCCAGGGGCTGGGCACTCACCACCACTGCCTTTTTATCTCCACCCCCAGGGCCTGGCCCCCACCACTTGGCCCCACCCCTGCTCCTGATTTGCTTGTAGCATAGCCAATCATGAGCAATGGTACAATCAAATTTGCATGTTTCTCTTTTATTATAGAGGATAATATGCTGAAATCTCTGAAGGAAGACCATCTTGTGAAAGGTATGGTTAAGATAAATGCCAACTGCAGTGGTCTGCAGGGATAAGGATCGATTCACCAAGGGCAAAAAAATTTAATTGAAATTTGGATGATGAATGGGAGCTACCTAGATGAAGAGGATTGAGGGAAGAGCATTTCAATCCATTCGTAATTCTTGTGATTCTATCTCACTAGCACTCTTATATGCCTACTTGAGGCCTGGTGCACAAAATTCATGCACAGAGGGGAGGGAGGAGGGATTGTCCCTCAACTCAGCTTGCACCCTCTCCAATATAAAACCCCTTGAGGGATGTCTGACTGCCCATTTAGGCCAGATCCAGGTTGGATAGTCAGACTTCCCTCTCACAATCCAGGACTGCTGGCTTCCAACTGCTCACCTGCCTGCCTTTCTTATTGCCCCTAACCACTTCTGCCTGCCAGCCTGATCACCCACTAACCACTCCCCTGCCAGCCTGATTGATGTCTAACTGCTCCCCTGCCAGCCTGTTTGCCCCCAATTTCCCTCCTCTGCTGGCCTGGTTACCCCTAACTTCCCTCCTCTGCAGGCTTGATCCCCACCAACTGTCCTCTCTTGCAGGCCTGGTCCCTTCCAGCTGTCCTCCCCTGTAGGCCTGGACCCACCAACAGCCCTCCCCTGCAGGCCTCATCACCCCTTACTACCCTTCCCTGCAGGCCTGGTTCCAACCAACTGCCCTCCTCTGCAGGCTTGATTGCCCCCCAACTGCCCTCCCTTGCAGGCCTGATCTCTCCCAACTGCCCACCCCTGCTGGCCTGATCACCCTCAACTGCCCTCCCTTGTAGGCCTGGTCCAAACTGCCCTTCCCTGCTGGCTATCTTGTGGTGGCCATCTTGTGTCCAAATGAGGGCAGGACCACATGGGGACAGCTCTCTTGTGTATTGGAGTGATGGTCAATCTGTATATTACTCTTTCATTAGATAGGATAGAGGCCTGGTGCATGGTGGGGTCCAGCTGGTTTGCCCTGAAGGGTGTACTGGATCAGGTTGGGGGTTCCCTTGGGGCATGGGGCAGCCTGGGTGAGAGGCCTATAGTGATTTGCAGGCTGGCCATGCCTCCCTATGACCCAAGCAGAGGACCTGGTATCTGGGATTTATTTACCTTCTACAATTGAAACTTTTTAGCCTGGAGTGGATCCAAGTCTTCTGCTCACTCAGCAGCAGCAGCCATTTCTGTTGGAATTTATTTACCTTCTGTAATCAAAACTTTGTAGCCTTAAGTGGAGGCCTGGACCCACGAGGCCTGCAGAAGCTTGGCTTCCTCCATCACCGGGGGCAACCCTAGCCTCTGCTCTTTCCAGCTCCATGGCTGCCGCCATATCTGTTGGGATTTATGTATCTTCTATAATTGAAACTTTGTAGCATTGAATGGAGGCTTAGGCTGGCAAGGCAGGTGGAAAACTTGGCTTCCTCCATTACTGGGGAAACCCAAGCCTCTCTCCTGCTCTCAGTGGTTACAGCCATCTTGGTTGGGGTTTATTTGCATATTTGCTCCTGATTGGCTGGTAGGCATGGCTTGTGGGCATAGCAGAGGTATGGTCAATTTGCATATTACTCTTTTATTAGATAGGATGTTGTCTATCCCACTGCTTTTTAAAATATCTTATATGTTAATGACTTGAACATCTATTTTAGTGATGGTCAATCTATGGCCATGGGCTAAACTTGCCCACTGCCTGTTTTTGTAAATACAGTTTTATTGGAACAAAACCACCCCCATTTGTTTAGGTATTGTCTCTGGCTTCTGGGTACTATAATGGCAGAGCTGAGTAGTTACAACAAAAACTGTATGGCGTGCAAAGCCAAATATATTTATTTTCTGGCCCTTTACAGAAAAAGTTTCCCAAATCCTGGTCTAGATGGATAAATGTATATTTCAAGGGAAAGATCAAGTTTGAAACACATTTGGTTTTGGATATGCTGAATCTAAGTGTTTTGAGATATCCGAGCTGAAAAGGCAAATACATGTTTGGATATTTGAAGTTTAGTTTTTAAAAAATGGCTCAATGAGTAATTTAATAATTTCCCATCCTCCTCTGAAAAGACTTATTGTTTTGTAGCCATGGTAACAAGTTACCATTACAGCCAGTTTTAAATCAGCTTAATCAATTATAATGCAATCAGAGAACAGGTTTTTGAAATCTAGCCAATGAGCAACAGTGCCCCTCTTTAAAAAGACAGTCAGTTGGCAAGATCTTTACTCTGTGAACATACTGGAAAGTCAACGAATTCACAGCAGTTTTACCCAAGCAATCATGCTTCTATAATGGATGTCAACCTCTTCTCTGAACTGTATACTTGCTAAAAATCCAGGGTAAATTCGTAGTCTGCTTTGCTTGGAGAGGTTGTGCCTAAAAGTCATAGCTCTTCCTTACATAGTAATAAATTCAGGTTTGCAATTCAGTTAATAAATGGTGGTTTCTTCCTTCAACTTATCCTGAGATATATTTTTTAAGTAAATGCCTTAATATATAGACGGTTGTAGTCATGGGAGAAGTGATTATTTAGGAAGAGCTTACTGAATGAGAAGTCATGTGGTGTTAGGATTGAGTAACACAAACTCCAACATTAGTGGTTATGTAGAGGAGGAGATTACAAAAGAAAGAATGCAGAATGGGCCATGGAGATAGGAGAAAAATCAAGAATATAGGGTGTCCCAAAAATGTATACACACACTTTGAATAATTATAAAGGGAGTGTTTATTAAACTGCATTTCATATACATATTTTGTATATATATTTTGGGGACACCCTGTATATGTTGCCATGAACTGGGGCCAAAAACCATTTTAAGGATTATGGAAGAGTCAAGAGAGTCAAATGTCACTGAAAACCTTCCTAAGCTAGAAACTGAAATTGTCTGCAGGGTTTGGTGACTGGGAGGTCATTGGGACTTTTGTAAGATCTGCTTGTTTGTGCCAATGACACTGAAATTAAGGTTGGATATTGCAGTGTGAGTGGGGGTGAAGAAATGGAGAAGTATGTGTAAAAAATTAATAGAGAAAAAATACTTTGGTGTCATTTTTGTTTTGTTTTTAAGATGGTAAATTCTTGACCAGGTTAACATGCTGATGTCAGAAACCCCCTAAAGAGATTAAATATATGAGAGAAAATATAAAATCAGTAGTCTGATTATAAATGCTGAGACAGTGAGAGGGGAAGAGCCTAGAATTGCAGTGAAGGACTTGGGTTTAGATAAGAACATGGATATCTACACTAAATGGTCAGATTATTATGATCTCTGAATGCAAAATAATCTATCTAATCTGGCCACTCAGTGTGTGTGTGTGTGTGTGTGTGTGTGTGTGTGTGTGTGTGTGTTAGAGGCCCAGTGCATGAATTTGTGCATGTGTGGGGTCCAGGCAGCCTAGCCAGGGGGAGGGGATATAGCTGGTTGGCCAGCTTGACTGCTGGTCAAACTCGTGGTAGAGGGGACAATTTGCATATTAACCTTTTATTATATTGGATATACACTGAGTGGCCAGATTATTATGCATTCAGAGATCATAATAATCTGGCCACTCAGTGTATAACAAACAAAACATAACAAAAAGATAGAAGCAGAAATGGATAAAAATCAGACCAGGTTATAGGATGTGTAGCCTAAAGATACAGGAGTACTCATTTGTTTGCTTCTTTGATATTGTTGGAGGAAGGAAAACAAAGTTATCTTTTGAATGTAAAAAAAAAAAATGGGAGAGGCTGGTTAGAGCATGAGGAAAGTATGATTTAGTGCAAAAAGGCAGGGATATCCAAGAATTGGACACTGATAACATCGTAAACTAAGAGGTGAACAATTGAAGAAGAACCAATAACAGATTGAGAATGCCTGAAGAAATAGGAAAGAAAAAAACCAAGATAGTTGTTTAACAGTGTCAAACCTGAGAAAGAAGATACCTACCAAGAAGCACTCTTGGCAAATCAGGCTCAATTTAAAAACAGTGCTTAGCAACTATTTCTGTACAGAGTATCTCCTGCAAGCCATATTTTTTAGGTAGAAGCCTGCACTGAACTGCCTGCCTGCACTGTGTTCCTTCCATCTGAACCAATCCTTAAGAGTTCCTGGGATCATATTTCAACCAATAAGACTGAGACTCTCCCTGTATAATCATAGCTGCACAGTTATGTCTCCAGTGGCATATTCTCTGACCAATCAAATTGGCCCTACTCAGAACCATCAGGAGCTGTGAGGATTTGGAGTCCTCATTTAGATGAGAATGGACTAATCAGGCACCGGAGGCAAAGGCCTCTCTTTATAAGCAGCTCCCCTCTGGCTCAGGGAGCACACTTTCCCTTTCCACCTCAGACTGAAGACTGCATTTCCCTGGTTTAGCTGAAACACGGATGTCTCGCCTGAGCAGATTAGAAGAGCAGACTATAACTGTAGCAGGAGAGGGAACTTCGATCCTACAGTCACAAGGAGCTGGTTTCTGCCAACAACTTGAATGAGCCTGGAAGAGGCTCCAGATAGTAACACAGCCCTGCTGACTCAGACATTTTGATGTTAGCCTATGAAATCAGTCGCAGAGGAACAAACCCAACCAACTGAGACCTGTAATGAAGAATAAATGTGTGTTGTTTCAAACTGCTAAATTTGAGATAATTTCCTATCACAAGAAAACTAATATACTCCTCATGTGCGCCTGACATGTACTAGGTACTCAGTAAACATTTAATGAATGGATAAGCAAATGGGTCATCTCATTTGCTTCTATGAAACCAGTGGTTGATAGAATGAAGCTGAGTACTTATAGCTCCCATCTGTCTTCTGCACTCCAGACCTTAAATGTCCAATTACCTTATAATAGATATATCTCTATGACCCATAGATACCTCAAGTTTGACATGCCTGGAAATGAACTCATTTCATTTCTCCTTCTATCCTGATCTTCCATCATTGGGCATCTCTGTTCATTCCCCTTATTCAATCCTTTCTTAATTCCTATCCTCTATTCCATTGCTTCTTTCAATGTTCATGTTCTAACTAAACCTTGTGCACAGTGATGCCCTGCTGGTGATTCTAGACTCCCCTTCCAAGATGCAGCCAAATATCATCTTTTCTTCAAAATTTTCATGCCAACTTATGGCCCTACCCACACATTCAGATAGACTTAAGCCTTGTCTCCTTTGCACCCCAATCTTTTCATATTTCTATTTATATCACCCATAACATATTATTAAACTTATGTGCCTGTCTTACTGCCTTTGGCTTTATTCAAGTGTGCATCACAAAGCCTGGCAGAGGGCCCGAGACTTAACTACATGTTACTAATGGTGGAGAAGTGAAGACATGAGCCATTTAGTTCTCTCATTGCCTGGCTTCATGTCTGTGAACAACTCTAGACAAGTATGCTCCTCAAAAGAGCAACAGAAGCAGCTTCCAGGGAACTTGTTAGACATTTATGTTCTCATTCTTCCTCCCATTCCCTCACTCCTCATCAACCAGAATCTTGGGAGTGGGGTCGCAGAATCTGTGTTTTAACAAGACCTCCACATGATTCTGATGCACTCTAGTTTCAGAACCACTGCTCTAGAATGTTCAGCTGTTTTGACTTTTTAAAAGACCAATAGAATGCTTCTAACTTAGCTGAGCTTCCAATTACACCCAACCAGAAACAGTGACTAGAGAAAGGGCAACAGTTGACACCCCAACCATAAATAGTAAAGAACCAATATACTGTCCACAACTAGGAACCAAATAGGCCAAAGTTCAGTATAGCAAAGGTCTAACTAAAGGTAAATTGAGAACCACTCTTATGATCAGAAATTCAAATGGAGGCAGCACATTTTTGTGGCTTTGCTTTTATGTTTAAATGGCACCACTGGAATGTTGCTTTGTCACAAAGCATGTTAGAATAAAAGAAATGGAGGGAGATCTATTTGAAGAACTTGAGAAAATAGGCTAAGGTATCCTGGTGATTGTCCCTCCAACAGTAGATTCTGGCCACAGAGAAAAGTAGCAAAATCCAGAACTAGTTTCTCTTTTTCTCAAAATCTGGCTTTTCCCAGCCAATAATTGGCTTCTGGATCCTGAACTTGTCTTGTGTGGTCCTGGTATTCTTACAAGAGTAGTTTATCATGAGTTAGTATGATTTGACACAATGCAAATACTGATGTGGCTTTGAAGTGGAGAGAAAAGGGAATCCCTAAGCCCCTTCCCAGAAAATGTGCCTGTGACAAAACACAGGATCAGATCTAGCCAAGAAAATTACCATGTGCACCTCACTTACCTTTTCCTCACACATATTGATGATGTGTATGCCCATGCGCATATTTCTCTAGGACAATGTATTTTTATTTGGCTTTTGCTATAGACAGTAGTGACAGAAGCACATACTTTTTTTTAACCTATAATTTCATACCTAAGTAATCACAAATGGTAAAAATAAAATATCTGAATGTTTTCCTGGTTACCGATTTATCTGTTTAATGTCCTTCTTTCTTCTAAGCAGTATTTATATAACACTTTGAAAAGCAATACTTATAATTGTACCCAAGTGAATCTTTGTAGTTTTCAGCAATTGCAGGAGGTAATGGAGAAGTATGAAGCCTTTGATAAAAAGACTGGCTCTAAATAAGTAATTGCCTTCGCTTGGCCCAATTGAAGCTGCCATGGAAAGAACACTAGCATTCCTCAGACCAAGGCATTATATTTTCCAACTCTTTGGGATTTAAACATATTTTTTTCTAGTCAAAATATTAAGATTTATATATATATATATATATATATATATATATATATATATATATATATATATATATATATACTAGAGGTCCAGTGCACAAGATTTGTGTGCTCCGGGGAGTCTCTCAGCCCAGCCTGCCTGCTCTCACAATCTAGGACTCTTTGGGTAGAGGCCAGTCCGATGGCAGCATGGCTTTGGTTTCCCAGAGCCTGCGGGCAGGGGAGGGACCCAGAGGCCAGTCCGACAGCAGCATGGCTTTGTTCCCACAGTTCCCTCCAGCTGCTGTGCCATGGGCCGCCAGGACCCAGGACTGACTTCCGCTGTGCCAGTTGGGACCCAGGACTGACTTCCACTGTGCCAGTTGGGATCCTAGCCTGGTGCTCGGTTGTCTGTCTGGACATTTAGGTCTTGATGGACCCTGGCTCTTTATACATTTGGATCTGTTGGATTCTGTTAAGTGGGATTCTTAGGAATTTATTTTCTTTAGATACTTGTGTATAAATTTTTGAATATAAAGTTAGGGGAAAGCTTTAGATGATTTAAGAAATATAATAATTTCCTAACCACCTAAAATAAGTCCATAAAATTGCCACTTGCATTTAAAATTGTACTAATTATCTTCATGACATTTGATAATTATGCTGACTGTTGCTTTCAATTGGCAATTGGCTTATAAATTAAACAACATCAATGATTCAACATTCCTCTTACTAACATCTGGATAGCTAATGAATAAGCTTCAGATTCAAGATTACTTTTGTTGTTGTTATTTTGTTATTAATCCTACCATGATATTTTTTTCCATTGCTTTTCAGAGAGAGTGGAAAGGAGGGAGGGAAGAGGAGATAAAGAAACATCAATTGGTTGCCTCCAGCACACAACCTGATCAGGGTTGAGGAGTGAACCCACAACCCAGGTATGTGCCCTTGACCCTTGACCTGGAATCAAACCTGAGACCCTTCTGTGTGCAGTCCAATGCTCTGACCACTAAGAAACACTGGCCATGGCCAAGATTACTTTTTGAGGAGATAACTGTCTTTGCTTTCTCTGCAAAAGTCAAGTATATCAGAGAAACATGAGCAGACTGCCTTCTAATGCTTTGTATATTACCAGAAATGAAGAAAAACTCCCTTTGGAATTGTGCAGAGTAACCAGGCTTACAGACTTTAGGCTAGCATCACGCAGGACTCCAAGTTAGATTGGTTCAGTGTGCCATTATACCCGAGAGATATTTTCTGTTCTACATCCAGCTAGTCATGGCACATGGAGGAAGACCAGAATGCAGAAGTAATTCTGTACAGGAGGAAATCCAATAGCCAAGATAATTTCCCCAGTGTGCTCTTGAAGTGATGGATTTTTTTCTTCTTTTAGTGCTTTTGAAGTGATGGATTTTTTTCTTCTTTTGTTCAGCCAGGGATTCTTTTTACTCACTTGGGAAGTTGTGACTATTAGGCCACAATGGAAATAATTTCTCAAGGTAGAATTTTCTCATAACAAAATGTTTTCCAATTAAAAAAAAAAACACCAAAAACTACAGTGAGGACTGATTCTCAATTCTCAAGATGGCTTTTTATTCACCCAAATCTCCACCATTTTTTGTTTCTGTTATCACTGCCGTTTTTTCCCCATTAACTTCTACACTCACTCTTATGCTCTCTGAGCAGTTTCTACAATTGATTCTTCCTCCTTTTTTGGTTTCTGTTACCATTTCTGCTGCTGTCCCTACCTTCTCCCAATTCTCCTGCACTGATCCACAGCCAAGAAAACTTCCCTGGGTGAAAGCTAGCTTCTGGACCCCACAGCTCCTCCCTTTGGCCTCATTTCTGGGTTGGAGAGGTTAGAGAGGCATCCATGCACTGATACTCCATTGGAGAGCTTCTAGCCAGGGAACAGGATGAATCCTTCAAGCACTGAAGGGTACAGGTTACTGTGAATACTGGTGCAAAATATGAAGAACAACTTCCTGATAATGCTCCATGTTAACTTCTTATTCCCCAAGGAAAGTTCTTAGGATGATTGGAGCATAAGTCCGGTATCCTACAGATGCGTTGTCTCTGTTTTTCCTGTTTAAAAACAGTCTCATGAGACTCAGTTTAGAAACATGCTAGCATTTTAATGGCAGACCTTCCTGGGGCAATGTGTTAATACAAAGGAGCAACCCTGGGGAAAAAATTTTGGCTCTATGGCAGGCACCTGGAGGAGGGTTATTAGCAAGGCCTTCAGGTTAGCCTATGTATAGCTTCTTATTTGTTCAGTGTCACATATAAGAGAACTTTCAGAGGTGAAAACTTACTTCATGTTAAAGATGAAAGTCTGATCCAACAAGGTCACCTTGAGCTTTTCAGACTGCTTGACAGCCCTTTCATTCAGGCTACAGCTCTGCCATGCTGAGGGGAGGCTCCTTTCCTTTATCTCTCCAGTGGCCTCATTGTGGTCTTCCTGTCTCCTAAAGCAGCTTTGCTCCAAGTTATCATCGGAAAAAATGACATGAGGATGATATTTCTGCACTTAAAATACTTGAACTTATTACAACACATTGTATTATATACGGATAATGTTTTGGACTTATCAGTAGTTGTTTGGGGATTTCTTTTTAGGAATGTGAACAATGAAGAGATTTATGTGCTTACCTTTTCAGTTTGTGCACAAGCCAAATAGATGTGATACACTCAATCTTTGCTACTATAGGTGGAAGATTGTGCTAAATATATTCCTTTACTTGGTCAATATGTTTAACCCTGAAGAATGCTCTTACAGGGTACATTGGGCTCCTGGGCAAATGCTCTTATTGCCAGAAACTCCGCAGCCATCTTCTTGCATTGATCAGTTGGATTGTTATTCAGGAATTACAGTTTTTTCCCTTATGTTGGGAAGTCAAAAGTTTCCTTGATGGCCCCAGAGGCTCCATAAAGAAAGAGGTACAGCCCTAGCTGGTTTGGCTTAGTGGATAGCGTATCCACTTGCCACCTGAAGGGTCTCAGGTGATTCTGGTCAAGGGAACATGCCAGGGTTGCAGGCTTGATCCCCAGTAGGGGGTGTGCTGGAGGCAGCCAATCAATGATTCTCTCTTATTATTGATGTTTCTATCTCTCCCTCTCACTTCCTCTCTAAAATAAATTTAAAAAAATATAAAAATAAGAAAGAGGTACAGCTCTGTCTGACCAACAATAAATAAATGATTCCTTTGAACTTCAGTTGGATAATCTTTTCTTTGTTGCTTCCCTAATGAACTGGTTGTCTAAGTTTCTTGGTAGTTCAAAATGAATGCTGGAGACTAGTGCTATCTTTTATTGTTGGGTTCATTGATTTAAAATATTACTTAAGATATTGAATTGATCAACATAAAATATTGAATGTGTATACCTATAACCACTGGGGAATTTTGAGAAAAAGTTTTACTCTAAGAGTAACTTACATTGTTGGTATTTGAGTTTTCTGTACAGCTTTATTGCATGAAACAATATCTTTTCATCCAACAGATCCTGTAGAAATGGTGTCAAATTAATTTGACCTGGTATCTCTGGTTTTTTGCAGGGCTCATGTCATACTCTGATGTTGTGATTTATAAAAACATATATTTGGTCTTAGTCTCCATTTCTAGCACAGGGCCACTAAAACCCTTGCTATTTTTATGGTGAGAACAATGGAGATATCTTCTATTTTGTTAATAAAATGACACTTTGGAAAATCCCTAAGGATAGAAGCTTGTTGCTAACCTTGTACTGAGACAGTTGCAATTTTCAGCCCCACCACCAATGTGACAAAATGATAAAATTTGAGAATGGTTTCTATTAAATTTTGTACATCCTAGTAATGTAGGGTTGCCAGATAAAAATACTGGATACCAAGTTAAATTTGAATTTTAGGTACATATTGGATATATTGAGTGTATAAATATGTTCCAAATATTGCATAAATCATATCTAACAATAAAAGATTAGGACAGAGTAATAATAAATATCCTACAGTCAGGATATATACTTTCTGCTTTCCTCAATTGGCTAATGTTTTCATCATCTGTGATGTCTAAATATCCTAAAGGTTATTTGGTTTCTGTGTTTTAGTAGAAATATAGGTTCAGTACTAATACAAATATCTGAAGAACCAATTGCTCTTTATTATACCTGTGATATTTGTACTTTAGTCTTCATTAAAAATTTGGGATTTAAAAAAACAAGTTATTTTATAGTAAAAAATGTATCAGGAATGGTGAATGGAGAGAGCAAGGGTAGGAACAGAGGAGAAGGAGGGAAACTTACAAAATGAACACTACACATTATGAAGGCTGTGGGCTAACTGCTTCTATGGAGGATGTCTTAGTCTGACTGCTATAAAGGAGTACCAGATACTGGTGGCTTATAAACAATAAGAACTTATCTCTCACAGTTCTGGAAGCTGGAAGTCTTGAGATCAGGTGCCAGTGTGGTTGGGTTCAAGTGATGGCCTTCTGGTTTCACAATGCCTCCTTCTCACTGTATCCTTACTTGGCAGAAAGAGGATGAACTAGCTCCATAGGGGCCCTTCTATAAGGGCATTAATCCCATTTATGAAGATTCCACCCTCATGACCTAATCACCTTTTAAGGTCCCACTTCTAAATACCATCACACTGGGAGTCAGGATTTTAACCTTTTGGGGAGGACACAGAAATCCAGACCCAAATAGTGGACACATGTTTAAAAAGCCCAAACCGAGCTGATAGATAAAAATGAAATCTGACAAAATATCAATCTAGAGCACATAACATTAGCACACATCTATATAGTTATTCAGATACAAAAACAATTTGCCAAACAGATTTGGTACAGATATCTTACACTTGGGGCAGCAATTTAGAGAAAAAATGACAATTCCTGTAAGTGTCACAAAAGCCATACATACTAATGCTTGAGTGTGGGCATATGGGAAATGATTACAGAAAAGCACATTCCACTGAAAACTAGATAAAAACTCAGGGCAGGCCTGACTGATCTGCTGCCCTATCTCTGCAAGCTGCAACAGGCCCTAAGGAACTAGCACATGCCAGTTCATCGTGAGCCTGGGCTGAACTTTCTCAAGTTCATGACAACCATATAGGGATAGGCTACTGGCAATTTGCATGGGTCCTTCTTGATCTGACAAGGCAAACACAGTTTTGGAGGAGTCTATTTTTTTCTCTATTTCAGTATTAGTGTTGTCTGAAGGATGTGTGCTTTTTAACACATTGATTTCATGCTTCAGGTGAGAGTAGTAAATCTCTGTTTTCAGGTGATTGTTTTACCAACACTACACTTACACTTGTGGGTTCTGGGAGATGCCTACCTTTACTCTCCTCTTTTCAACTTCAGATATGATCACCAAAATATAAGATATCTGGAACTGAGGGCAGGTCTCTGATTTCTTAATGTTCTATTGGTTGCCCAACAGTCTCTCTCATGAAACAAAACTAACAACAACAAGACCAGCTACTTCAAGAAAAACAAGGCTAAAGATAGCAAAAGTGGATATGCTGAGTTGGAATTAAAAGGGCTGTGTGTGTGTGTATTTATTTCAAGTAATTACCTACTAGCTAATTTGAAAAATGATTTAATAGCGTATTGATGAGTCAAATAAAAACTTTGTATGATACTTTTTTTTCCTTTCTTAAATCTTTGTACCTAAAAACAAAACAAGTAGAGTTTTGTTTTGTTTATTTGGTTTTTTTGTTTGTTTGTTTATTTGTGTGTTTATTTTTGTTGGATCCTTTAGTGGATTCAGCCTTCTGCATCTTATCTGAGATATGCTTTGGGAAACATAATGACATTTTGTACTTCTATGGAAATCCCTTATGTATTATTTGAAAAGTCAACTATAAACATATATTAAACACTAAACATACCTGGGAAGCACATGCATGGTTTTCTTTCAAATAAAATTCAGAAAAAGCTCACACTAAAGTGAAGGGCTAAGACCATATACTGACAACAAAACTGGGTCTTAAATGGTGACATTGTATTATGATGAAATGAGAGAGCGTGGGCTTTGAACTTGTAAAGACATCAAAAAGCACCCTTGCTTTAGCATTTCAACCAATTTTCTCTCTTCCTATGTCTTTTGTCCCATATGTCAGGCTCTTTCTTAAAATGTTTTAATCTTTTTACTCTGCGTGGTACCACCTTATCTTGGTTCTTAGTTTTCTAATTACAATGCTTTTCAAACTTTGGTGTGCATTAGAATCACCTGGAGAGTTGTTATTCTCTGGTGGCCTGAGCCCTTCCTCCTGAGAACTCTCAATTGGATAGATGGGGCTGTGCATCTATATACTAACTAGAGGCCCAGTGCATGAATTCATGCACTGGCGGGGTCTGGCCAGCCTGCTACAGTCAGGCCCGGCTGACTAGGGAAGGGGCTGTGGTCTGTTGGCAGGCCAGCCCCAGCCCCTGGTCAAAGTCTTGTTTGAAATCCCTGTTAAAGGGACAATTTGCATATTAGCCTTTTATTATGTAGGATAAGGTTCCTGGGTGATTTCAAATTCTACAGTTTTAGCACCTAGTAGAAAGGCTCAGGTCTAAATTTCCTATCCTACTATTACAGGCCCTAGGATGTGATTTTGTTCTATCCAGGTATGTTCTTACTTCTGACGACCACTCAATTTTTTACCTCCATGCTTTTCAAAGTGTGTGCTAGTCCAGCAGTGTCTACAGGGAAGCTGATGAAAATGCAGAATTCCAAGGCACATGGCAGACCTACTGAGTCACAATCTCCATTTTAACAAAATCCCAGTTTGCATTAATATCTGAGGAGCACTGTCATTGAATGAAGCTGCTTGGATTCTCTCTCTGCATTGATTGTGCCCAAACTTGACTGTTAACTCTGCTATTCTGGTCTGCAATAACTCCTCTCCTTTTGTCTCTCCCCTCTCCCCCCATCCCCCCCTCACCTCCTTTCAAAAAGACTTACCACTCCTGATCTGGGAACTTTTCCAAAATAATGCCATCTCATGTTTTGAGATTTCTGGCAGCCCCATTGCAGGTAAGATCCACTAAGTGTCTCCCACAGTGTTCACACATAACTTAGAAGAATTCAATCAGAGTTGAAAAATAAATTCCTCATGCTTGTTCCTCTCCCTCTAGCCACAAAGCACTTGTATAAGTGGTTTTTGCTACCCGAAACTCTGCCTCTTCACTTAAAAAAATAAAAAAAACACAACTAATTAACTTGTACTTTTTCATCAAAGATCAACTCAACAGTTGATTCCTTAGAAAACCTTTTGTGACTTCACTAAGTAACAGTTTCCCAAATAGAGATCTTTATAGTACTTTTTTTTTTTTAACTATTGGTCCCATATGCAGCTTTATACTGCTCAAACAAAGGTAAAAGGTAGGCTTCCCCTGAAGGCAGATGCCCATATTAGTGTTGCCCTTGGGAGGGTAGACCTTGGACTTGAAGCAACCAGAACTAAGAGCCAGGAATTAAGCCTGGGGACTTGGAAAGGGGATTGTAATGGCTTTCAATGAGAGCAATTTTTCCTTTGAAAGAAGGCATCCTTAATTCAACCTGCAGTTTTCCACAGACCAAGGTTGATAAGATTAAACAAGGAACCAAATTTCCATGTGAGAGAGTAGAAACAACAAGTTAGATATTTAGATGCCCAAATAATTGAGATATTGAAACTGTTGAAAAACAAAAAGAAAAATTGTACAATGCTTAAAGATCTAACAGATGGAATCACTAAGAAAAGAAGTAAGCAAAAACATATCATTAACAGGCCTTGGCCAGGTAGCTTAATTGCTTATTGTTCTGATATGCCAAGGTTGCAAGTTCAATCCCTAGCCAGGGCACATATAAGTCAACCTATCTTCTTTCCTAATAATAGGGAAACATGTAAATTGACCGTAACTCTGCTATACCCACAGCCAATTAGAGTGAGTATGCAAATTAGCCCAGTAAATATGGCAGTTAATTTTCATACATACCTGGGTTCCGGGAACCTCCTTGGTACCCAAGTCACTCCGAGCCAGCCATCCTGCAGAGGCTTTAGGCTTGGGGAATGGGAATGCCAGCTTCCCAAGCCTACAGCCTGAGGTGGAGGCTGTAGGCTTGGAAAAGGGCCAAGCTTGGGGTCAGAGGAGTGTGAAAAAATTCAATGGAAAAATATCCTCAGATAAGGATAAAAAGAAAAATAAAGAAAGAAATGTCATATCTTATGAAAGGCATATCTTGAAAATGCCTAAAGAAAGTTGTCTTTTTTTTCATGGTGAAGGGATTGGAGTCCATGTTGACGAAAATACCTTGGTAGCTGTGGTGACTGCCAGTGGCTGTAGTAGCAGGGTGATGGGGCTGATGCCTTCCCCTGATCAGCCCGGTCACCTCCCGCAAAGGGAGGCCAGACTGCTCCAACAGGAAGTGGGCCTAAGTCATCAGTAGAACATCCCCTGAGGGCTCCCAGGATGGGCTGAGAGACTCCTCCCCAGTACATGAATTTTGTGCACTGGGCCCCTAGTCTATGTATATATAAGTCTAATATGCACAGTATCCCCTCAGAAGTTCGACCGGGAGACTGAGAGTTTGGAGTTTGATCACATGCTATGATGAGTGCTGACCACCAGGGTGTGGTGTGGAATAAAGGAAGGCCCTAGCCAGCAGTCAGATGGCCCTGATCACCAGCCAGACCTAGGAACTGTATCTGTGCATGAATTTCATGCATTGGGCCTCTAGTGAATGCATAAGTGGGTATAACTGCAAATTGATGTTTCTCTTTCTCTCTCTCTCTCTAAAAAAAGAAAAGAAAAGAAAAGAAAAAAAGAGTAACCAGAAAGATTTAAAGAATAAGTACAAAAAATAATTAGGAATAAAAATTACAATTGCTAATTTAAAAGCACGAGTGTGTTTTAGCTATTATTTGCCAGGGATGAAAAACCTTTTTCTGCTAAGAGCCATTTGAATATTTGTAGCCTCATTCACAGTCCATACAAATTTATCAACTTAAAAATTAGCCTTCTATATTTGCTCAAACATTTAATTAACTCACCCCTAATGCCTTGGCAGGGCCAGACCAAATGATTTTGTGGGCCTTATGTGGCCCTTGGGTTGGACATTCCCCACTCCTGATTTAGATAGTGCTGAATAGAAAATCAGCATGAGAAAGACACAAGATGTGACTAAATGACATAGACTATAACACAGAAAAAAAAAAAGGAGACAAAAGAGTAGAAGGAAGTTAATGGTATGTGTGACAGAAAACATCTACTGGGTAAGTCTAATTTGTAATACAATAATATAAATAAATGAAGGAGAGAATAAAATATGAAAAGATATGCCAGGCTGGCATGGCACAGTGGTTGAGCATTGACCTATGAACCAGGAAATCAAGGTTTGATTCCTAATCAGGGCACATGCCTGAGTTGTGGGCTATGTCCCCAGTATGAGGTGGGCAGGAGGCAGCCAATCAATGATTCTCTCACATCATTGATGTTTCTCTCTCTCCCTCTAACTTCCTTTCTGAAATCAATACAAATATATTAAAAAAAACAAACAAAAAAAACCCAGCTCCTCGTTAGTATAGTGGTTAGTATCCCGGCCTGTCAAATATATTAAAAAAAGAAAAGATATACTGAAATTCCTCAAAATTAATAAAGTTTATACATAGTAGAGGAATCAGAATTTCTACAAGATAATAAAAGTAATATTTATTCACATAAATATTGAAACTGAAAAAAGGACTATTAGAAGACATTAAAAGGCAGAAAATATGTTTATACTATACCTATATAATAAAATTTACAGATATATAAAATTATGTAGTATAAAATATAAATATAGAATATAGAATAAAATTTATAAATTATATTAGAATATAGATAGCATATCTAAAATCAGGAAATACACATTTTTCCTAAAAAATGACCATGTATTAGGTCATAGAATCAACAAATTTCAAAGGTTTGGCATCATAGAGATCTTCATATTTAATTATGATACAATTAAAGTAGAAATCAACAATGGACATATAAACCAACAATTTTGCACATTTGAAATATTAAAATGTACTTTTAAAGATTTCTTATGATAGGAAGGAATACCAACAGAAATTTATTTAGAATCTATTGAATCCTATTTATAGTAGACAATTTGTTACTAAAGCTTTCAATTGCAGCATTTATTTTTGTGACCATTGTAAGTGTTTGACCCATCATCAGTTATTGTTGTGTGCTTAGATGTGATATTCTTCATGATTCGAGTTCCTATAGATCTGTTTCTATTGTATTACCTCTATCTCATTCTTTCTTTGGTAGATTTTTTTAAATGATTGACTACTTAAAATACTATTTGCAGGAATATATTGAGGTCTAGAATCAGTACTTCTGGAAGGAAAGAAGGAACAAAGGAAGGGAGGAAGAAAGGAAGAGAGAAGAAATGAAGGAAGAGGGAGAATGGAAGGAAGGGAAGATAGTCCCAGGCAACCTTAATTCATTTAAGTTTTGAGGTCTCCTGGGTCATCAGATATAAGGAAATACTCAAGAGAGAATCATTATTCCTGTGTTATGCCCATTTGAGAGACTATAGCTCATGGGCCTTTCCTCAAGAAGGGGTTTTTCAGGTTTCCCACTCTTGGTGGAGTGTGGCTCTGATTTCTGCCCTTATCCCTCAGGGGCTGTGAAAAGTTCAGCTCAGGTTTATATCTGGCTGCCTTCTTAGGATCAAAAAAATTGTGCTCAAGCCTGAGGAGCTTTGATTATCTGTGCTTATATCTGTGGATTTTGTCTACTCCAAAAATCGGAAGGCAGTTTTTTTTTTTTCCTGTCTTCTGAGATCTTTGATGCTTTTTAGTCATTTTTGTTTATATGTTTATTTTTAGTAATTTAACATTTTAATGCTTCTCAGAAGAAAATTTATAAGAATCTGATCTACCACACAACTATTAGGACTTAAAATTTAGTATTCTTTTTCTTTAAATAATTAAATAAATATTATATCAAAATATAGTAGTTGAAATAAAAATGCATAAATATATAAAATAGTTGAATGAAGTTGCTTTTTAGAAAACTTGCATAATTCTCCTGTGGTGAGTTAGACTTTCCCCTTTTATGGGACACCTCTTATGCCTTCCCTCATATCTTCCTAGCCTATATTTTATTCCAATCATCCTCATGGCTAAATGTTTTCCACAGGTGCAATGACAGAACATCACTTTACACTGTCAGTCTCTTCCTTTCTTTCTTAATGTCAACAAAAATTCCCAGTTTGAGGTGCGGAAAGAGGAGAGACTATTCCGGTGAGGGGTTTGCAAACTTGGAAACACAGCCTCTGGTGAAAACCAAGAGTGTACTATGCTGATACAAAGGGGTGGCTACCTTTTGTAGAGAATGTTCCTACCCAGGTTCCTGACTGGTTCACTTTCATGTAAATAAAGAATTCAAATTCATATAACTCTGGCTGAAATGGACAGTGCTGATTGGTCAAAATGCATTTAGATTGCTCATTATGAAAAAGTTTTGATTGATCTATAGAAATACAAATAAGAATATATTTACATGATTTCAATTGGATAGGACAAGTCTCAGTGAAAGATAAAACCAGGGATTCTCTTATAAGGGTTGGTTCACACTACAGGAGTTTGAAAGCTCCATCTACGGTTTTTCCCTGAAATGCAGAGTGCATGAGAGGCCTCCGTCAGGAATGACTGCTATATTCTGGTTATGAATTTGTTCCCAATTAATCATGAGGAGTCCTTAGTAGATGCATTTCTCCTGCGAGTTCATAGTGGGATGAAAGAGGTTCATATTCCATGGGGTAATATCAGATGAGTGGGGAGATAGAAACCAGTGATTACATGTCCTCTCTTCTGTTCTTGAGATGGACAATTGTCAGGTGCACTCTTCATGGCTCCTCAGATTGTTCCGGGATTGCCAAACCTCAGCTGCTCATTGGCTGCCACCTTTTCGGGTTTTACTCTTCCCAATCCTTATTTTTGTTCTTTGGGATTGCTTGTCAACATAATCTACTTACATGATGTAGGAAGCAGATTTCTTTAAGGGGTCTTATAATTTTTTATGTGGTTTGTTTTAATAGACACCAAACACATTCTCTGGTAAACCATCCTCATGGGGGGAGAGATCTCTAATATACATTTACTAGTATATCTGAAATTTTTCTTCTAAAATGATTGCTTACTGTTTTATTAGATATTAAATTGGAACCTAAGAAAATAAATTTTAAAAATGTTCTAGAGAAAAAGGCAGACTGGCTTGGATGGGATACTACAATGTAGATTCCAAAACACCTGAGCACTAGATAAAGAGAAACTAGAGACAATGACTATTAATGTCTTGTCCACTAATCTCTTGAGTTGTATACCCTAACTTCTCATTCCCACATATATCCTAACTAAATCCAGGACATAGGAATTCTGTCCTTTGACCTTTCTACCATGAGCTTGTAGCAGACTGAACAAAAGGTTAATTCATTGAAAGAACTGCCTATTAGGAAAAGAACTATATTTTTAATGAAATGGCTTAATTATTCACTTGATGGAACAGGGGCTTCATAGAAGCTATAGATTTACAGTGAAGGGCAGAACATACGTGAGTAAAATCTAAGGACTAAGATGAGTTGCATTTGGGGTCAGGGAGCAGAGGAGAAGTAAAAAAAAAAAAAAAAAAGGTTGTTCCAACAACAGGGCAAATTTAGCAAAGGATTTCTTCAGAGCAGGTATTTCTAACATTTAAATTAAGGGTTTTTGTTTCATGAATTCTCTCCTTAAACTTCTGTGTGGCTGTAAAATTGTGCAAACCCTGGTTTTGGTGGCTCGCAATGGGGGCATGTCAAGATGACTTAAGACCAAGGTAGAAGGAGGAGTTCATAGTGAGAATAAATGCCCCCCTTTTCACGGGAGCAATTATAATGGTGCATCTTCTAAGCAAGGAGTGGAAGTTGGATCCACTCTTATTTGTATCTAAAAAGTGGATGCCTCAAGTTGACAGTAGAAGTCTCAGCAACTTTAGTGATCTCAGCACTCAGCCTGGTGGTGGAAATGCAGCAGGGGGTTGCTGGTTACTTAATATCACATATAATAATTGACATCATGGTATTTATTCATTGAACAAATATTTATAGAGCATATATTATGTGTCATACCCTTGTTCTAGATACTAAATACATAGCTGACAGCAAAGCAAATAAAAATCGCCCTCACTGGGCTTACAACTTAGTAGGGGAGACAGAAACAAGATAAGTACATGAAATTTATAGTACAAGAAGAAAAAATAAAGCTGGGAAAGGACATAAAAAGGCAACATGTTATTGTTAAAACTGATATGTATTTCCCAGGAGCAGACTAAAATATTTTACCTTATCTTTTTAATACCAAAAGGATTGGTTATGTTGGGCTAAAAGGAGCAAGTGGTTAGTTAGAATATGAACTCTTCTGATTTTTGTTCTTTATCTGAGCGTCTTAGATACAAAAGATTTTTTTTTGAGAGAGAGAAGATCCTTAGGAGAAGTGGAAGAAAAGTGAGATGTTTTTTAGGGTGGATGTTTTCTCAGGAGTTTGGCTTGGGGGTATTTCTTACAGCCCCCAAATGAAAAATCTTCCCTCTACTTCCAAGAAAAAGAAAAAGAAAAAAAAAAAGACATGGGGAATGAAGGCTCAAGAGATGCTAGAGGTATCATTAGGACTTGCAAGTCATGAGAGGCCAAAAGAAAATAGAAAATCTTAGGATTCCTAGTCAGGCCCTTACATGTGTTCATTGCAAAATCTAATTGCAGCAGAAAAGAATGATATTTTAAACACTTCCCAAACCCAGAAGGCTTTAGGAGGAAATAATTGATACATTGACCCTTTCAAGAAAAAGGACAAGACAGAGTCTGGAATGAATTTTAACCATGTACATACCATACCCATTAATGGAAGGCATTCCAGCCGACATTAACAAAAGGGCATCTAGGCAAACCTTGCACCATCATTTCACTGGGAGAACTCCAGCTTCTTTGACTTTCTGTACTCCAACTGAAATGGTCGAAGGGTTAAGGGGCTAAATGTAGTGATGTATCCATGGTTTTCTCACTTTCAGTTGGGAAAACACCTGGAACACTGGTCTATTTTTCTTTTATATGGAACACAAAGTAAGACTGTTACTGATCCACAAGATATAAATGAGACTTTTTTTTTTTGCTTGAACTCAATGACTTGGCTTTCTATTGGATGATTATCAGTAATGCCTAATAAACTCTGGTCTCATATTGCTTTTAGCAACCTCCACATTGCCTCATTATGGTTGCCTACTTTTCCAACACACCAAACACAAAATCCACCCCAGATTACTGCAATGTAGTATGGAAAGTTCAATTAGAAATTTACTTCCAGAACTAGCCCCTTTGGAGAGGAAGGGTTTCTTGGAAAAAAAAAAAAAGCATGGGGGATATTTGAATTCCCTTTATATCTTAGTAATTGTAAGAGTTTTCCCTAATCAGGAAGCATTGGGTGATTTTAGCTCCTTCTAATTCTCTGAACATTAAGATCAAATTGGGAAGGGAACCTGAGAGAAAAGTGTGGTTAAGGGATTATTTAGTTTATATGGAGCCTATTATTGAAGATTGAACTGATATTGGCAGGAAGATGATGCCACCATCATCCCCATGTCTCAAATGATAGCTCTTCAAGTCCTATAGGTTTAACAGTACAGTGTTTCCAAGGAAGGAGCAAAGAGAACCTCAAAGCTGGGACTAATTATTTAACACTAGAAGCCCAGTGCACGAAATTCATGCATGGGGGGCAGGAGCAGGGAGGGGGGGTCCCAGCTTGTACCCTCAACAATCCTCAAGGGATCTCCGATCTTGGTAGGATTGGGCCTAAGTGGGCAGTCAGACATCCTTCTCACAATTAAGGACTGATGGCTACAAAATGCTCACCTGCCTGCCTCCCTGATTGCCCCAACTGCTTCTGCCTGCCAGCCTGATCACACCCTAACCACTACCCTGCCAGCCTAATTGATGTCTAACTGCTTTCCTGCCAGTCTGTTTGCCCCCAACTTTCCTCCTCTGCCAGCCTGGTCACCCCTAACTACCCTCCCCTGCAGGTTTGATGGCCCCCAACTGCCCTCCCTTGTAGGTCTGGTCCCTCCCAACTGCCCTCTCCTGCTGGCCTGATTGCTCACAACTGCCATCCCTTGCAGGCCTGGAACCTTCCAATGGTCCTCCCCGGCTGGCCATCTTGTGGTGGCCATTTTGTCTCCATAAGGGGGCAGGATCTTTGACCACATGAGGGCAGTCGTCTTGTGTGTTGGAGTGATGGTCAATCTGCAAATTACTCTTTTATTAGATAGGATTTTGCCACATGTGAAGCTGTGAAAGGGTCTCTTGAGATATTTATCAAGACTTGCCTTCTAGGGAGATCAAAGCAGGAATCTTCTTTATGATTTGATTGATATGGTTTAAGATTCTGCTACTGGTGTAACCTGCCATGCTACTATTAAAGATTCACCTGGCTTAAAAACTGTCTCTTCTTAAATGCAGGTCTAGGTGGAGCTGATTAATCTTGTAAGCCAGTTTCAATACTTTCCTCTAATGACTCAAGGTTTTTTTTTTCTTTCTTTTTTTCTTTTTTTTTCCCTAATCCTAGCTGAACACCAGCTCTTTATAGACCTTGAAATTTTGATTAGAAGTAGGGTGGAGGCCAAAGCTAGAAGGAAAGTGTATGGAAGCCAAAGGCAAACATCAGTCACCTCATGTTCTGCTCCCAGCCTGCCTTATTTCCCATACAACTTCTCAGGGTCTCCTAAAAGGAGACTTGGATTACATTAGGAAACTACCCTCCAAAAAATCTTGGCCCTGGGATGCTGATGCAAATGTTTGTATCCTTTAAAGGGTGTCATAGGGAAAACTTAACAAGCTTCATAGCATGTATTTTCTTTAGACAGTAGAGAATTGGCTTCTCTTTGGTTCTCTCATGCCCATTTCAATCTTACTTTTGCACAAAGACACACCAGCAGTCATGTGTTAGGGGTCTCGTTGGCCAAGATATGTCCTCTGTCCAAATGCTCCCAAGTGGCTGGCTGCCCACACACATGTCAAGTGGTGTAAAGGAATTAACAGATGGCAATACTAAAACACTAGTGGCCCGGTGCATGAAATTCGTGCATGCGGGGGGTGGGGGTGGGGTTGTCTCTCAGTCCAGCCTGCATCCTCTCCAATCTGAGATTCCTGTGGGATTGGGCCTAAACTGGCACTTGGACAACCCCCTCGCAATCTGCTCCTAACCACTCACCTGCCTGACTGCTTGATCACCCCTAACCACTCTTCTTGCTAACCATTCTGCAACTGGTCCCCTCTGCCCCCCACCATCAGCCTGATCACCCTCAACTGCCCACCACTCCTGGCCTGATCAACCCCAACTGCCTTCCCCTCCTGTCCTGATCTCTCCTAAGGACCTCTGCCTTGGCCCCTCCACCATGGCAATCTGGAACTCCCAGCACTGCAGCGAAGCCTGGCGGTAGCCGGTCTTCCCTTTGGCCTCCTGTGGCCCCACTCTTCACACATGCGCCAGCGATCTGGGACCCCCGTGTGCACATGCCCTTCACAATCCGGAACCCCCCAGCGCCTGCAGCAAAGTGTGGTGATAGTTGGTCTTCCCCCTTGCCTCCTGTGGCCCTGCCCTTCATGCGCACCAGTGATCTGGGACCCCTGCGCTCCCGCCATTTGCGATCTCGGACCCCAGGTGCCCACAGCAAAGCACGGCAGTGGCCGGCCTTCCCGCCGTGCCTCTGCCCGTCCTGGGGAACTGGCACCAAGGGCTTGCCGGGACCACCAGGGCAGCGTCCACTCCCCAGGCCCATGGCCCTCATTCCCCAGGCCTTGCAGAAACAGTGGGAAAGGCAGGATCAAGCATTGTACGGCCCCACTCCCCAGTTCCTGATTGACAGGTAGCATAGCCAATCAGAAGCCAAGGTACGGTTCCATTTGCATGTTACTCTTTTATTAGATAAGGATGACTTTCTAATCCCAGTGTTAAAGTAGGATAAATCCACCCAAGAGGATGGCAGAGCTTCCTCTGAATGGTTCTGCAGGATAAAGCTCCAAGACTAACAGCATCAAGCATACAGGCTATCAAGCTGACTAGGTACCCAGATTCTCTGCTTCAAAGTGGACTGATGGAAGCAGTGAGTCTGGGAAAAATATAAAGAAGAGGTCTTGCTTCCTCACCTGCTTTTGCATAGAGCCAAAGAGAAAGAATCTAGAGGAATTTTCTTGCTCAGAAATGAACAGAAAGTAAAATCATGCTGAATAACCCAGGTACCTAGAGACGATATAAGTGCTGGCTACAACAAAGAAATTATGAAGTGTTTTTCCCCTTTTCATCCCAACTGGCAGTCTTCCTTTAGATTATCAATTGAGACAGAATGGAACTTATTGTCTGGGCAATGGAGATAAGAACATGTGGGAATCCTTTTCATGTCCCCCGTGATTAAGAGTCCCTCGTTCAGGGTTCACGTTCTGGAGAAGGCCGCACACAAATGAATAAAGAGACTCAGAAAAATATTATTTGGGAAACTGGAGGGCCAGATGGCAGCCCATCTCTAATGGAAGGACTGCCCTTTGCATTGGCCTTGCCATTCTTTTTATTTAGGTTTTAGGAATACACCCATTACCTTTAGGCAGGAAATAAGCAGATTATCTTATCAATAAGGATTTACATGATTATTTGGTGGGGAAGTTGCCCTTGCCACCCTTGTCTCAATTAGATAGGGAGTGGTTGGCTCTGACCTTTCAGAGCTTCAAAGTTGACTAAGCCTTTCAGGTTCCTTGTCCACATCTTTCTATTGGTGAGGCAATGGCTGGTTCCCTACAAGAACACAAATGAATTCCTAAAGATTAATATTTAGCTTAAGGAATTCTCTTTCTCTCCCCTCCTGTACCCTCCTTTCAACTCCTCTTTCCTTCTTTGTACTCCCCTTTTCACTCCCCCTATTTCCTTTTTCTTTTCTTTTCTCTCTGTTTTTGGTTAGAAAAAATATCCAAGACAAGCAGACCACTTTTCAAAATGCTAACATGATTCAAGGATAGTGGACATTATTCCTCTCCCCAAACCCCCTTAAGGATTCTACATTTTCAAATCTTCCAGGGATGTGTTTCTGTTAAGCCAAGATTTCATGATCCCCAAAGACCACCAGGGAGTCGAGTCTGATGCAATAGACAGAGCCTTTATTATAAGCCTGGGCTTGGCCTTCTGCCTCCACCGATGCAGTGGCAGGAAGCAAAGGAGGAAAAATATCCAAAAACATGGCGATTTTATAGGGAGGTGGGGCCAGACGCAAACCACTGAGTTGGCCGATTCCAATTGTTTGGGTGAGGGCTGGGGCTAGTGATGCAAATAATCCCTAATGCACATGACCTGTCCTGTCTGTCCTTTGCTCTTGATTGGAGCTCAAGCACACAGTCTCTCGCAATTGGCTAATTCAAAGGGAGGGTTTGGTCTTTGCAATTTCAAGATGGCAGCCCCCAGGTAAGTTTACATATCAGGCATCTACATGGTGGCTGCCGAGTCACACAGTCCAAAATGACAGCTATCTTTACAGTCCCACTCTGCCCTTTCATTCCCATCAGTAACACCCTCTTGTACATGGAAGAGCCCTTGAACTAAATTAAGGTTAAATAAAGATTTTCACTGAAAACTTGCAAATAGAATGCAGAATGTGTTTCCTATTAAGGCATTTTGAAGAGAGCAGAGAAAAAAAGCCTATTGTTTTTGTTCGTCAGAGCTGTCACCAAATGTTGAGGCCTCTACAATGGCAACCCAATTCAGTTCAAGGAGCACAGACCCATGTAGCTTCTTCATTTTCTTGATCCAAAAAGCTGATCAAAAAGATGGGCAAGAATATCAGAATTAGCTTGGAAAAATATTTGGAAAGTGAGAAAGAGCTACCAAGATACTGCCCTTATGATTTGTGTTTTCCTTAGCATAGATTAAGGAAAACACAGGGGACATTCTGTGAACCAAGGAAGCATCCAAACTCATCTTAATGTATATTTTTTTGTTGTTGAATCTCTGTAGGTTATATGAACTGTTTTCAATGCCTACTATAAGTAAATTGGGGAAGAGATATTCTCATCTTCCTTTATCCCTGTACTCTTTCATTCTTCCTTCATAATCCTCCTGTTCTTTCTTCTCCTTCCTTTTTCACTCTTCTTCTTTTTCTTGCTGGTTTCTCTGTATCTCTATAATTAAAATTGTGTAATCTCTAAAACAGGTGCTGTTAATGGAGACCTGATACCCTAGGTTGAATGACCCTCGAGGTTCTGATCTTATTACAAACAAATGACTGTCTTTTTTTCCCCCTGACTATTAAAAGCAAGTCTTGTTTTAGAAATCCCTCAAGCAACTCAGTTTTTCAGTTTTCCATAGAATGATCAGCTTCTATTTATTCTCTATAAAGGTAACCCGTAGGCAGGCAATGTTTTGTCTGATTGTCAGGAGGACAGTGAAAATCCAAAAGAGAAAAATTTAATCAGAAGTTATTTGATTTACAAAAAGAGAGGGAGAAATATTCTCCCTTCCAGAGACCTTAGAACTCATGGACGTGGCCACCTCTTACCAAGAAAGCAACCTGACTCTATGACAGATAATAGCATAGGTCATTCTGATAAATTACATCTTTTGAATCCCTGGTGAAGTGAAGAGAGTATAGGGATACCAAGGAAACCTACAAAGAAGTTGCCATCAGTTAATAGATGCCAACTCACAACCATCACAGGGCACTGGGACATTGACTGTATCCAACTGCAGTCTTCAATTGCAGCATCTGCTGAAGAATGGGGCTTCATTGTGCAAACAGGCTGATCTTGTTTGTATCAGTTGGGAAAAGGTGGGATCACAATTCTTGGAGCTGAAGGTGAAGTCCAAGCCAGGAAGAGATCTTCACTTCCAGGAATAAGGCTATAATGCTCATGTCTCTATTCATGAAGCCAGTTTAGTGATTAAGGTCATGCATGTGCCAAATGACAAGGCTTAAGCAGACTCAAGGAGCAGGAATTCTGAGCCCACACCACAGACACATGAAGGGACATTTGTACTTTATGCCAAAGAATTGTTCCAGGGTTCACAATAAATTATATGAACACTTTACTGGAAAACTGAATCTAAAAGCAATTCACATGAATATGGGACCAGTGAAATGGTTATCTTTTCCAAGTTTTATTACAGACTGTTGCAAACCTTGTAATGTTTCCTAAGGGAACAAAGCTTTAGAAGGTCATGTAACAGGTTTATTAAGCAAAGGAGGGGAAGAAAGGAGCAGAATTTTCTACTGTTACAATGCCAACTCTTCAAACTCAAAGATTTTTAATATTTCACAAATCCTTACAGCCATCATTAGGTTTTTACACAATACCTCAAAGAAAATAATTTTTAGGGGGTTAATTTTTTAGGTTAGGGAATTATCTTCTTAACTATTAGGTGCATTCAAGGTCCTGGTCCTAGTCCCAGATATCAACACACTGTACTCAATTGGACTTGAATAGAAAGTGAATTCTCTATGCCTGGAAATCAATTGATACAATTCCTAAACTCAATTTGGTTCAATCCCTAAACTCCCAGATTGGAAATCATTGGGAGAAACCTCTAGGTGGCATGCTTTAAGGTCAGTCCTTAAAGGCCTTAGAAGGAAGCAGAGCACAGTGTTTTGAATAGTGCCCAGATTAAATGAAGCTATTTTGATTACTGGATCCAAAGATGTGGCCAGCCTTGAATCGCCAAGTTTTTGAGATTATGTGTTTGCTCCAGATGAAACTATTCCAAGTGGAGCAAATCTAGCATTTTGAGGCTGTTTTTATACAAAGAAAAATAAAGAGGAAAAATGTAGACAGGCAAGCTATTGGTATCTTTCAGATAAAAATAACTCTCCTCCCAAACACAAATAATTAGATTGGGAAAGGTAGTCAAACTGGTTGTATGAGTATAAATGAGGGTTAAGAGAAAACACGTTTTCTCCCATATATCTAAAAGGATGAAGTTTTGGAGCATGGAAACAAATGCTCTTTCCTACTTGACCTTAAGAAGTAAATAATAACAAATATTTCTCCTCCCTTTTCTCCCTTCTCTGTATTTGCATCTCTGTCTATCACTCAGAAACCATGCACACATTTGTCCTTGTTTACATGTAACCATGTTCCAAGATGGCCCTTCAGAAGAGTTAAAATTGCCTGCAAAATCATAAAAAAGTGAATCAGAAATCCTGGTGAAGGAAAATGCAAGGTTTCTGTCTTTCCACTTGCTTTTGTTCTGGACATTTTACATGTCTTTGTGGCTTATCCATGTTGTAACATGCATCAGAACTTTGTTCCTTTTTACTGTTGAATAGTATTTTATTTTATGAATATAGTACATATCTATTCATTAATAGATATTTGTTTGGATTTTTTCCAGATTGGGAGTATTAAGAAGTATCTCATATATTGTGTATATCATCTGTTATTTCTTTGCCCATCATGCTTTATATTAATCTGTTCTTGATTCTTATCTTTCTTTATATTCACTCTCAATATTTAAAAAAGATGAAAATATTTTTCTCATTGTATCTCTCAGTGCACCTACATATACTTTCAAGAATCATTTTGAGAATACTCTACCATTTTCACTTTTCCCAAGAATCATTTTTCTTCTACTCGTTCACTGTTAACTATTTTGCCACTTACTTTGAAATTTTATCTTATAGATTTATCTTATATGTCAAGTATTGTTTTTTTATTTTGTTTGTTTTGTTTTTGTGTCTTTCTCCTGTTTCTGCCTTATCTTTCTCTGGTTCATTTCTCCCTGGGGGCTGTGCAATTGCCTCCACCTGGGTTCCCACAGATACTCAGACAGGAAGAAGGACTTATATTGGGTCTCAGAGCTCATGGTCCATGGTGATGAGCAAGGTAATGAGCATGGTGATGAGCTAGGCTTAAGTCTCCCCAGATTCTATTCATGGCTGCTTCATGTCACCCCTTCAACAGTCAACTTTACAGACATCATTTTAGGCAGGGACTTTAAATTTCTTCTATCTCTCATCCTGAGCAGGGCACTACCCAGGCCCCTCAGTTGCACAAACTCCAGTTAGTGAGCCTGATTTTGGTACTCTGCCACTTTTGAAGTGCTTTAGGTCCCACTTGACCCATAAACTTCAACTCTTCAAAGCCTCCAGATGCTTCTGGTACTGGAGTCTGGCAGAATATGGCCTCTGCTTTATTTAGCAACATGGACTTAGTTTTACTTTGATTCAAATAGATTTTTACTTATTTAGAACATGGATATTTTTAAGAAAACCATAGAGTAATATAGTCACAGAAAACCATACATACCATAATTCAGTTACAGCTTTGAATTTTCATAAACTTAGCACACTTTCTTTAAAATCAGAGCATTAAAAACACCCAGAACTTCCCTTCATGTCCTCTTCCAGTCATTCACCACCAAAGATAACCATTATCTTCATTTCTACATGCATGGGATATGGTTTGGTTCCCATTATAGGGCCATTATTAGTAGTACTATTACATGTTATTGGAAAACAAATGTGTTCATTTCTTTTTTCTTTTTAATATGTTGATTTTAAAAAGGAAGAGAGAGGGAGACAGAATCATCAATGATGAGAGAGAATCATTGATTGGGCTTCCTCCTATATGACCCCTACTAGGGATTGAGCCAGCAATCTGAGGATGTGCCCTGACTGAAAATAAAACCCTGACCTCCTGGTTCATAGGTCAACACTCAACTACTGAACCACATCAGCTAGGCTATTTTGATTTTTTTTTTTTAATTTCTCATTGCTTTTTCTAAAGGGAAAGAGAAGTGGGAGCTCTCACCACAATATCCCAGATCTATCTAGACCTAGTCAGACTGACATATTTTCCAAGGAGGCCTAACCACTGAAAGGGCAGAGTGGGACTGCAAAGACAGCTGCCATTTTGGACTGTGTGACTCGGCAGTCACCATGTAGGCACGTGATATGTAAACTTACCTGGGGGCTGCCATCTTGAAATCATAAAGACCAACCCCTCCCTTTGAATTAGCCCATTGCGAGAGACAGTGTGCTTGAGCTCCAAATCAAGAGCAAAGGACAGGACAGATCATGTGCGTTAGGGATTATTTGTATCACTAACCCCAGCCCTCACCCAACCAATCGGAATCGGCCAACTCAGTGGTTCCAGTCTGGCCCCTATAAAATCGTCATGCTTGGGAAATTCTCTCTTTGCTTCCTGCCACTGCAGCGTGGGGGCAGAGAGCCAAGCTCAGGCTTGTAATGAAGGCTCTATGTCTATTGCATCAGACTCGGCTTCCTGGTGGTCTTTGGGGATCATGAAATCTGGGCATAACACCACCAATACAGCTCCCTCCTCTAGTTCAATTGCCTTTCTCTGACTCCACAGGAGCAGTCTGGAAACAAAGGCTTTCCACGCCCTCCCCCGCTTTAACCTCTGATACTTCCTTTCCAAATTTTAATTTTGACATTCCCTCAAATTGGTTATTTTATTCTACTTTCTGGAAGGTGGTACAATGAAAATAATAGAAAAGGCAGAAGAAACTCCTATTTACAAAAGGCTGCATCAACTCATTTAAAGCTCTCAGTGCACGTTCTGTCTTCCCCATTCAATTGTAAGACTTAGGAGAGAAGGAACTATGTCCTATTCTTAGCTTTTGAGAGAGAGTGATAGTGTTTTGAGGCATGTATTTTTAAAAAGTTATTAGTTAATCTTAAAAAACACCTCTTGAGGCTGTTGTAAGTGGCTAATTAATGACTTAAGTCTTCCTATGGTATTTTTTAATTTGTAAAATGCAAATGTTCACAAGCTGATAACACCAAGTGTCATCATTCATTTATACCCTAGTGAGAACCAGCTTGACTCATTTTTATGAGAGCACTATGTTAGTTTTTTAAGGAAACATTCTCTATTTCTTCACAATGTGAAGAAGAGGATTCTATTTGTCACCCTTTTGAATCTAGAGTGTCTTAGTTCCATGCTTTGGCCTCAAGAATCCTTGTTGCTATCTTGGGATTCTGCCACCACCAAGTTAACAAGCTCAGGCTAGCTGGAGAATAAGAGACCCAAAGGAGGAAAGACAGAGTGTGCCAGCCAACAGCTGACTGACCCAAGCATAGGAAAAATCAGAGCTGTTCCCGACCTGCAACTGATCACAGATAGGTAAGTCAGCTCAACCAAGACCAGAAGGAATGCTCAGATGAACTCTAGACTCCTGAACAACATTACATGTTTATTGTTTTAAGCCGTTGGCTTTAGAGTCTTCCGTTATATGGCAATATGTAACTGATACAGACAGATAAAGCACAGATCAACTAAAGGGAGGGCATGTACCAATGGGAAAAGTATTCATCATAAGCTTCCATCACATCACTCTTTCTTTTTCCCTTGGCTGACTTTTAGTTTCTTCTACATGGTGGATGATTTTATACCTTCAAAGGGAAATTCTACTTATCCGAATACTCCAAAGCTAGAAAAATAACAAACATAGTGTTTTCTCTGATTCAATTTTAACCCAGATTTACATTTGAATCCAAAATTTGGCCATTATTATTTCTTGTATGCTCTCTAAACCTTGTTTTCTTCTGAAGAAAATGGAGACAATAACAATATTAATCTTACAAGGCCATTGCAAGAATGATAGAAGAGTAGCCAAGAGCCTAACCTTGTGGATTTCAGTTCTGATCCCATAATATATCAGTTCTGTTATCTTGGCCAAGTATTTCAGGCTTTTCAGAATAAAATTTTCTGAGCTATAAATTGGTCATAATAAGAATTTCTATCTCAACATTGATTTGAGATTAAATAAAAGAAGGCATATACAGTATAAACCAATGTCCCAGCTGATAAATAGTACCCATCATTTTATTGCCCATATTAGTATGTTTCTTTATTCAAGTCCTAGACTATGTAAATGTTCTTGACCTCTGTCCACCCCATCCCAAAACACACCTCTAATTATGCTGCCCTTCATTGTTACTTGCTTAAATTTATTCAACATATTGGGCATAAAACTAGTTTTGCCTGAACAAAACATTTATGGTAGTTGCCTTTCACTTTTGTCATCCTTGTTTCTTGTTCAAATTAGAATGTAGGTGAGGGGGAGGCACAATATATGTGAACTATTTTCTACGTATCTTTCCAAAAGATAGAAATTATTTCTAAATTTATTTATTTGTAAGACAAAACCCTTTAACAGAATGATAGGTCTTTTTAAAATTTTAATATATTTTTATTGATTTCAGAGAGGAAGGGAGAGGGAGAGATAGAAACATCAATGATAAGAGAGAATTATGGACCAGCTGCCTCCTGCACGCCTCACACTGGGAATTAAGCCTACAACCCCAGGCATGTGCTCTGACTGGGAAAGGTACCACAACCTCCTGGTTTATAGGTTGATGCTCAACCACTGAGCCACTCTGGCTGGGCAGAATGAAAGATCATAATTAGGCTATATCCTCACTTGCTAGAAAATGATTAGCCCAAAACAGCAACCAGCGACAGAAATGGCATTTTAAAGGGCTAGAGCAGGAGAAGAGTAGCCAAATAGAGCTAAACACATTAGGGCTTAATGTTTTAGCTTTTATCAAAGATGCAGCAAACATACAAATTTTTACTTCGATACCAGACATGAGGAATGATCATATCACATTTTATTCTAAAAGAGCCATTTTTAATATTTGGAAGTAGTTATTACAAGAAAACCTACCAATAAACTATAACATGTATACATACATAGATCATGAGTGTTATTTAGTTTTACTTACCTTTCAGAGCCCTCACCACATTCAATGTGGTAGAATAGGTAATTTCCTATTTTATATATAAGGAAAATGAAGCCCAAGGCTATGATATAACTTGCCCAAGATTTCAGTTTGTTGTAGATTAAAGATTCAAATGGGAGTGATCTAATTCCAATGCTTATGCTCTTGAGGTTATGCAGCATTGTTGCGTGACATATCTGTATTGATAGCATCATATGTAAATTTACATGTTCCTATTTATCTCTGTACTTAATTCAGATAGGGAAAATAAGGTCATAAAAATTAAAATTGTGGCTATGATGTAGGAGACATAGATAATAGAAAAGATAATTTAAATATATCAGCACATTTAGTTATTGGAATCTCCTTAAGAAGTGGGTTGTAACTTCATTTTATAGTTAGGAGAATCCAAGACTTAAAGGATTGAGTATTAGCCCAAAGTCTCATAGCAAATGACTGGCAGCATTGAAATTTGGACTACTGTGACTCTAAAATGCACACTTTTTGTACTAAATCGCCTTTTCCATTAATGTATTTTGTCCAGCATTTTAAGGATTTATGTTGACCTAAATTCCCTTGCTTCATACTGGAGGGTCTACTCTGACTTTGCCTTTTCTTACAAGATATTTTTGGCTTGGTTTTCCTGTTCTGTAAATCCTCCCTAAGCACTTTTTTTCTTGCTGAATTCTTTTTTGATTGGTTGGGTTTTCTCTCCTCTAGATAGAGGGTGAGTCAGTAGTTTAAAAAGAAGTTTTAAGTAAATGCTTTTGCTTTTTCAATTTTCTGAATGCTTCCAAAAATTCACTGAACTTCTGAAGCCCAGAGGAGCAGCAGCTATAAATATTTAAAATGGGAGTATATTGTTTTAGTTAAAATTTATGGAGTGATTTACGACTCAAATTTTCATAAATCTACATTATAAGGTCTGAATGGGAAATCTGCCTTAAAATTATCATGGGGCTCTCTGAAAGACGAGCCATTTAGAAATGCTGTTTGACTTGTGAGCAGTCTATGACTTCACAATCCAGCAGATTCAGTCCCTTCTGAACAGTCCCTTCCTTCCCTGTGTCATTATCTTCTGACCTCCCTGTGAGCATCTCTGATGGAGCTTTCTGTGGCTCCTCCTCCACCCTGTAATGTACTGAGGCTGGCATGGCAAAGAGCTTAAGGTTCTGTTATGCCCAGATTTCAAGATCCCCAGAGACCTCCAGGGAGCCATCTGATGCAAAAGCAAAAGAGTCTTTATTTGATCCTGGGCTTAGCTGTCACAGCCCCCTTACTGGCACAGCGGTGAGACCAGAGAGAGCGAGAGCTTGGGGAGACAAAGGTTATAAGGACTGGTCATTTGGGTGGGCCTAGGAGAGTAGCGTGAGTTACAGAGATTGGTCACTTTGGTTAGGATTTCATATTCTGAGATCAAAGCCGTCCCTTACTGTCACCTGAATGGCCGGTCAGTAGCAACGCAGGGGGAGCATCTCTGTGATATGACCTTATCAGGACCTAAGCTGCTCCCGTAACTTCATTGGTCTACTCAAGGACAGTGGTTGGGGGAGTTAGGACATTCCTGGTGCTCCTGTGGTCACTCCTTCAGAGGAGGAGGGGATCAGGCTGACCAGCTCTACCAGTTCTGCTTTGTCCTTTCAGTTCCTGAGCAAAAATTTTCTTCCAGCTTTAGAAAAGTCTCACTTAGTTTTCACAGGACCCTCAGGAAATCCAGGAAAGAATCAGAACTAATTTTAAGATGCTGAATGTTTCCTTTTATTTGTGAATTTGAGTGCTATCTCCTAGCAATGTTATCACTAAATTGATTCATTGATTTTCATGATCAACTTGGAGGTTTAGTAAAAATATAACTGACAGTTTCTAGGAGTAAATAAATCTAATTCAACTATAGTCTGTGACAGAACAACCATTAATTGGGTGAAACCTTCCCCAGGGCAGAGACGGTATGTTGTGGGCACTGTGGCTAAATTGGTGCCTGGAGCATAGCAGGGACTAAATGACCATTTGAAAAAAATGAACTGAGTGCCCCTGAAAAGTTGTCCACATCTAGGAAAATAAATCTATGCTTTCAGTTTTTCCAGAGGCTTCCTCTGTGAGCTAGAATCTTCCCTCCAGGCAGTGCTTCTCAATCTTGGTAGATTTTGTCTTTCAGGGGACAATCGGTAATGTCTGGAGACATTTTTGTTTGTTGCAATTGGAGAACAGATGCTACTAGTACCTAAGGGGTAGAACTAGGGATGTTGCTAAGCATTTTACAGTGCACAGGACAGACCCCAACAAGGAATTATACAGCCCCACATGTTGAGAAACAGTGCTGTTGTTTGCCTTCAACTCCAGCTAGACTTAAAGTCCTAGGAGCTAAAATTTTAGAGATGAGAGTATATAGCAATGATTATTTCCTGTGCTCTGAAATATTACTATTTCAAGAGTTCCAGGAAAGCAGGCATAAGTTGGCTTATCTAGGGGAAATGTAAACTTTAAGACCATTTGCTAAACTCAGTAGAAAGAACCCCAAATTTATCTTTCTGTCTCGTTCTTTTGGTAATTAGCCTTTTAAGACTTCCTCCTCACTCTAAACTATAGCCCTTACATGCATTCTCTGAATCCATCCCATAGCTTATAAAAGCTGAAAGCTACTGGGGACTCTCTGGGTGACATGAAAATCACATCCCAAGATTAAGTGAGATGATTTTGTAAATCACTTAGGGAAGTGTTCAATTAGTCTCTATACCCTTAAAACATATTATGCTTTTCCCCTTTATTCTTTTTTTTTAATGTTTTATTGATTTTTGAGAGAGAGAGGGGAAGAAAGAGGGAGAGAAGATAAAAACATCAATGATGAGAGAGAATCATTGATCGGCTGCCTCCTGCATGCCTCCTGCTGGAGATCGAGTCTACCACCTGAGCATATACCCTTAATGAAAATCAAACCAGCAACCTCTTGGTACATAGAACGGTCAATCCACTGAGCCATGCAGGTCAGGTGTCCCCTTCATTCTTAATAGAAAAATAAAAGATCTGCCTCAGATCACCATTTCCTGTTTAAAGTGGTGCTGAGTAGTTTATATTGTAAAATTTTAAAAATATATTTATGTCTTGGCTGTGTGGCTTAGGAGCATTATTCCATACATCTGAAAGTTGTGGGTTTGATTCCCGATCAGGGCCCGTACCTAGATTGTGGGGATGATCCCTAGTCAGGATGTGTATGTAGGGCAACTAATCGATGTTTCTTCCTTGCATCATGTTTCTCTCTCTCTCCCTTCCTCCTTCTCTAAAAATTAATAAAAACATATCCTCAAGTGAGGATATATATATATGTGTGTGTGTGTGTGTGTGTGTGTGTGTGTGTGTGTGTGTGTGTGTATCCTGATAAAGTCTAGAAGGAATTATAGTATGCTCTTATTTGTCAGCCAAATATCAAATGGAGTAATTGGATTGACTTTAAACTACTAGTCAAACAGCACAATTAAACTCATATAATGGGCAAAATTGTGGCATGGAATTTGGGATACTTGGATTCCCCTCTGGCTTTTACATTGACTGTGTGGCTGTGGGAACATTTCATAATCTCTATGGGTTCCAGTTTCTTCGACCTCAAAACAAAGATGTTGAACTACAGGATTTAAATCTCTTTGATTCTAATTTTCTCAATGGAATAATTTCCATCTGATACTATGAGTAACAGAGGGAAAAAGAAATGAGTTATATTGGTATGCTGATACCTTTCAAAGGATTACTGTGAATACTCATTTAAAAAGTTAATCTTCTGGAAATATGAGAGATTAGGAAGTTATGTGGACACATGCCCTGGATTAAAAAATGTCTTGGGCCTAGTGTTATTATTCTTAAAGTTTGTAGAGTGCTATGAAATGTTCCCAGGATTTAGAGACATCATTACAATGGAAAATTTTATAATTGCTATAATCAAAGTTGAATTACGGAATATATATAACCTGATTTAAAAAATATTTTTTCCAAGGGGAACTGCCACATTCTTGTGATCTTTTCTCTCACAAGTTAAAGTTTTCTGCTTTTTAGAAATGTTCTTAAGAATATTTAAGGATATGTATAAGTAGCATGTGCAGCAGTTCGGGATGACTTGCAACAGGGCTGACAACACAATGAATACACTATACAAGAAATAAGAATTTTGAAGACACTGGGGGGCCAGGTGGAAATCTCTTTATGAAGAAGTTCATGGAGTCAGGGTCCTGCCTGCTTTTATTCACTTTGAATACACATTTGCTCTTTAACAATGCATACAGACAGATCAAAGGTAAAGTTTGGTATACAATGCAAATATTATCAGGTCGAGAAATTGCCTTGAGCCATCACAATCACAGCAGGAGCAATCTTGTGCTGGCAACAGCCCTGTTGACGCCCAAGGTTTATGGCCTTCCAAGTTCCTTGTTGCATCTTCATGCCAATACTATTATGCTTTGGTCTCCTGCAATGTACTTATTCAATCAGGTACACCAACTAGATTTTTCTGGTTGTAAGAAACAGAAATTAACTCTGTGTGATTAGGCTCTAAGATGACTCCCAAGTAATCTTCGCCTCCTGATACTTACAGCCTTGTATATATCCTTGCCACATAGAATCAAGGCTGACAGTGTGACCAAAAAAATATGACATAAATAAGAATATGTAAAAAGGAATTTCCACTTCCTTATTGGTCTCTTGGATACTTTATCTGGGAGAAGCCTGCTATCATGCCATGAGGATACTCAATAAAGCCTACAAGGACCAAAGCTGATGCCTCCTGCCAGCAGCAGCACCACTTTGTCAACCATTTAAGTGAGCCTCTGTTCTAGAAGTGGACTCCTCCTTTCTGTCAGACTCTCAGATGATTGAAGGTTTGGCTGACATCTGACTGCAGCCTCATGAGAGACCCTGAGTCAAAATCACCTAGCTAAGTCACTCTGAATCCCTTACCCATAGAAACTGTGTGAGATAATGACATATTTACTATTGTTTTAAGCCACTAAATTTTAGGATACTTTATTTTGCAGTAATAAGTAACAAATATATAGAAGTAACATAAAGATGTAAATAAAAAGTAATGTATTGAAAAGAAATTTAGAAGTTCAGAAAATTAAAGGAAACACTGGAAATGACCGAGAGATGGGAAGTCTGGAAATCTAGGAAGCAGAAAATAATGATTTCAGAGTTCAGCTATCAAAATTAATTGGTAATGAACATTATTATTTCTTCTTATATTCTCTACTCTATTAGAAATTCCAGGTACAGAGGTTATGGTCAACTTAGATATGTTTTTGTTCAACTCTTGACCAAGAATGAATGGAGTACCAGGCTTGGCATTCACATTAAGAATGCATACAATGAGAGATCTGTAGTTCTTCAAAAGAAAAGTTAAGATATTATTACAAAATAAAGGAGTTATGGATGCTGATTAGACAAAGGAAGAGAGATGTTAACCACCAACAGCCTGATAGCTCTAGAAATTGCCAAGTAGCTTGGTAGTTGTCGGAAACCAATCCTGTCTCACTAATAGAAATATGTGGACAGGAAGTCCAGAAAGCTGGTAAACAACCTTAATTGCTCTGAAGGGTCAATCTCCATCTAGCTAATATAAAGATGTGCATAGGAGCCAGGGAGGCTCCTGAATTGCTCTGAAAGGTCATAGCTAAAAACATTGTTAACTGAAACACCTCTGTTTGTTCTTTGTGTATTTCTGTTGTTGGAATTTCCTTCCTGGGGGCTATGGGCGGATCCCATAGCCTTAATAACAGGTACAGCCAGGTCAGAGCAGGAGGCAGTCCTTCCACTAGAGATGGGCTACGCCTGGCCCCCATTTCCCAAATTCATGCTTTTCTAAGTCTCTCTTCATTTGTGTGCGGCCTTCTCCAGAACCCCAACCCTGAACCCGGAACCCTGAATCACACGGGACGTGAAAAGGATTCCCACAGGTAAAATCAGAGTTTATCCAACTCTGTGTGTGTAGAACAGTTATAGTTTTGCACAATTTTTTTCAAGTATTATATGTCCTCAAAAGTGTGATGCCAGTAAAAGTGATAAGAGAAAAAAAATCAATAAGTAAAAATTTACTGTTTAGTTTAAATTTGGAGATATTAAGGGTAGTCTTAATCTTCAGTGATTTTTGCCATTGCCTTCTATATTAATTAGAATAGATCTTAATGAGTAACCTAAAACATGATAGATTCTTCTTTCTGGCTGAAACAGGAGTTCTACAAGACTGAATAGGGTACCAGGTAGCTCATATCCTTGTGGCAATTCAAGGGCCTATGCTAATAGAGGCTCTGCCATCTTCAACACATAGCTTTCAAGATTTTCTTGTGAAATATTTCATTTTAGCCCATCAGAAGGGGAAAAGATCATGGAGAAGCTCACAGACATTGTTTTTTTATGATTGTACGCTTTAAAAGTGGCCTTAACGTCTGCTAACATTTTATTAGCTAGAACACAGTCACATGTCTTCACCTAAACTGAAAGGAGTCATTGGGAAATGTAGTCCCTGTCTAGGCAGCCATTTTAGTGCACAACTTTATATTAAGGAAAGAATAGCATGTTTTTCTGTTTGTTTGTTTTTTGTCTTTGTGTGTGATCTCCTATCTCCTAGCCATTTCTGCTACAAATAAATCCCTTGCCACTTCTTGCTTATCAGCCCATTATGTATTATACTACTAGTGTCCTTGAAGAATAATCAAAACGCTTGTTCAACACAATGTACATACAAATGAAATCTAAGGATCATCTTAATCTATCATAATCTATAATAATAAGAGCATAATATGCAAATAGACCAAACAACTGAACAGCTGAATGACCATCTGGATGACCACTGCAGAACTGGGGAACCAAGGGTGTGTGGTGGCAGATGTGGGCAGTGCCAGGCCAAGGGGAGTGTAGGTGGGGGGTGGGAGCCTTGAGGCAGTCAGGGTTGTGAGGGACCCAGATCCAGGGCTGCAAAGACCTACCCTTGCATACATTTTGTGAATCAGGCCTCTGGTATATTAATAAATTAATAATTTCAGGACATGCCTTTGGAAATGCTGCTTAGGTCTTATTGTGCTTCTTGTTCTTTCATCATTTTAAGACTCTTACAATGTTAGAGTGATTTTTCAGCCCTGTACAATAAAGCATGTGAGATGGGAGCTTGTCTTCATGGCTTCTGTATTGGAAAAAGTCGTATATGGTTGCCACAGCACTTCCTCCAGGTGATGACAGATTCATTTCCTTCAGGCAGGCATGAGGCCTCTGAACCTAAGGTATTTCAGTTCTTGGAATCTGTGAAGGAGTCTTCGCTCAAGATAAAGAATTGGATAAAGATATGGAGAGAGAGGGAAAGAGAAAGGGAGAGGGGGCTATTTAAGGCCAATTATTGCACACACTGAAATGTAGAATGCATCCTAGCGAAACACATGAGTTTGGGGGGCAGTGAATACCAAGTTTTTTAAAAGTCACAGGACTATTCAAATAAAGTGATGGGAGAAAGTCCACTACATAAAAGTTGAACTCCTGGGCTGACAAATGTGTAGCATGTGTGTTTGTGGTAATAGTGGGGAGAGTGGCTGGGACATTTCAGGACCAGCCACATTGACTGCTGTTTCTCTATGCCTGCTCCATTATTTACCCCATGAGAACATACAATTGAGCAAAAAATTTTAAGTCACCACAATTAGTATTGTAGGCGAGAGTTAGTAGGGCCTGCTTTAAGAACAAACTACCTATGGCTATGTTGCATTTTGTGACTATATGTCCTGAGAAGCTTTTCAGAGACTTATTCAATGAATATAATGATTGTGACAAATAATTCATCTAATCAAATTTAGAAGACAATGATTAAAAGACAATTATATTCTTGAGAAGCTTTTGGCCCCTGAAATGCAAATGATTTATTTTCCCATATTAAACTCCTGAATCAAAATTTCCCTGTGGTTGTCATAGTTAGGTTATGAATGTCAAAACAACATTTGAAAAGAACACATACAGAATAGTCAGATTCTGATTTCCCCACTGAAACTGCTCTATTCTTCTGTATTTCTCTTATCAGTTTATAAATGGTGATCTACACAGTGCCTCAGAGCATAAACTCAAGAGAGATTTTGCTTCTCCATCTATACCAATGTTCATACATCTTGTTTAGTTCTTGTTTTTTATTTGCTCTCCCTACTTCCATTATTATTTCTGGACAATTTGTTTTTTGGTAGCCAATAGAGTGATTGTTTGTTAAATATGCAAACCAGATCATGTCACTTCCCTGCATGAAATCTGCTAATTAGAATAAAATAAAAATGTCTTACTATAACTTAAAAGACATTAAGTAATATGGTGTCTGTCTCTTTGATCTCATAGGATACTTCTCTCCCCATTGTTTGCTGTGTTCATTATGCATTGACTCCTTAATTCTTCAAAATCTCCACTGTGTTCCTGACTCAGAGTCTCTGTGCTTGCTTTTATGCTGACTGCGACACCCATCACTCAGATCTTACTCTGATTCTTTTGATTCTTTCAGGCCTAGGCTTCTTTCAAAAAGCCTTCTCAGACCACCCCATACTTTGTCCCAGTAACTCTGTATTACACCATCCCATTCTCATTGCTTTATTATACTTAGCACTATCTGCAACTATTGCTTTTCATTGTAATTATTTTTAGTTCATCTACCAGCTGGGATTCTTTTCCCAGCCTTACAAAGATTTCTCAGCAATCTGGTGAAAGGCTATGTGTAGATGATTAAGAAGGAGTCCAAGGATGAAAGATAATTTTGAAAGGCATCGGGGGTCAGAAGATCTCCAGCTAAAGGAACTGAAGACTCCCCTCCTTGACTCAGAAATTCTGCTTTTATTTAACACAATTTGTCCTAAGGCAAGGTGGAGATATACACTTCAAAGGGTAGGGTTTCAAAGGGTACGGGAGCATTGTCAGTTTGGGGAATAGTCTACAGCTGTTCAGGTGTTTGGCCAACAGGAGGCAATAAAATGCCCTGAGCTGTCTTGCAGTTAACAATCCTATTCAGGTTTGGGGGATATGCCTTTTAGCCATTTCCAACAAGTAAGCTATATATGTGGCTCACCCTTGTTGAGCCGCCTAAGCTTCACCAACCTTTTGATGAAACTCTTGTAATTATTACATGCTGGAATTGGTTCCTGGAATCTACCCCTTTTAATGTCAGCTATACAGTATGTCCCCAACACCTATGAGAGAGACTGTCATGTAGTTGCTTACCTTGAAAAACTGCTTCCCTAGTTCTATCTACAATGCAGAGCTCAATTTGCGGCCTAGAAATTTCCTAAGGGGTGGAAATCAGATTAGGGAGAAATCATCAAAAAGACATCAGAAGAAGTACATATTACTATTAGAAATGGCCTTTATGTGGGCTTATGAGCCCTTGGTTATATAGCCCTCAATCCTTTTTTTTTTTTAATATATTTTATTGATTTTTTTTACAGAGCAGAAGGGAGAGGGATAGAAAGTCAGAAACATCGATGAGAGAGAGACATCGATCAGCTGCCTCTTGCACGCCCCCTATTGGGGATGTGCCCGCAGCCAAGGTACATGCCCTTGCCGGAATCGAACCCGGGACCCTGCAGTCTGCAGTCCGACGCTCTATCCACTGAGCCAAACCGGTCTCGGCATATATAGCCCTCAATCCTAAAAGCAATCTCCTTTTCATCTCTTCACTACTCTGCCCCAAGAGGAAGTGACAGTATGCCCCAATCAATCTGGGAGTTATTGGATCCATTTATTCTCTTTCATTACTTATATATCTATAATACATAAACATTTAAGGGAGGTGATAATAAATGGTTTACTGTTATTGTAGTGATACTGTTGTACTGCACTATTGTAGTCAAAGGAGCTAATGAAGAATGAGCTAATGAAGGAGCTAATGAAGAATGAGCTAATGAAGGAGCTAATGAAGAATGCTTTGTAAGTCATATGTCTCAAATCTCTTGACAACAGTTCTGTCACACTTTGGGGCAGCAATGTGAACTTAAAAATAAATAGTCACTCCTCTCTCTGTCTGACTTGTTCCACTTAGCATAATATCCTCTAGGTTCATCCATGCTATTACAAATGGTAAGATTTCATTCTTTTTATGACCAAGTAATATTCTATTATATATATATGTACAACTTTTTAATCCACCAGTCTATTGCTTGGCACTTTGATTGCTTTCATATCTTGGATATTGTAAATAATTCTGCAGTGAACACAGAGGTACATGTTATAGGAAGCAAAATCAACAAACAAACAAAATAGAGATAGACTCATAGATGCAAAGAACAGACTGGAGATTGCCAGAAGGAAGTGGGGTTGTTCAGCTGGGTGAAAAACATAAAGGGATTAAGAACTACAAATCAGTAGTCACTATCAGAGGGATGTTAGTACAGCATAGGGAACATAGTTAATAATATTGTAATAACAGTGTACGGTTCCCAGTGGATACTTGAACTATCAGGGGACCACTTTGTAAAGTATATGATTGTCTAACCATTATATTGTACACCAAAATAATATTAATGTGAACTATAATTAAAAAATACAATTTAAACAAATAAAAATCGGGAGATACATCCCCAATTCAAACATGAATGTTTTAATGGAGACTGATATAACCTATTCAGATGAGGTATTTTTAACATGTCAAAAACCTGAGCATGGTATTTAAGCGGTATCACATTCATGCTATTTCAATAATTTATTTTTACCAGTATCTGTGGTTGGCTGGAGGCCAGCGGACCTAGGATGGGTTCAGTTGGCAGTTTTGTTTTGAGCTAAAGGTCTGGCATAATTTAGCTTCTTTGTCAGGGCTGGGCTCTGGCCTGCTGGGTCCAGAGCTGAGTGACAGCATTGCCTGGGGGAAGTTTGTCAAGGTGCTGACAGAAGTGCTAGAAATCAAGCAGAGAGTACCTTAAGACTTAGACTCAGAATTGTGACCCTGTTGTTTCTAACCACATTCCATTGGTTAACAAAGTCACATGGCCAACCTGCCACAAATCAAGAGTGGAGAAATACACATGACATCATTTATGAGGTTACATAAAACATATGGGTATAAGGGGGGATGAACAATTAGAGAGAAAAATTCAATATAATTTAGTGTGTAAATAAGCCCATAAAAAGTCTTACTTAGTAGTGGCATATATTTACATATATGTGTAAATACATACTTCCCAAAAGATACATATCAACATTTAAGACCATCTGGACAAGATAAAACTGATCTCCTTCAGAATTGAGTTTCAAGGGTGAGCAATACTGTAAGATTAAATTATGATGGATTTCATGTAATTATTTCTAACTGTGGGTGCCAGTGGTGAGACTGCTTTCTGAAGAGTTGGCACATGCCTTGTTCTTCTGCATAAGAATTTTTCTAACATCTAGTTATTCAATATTAAACAATTTTGTATTTGGTTTAGGAGACAGGTCTTCAGAACACTGAATATTCTTTTACAAAATGTATTTCTGTTCCTTTATTCCTTCCATTCAAAAGGAGGCCTCACATATATGGTGAGGCTCTGTATAGTTGGCAGGTAACAGTCTTTGGAAACAATTAGTAGGGGCACTTTGGTTTCATTTTAGTGGACTTTCCCTGATATGGGATACTAGGTTGGAGTCTAGAGCTCTTGCTACCATTCTAGAAGAATTGTAGCTTATTCTCCTCCCTCTGAAAAACTGGACTGTTATTTCTGCTCACTATCAGAAATAACATGTGAATGAGCTACATGTTACAAAAATCTCCGAGGAATCATCCCATGGATGATGGTGAGAGAAGAGACTTGACAGCTCTCACATTTGCATTTTCACTCACTTCATGTCTCATTTCATGCTGTACACTCATCTGAGGAGTCAATTATTTATGCTCAACAGTGAGTCATTTATTTACTGTAAATTAACTTTCAAGGTTCCTTATGAAATTATGAAATATAAAACTGTACCTGCAGCAGTTAGAAGTAACTGGACAGCATGTAAACAACAACAACAACAAAAAAAAACATGGTGGATTTCTAATAGGTAATAGGGACAGGCAGTGCAGATGACATATATGATATGTACAAACGCATTTATAAATGTAATATAAAATAATACAGGAGGAACCAAGATGGCAGAATAGGTAAACACCTAAACTGCTGCCCCGCACAACAATTTCAAAACTACAACTAAAAGACAAAACGGACATCATCCAGAACCATCAGAAAGCTGGCTGAGTGGAAAGTCTACAAAGAAGAAGGAAAGATAAAAGGACACTAAGACTCAGAGGAGCTGTGGAGGGCAGAGTTGCAGAGACCAATGGAGATGGAAGTGTGGAGATGCACGCGAGCACAGAGGCCGGGCTGCTGAATACACGGCTGGTTTTCTCGAGCAGGGAGGAAGACAAAGACGTCCCACTGCACTGATCCCCAGTTCCAGGCGAGCCTTGGGGAGCCCAGACTCATACGAGGTGAAACTGGACTGTGAGGAGGAAGCACGCTGAAAGTCAGGAGCTGCAGAGACACACGAGCATGTGGAGTGGGTGTGTGGCCGGCTCTCTCGTTCTGGAGGAAAAAAAAACAGCTTTCAGACTGCATTGTTTTCCAGTTCTGGGAGAGACTATGGGTGTCCAGACTCATTTGGGGAGAAACTGGACTGTCTGGCAGCCGGCAGAGCTTGGGGGCCACTTTCTCTCAGAGGTGCGTGCAGCAGTTGTCATGGAGCATGGAGACCCAGGTGCCACTTAGGGCGGGGCTGATGGAAAACCAAGGCTGACTGCTCAGCCCTGAGACTCTGCCCTATTTTAAGCTGAGCACAAAGGCTCTCCTAGAGTAGACACAGCTGATACCCACAGCCAATTGGACTGGAGGTCAAACCCTCCCAGCCATACCAACAACTATCTAGGCTTTACTACAACAAGACTGTGCAGCCCATAAAGGGGGTGCACAAAGAGTATCCACCTCCGGTAACTGGGGAAGCTGAGCCACTGTCCCCTGGAAGACACCTATCACACAAAGCTACTCCACCAACTCAGGGAAGTAGCCAAAATGTGGAGACAAGGAAACAAATCACATTTGAAAGAAATGGAGGGAAAAAAACGATTGGACATAGAAGTTCAAAACCACATTATAAGGTTTTTCAAGAGGTTCCTAGAAAAGGCTGATAAATTTAATGAGACCCTCAAGAATATGAAAAAGGACCAACTAGAAATTAAGCATACACTGACTGAAATAAATATTATACAGAGACCTAAAAGCAGACTAGAGGACCACAAGACTCAAGTCAAAGATTTGAAATACAAAGAAGCAAAAACCACTCCCCTGGAAAAGCAAGAAGCAAAAAAAATCCAAAAACTTGAAGATAGTGTAAGGGGCCTCTGGGACAACCTCAAGCATATCAACATCCAAATTATGGGTGTGCCAAAAAAACAAGAGAGAGAGAACAAGATACTGAAAACCTATTTGAAGAAATAGTGACTGAAAACTTCCCCACTTGGTGAAAGAAAAGTCCAGGAAGTGCACAGAACTCCAAACAAAAGAAATACAAAGAGGACCACACCAAGACACATCATAACTGAAATGCCAAGAGCAAAAGACAAAAAAGAATATTAAAAGCAGCAAGAGGAAAAACAGTTAGTTACCTACAAGGGAGCACCCATATGACTATCAGCGGATTTCTCAACTGAAACTGTTCAGTTCAGTCAGGAGTGGCAAGAAATATTCAAAGTGATGAATCACAAGAACCTACAACCAAGATTACTCCACCCAGCAAAGCTATCATTCAGAATTGAAGGTCAGATAAAGTGCTTTGCAGTTAAGAAAAAGCTAAAGGAGTTCATCCTGCCAAACCAGTGTTATATGAAATGCTGAAAGGTATTCTTTATGAAGAAGAAAAAGGTAAAGATAAAAATTATGAACAACAAATACACATCTATCAACAAGTAAATTTAAAAGTCAAGTTAATTAAAAATCTGATGAACAGAATAAGCTGATGAATATAATAGAATCAGGGCCATAGAAAGGGAGTGGACTGACAATTCTTGGCGGCAGGGGGGAAAGCGGTGTCAGAGGTGCAGGAAGAGACTGGACAAAAATCATACACCTATGGATGAGGATAGTGGGGGGGAGGAAGGGCAGAGGGTGGGATGGGTACCGGGTGGAGGGGAGCTGTGGGAAGGTGGGGGGAAGAGGAACATTGTAACCATCTGAACACTAAATATTTATTAAATTGCAAAAGAAACCCATTTAAAAAATATATACAATTATATTACATTTAAATATACATTTTATGAAATGTAAATAAAATGCAATATGGGAAATGTATTTTTATAAGAACACATACAAACAAAAAGCTACTAATTTAATAGTCATGTTGCCTATGGGGATGAATGTAATGAAGATGGAAAATGGAGATAAAATGACCAATACAAATAATTAGGGAGGTGGGACAATGATAATAATATGCTTGGAAATGAAAAATATGATTAATTCCATCCTCTGCAGCTGAGTTGAAAAGGGAAAAAGGAGAAAGGAAGGTAGGCAGAAAGGGAAGAGGAAGTTATACATACCTGTTGCAGCATTTTTAGGTAGTAGCCTGGCAGGAGGCAAAGTACTGTTTTGGGGCTGCCTGGTCGACGGGTCCAAAGGACCCAAATAATGCCAGTACATAGTAAGCACTCAATGAGTACTTGTTGAATTGAACTGCATTGAACAAAATTGCTTGAAAAGGCTGGTTTCCCTGAATCCTGAATATACAACTTCTAGGTTGACCTCATTCTTTCTGTGAAGAATGGTTAGGTACATGAAATTTGTGCACTTGGGGGGTCTGTCAGCCAGGCCTGCACCCTCACACAGTCCAGAAGTTCTTGGGATGTCCAACTGCTAGCTTAGTCAGACATCCTTAGTGCTGCTGTCGAGGTGGGAGAGGCTCCCACAACAGAAGCTGTGCTCACCAGATGTGAGCCTGGCTTCTTTCTGGCTGAGCGGCACTTCCCCTGTGGGAGTGCACTGACCACCAGGGGGCATCTTTTGCGTTGGGCGTTTGCCCCCTGGTGGTCAGTGCGCATCATAGCAACCAGTTGTTCTGCCATTCTGTTGATTTGAATGTTTGCCTTGTATTATATAGAATGATTTGGATGAGGTTGAATTTTCCTTACTCAGTCATCTCTGTGGATGAATACATGACCCACCATAGAAATGGGCATTTTTTTCTTATTTATTTATTTATTTATTTATTTATTTATTTATTTTATTGTTTAAAGTATTACAAATAGTAGTGCATATGTTTCCTTCCCCTCCCTTAACCTCCCCTCAGCCTCCTCTACCCCCCAGAACATGCCCTCACCTGAAGTGTCCTGTATCCATTGGTTATGCTTATATGCAAGCATACAAGTCAGAAGTGGGCATTTTTTGTTTAGAGATGGATGTGCAACCCAATTTGGGACAATGTGAAATCAATTCCAGAACTCTTTTGGGGAAAATATTTGAGGAAAAAATTGGGTTTTTATGGAGATTTCTATAGTACATTTAAGGAGCCTGTACATGAAAAAAAAATTGAAAATTAGCCATCACAGAGAAAAACTGAGATTTAGAAATAAACAAGGAGGGAGGATAAAAGGAAGGAGAGGTATCTATCTATCTATCTACCTACCTATGTGTCTTGGATTATTTTTGCCTAAACAGGTTTGAGTTGGACTTTTTTTAAACCACTTAATCTTAGGAATGATAATTCACACATCACAGAATGATTACACTCCCTTGTAGAGTTCATCCTTCAGTTGAACTTCACTGAACCATCCACATTTCCAGGCCACCTCACCAATCTTTGTACAGCTAGGAATATGGGGAAATTTTATTCAACATATGTCTTCCTCAAATTTTCTGGTATTAGTGGCCATTTTATACTTTGTGGGTGCATAGACCAATTAATGCTTCTTTCAGCTATCATATACCCCTACCCCATTCTCAAATTAAATATCCACCATCCAAACTAAATACCTTCAAAAAGTTTTCTCATACAATAAATCAGTCTTACATTCCCTGCCTTAGTTATATTACCTGCATCAATAATTATTGCTGCATAACCAAACACCCAAAAACTTAGTGTCTTAAAATTCAATACATATACTGTTTACAGGATGGTTGATCAGCTGGCTGGTTTTTCTGCCTTGACTGTAATTGCTTATGTATTTTTGATCAGCTATAGTTTAAGCAGGCAGTTTTGCTGACCTCAAATGGACTATCCTATAAAAAAAAAAAAGCCTAATATGCTAAGTGTCTGACTCTCTGTTCAACTGTTCAACTGGTTGCTATGATGTGCACTAACCACCGGGGGTATATACTTCAACCAATAGGTTAGCTTGCTGCTGGGGTCCAGCCAATCAGGACTTGGTGAGATGGGCTGGACATGCCCTGGAGCCCTCCTATGATCCCTCCCAGACCGTGATCATGCACCAGTGGTGTCCCTAAGCCTGGTTTGCACTCTCTTGGAATCTGAGACTCCTTGGGGAATGTTAAAGAGCCAGTTTTGGCCTGATCCCCACAGGCCAGGCTGCGGGATTCCACCAGTGCACAAATCCATGCACCAGGCTTCTAATCTAATATAGATAGGGGTCAGTTGTCCATAGGCTGGTCTATGTTGGTCTTGGTGCTCTTCCACATGGTCTCTCACTTGCCAGAAGGCTACCCCACCTTGCTCAGGCTGTGGAGGTAGTTTCTGAAAGAGCAAAATATGTGTGACCTGGGAGGCTTGGGCTCAAAGGCCAATTAGTTTGCCACTTTCTATGGGTCAGAGCAAGTCACAAGGCAAGCCCAGATTTCAGAGGTGGGGAAATAGACTGCAGCTGTTATTGAAGTTGCTTCAACATCACATTGCAAAGGACATTGATTCAACATGGGTGGAGTGTCATGGCCAATTTTGCCGTCAGTGTAGCAGAGACTAAAACAACAAACAAACATATCCCTTAGGAATTTGATTTCACCGCAAGACATTCTGTTTGGGTTTAATCCCAAGGTTTTAATTAGGATCAAAAGTAAATTTAGGACACTTGCAAATCAAAACTTATATCCTATCTCTTTCCTCAGTAACTAAAAAGAAAGGTAGAAAACAGAAATAGCTAATGTCTATTTCAAATTCACACTTGACTTAAACATGTTGTGTTGAATCAGGTTTGGGGTCGGGGAGCAGAATGATGTTTTCTCCTGTTAAGATGTGTTGGGTAAATGCCATCTCTTTACTTTCCAACAAGAGAAAATTATCAAAACCAAACCTTTGGAGACAGCAGATTAGTAAAAAGTTAGCAAATTAGTAAATATTGAAGACTTGCTCCAGTGTGCAAAACCTACCCTCACTGACATAAGGGTAAGTCTGAATTGGATGATGATTTAATACTTAACAGATTACCTCAATTACAGTCAGTTCTATTATCAGAAAGTGTTGGCTCTTCTATTAAACATTCATTCATCCATCCATTGAATAAACATTTACAAAGTACATCTTACATAGAGTAATATCAATGAGCCCCATGATACAAATAAATATCAATAGAAGATGGGGTGGATTTTAGATTTTGTTATTTCCTTGAATAAATAATAAGATGTTAATGTGACTTTTGGGTTGAGAAGAACCTGCTTGGTCTTTGATAACTGAATATAAATGGCATGGCAGGGACTCACCTAATATTTCCTGGGGATATGGGTTTGATGTGACTTTTAGTATTGCTTGGTATAGTGTTATTTAGGCTGGAGAATGGAGCTTGCCTTTAATACTGCAGTCGCCTAGAATTTGACTCTAAAATACCTTTAACTTATAAAATGATATTCTAGAGCTTAGTGTGGGAATGTTCAAAAATTCTCTTCATCACTCTGGGAAATAAGCCAAGTGGGAGATGTATCTGCAGCAAACTGTTGAAATCAGTTCCTGAGGAGTCTATTACAGTAAATGCACAGAGCTAGGAACTACATAAATTGAGGACTTTTCTAATGGGGATTTTGGCTACTAGGTGTACCAGTTAATAATGGTAGATTTTGTAATCAAAGAAAACATGGTAATTTGAAGAGAAACCTCAAAAGTGCTTCATTCCAAATAATGTCCATCACAGGCTACACATTTCCCCCATCTTTCAGGTAATTTGTGGGTACTGTCCCAATAGAACTTTTCTTGTTTTGAGGCAAACTATTCAGAGACCCAATTTTTCACTTTGTATGTTTTGAAGTGCTGCTCAGAAAGTGGGTGTGCCATCAATTAGAACAAGTGGTAATCTAAAGGAGCAAGGTCTAGTTAACATAGCAGGCAAGATCTTTTAACATGTCTTTAACTGGTTTTGAAGTGTGTGATAGTGCATCATCATGAAACAAAATTATTATGCCATGTCTTCTAGCACATTGTGGTCATTTCACGATCAAAGTGTGGTTCAAGTTGATTATTTGTTGTCAGTAGCAATCAGTATTAACAGCTTCACCTGATTTTAGAAGTTAGTAAAAAAGCACACTTTCCTGATCCTACCAAATGCAGAGCATTGTCTTTGAAGCAATTTGGCCTTGCAGTCGATGTTGATGGTTGACCTCGATCAACCCATGATTTTGTGCATTTGGGATTCTCAAAATAAATCCACTTTTCATCGCCAGTCACAATTTGATGCAAAAAGACTTTTTTTGGTGCCATTGAAGCAACATTTTACTGATGACTTTTCGGTTTTCCATTTGTCTTTTGACGTGGCACCCATTTTCCTTCCTTTAAAATCTTTTCCATTGCTTGTAAATACTTGGAAATTGCTAAGCAACGTTTAATCTTTCTGCAAGTTTTTGAGTTTGACAACCATCTTCATCCAATAATGCTTGTAATTGATGGTTTTCAAACTTTTTTGGTTGACCTGGACATTCTTTGTCTTTCACATAGAAATCATCACTTTTTTTATTTTATAATATTTTTTAATCTTTATTGTTCAGTTTATTAATTACATTGTTCCCTTTTTTTTCACCCTATAGCTCCCCTCCACCTGGTACCCATCCCACCCTCCCCCATCACCCCCCCTCCCACTGTCCTCTCCCATAGTTGCATGATATTTGACCAGTCTCTTGCTGCACTTCCCACACCCCCTTTCTCCCCAAGAGTTGTCAGTCCATTCCCTCTCTATGTCTGTGATTCTGTTACATTCACCAGTTTATCCTGTTCATCAGCTTATTAATTCACTTGATTTTTAGATTCATTTGTTGATAGATGTGTATTTGTTGTTCCTAATTTACACTTTTATCTTTTTCTTCTTCCTCTTCTTAAAGAATATCTTTCAGCATTTCATATAATATTGGTTTGCTGGTGATGAACTCCTTTAGCCTTTTCTTATCTGCGAAGCACTTTATCTGACCCTCAATTCTGCATGATAGCTTTGCTGGATAGAGTAATCTTGGTTGTAGATTCTTGCTGTTCATCACTTTGAATATTTCTTGCCACTCCCGTCTAGCCTGCATCGTTTCTGTTGAGAAATCTGCTGACAATCATATGGGTGCTCCCTTATAGGTAACCATCTGTTTTTCTCTTGCTGATTTTAATATGCTCTCTTTGTCCTTTGCTCTTGGCATTTTAATTATGATGTGCCTTGGTGTGGTCCTCTTAGGGTTCCTATATATTGGGGTTCGGTGCACTTCTTGGACTCCTAAGTCAATTTCTTTCACCAGGTATGGAAAGTTTTCGGTCACTATTTCTTCAAATAGGTTTCCATTGTCTTGCTCTCTCTCTTTTTCTGGCACCCCTATAATTCGGATGTTGGTGTGCTTGAGGTTGTCCCAGAGGCCCCTTACACTATCTTCAATTTTTTGGATTCTTTTGGTTTCTTGCTTTTTCAGCTGAGTGGATTTTACCTCTTTGTATTTCAAATCTTGAACTTTGTATAATATTTTTTATTTCAGTCAGTGTATGCTTAATTTCTGGTTGGTCTTTTTTCATATCCTTGAGAGTCTCCTTTATATCCTTGAGGGTCTCCTTCATTTCCTTGTAGGACTCATTCATTTCCACATTGGTCTTGATCATTTCCACGTTGGTCTTGATCATTTCCTTGTAGGTCTCATTCATATCCTTGAGGGTCTTGTTCATTTCCTTGTAGGACTCATTCATTTCCTTTGCAGTCTTGCTTATTTCCTTATAGGTCTCGACCTTTTGTTGGAGCCTCTTGAAAAGCCCTATAACCGTGGTTTTGAATTCCATGTCCAGTCGTTTTTTTTCCTCCATTTCTTTCACATCTGATTTCTTTCCATGTCTCTGCATGGTGGCTGCTTCCCTGAGTTGGTCAATTAGCTTTGTGTATTAGACTTCCTACTAGGGACAGTGGCTCAGCCTCCCCAGTTAGCTGAGGTGGATATGGGTTGCACAGTCTCGCTGAAGTTAAGCTCAGGTTAATTGTTGTTAGCACTTGGAGGGGTTGACTTCCAGGCCAATTGTCTGTGAAGTTCAGCTGTGCTCAGGTTGGATGGGCGGAGTCTCCGGGCCAAGCAGACAGCGTTAACTCCATTCTATGCAGCCCCAGGGACTCTGTTCCGGGGGCAATGACCGCTAGCACCCCTGAGAGAGAGCCACTGGCAAGCTCCACCGGCTGCCAGGGAATTCAGACTCTCCTCAAATGAGTCTGCACACCCAACGTCTCACCCAGGGTCATAAACAAAGAAGTCTGACGGTTTCCCGAACGAGAGGGCAAGTCGCAGAGTGCTCTCTGCGTGGTCACGCAGCTTAGGTGTTTGCGCAAGCTGCCTTCTCCACAAGCCGGCAGACTCGACAGCACCCAAGCTTCAGCATGCCCTCCCACCGTCCAGTTTTCACCCCGTGTGGTAGTGGGTTGGTTCCCTGGACTAGCCCAGAGCTGGATAATCAGTCCAGTGGGATGTCTTTGTCTCCCCGTTCGAGAAAACTGGCCGGTTTTCAGCCGCCCGCCTTCTCCACTGGCGCGCTCCAAACCTCTCTCCGCGCGAATCTTTCAACGCTGTCCACTGCCGCTCCTCCGAGTCACAGTCTCTTATTTTCACTTTTATTTGTGGAATTTTCACTCGGCCAGCTTTCTGGTGATTCTGGAAGGTGTTTGTTCTTTCGTTAAGTTGTAGTATTAAAATTGCTGAGTATGATGGCAAGATAGGTGTTTTACCTATGTTGCCATCTTGGTTCTCCTCCTAGAAATCATCACTTTTAAAGTATTTAAACCACCATTCACAAATGTCTTGAGATGGAGTATGTTTGCCATAAGCTTCCCAAAATGTATGATAACTTTCCGCAGCACTTTTCTTCAAAATATTTAATTAAAACTTCCCGCAAATGCTCTTGTTTTTTTTGGGGGGGGGGCAGGAAATTAGACATTTTTAAGCATAAAATTATCTATGATTTTAACTCCTTCAGAAAATTTGACATATGAAGTTTTGAAGCTTGCTGTCAATACAACAAAATAGCATACATATCAAATCACATATATATCAACATATGTGTAACTCCATCTATTGAAAAATATCTGCATTATTAACTGGTATACCTAAGTGTACCAGTTAATAATATTGATTTTTTTTCAATAAAGAGCATTTGTGGGAAGTTTTAATTCATTACTTTATTTTGAAGAAAAGTGCTGCTGAATACTTCAGGAAGCTTATGGTGAACATGCTTCATCTCAAGATACTTGTGAACACTGGTTTAAATGTTTTAAAAGTGATGATTTCTATGTGGAAGACAAAGAACATCCAGGTCAACCAAAAAAGTTTGAAAACCAACAATTACAAGCATTATTGGATGAAGATGCTTGTCAAACTCAAAAACAACTTGCAGAAAGATTAAACGTTGCTCAGAAAACAATTTCTGATCATTTACAAGCAATGGGAAAGATTTTAAAGGAAGGAAAATGGGTACCATGTCAACTGAACAAAAGACAAATGGAAAACCGAAAAGTCATCAGTAAAATGTTGATTCAATGGCACAAAAGAAAGTCTTTTTTTGCATCAAATTGTGACTGGTGATGAAAAGTGGATTTATTTTGAGAATCCCAAATGCACAAAATCATGGGTTGATCCAGGTCAACCATCAACATTGACTGCAAAGCCAAATTGCTTCAGAAAGAAGATGATGCTTTGTGTTTGGTGGGATCAGAAAGGTGTGGTGTATTATGAGCTTCTAAAGCCAGGTGAAACTGTTAATACTGATTGCTACTGACAACAAATAATCAATTTGAACCACACTTTGATCGTGAAACGACCACAGTGTGCCAGAAGACATAACATAATAATTTTGCTTCATCACACACTTCAAAACCAGTTAAAGACATGTTAAAAGATCTTGCCTGGGAAGTATTAACCCACCTGCTATATTAACGAGATCTTGCTCTTTTAGATTACCAGTTGTTCTAATTGATGGCACACCCACTTTCTGAGCAGCACTTCAAAACATACGAAGAAGTGAAATATTGGGTCTCTGAATGGATTGCCTCAAAACAAGAAAAGGTCTGTTGGGATGGTATCTACAAATTACCTGAAAGATGGGGAAAATGTGTAGCTAGGGATAGACATTACTTTGAATAAAGCACTTTTGATGTTTCTCTTGAAATTATCGTGTTTTCTTTGATTACAATATCTGCGTTATTAACCAGTACACCTAATATGATTTTTCCCTTACATCATAAGTTTTGAATAATTATGCTTAGTTTAGAATTCCAGGAAGATGGGACCTGCTACATTAGGGAATATGTCTAATCCCTCACTGAAACCCTAGATCATTCTGTTAACTGCTTTGGATTAATTTGTCAATAAGTTAAATGAGAATACTGAATAAACTAATCAAGAATATTACTCTTAGATTTACAAAACTGTATTTTTATGCTGTTGATGTGAACCCCAGAATCACTCTGCTGCTCTAGGAGAGTGGGCATCAGTGGCTTCTTTTTACACATGAGAATGCCAAGGTCATAGGCAAAGTGAGATTTACAACAGGAATCTTACAGAGAGCTGTTAAAAAGTCTTCCACAGATTGCATCCCACTCTTCCACAGATTTCAACAGCATGTTGCTGTATAGATCTAATGGCTCCCAAAGAGGCTTTGATCATAGCAAGATATTTAGTCAAGTTACTACCAGCTCAGGGGAATCAGTTCCCTTCTGATGGGCTTTCCAGATGCATGGGCTCTTTCAAGTGTGTGTAAGTGAACTAAACAAAGCTGTTTGGCCTGGTCATTAATACAGTCACCATAACACAGAGAGGAAAGCATACAAAAACCACAATCTATAAGACCTTGACCTCCATAGGTCCTGGTTTCCTTATCTGTAAAATGAGAGGGTCAGACTAGATGACGCCCAAGCTCCCTTCCTGTTCTGAAGTTCTGTGATGTTTTTTTTTTTTCCCTAATAAGATCAAAATTTAAGTCATAAATAACAGTAAATGTATTATCTTTTCTTTCCTTTTTTACCCAAATTCAAGTCAAATATTGATAAGAAAAAAGAGTCATTGTTTACTAGTTCATTTTTCTTCTTTGCTCTAATCTTTTAATTAAATATCTGTTAAGTGTCTATTTTGTGGAAGCCACTAAGACCATATGTAACTTCCTCTAAGTACTTCAATATGAAATGTGGTCACTCCAGGACCAGTAAGCCATATCATTTAGGCTTCTTCTAAGGTTTAGTAGAGCTAGTTTTGGGAGTTCTAGGAATGAAATAAGCCTGACAAAGGCATCTCTGGAAAGGTCCCCTCAATAGAAAGGATGGGTATGTTCTTTTGAACTGTGTGGTAAATGCTCTTGGTAAACCATCAAATCCTCTTTACCAAACAAGTGCACCTATCCTCCAGCTGGTGTGAGTGTTGACTGCTAGGTGCTCATGCCTTTCCTGAAGGTGTGCTCTTGACTAAAAGTTCCAACTTTAATGGAAGTTTATTTCTTCAAACTGAGGCATCCTGCAGTTAATATGTAATCGATGGGGATAAACAAAGCAGTTTCTTGCCTCTGGGTGAGACAATCTCTGATATATTCCATGCTCCAGGGATCCCCATGGGATCAGATGGAGGCTAGAGAGCAAGACCGCATCATAGTTCCTTCTTCCCCATCTGCTATTCTCATTCCCTTATTCCCTAGAAAATTCTCTCAATGAATTACGTACACTCAAATTCCTATCTTAAGCTCTGCTTCCAGGGAACTTTACCTCAGACTCCAGAGCCACATTGCTCTTCCATATGATTTAGACATTGCTTCCTCAGACTATTTCCAGGTTTAAACAAGTCTTCATAACTATTCAATTTTCTATGCATTCAGGAGGCTTCATGGAGTATAGGGAGGCAGCCACCTACTGACTCAAGAACACTAGGGCACCTGGGGAAGTGTTCTAGGACAGTGATGGGCAACCTTTTGAGCTTGGTGTGTAAAAATTCGCCAAAAAACTGAGCATTACTTGGGTGGTGTGTCATTTCGAGAAAAAAAACCCACACATAATTTCATGATATTTATAGTTTAAATAACAAAAATGTATAATTGTAATATATAACTGTATTTAATAAACCAAAAACTAATTATTTAACTTACCTGCCTAGTGACTTCTTTGTTCATCTGTCAGTTGGTTTCTTCTGTTGGTCTTGATATTATTTAACTTGTGTGGGGTGCCGTGAACTAAGATAAGTGAGAGGAAGGGGGAATTCTTTAACTAATCTGCCTATTAGTGACTTTTTTGTTGCTGAATTTCATTGGCTAAACCTGCAATTGAAGGGTTGGTATTTTGTACTATTCAAGCCCAAGCAAGTGCTACTAACTTCATCTGTCAATCTTTTTCTTTTGTTGGTTTTGATATTATTTAAATATTTTGTGAGAATAAAGTCTCACAAAAGTACATAGAGGGGAAAATTGTTAGTAAAGCCATTGCTATATTTTCCAGGGTGCTAAAAGTGTCTGGTAATTGGTTCCAGGCACTCGAAATTTCCTGTTCGTAGTGGCACTGCTCTTGATTCTCCAAGTGGCACCTTTCCAGATTCTCAAGATTTGACCTCAAGTCAACAATCACCTGAGCCCAGTTGCTGTCTTGAAATTCTGCAAGTTGCATCTCCAAATCATCAATTTGCATCCATTGGAAACCATTTAATTCCAAACACTACAGCAAATGTTTCATCTTTGGCTACTGCACCTGGCCATGCAGTAGCTGAGGATGAAACATCTTCCTTGGCATGTGGCCCCATACATTTCTGTATGCGACCACATGCGGCCACGTGTCATCAAAACTGGCTACGTGTGTCAGTGCTGACACACGTGTCATAGGTTCGCCATCAAGGTTCTAGGACCTACACAGAAATTCACCTCAGGATACAGTCTGAGGAAATAGGATTTTGATTCTAAGTGGAAACTCTCAAGAACTCGGAGTTCCAGAGCTCTTTTGTAAGGCCAGAAGACTCTGGTCTGGCCCTTCACTCTGGTCCCCCATTAAACAAAATAATGTCATCTGGAGATGACATCCAGAGGGTAGGAGTATCTGATGGTAGAGTGAGGGGCCACAAAGCCAGGATATCTAGCTGGGGAATGTGCTGGTAGCTGAAATCAAGTCTGAGTCCTTCATCTTCTTTCCCCAAAAACAGTATCTCTGGGAGTAGGGGCTGCAGCAGGATGGAAAGCAGAAAGAGCTTTTGACAGAGACAGGGTTTTGTATCCAAAAGCCAAAGCATCAGAGAGAAGAGATGATTCCGCAGAATAGAGCATAAGCAAATGCTGAAAAAGGTTGGGAAGAAAGAGACAAAGGCAAAGATGTTGTCCTGTGGGAAATATAATAATAGGCAGTTGTAAGATGGTAGCAAAGCTGAAGAGAGGGAAACAAAAGTGGAGACTAGATTTGGGGGCTGCAAAAGCTTAGGTGGTGACCCCTGGGAGACATTCTGTTTGGGCTGATGAATGAAGACCACCTGACATTCTCTTTCTTGTAGTGCCTGAGGACGACTTAAAGCAAGGACTGTGGAGCTAACAGCCTAGGTTGGTTCATTTATTAGCATGAAAACTTATTATCCAGGTCAGTGGTCAGCTCAAGAGCTGCTCTCCTGACTAAACAGTTTGCTGACCACTGATCTAGGTGACCTTAGGGAGGTCAGTTTTGACACCTCTCTACCTGTCTCCTCAAATACAGAATGGAGATAATGGTTCCTACCTTCTAGGGTGCTCAGTGTATTTATTTACTCATTTGCTTACTTGGAGACAGATTTTAAACAGAGTAAAATAAACTTTATTAGTGAGCCAATTTGTACCTACCACAGCAATTTTCTACCAAAGGTTCATTAATATAAACTGACTCTGGTTTTAGTATAAATTCATGTCTTTTTTATTCTCTAACTTCCTACCTTTATACATTGTCTTTGAGCCTGGAAAATGGTTGGAAAGGAGAAGGGAGAGCGAGCAAGTGCTTCAGCTTCTCAATAAAAACTAATGTGTTAATTTATTCTAAAATAATGCTGTTTGTGGTCCAGCAAGGAAGCTGTTTACTACAAGGAAGTGACAAAGGCAAGAGTGGGAAGCAGGAAACTTAAAGAGGAAATGGTTTCTGAGCCCCCAGAAAACATATGGATGGAAGTTGATGAAAAGTGATAAGAGAGAAGGATGCCCCGTGTAATTCCTTTTCCAAAAGTTAAAGCCTATCATTTGGCCAGTCCTTACTTATCTCTGCTGTTTCACATTTTTAATATAATTTTGCAGAAATTTAGAGGGGCAAATTTAACCACTGTAGAATCCTCAAAACCCTACCGTTAGTCAATAAGTAAATGACTCATGTGAATTCTGCAAAGGATAAAATCAACCGAAACTTTAAGAAACATGCAAGGAAAGAAAACTCCAAGGAATTATTAGAGATTTTACAAGCCAAAGCTAGGCTCCTTTTTTAGTTTTTCTTTTTCCTTTTGCATGATCACAAGCTGGTCCAGAGCAGGGAGCAAGACCCAAGTTCACACATATATTTGTTTAGTTAGCAAGACATTCCTATTTTTATAGCTCTAAGTTCTTAACTTCCTTGTTAGCAAATGTTAACATGCATAAAGTGAGCTGTGGCACATAAAAAATTTAGGCCTATTCTGGCTCCTTTTTTTTTTTTTTAATACCTGCATTCATTGAAAACGTCCTACTGACAGGCAGAATGTCTGGGCAACTTTATAGATAGTATTCCCACCTCAGGGCCACAAGGTCACAGATTTGTTCCTGATTCTATTTAAAAAACGCTCAACAATGGTAAGTTTGTGTGTGTTTTTATGAGAGGGAGCTGTTTTATGTGATCCAAGATCTTAAAGATACTCCAAGGAATCTTACATGTATGCTTGGTTGTGAATAGGAAGGCTGCTGTGGTGCTTGCTGCGAAATTGGGGAGCTTCGTTGAATCACAAGCAGAGACTGACTATAATAATTTTCAGACATTGTCTCTAAGCAAGGCCAAAAGCACTTTGTTTTCATCATGGTAATCAAAGCTCTTGTATAGCATTTCAACCAGCCATTCCAGCATCATTTGGCCAGAAGTCATAAAATGAAACAAGGCAGAGGGGGAAAAAAAGGGAAAAGAAAAAAGCATGCCCCATTCAAATCTCACAGATATTTTATCACTATTTAGACACTGCAGGCATAAATATGGCTTCTGAGAAGTCACTCTCAAAGCCCCCAAAGGCCTTCTAAGAATGGAAGTGAAATAAGCTATCAATACCATAATGAGCAAACACAGGGGCACTCCCAACAGTGTTTAGGAAATAGCCCAGTTGGATGGTTATCATGATTTTCTGAGGCCTATTGACAAAAGAACAAAACCAATCCAAATCTGATTCCTGAGTTCAGTTACTGTGTGTGATCTTATATCCTTTCTGAGTCTCTCTGGGTTGTCCCTTCTAAAACGAGGAAGAGGGTAAAGGTTTCTTACAAGTCAAATGTTTTTCAATTAAAAAAAAACCTCAAATGGAATGGATATCTTAAAATGGGGCGGTTATCCATCTTTCTGAGTAAATACTCACATACTAGTGTCTCTCTCTCTCTGCAGGCTGCCACATGAAGTGTGTGATGTGGATGGTCCTCTGGAATGTGCAGCATGGTGGCCCTGCTGCCACGTCTGATCTAAAAAGCACAGCCTTCCTATCCCAGTGGAAACCTCTAGTACCTATGATTTGTGAAATCTAGGGATAGTTCATACATCTACAAACATACACACGATCTCACAACTTCCTTTTCATACATATTATATTCTGGATTATAATGTGTGTGTGTGCGTGTGCACGCACTCAGTCACACAACTAAGCAGCCAATAACCTTCAATGTATTTAATATTTTTCAAGTTGCCCCATTAGCCAAATTCCACCCCTTTATGAAAAGCAATAATCTAACCCAGTTTCTAGTTCTACACCCCTTCTCGATGACGCACATGTAAATTGTCAGCTTTCCTTCCTCTAAAATTCTCTTTTTCAAACATCCCGTATATAACCACCACAAATAATTATTAGCTCATTTTGCCAAATCACCACAAAGCCAAATTCTTGTGGAAAATATTGTACTTCCTGTGGCATGGTAACAGCAAATGGCCCTCACTGTCAGCTCTGAGCCTGTTTCCAGCTCTCCAGCATAATTCCAATACTACAGGCTTATGTATTAAGGGAGTACAATGAGCCAGATTGGGAAGGTCTCATCCAGAGAGAGCAGATGAAAGGTAAATGGCTGAAACATGTCTGGAACAGGGTTTACTTTTAGACTATTTTATATGGAATGCTCTAGACTAAATTGCAGAGCTTTTGTGTAATTAAGGGCAGTAGTTAATAGTAGCTATTCCTCCCAGCTCTTTAAAGTTCTACAGTTCACAAAGCATTTTATTTTCCTCTAAGTTATCTCATTTGAGCCTTTGAGATGAGCAGATTATGATGATTTCCATTTTATAGGTGAGGAAACTGAGGCTCCCAAAGATTGAGGGACTTGCTCTATATCTCAGAGCTATACTATGCCAGGATTCGTGTTTAAATTCAGTTTTGATTAGCCTGGCCAGTGGTGCTCAGTGGTTGAGCATCAACCCATAAACCAGAAAGTCATGGTTTGATTCCTGGTCGGGGCACATGCCTAAGTTACAAGCTTGATCCCCATTAGGAGCCATGCAGGAGACAGCTGATCAATGATTCTTTCTCATCATTGATGTTTCTTTCTCTCTCTTCCTCTCCCTTTCTCTCTAAAGTCATATATATATATATATATTTTTTAAATGGTTCTGATTATACTCCCAGAACAATTTTGCCTTATCAAAGAAATTTGAACAACTCAATAATAATTACTAGGGCAGATATTCTTAACTTGGGAAGAGAAAGGGAATAAAGGCATATTAGAATCATTTAAAGAATTGTTGAAACACAGATGCTTGTCTCCATCTCCCTTTCCCTGGGAATGAAAATACATCTCAGGATGAGGATAGTTAAATAATTTTGAAAACATTTCTCAGATACACCACCTGGTTGAAAAGTACAGTGTCAGGTTTTTCTCTTCTGAAATGAAGGCATCTACTTCTCAGATTTTGCTTTGTATGGTACTCTTTGGAGTAATATATTCACTATACCTACTATATGATGGACAATAAATTTTATTCAAGTCTGCCATGAAAGTGAAGAGAGTGACAGTATAAATAGAGAAATAGACAGTGTCAACTTTTGGGTGACTCATGTGAAAAGGTTATAGGTTTAGGCTATAAATAAGCATGTAAAAGATTGTATGTTCAGTATTCTTATCTAAAGCTACTGAACAGAGAAATCATGTGTGAATTCATTCTTCACTAGTTCACTTTCTACTTTTCTAGGTGATGGCATTCTGTATCTTACTAGTCATTTCAAACCCCTGGAGAAAAGGCTTTTGTATTTCCTTTGCAATGTGACTTTGTAGCTCCTCCCACTATGAGGTAGAGTCTTTGCCTATTCCTTAAATCTGAGCTGGCCATTATGACTTCTCTTATCAGATAGCATGCAGAAGAAGCATTGTTGTGCCAGCTTTGAGGCAAGACCTCAAGAAGATCTTGCATCTCCACTCATGTTAACAATCCAAGATAGTCCACTGAAATGTGAAATACCAAATGGAGGCAAGGGGGCATACCTGGTGGGGCCACCCTAGAGAAGCCAGCTCCTAGCTCATCTGGCTGACCAGAGCCATGAGAAAGTGAGCCCAGATTCAGAAGATAAGGATACCAACCCTACCTCTTAATACAAGATCACAAAGTGGGAAAGTTACATTGCAAAGGAGCAAAGATACAGGGAGGGGTGGGTTGTGCTTATTTTGCACAATCTGCTACTTGGGGCTACTATGCATATTAAACGGCAAAACACATGCAAAGCATTTAGAGCATGGTCTGGCACTGAAAAAATGCTCAATAAATATGAACTATTATTACTGTTTTCTAAAATGTATGCCATAATAGGTAGATGACCTCATTGATATCACCATGCCCCTTACTCTTAGGAACTGATGTTGATAATTCTCATAAACCCATGGTTCAATCTAGCAGCACACACGGGAACTCAAGTGAGGAAAAATGCAGTCAAATCACATTTTGAGTGTTAATACACCCCAAAACATCTTTCTTCCATGAGTGGAAACATCCCCACCCTCCACAAAACTATAAGTTGCCTTTTCAATTCAGGCTTTGACCAAGTTTCAATGCGAAAGATGACTCATACCTTAAAGCACTGAAAGAATTTTTTATTGCTTCTCAATCCATTGTCTTGCTCTCATGAAATTGCTGAATGACCCCAGAGAACATAAAACCTTGTCAAAGAAATAAGCATGTGGCAGGGTTTCCAATTCATCAGGAAAAACACACGTGCTTCTCTGGAGACAGCTCACATCCGGGGCTACCCTTGTTCCTTGACTCTCATAAAGCTCCTATCTCCAGGGCACAGGTGAGGCCTTCACATTCTTTGAAAACAACACCATGTTCATTTCCTCCATGGCTATAAATGGACTTTATTGGACTTCAGTATCTAAAGGAAACAGAGCTCTAGGTCAGAGGGTGCCTTTAGAGGGTCACTTGCCCAAATCTCTGGGATGTGTGGTTGGAAGATGCTCTTGAACTCTGAAGTTAAAGTTCAAAGGAAACTTCCTGGCTTGATTATTGTTATTGAGGTCAAGATACATTTATATGTAGTTAAAAAGTGCTTAGAAGATTTAGCTGAACAACATCAGCTATTACTAAGCAAGGTTTCCTTATGATTCAGCAACATAGATATTGTATTGCTGCAGCGGGAAAGTCAGTTCAGATATTAAAGAAACCCTTTGCCAATTACAGTGGGATTCAGTATTTGACAAACCCAAAGAGTGGTTGGCTTCAACATCCTTTCCTAGACACTAACCTCTATGTAAATTCAGGCACTGGAGTCTCAATCTGAAGAGATAAGATTTATATGATCAGAGAAGTACAACTTCTGCTCAAAGTATGATTCAACCAACTGGTTTAATTCTAGGTCTGTTTCCTAAAGTCTAGTCTATGGCACACATGTACTAGGCAGCCTTTGGTAACAAATACTTCTCTGTGGGAAGAGGTTGGAGAAACACTGCATGTTATATTTCACTCTTGTGCATTCATAGTGCATGTGGGCACTGTAGTCTGCCTAAGTCAGATTCCCATAGATACTTCAGAGGAGCCTATTTTAGGTACTGAACCCAATTCAGCATCTTTAGAAAACTGTAGGCACTGTTAGGTGACCTTTAGCTTCAGACTTTTAAGTATAAATTGTTTTATAATTTGGGCCTTTGGTTTGAATCTGAAGGAGTCTGATCAGTACATTGGAAATAAATCCAAGTAAAAAACATCTAAGAGAAGTTATCAATAATAATAAAGTACATATAATGTACAACACAGCCAAAATTGGAAGTTGGTAAACTATGAAATTGGGGCCACCAATAGTTCTAGAAATATCTATGAAGGATAGGGTATTATTTCTCACTAGAGGCCTGGTGCACAAAATTCGTGCATGGTGGGGTGTCCCTTAGCCCAGCCTGCACCCTCTCCAATCTGGGACCCCTTGAGGGGTCCGACTGCCTGTTTAGACCTGATCCCCGTAAACAGGCAGTTGGACATCCTTCTCACAATCCAGTACTGCTGGCTCCAAACTGCTCACCTCCCTGCCTCCCTGATTGCCCCTAACCACTTCTGCCTGCCAGCTTGATCACCCCCTAAACACTACCCTGCCAGCCCAATTGATGTCAAACTGCTCCCATGCCAGCCTGTTTGCCCCCAACTTACCTCCTCTGCCAGCCTGGTCACCCCTAACTACCTCCCTTGCAGGACCTGGAACCTCCCAACTGCCCTCCCTTGCTGGCCATCTTGTGGTGGCCATCTTGTGTCCACATGGGGGCAGGATCTTTGACCACATGGGGTCAGCCTTCTTGTGTATTGGAGTGATGGTCAATCTTCAAATTATTCTTTTATTAGATAGGATGATTTTCCTTGTCCCTTACTATACTTGCTCTGTTTGCTACTTTGCTGGACTCTGCTATTCCAACTGTCTACTTTGTCATTCTTCAACATCGGTATACACAGTCAATCTGAATGGATACAAGATTAGTGTTCAAAGGCTTTTGCTGATTGGTTCCTTATACTATTTCTTCCTGGTGGTTCTTTGTCTAGTATTTTTTGAAGTTGACAAGACAGATTTTGCCTTTCCTGAGCTTTTCAATATTTAAAAGAAAAAACAACAACAAAAACCCTGAAGGGAATCATACATTTGTCTGTGATGTGGTTAAAGAAATGTCAATCAGTTTTTTTGCTTTGGGCTGGAATTTTATCACCTCATCTCATTTTGATTACAACCTCTGCTTGAGACTTATATATTTTTTAAAATAAAAAATGTAATAGACAAATGTTTTTTACAAACATGGGATCCATTTTGATGGCAGAGGTTTGGAAATAATAAAAGTCTTTGGAGGTTTATGGGTTAGAAATAAAAATTCCCTCTACTTTTCTTTTCTTTTCTTTTTTTACCTCCTCCTTCTCTCTGTAGCTCATTTCCCCTTTTGTCCTAGAGTATAAAAAGCAATTTCACCTTATTTGTTGTTTTCTAAAAACACAGTTGACTTAAATTTTATTGCACATGACTCTGACATTTATTGTTTGTAACATAAGGCAGGCTATGCATCTAGTTACTATTATATCACAGTATAAACAATAAGAATAGTACAACATTGGAAACAAATGTTGTTTTTAAATAGCTGGCATTCCTATTTTTTTAATTTCTAAAGATGATTAATAGAAATGTCCCCTGAAATTCAGAACTAGACTCCAACTGGTTTCTGCTCCACCTATTAAGATGACAAACAAAGAACTATCATTAATCACATGCACATATCCCATCTTCTGTGGGTTAGTTCAATTGAGGCCTTTATTGTGCTGTAGAAATTGGCAATACTCTATATAACATGTACTTTCTTTTAAGTGAAAAAAATAAAGAGTAGTAGTTAAAGGAGTGGTCATATTCATATATCTTGAATTTTCTCTGCAAAAAGTTGTAAACCCAGAATCAACACTGCCATGTATCTTGGGAAGTCTAACAAGTTTTACCAGCAATTTATTTTTAAAGGGCTTTGCATGAGTTGTTTTTCTTTTTTGTGTGTGTGTGAGATTTCATGTGTCTTTATTGCTCCACAAGTACTTCCAATATGGAATGCTTTTTCTCTCCTTTAAATAATCCACTCTTAATGACTCAGAGATAAACACTCCAATCCACTGCCATCTCTTACTCCATGAGAAACTCCTTCATTCCATTGCTGGATCCACTTACTGAGAAGATTAGCTTTACAACCCAGGGCAGAAGGGGTAGAAAAGGGCATGCATCTGCTCATCTTGTTTGAGAGTATAAGATAAAGCTCAAGGTGACTGAACTCTTGGGTGTGAGTGTGTGTGTCTGACAGAGATGAGAGAGAGAAAGAGAGATTTCATTTTTAATTGAAACTGTTAGAAGTAACAAATTTGGGGTCAAACTTGCAGTCTGTAGTGTGTCCTCTGTCATAGACCCATGGTTCCCCAAACTTAACTGATCATCACAAAACATGCAATTTTCCTAAAGAACTTTTCAAGGAAGTTGGGGTGGGAGTGTAGGAGAAATTTAAAAAATACAAAAAATCCTTGAGTGCGCCAGACGTGGGGCGAGGGGCCAAATATGGCGGGGATCTCCCTTTTCTGTGTCCAGCATGGAAAGAGAGATGAACTGGTTCTGAGTGGAGGCAGCCAGGGATTAAGAAAAATGAAGAGAGGATAGAAGAAAGCTGGGGGCTGGGTGAGAACCTGTCTTCTCTCTCATGGAGAGACAGGACAGGAACCTGGAGCTCATTCAGCAAGTTTATTTTATATTCCCCCAAAATACCAGGAAGTTACATCAAAAGGTCAAGACAAAGGAGATTATTTGAATTCTTGAGTAGGCCCTGAGCATTCCTGGTGGTAGGCTGAATTTACATATCAACAGTCCCACTCCCAAGGACACCTGGGCAAAGTCAAGAGTCAAGCTGATGACACATCACCTTCTTGGTTAGATGTGTTTCCAAAGCATGGCTGTGCCTTCCACCTTGGATTCAGCTGACAAGATTTAAAGAAATTCCCAATGTCCATTCCCAGGGGACCCACTACACTTGAGAATAATGTAAAATAACTGAGTGTCCACTGCAAGAATTGATAATTCGCTTCTCAGATGGTTCAGCAAGCATTCACTGAAAACTGCTATGTGGCTAACTCAATTCTAGACAGCAGTGAGATAAGACAAAACTCCACCCCTCTTGAAACTGATACCCTAGTAGAAGAGGTGGAAAACTATAGGTAGCTGATAGAATAACATGATAATAATATAATAGATAACATAATAATATACACTATATTGTTTTTATTGTATTGCATCTTGCTTTTTTCATTCACCTTTTGGTTTTCTATATTTATCTGTAGATCTACATTGCTAGAGTTCACTCTTGTTCACTGATATATAGTATTCTATGGAATGACAACATTACAGTTCATTTGGTGGCCCTCTAAGGTGTTTTCCTTTTTTACTATTACAAGCAATGTTTCAACATGTTTCCTCAGGCCTATCTCCTTGAGTACATGTGGAAGATTTTTCCGGAGTATATATTTAAAAGTAGAATTAGTAGGTTATGTGGAGGAGTATATTTTTAATGCAGACTTCCAAATATCATCCCAGATTTCTTGAATCACAATATCTGAGAGCAAGACGTGGGCACCTATGTTTGTGGGGGTTTTTTTGTTTTGTTTTGTTGTTTTTTTTTTTAAGCTCTTTGGAAGATTCAGATGCAACTTTCCAAGAAACCAATGTTTTGGAGCCCATTGCTTTCTAGGCCATGTGAATTTAGCCCACACAGGGTTTAATGAAAGAATGACAGATGAATAGGCACTTCCTGGCAATGAGAATATATTTTGGCTGTCACTCCATCAGGCCCCAGGAATGGATACTGTTGTGCCCTCCCAGATACCATTTCCTGGCTTGCACACCCATTTGCCAAATGCTGTGAGTGTTGGCTGCTGAAGGCTCACAGCTGCCCCATCTCCAGAAAACTGCTCTCAGCAGGGATCATCAGCCTGGAAGTTACAGCCCCTTTTGCCCACTTCCAGTATGAGGAATAAATAGCCCGTCCTATCTCAAGGGGAGACCAATTCTGTGGTTCAATTCATGCTGCAGCGCTCCCAGTGGGATCTGGCTGAGGTCAGACTCAATCTCAGCCCACAGCAGTATCTCTTCATGCTTTCCTCCCCTCCCTTCTCTGGGTGCCCTACCTCAATAGATCACATGCACCTAATGCCCTGTTTTAAGCCATACCTCTAGGGAGCCTAAATCAATACATTCCTTTGTTTGTTTTTGTTTGTTTACTTTTTTCTATTTTATCTTTTACTCTGCTTTCTATTATATTGCTTTTGTTTGCCCTCTTTTTTGTTGTTGCTCATTAGCTCCTAAGTACTTGTTTCATCTCGCCTGTGAAGGAAACATAAGATGAAGCAATGATTTCCATTTTCACTTACCTTTAAAAAAATGCACTGAGCTCATTCTGCCACAAGGACTTCTCACCCTGGAATTGCACCCTGCCCTCTGATAGCCTGACGAAGCCCTGAGCTCTTGGTTTGATTAATAGTAACATCAGGTTCCCTTCCTGAGCTCCTTGCAGCTTCCTCTGAGCCCTCTGAATCGCAAATTTGTTCTGCATTCTCAGAATGTGTCAATATGGCAGAGGCATGCGGCCCGTGACCATTTCCTACCAAACAAATGCACCACCCACCACAAGTACGGAAATGCTGCTGGCCCTCATGTGTCCAAGAGGCGTTTTCCTGCATGGGATGGAATCAGGCCCAGTTGGGCCTGGAGCCCTGTGGTAAAGCACCCCCAACCCCTTCTGTGCAAGCATAGCCTTCTGCTATATCCACAAACCAGTGAGTTTACTATCATGGGACATTTACTAGCATAAACATGTGGCCAGCTTGCTCTTATTTTAGACTACTACTACTAATCTATCTAATAAAAGAGTAATATGCAGATTGACCATCACTCCAACACACAAGAGGGTTGCCCCCATGTGGTCAAAGATTCTGCCCCCACGTGGACACAAGATGGCCACCACAATATGGCCAGCAGGGGAGGGCAGTTGGGAAGTTTCAGGCCTGCAAGGGGGGGCAGTTGTGGGCCATCAGGCCAGCAGAGGAGGGTAGTTGGGAGGGACCAGGATTGCAAAGGGAGGGCAGTGAGGGTGATCAAATCTGCAGGGGAAGGCAGTTAGGGATGACCAGACCGGCAGAGGAGGGAAGTTGGGGGCAAACAGGCTGGCAGGGGAGCAGTTAGACATCAATTAGGCTGGCAGGGTAGTGGTTAGGGGTCATCAGGCTGGCAGGCAGAAGCAGTTAGGGGCAATCAGGGAGGCAGGGAGGTGAGCAGTTTGGAGCCAGCAGTACTGGATTGTGAGAAGGATGTCCAACTGCCCGTTTAGGCCCAATCCTAGGATCTTGCCTAATCAGGCAGTCAGACATCAGACATCCCTCTAGGGGTCCCAGATTGGAGAGGGGCTGAGGGACCCTCTCCCCCGTGCACGAATTTCATGCACTGGGCCTCTAGTAGTAGTAGTAGTAGTAGTAGTAGTAGTAGTAGTAATAATAATAATAATAATAATACACATGTAGGCCTTGGAACTCTAAATCAAGCATTCATCTAAGCTTTGAAGTAACTCTTGAGGCCCTTCCCATCCAGCCCCATTTCAAAGGGCGTGGCAGAAGCCCTTGAAAGATGAGCCTGTTCTTCTCCAGGAGGCTATGCTGGACACACTCACATACCAAAACTTTCCCCCAAACAACAAAAATTCATAATAACTTTCAAGGACGTGGGCTGCCATAGGTTCAGTTATGCCCTGGAGAGCTTTTTGTCCAATAGGAATTGTGGCTCCTGAGCCTGAAGTTGTTAAAGAGAGAATTATTGGCCTGCCTGCAACTCTGATCTTATCCTCCCATGGCCCTATCCCCACAGTTGCAGCCTGGCAACCACTCCAAATTGACAGGCACAGATGTGTTTTCACAGGTTGTACATCTGTTATATGGCCTTTGTTCATATCTTCACTCAAAATTTTCCACTGCACAGAATTTGACAGAAAATTAGTTGCAATCCTGCCTCCAAGTTCTCACCTCTATTGAGGGGAGGATTATCTCAAGCCCCCAATGTCTTTCCACTATGATAAACTTCAGGGGCCTGTTGCAGGAAAAATCAGATGATTCATCTTCCACACCAGATTCCAATTAGTTTGTGTTCCCAAGTGCAGATCATCTGAATCTATCGTCTTCTGGAATCTTGATTCGTAACTGCTGAGCCAATTGTTAAAACGTTTATTCTTACTTGCCAAATTTTAGCTCCCTCTATGGCATACTTGCTTTAATGACCTTTCAGTATTTGCTAGAATTCTTAATACTTTGACTTCTACTTATAAACATCTGGATCAAACTTGCTCTCTAGGCACAAAACTCTTAGTATAACATATGTAATTTTTTTTTTTATTTCCTGCTGTCTTACTAAGACTTTGAAATGGAAATGTATTAGCATCCCTAAAAGAAGATTTGGTGTCAAATTCCACCATGCCATTGCTGGATAAAGCATGCCATTGTTGGATAAAATAGTCATGGGTTTCCATCAAGCCAAACAAGTCCTCACTCTACACAGGCAGTGTCCCTCCAGGCCCCGGTGTCCTGCTCTTTCCCTACCACTACTTATGCTCCCTTTCAGGCAAGCAGCAGTAATTAGCCATTCCCAACTGATAGTAAATTTAAGTCATTGCATAATTTAACCCCGGGGCCCAGGGCTTACTGTGGAATTATGGGCACCTTTGGGGATTTTTATTAAGCATCAAGAAAGAGATATAAAATATATAGGGTGTCCCCAAAATTGTATACACACATTTTGAATAATTATAAAGGCATTGCTTATTAAAATATATTTCATTTTTAAAATTGAGCTATCAGTTGTTAAAGTATGTATACATTTTTTAGGACATGCCATATATGAGGTGGGGTGTAATAAGGGGCCTTACTGAGATGAAATGGATTTATCTGGATACTATAGGCCTAGTGCATGAAATTCGTGTACTCATGAGGGTCCTTCAGCCTGGCCTATACCCTTTTGTAGTCCCGTGGGGGGATGTCCCGACTGCTGGCTCCCCATGAGAAGTGGGCTTAAGCTGGCAGTCGGACATCCTTACCACTGCTGCAGAGGTGGGAGAGGCTCTTGTCACTGCCACTGCGCTCACCAGCTGTGAGCCCAGCTTCTGGCTGAGAGGCACTCCCCCTGTGAGAGTGCACTGACCACAAGGGGGCAGCTCCTGCATTGAGCAGGATCAGGCCAAAACTAGCTCATTGACATCCCCTGAGAGGTTCCAGATTGTGAGAGGGTACAGGCCAGGCTGAGGGACTGCACCAGTGCATGATCTGGAGGGGGGAAGGGAGGTTGGCCAGCCAGGGAGGGACTGTGGGAGGGCTTCAGGGTGTGTCCAGTCTGTCTCTCTCAGTCCCCATCAGCCTGACTCCAGCAGCAAGTTAACCTACTGGTTGGAGTGTCTGCTCCCTGGTGGTCAGTGTACATCATAGTGAGCAGTTGAGCGGCCTTAGCATATCATTAACATATTACGTGTTGACTGGTTGAATCATCATAAGGAATAAATTAGACTAACTTGTGACCATGGAAATGGGAGATCTCTGAAGCAGGTAAGAATTAGAAGTGGCAACCCACCTTTGTCCCATTATTACTCATTTAAGTCCTTTCAAAACATTTCATATCATTACCTTACATTATAGGAAACTGCCATTTGTCAAATAACAACAATATCATAATGCAGTCACACAATAGAATAGCTTCTTGGCCTTCCAAATCTTTCTTATATATTTTTAAATATATATTTTTATTGATTTCAGGGAGGGAGAGATAGAAACATCAGTGATAAGAGACAATAATAGATTGGCTACCTCTTGCACACCCTTACTGGGAATTCAAGTCCACAACCTAGGCATGTGCCTGCGTGGGGAATTGAACCGTGACCTCCTGGTTCATAGGTCACTCAACCATTGAGCTATCTCGAACATGTGCCCAAGCACTTTTTATATTAATCATCATGCTAATACTCTGAGATACACAGACACAAATTTCAGATTCTTACCTTTTATATTGCAACATTGATGTTCAGAAACCAGGGCAGTATATTGCACAGCTTAGACAGAAACTTCTGTCTCCAGACTCACAGTTCAGTGCTTTCTCTGTTATATCAGGCAGACCCCATTTAAGCTAATCAAATTTTATTTAGGAAAGGACAATAAAATGCTTCCCTTCCCCAGGAACCTGCACTATACCAGAAGAAGCATTGACAATAAGAAAAACTGAATTTATGATCTGTCTATGACTTCACATGGTCCTTTTCTAATACTGCATTCACTCCGACTGCCTAGCATGGACAAATGGGCTTATCTTCAGTCTGATCCTCCTTCCTAAGACCACTCTTCCAACTGACCAATGAGAGCAGAGTGTGTAAAAACAAGCTATATGGTTTCTTATAGGCCATCATGAGAATTCTGGAGAAATAATGGAGGACTTAAATAAAATTATTCTAATTGTAGAGATGGTAGGTTCATCAAACATAATTTCATTTGTCTGAGCTTCTATTTCTCTCTCAAGATTATCTGTCTTAACATGTAGACAAATCTACATATGAGCAAAACCACATTACCTATGGGGTAAACCTTAATTTTTCCCTAGGTTGGCTTGTTAGGAACTGTAACTATTATCAATGTCAGTGCCATGCATGCTGCCATTGTAGAGTTTAATCTTATCATATCTTAATGTATGCTTTAGTTTTGGCCAAAATCAGTTGAAGAAGATGGAAGATATAATTTTTATTTAAACAACCTGAAATATAGAATTTAAATGTTTTTGGCTCAACAGTAAGCCAGATTATGTAATTAGATGGGGGTGGGGGCAAAGCATTTCTGTTTCTACCCTGTCCTGTCATTCTTCATTAAAGTCACATCTTTGGTGCAGCTAGATTGTTTCTTCTGCATTCCAGAGTCCAAACACTCCACATCCTTATCATCCCATATTGTTTCTCTTAAAAGCTTTTACTGCCTGTCCAGTCAATCAGATTAGATAAGTATAAATAAGTGCCCATCAGCGAATTCAATGGCTTATTGGAAACTGTAAGACAAACTCTTGTGTGTAATAGACTATTTCAGAAGTTTAGATGGTCAGAGCACCACTTATCCTGATAAAATGCTCAAATGTTTCCTTGAATTATTCGAGTCCTAATTCCCCATTGTTTTCTGAGCATGCTCTGAACATGTGGGGTTTGCCTCCTCTGGGTCTGTGTGGCTTCACGTTTCCAAGAAATCATTGTGTCATTTTCTTTTACTTTTGTGTGGTTTTTACAAGGAAAGTAGTATTTATCAGTTTTTGAAATGCTGACAAATGTTGAAAGAGCTGTATGTTTTATGTAGATGTCATTTTGGAAGCCAGGAATGAGCTAAAGGAATGAAGCAAATATTTTAGCTATTAAATGGATCCTGGCTCCAGAGAAACAAGCTGGTCAGCTGCCACAGCATGGCATGCCCCAGGGCAAAGGTTTGAAAATGTGATTATTAGATTGAAGAAGCAGTAAGAGAAACATTTGCCAAAAAGGAACTTCAGAAGCTCTGCTTAAACATGAGTTTGAGGAAGTGGAAATACTTTAGATGGGATTTCTGTTACCATAGCTGACAATGAGTTGGCTAGTTCCCTGATGGCAGATGGTGCCAGAGTATGCTGATTGAAGAAATAGAGTGGGACAGCTGTGAACCATTCATGAAGCTCCACTGTTGCTGAAAAGATGGAAAATAGTAAGGAACAAAGTAAGAGTTCCTTTTAGACTAGAAGATTAAACCATCCCTAGCAAAAATGGGTGTTCAGACTGATGACTTTGGGGGAAATTTAGTTATTTATTTTTGCTTTACAAATTACACTCAAGTTAGCAACTTAAAAGACGGTTTATTATCTCAGTTTCTGTGTGGTAAAAATTTAGGTACTGCTTAGCTGGGTGTTTCTGGTTCAGCCTTCCTCAGGATGTAATGAAGGTGTTCTCTGGGGCTGCTGTCAGGTTCTGCTTCTAAGATCCCTCCATGGTTGTTGGCAGCTCAGAGGTTCCTGCCACCTGTTGCTGGACTTATCAGCTTATTGACAAGTTGGTCTCTCCATAGGGCCACTCTCAAAATGAGAGAGGGAGGGAGGGAGGGAGAGATAGAGATAGAGACAGAGACAGAGACAGAGAGAGAGAGAGAGAGAGAGAGAGAGAGAGAGAGAGAGGGAGAGAGAGAGAGGGAATCTTCTGTAACCAAACTTTGGAACTGATATCCTATTGATTCTCCTGTATTGCTCTCAGAAGTGAGTAAAGGGAAATTTATGGATACCAGGAGAATTGGTGCCTATCATAGATAGTGACTATATTTTTTCATTTAAATGGATGCCAAAAAATTTTCGCTCCCTTCAATACTATGGAAGGTTATTGACATGAGGTGAAACGTTTGTTAAAAAAACACAACTCTGGTTGACCATGTGGATTATAGTGTTCACTCAATCTATCATCTTGGTTAGTGATAATGAGCTGGCTAGTGTGGAGGCAATGGGAGGATGTAATTAGTCAGAGCGTGTGAGCTGGAATAATTAGCTCTAACATACTGGTGGGAGACTGGGTACAGATCTCTCACTTTACTCATCTGTAGAATGGGCTATGAGAAATTTGTGGTGTAATTTTTAGTTAAATGGGAAGTGTTAGGATAGAGTGGAGTTGCTTCTAGAATGAGCTTATATCACAGCTACTTTGCATGCTCTTCACATGATAGTGAAAAACGTACTTTTTGTATTAGTGTTTGTATTGACTTTTGATACAAATATTTAGTTTCATGAGTCATCTATAATCTTGTTGAACTGAGACTTACTATGGAAAAATGGCAAGAGCAAAAGGCATATGCTTTTCCTATTATTAGTTTCCTGATGACATTTTACCAGACAATTAAATTTAAAAAGAGGGATCTACTCTTGTAGAATTTGTATTAAAGTATATAATAGAACATTAGAATTTATAAGGACTTTTGTGATCAGTTTCCTGAACTCCTTCATGGTATAGAGAAGGAGACAGGTCAGAGCTGAGAATAAACTGGAACCATTAAGTCACTGCTTAACCTACTATAGACAGCTGCCTCCACCAGTGTCATAGAAATTAAAAAGGCATAGGGAGAAAAAAATAACCTTACTTTTTTGGTTATAGTATGAAAAAACAAATCAGTAGAGGTTGGGAACTCTTTTTCAAATAATACTTTTATGCTAACTTCTATAGGGTTTATATTTATATTTCCAGTAACTAGTCCAACACAAGAGGTTTGCATAAAGGGGTGTATCTAACCACCAGCGAATTGCACACAGCAGGTGTTCAGTGAAAACTTGCTGATCTTAATAGCTTCCAGACATTGGTGAGTTGCATATTTAGCTATTGTCATTCTGGTTTGGAAACTCCTTACAGGGGCTAGATTGACTTTTGTATTCACTATTATGTGGTCTAGTTGGCCAAGAGGGTGGTTTCTGGGTAATTGGGTTGTGGAAGTTGGAGGCAATATTCAAGGATAGCATGGACAAATTGAACTAGAAACAAGGAGGCCAAAGTTCTAGATCCAGTTTTATTTCAGAGGCCTAGTTTGGAAATTAGAAAACACACAAAACAAACCTCAGGTTTTAGTTCTCTACCTTTCATAAGCAGTGGTTTATCTTGGGCAAGTTACTAACTTTGGGCAGTTTTTAAATCTATAAAATTAGAAAATTGAATTATATCAATGATTCACAATCAGCATTGATGGTATATAATTTTGGAGGGAGGGTGTATATCTGAATTTCTGAGATGTAGTAGAAAAAATCATGCAAATATAAAAATTCTGGTAGTCAGAAGAACCAACCTTCCTCTAGGGAGATAGGACATCCTGGCATCTGTGGATAGTAATGAGTGTTTATTATTAGGGGCTCAAGTAGAAGTACAGTGGGATGCTCTGGCTAGATGATTTTCAGTCCTCAAGTTTGAAGAGTCAGGAAGCAAAGTCAGAACAGAGAAAGCACCGAGGAAGAAAAAACCTGGCCTCCAGTTAAGAGGGCTCCGTAATGTCAAGCATGGACACTGGCAAGCATAAACAAAGTGTTCAAACAATGAACACTGCGACTGTAGGCTTCCAGCTACCTGAGTTCAAACAAAATCAAGATCCCAGCTCCAACTCTCTTCTGCAGCAGGTCTACTCTTGTCTAGGGGTGTATTTCCAGGGCTAAATGGAGCTTGTTAAGCTCCAAAGTTTATAGCCCAAAGGAGCTTAATATAAGGAGAATGGGCCAAGAATGTCCTGGTCTCCAATATAAGCCCAAACTGAATTATTATTGGCCTCAATGTGGAATGACAAAAAATATCAATGCAGTTATTAAATCTGTTCCTTTAATTAATGATATCAGCACACCCATGCCTTTTGAATAGTGAGCAAATTGAACATTTTAAAGTATTTCAAAATGACTTCCAGCTTATTTGGATTGATGTAATCTTATTATAGACCCATTAACCTTTTATAAAAATCTAAAATAATTGTATTTATATATTGATCTATTTATAGTGCATCTATTCTAAACTGAAATCTAAATTCTGGAGAGACCTCTGCTATATGTTGGAAATTTGCTTAAGGATAGAAGGAGATTTCAGATAAGTGCCCTGCCATAAAAACACATGGAGCTATTGTTCTATGACTAGAGGGTGAGTTTGAAGCAACTCCTTTTCTATCTTTGGCTGACCTATGATAAGAAAGGAGACATGAAAGTTTGATAAAGAAACAAGATATTTATATTGGAAAGTGAAGGAGCTGAGTGTAGAAGGGAAACTGGTTGTGAAGTGAAAGGAGCAGGCCTGATTTCAAAAGTGATTCATCTAAAGTACATGACTAGGTCATTAACCTGGTGTTGTGAGACTCCAAGTCTCTTTTGGTGTTTTTTGGAATATTTCCTATAACTTTCTGCAAGCTTATAATATTTTTAGAAATTAAAGCAAATAAATTGAATGTATATTCAGCATCAAAAAGTCATAAAATGTAAAAATGTACAATGATAAAACAAAAATATGTCCAAGAACTGGCCCAACACAAAAGAGGTGTTCAGTAAAAGGGTGCTAATCTTATAGCCATTCAGGAAACTCATGTGAAAATTAGGTATAGCTTTCTATCTTCCATTTTTGCCAATGTAAATATTTATTTACTTTTTAAAAATGTATTTCTTGAGGAACCAAGATGGCGGCATAGGTAAACACCTATCTTGCTGCCCCATATAACAATTTCAAAACTACAACTTAACAACAGAATGAACATCATTCAGAATCACCGGAGAGCTGGCTGAGTGGAAATTCCACAAATAAAAGTAAAGATAGGACACTGTGACTCAGAGTAGCGATGGAGGGCAGGACTGAAGATACGCACAGGAGTCAGAGGTTTGGAGCTGTGCGCGAGTGAGCGGATAGGGCGGGCAGCTACAAACCCAGCTGCTTTTCTCTAGCGGGGAGGGAGACAAAGGTGTCCCACTGCACTGATTTCACCAGTTCCAGGCGAGGTTCGGGAAACCCACACTCATACAGGGTGAAACTGGACAGTAAGGAAGCATGCTGAAACTTGGGCGCAGCAGAGGTCTATGAGCTTTTGGAGAGGGCGTGTAAACTTGGGAACAGCAGAAGAGTGTGAATGTGCAGAGAAGACTCATGACTTGCTCTCTCGTTCGTGAAACCACTGGACTGCATTGTTTTCAACCCTGGGTGAGACTTTGGGTGTGCAGACTCATTTGGGGATAGACTGAATTGTCTGGCAGTGGGTAGAGCTCAGCGGCAGCTTTCTCTCAGAGATGCATGCAGCCATTACCACCTGGCACAGAGACCCATGTGCCGCATAGGGTGGAGCTGATTGGAAATAAAGGCCACCTGCTCAGCCCGAAGACTCCACCCATCCAACCTGAGCACAGCTGACCCTCACAACCAATTGGTGTGGAGGTCAAACCCTTCTAGTGCTGGCAACAATAAGCTAGGCTTAACTTCAACAAGACTGTGCAACCCATAAAGGGCTGTAGCAAGAGTATCCACCTCAGGTAACTGGGAAGGCTGAGCCACTGTCCCTTAGAGGACATCTACCACGCAAAGCTAATCAACCAACTCAAGAAAGCAGCCACAATGCAGAAACATGGAAAGAAATCAGATGTAAAAGAAATGGAGGGGAAAAAAATGACTGGACATAGAGTTCAAAACCACGGTTATAAGGTTTTTTAAGAGGCTCCTAGAAAAGGCTGATGAATTTAAAGAGACTTTTGAGGAAATGAATGAGACCTACAGGATATTAAAAAGTAGCAACTAGATATTAAGCATACACTGATTCAAATAAAAAATATTATACAAAGTTCTAAAAGTAGTCTAAAGGACCACAAAGTCAAAGATTTGGAATACAAAGAGGCAAAATCCACTCATCCAGAAAAGCAAGAAGCCAAAAGAATCCAAAAATTGAAGATAGTGTAAGGGACCTCTGGGACAACCTCAATTATACCAACATCCGAATTATAGGGGTGCCAGAAAAAGAGAGAGAGCAAGATACTGAAAACCTATTTGAAGAAATAGTGACTGAAAACTTCCCCCACCTCGTGAAAGAAATTGACTTAAAAGTCCAAGAAGCGCAGAGAACCCCAAACTATAGGAATCCAAAGAGGACCACACCAAGACACATCATAATTGAAATACCAAGAGCAAAAGACAAAGAGAGAATATTAAAGGCAGCAAGAGAAAAACAGTTAGTTACCTATAAGGGAGCACCCATATGATTTCCAGCGGATTTCTCAACAGAAACTATTTAGGCCAGAAGGAAGTGACAAGAAATACTCAAAGTGATGAATAGCAAGAATCTACAATGAAGATTACTCTATCCAGCAAAGCTATCATTCAGAATTGAAGGTCAGATAAAGTGCTTCACAGATAAGAAAAAGCTAAAGGAGTCCATCACTGCCAAACCAATATTATATGAAATGCTGGAAGATATTTTTTAAAAAGAAGAAGAAGAAAAAGGTAAAAAAAAATTATGAACAACAAATACACATTTATCAACAAATAAATCTAAAAATCAAGTGAATTAAAAATCTGAGGAACAGGATAAACTGGTGAATATAACAGAATCATGGGCATAGAGAAGGAATGTACTGACAATTCTTGGGGAAAAAGGGGGTGTTGGAGGTGCAGGAAGAGACTGGACAAATATCATACACCTATTGGAGAGGAAAGAGGGGGAAGGTAAGGGTAGAGGGTGGGATGGATACTGGGTTGAGGGGAGCTATAGGGGGGAAAAGGGGGAGCAATATAATTAATAAACTGACCAATAAAGATTAAAATTTAAAAAAATAAAAAAATGTATTTCTTTTTCATTATAGTTGACATTCCATATCATATTAGTTTCAGGTGTGCAACATATTGATTAGACATTTATGTAGCTTATGAAGTAATCACCCCCAATAAGTCTAGTATTCACCTGACACATATGCAGTTATCACAATATTATATTTTTCACTACTTTACCTATGCTGTACATCTCTGTGACTGTAGTTTGGGGCTTAACTTTTCTTTCTTTTTTAAAAAAATATATTTTATTGATTTTTCACAGAGAGGAAGGGAGAGGTATAGAAAGTCAGAAACATCGATGTGAGAGAAACATTGATCAGCTGCCTCTTGCACACCTCCAACTGGGGATGTCCCGCAGCCAAGGTACATGCCCTTGACCGGAATCAAACCTGGGACCTCTCAGTCCACAGGCCAACACTCTATCCACTGAGTCAAACCAGTTCGGCTGGGCTTAACTTTTCAATACTCTTTCAATCCTATCTAAAAAAAGAGTAATATGCAAATTGAACATATCTCCAAGATACCCACCAGCCATGCCCAGCAGCCAATCAGGAGCAAATATGCAAATAAACCCAACCAAGATGGCCTCCACTACACCCACCAGCCATGACCACTAGCCAATCAGGAGCAAATATGCAAATAAACCCAACAAAGTTGGCTGTGGCCCCAGAGAACAGGAGGGAGGCTTGGGTTTCCCTGGTGATGGAGGAAGCCACGCTTTCTGCACACCCTGGTCAGCCCAGGTCTCTACTCCAGGCTACAAAGTTTCAATTATAGAAGGTAAATAAATTCCAACAAAAATGGTGGCAGCCACGGAGCTGGAGAAAGCAGGAGGCTAGCGTTGCCCCTGGAGATGGAGGAAGCCAACCTCCTACAGCTCTGGCCTGCATTGGCCTTCGCTTAAGGCTACAAAGTTTCAGTTATAGAAGATAAATAAATACCAATAGAAATGGCTGCCACCTCAGAGAGAGCAGAAGGCGTGGCTCCGCTCAAGACTAAAAAGTTTCAATTGTAGAAGATAAATAAATCCCAGATACCAGGGCCTCCACTTGGGGGCATGACCAGCCTGCAAACCACCACAGGCCGCTTGCCCATGCCACCCGATGCCCCAAGGGAACCCACACCCTGATCTGGTTCACCCTTCATGGCAAACCAGCTGGCCCCCACCCATGCACCAGGCCTCTATCCCAGTGGTCAGCAAATTGCGGCTCATGAGCCAAATGTGGCTCTTTGGCCCCTTGAGTTTATGGCTCACGAGCTGTGTTTTGCCAACCACTGCTCTAAGATATCACCCAAATCATTGTCCTAAAGCAGTGGTCGGCAAACCACGACTTAAGAGCCACAAACTCAAGGGGCCAAAGAGTCGGATGTACTTCATGAGCTGCAGTTTACCAACCAATGGTCTATTCTAACTAATAAAAGAGTGGTATTCAGATTGACCATCACTGCAACACACAAGATGGCTGCCCCAATGTGGTCAAAGATCCTGCTCCCGTGTGGACACAAGATGGCCACCACAAGTTGGACAGCAGGGGCAGCAGTTGGGAGGGACTAGCCCTGAAAGGGATGGCAGTTGGGGGTGATCAAACCTGCACGGGAGGGCAATTATGGGTGACCAAGCCAGCTGAGGAGGGAAGTTGGGGGTGACCAGCCCTGCAGGGAAGGGCAATTGGGGAGACCCAGGCTTGCAGGGGAGAGCAGTTGGGGGGAACCAGGCCTGTAGTGCAGGGCAGTTAAGGGTGACTAGGCCTGCAGGGGAGGCAGTTAGGGGTGACCAGGCCTGCAGGGAAGGGCAGGTAGGGGCAAACAGGCTGGCAGGGGAGCAGCAAGGCATCAATCAGGGTGGCAGAGGAGTGGTTAGAGGGTGATCAAGCTGGCAGGCAGAAGTGGTTAGGGGCAATTAAAAAGGCAGGCAGGCGAGCAGTTGGGAGCCAGCAGTCCTGGATTGTGAGAGGGATGTCTGACTGCCTGTTTGGGCCCGATCCAACTTGGATCTGTCAAGGGGTCCCAGATTGGAGAGGGTACAGGCTGGGCTGAGGGACACTCCCCTGTGCACAGATTTCGTGCACCAGGCCTCTAGTATTCAATATAGCTCTAAAGGTATGGTTATATACATTCTTAAACATCTTTCAGAAGTAAAGTTTTATATATAGTATATATCTATAACTTTTATTGAATATATAATTAAAGTTATTGATCATTTCTTATTATAAACTACTAGGCTAAAATTTGAAATATATATATATACACACATATACATACACACACACACACACACACACACTCACACACTAGAGGCCCAGTGCATGAAATTCGTGCATGGGGGTGGGGGTGGGGGTGGGTGTCCCTCAGCCCAACTGGCACCCTCTCCAATCTGGGACCCCTTGAGGGATGTATGACTGCCCGTTTAGGCCCGATCCCAGTAGGATTGGGCCTAAACGAGCAGTTAGACATCCTTCTCACAATCCAGGACTGCTAGCTCCAAACAGCTTGCCTGCCTGCCTCCCTGGTTGCCCCTAAACACTTTTGCCTACCAGCCTGATTACTCCCTAACCACTCCCCTGCCAGCCTAATTGATGTCTAACTGCTCCCCTGCCAGCCTGTTTGCCCCAACTTCCTTCCTCTGCCAGCCTGGTCACCCCTAACTGCCTTCCCCTGCAGGCTTGATCATCCCTAACTGCCCTCCCTTGCAGGACTGGTCCCTCCCAGCTGCCCTCCCCTGCTGGCCTGATGGCCCACAACTGCCCTCCCTTGCAGGCCTGGAACCTCCCAACAGCCCTCCCCTGCTGGCCATCTTGTGGTGGCGATCTTGTGTCCACATGGGGGCAGGATCTTTGACCACATGGGGTCAGCCCTCTTGTGTGTTGGAGTGATGGTCAATCTGCAAATTACTCTTTCATTAGATAGAATCGAGGCTGCTGCATGGGTGGGGACCGGCTGGTTTGTCCTGAAGGGTGTCCTGGATCAGGGTGGGGGTTCCCTTGGGGCATGTGGCAGCCTGGGTGAGTGGCCTCTGATGGTTTGCAAGCCAATCATGTCCCCCAGCAACCCAAGCTGAGGCCCTGGGATCTGGGATTAATTTATGTTCTACAATTGAAATTTTGTAGCCTGGAGTGGAGCCAAGCCTTTTACTCACTCCATGGCGACAGCCATTTCTGTTTGAAACTTTGTAGCCTAGAGTGGAGCCTAGGCTAGGGCTGCAGAAGTTTGACTTTCTCCATTGCCTCTGCAACCCTAGCCTCTTCTCTCTCCAGCTTCCTATCTGCTGCCATTTCTGTTGAAATTATGTATCTTATATAACTGAAACTTTATAACATTGAGTGGAGGCCTAGACCAGCAATGACAGGGGGAAAGCTTGGCTTCCTCTGTTCCCAGGGAACCCCAAGCCTCCCTCCTGCTCTCAGTGGTGGCAGCTATCTTGGTTGGGGTTTATTTGCATAATTTGCTCCTGATTGGCTGGTGGGCATAGTTGTGGCTTGATTAGAGGTATGGTCAATTTGCATGTTACTCATATAATCTCATTTAGTCCTATTGGATGCTATCATTACCACATTTTATAGAGAAGGAACCTGAGGTTTAGATAAGTTTATCCTCATGTTGAAAGTTTCCCAGCTGGTAAAATTTAGAATTTGATTCAAACCTGAGGGAGTGACACCTTTCAGGGATGCTTTCTTGTTTACAACATCTAGGTTGCCTTGTGGAGAACTGAGATCCCTCAATTCTTAGGAGATCCTTGGCATGCAAGAGATATGATTTTTAACACATGGATTTGGGACTAGCCTATTCCACATCTCTACCCCTCCTAACAATCTTCAGATGGCCTCTTCTGTATATCCTTAATTATGGGACTTCTTTTCAGCTAGACTTCAGGCAGTTTTTTTTTATTGATTTTTTTGCAGTATAACTTATAATCAATAGTAGTACATGTTTTCCTTTCCCCCTCCCCCTTATCCTCCCCCCAGCCTCCCCTACCCCCCAGCACATATCCCTATCCTCCCCCTTCCCTGCCCCAGTGTCTTTCATTCATTGGTTATGCTCATATGCATGCATACAAGTCCTTCAGTTGATCTCCCCCCGCATCCGCCTCCCATCCACCCAAGCCTTCCCCCTGTAGCTTGACAGCCTGTTCAAGGCCACCCTGCCTCTATATCAATCACTCTCCCGTTTCTTTTCTTCAAAAATATCTTGCCTCTGCATACTAGAAATAAATGTATAAGAACAAAAAATGTTTGAGTGTCAGTTTCAATGTCCAACTGTTCTGAGTCCCAGTTTCAGTGTCAAATAATTCTTTATGTGTACATGTCAGCAATGGTATCCAGATGGTGGACACATTGTGGCAATGCAAGATCCATCCTCTCTGGTTTGGTCCTGGGCTGCCTGCAGACATGCACAGCTGCCTACTGCTAGCATGGCAAGGTGTCGTCAGTGTCCCCCATATCTGGACCATCCTCGTGACTGGAACAGATCCATCAGTTCCTCATAGTCACAGGAACCCACATGGTCTTGGAGTTGTTCTCTGAAAACACACAAACACATTCTCGACCAAAAGTTAACAAAGGGATCCTCTATGCAAAATAGACTTGGGATTCTTTTTAATTTTTGCCTAACTGATTTTCCTTTGGCTTATTTTGACACCATGTGTGTTTTTTCATGGGTGTCCTGCAATTGGTTTTACAAATGGAATTTACTTTACTGGAGTAAGAATTTTCTAGATGTATTTTACTTACTCGATATTTTTTTCCTTGCATGATATTACCCCACTGTCCCCTCCCCTTTTTGATTAATGGGGGCTTTTGGAAATTTTATCTTGTAGTCTTGGTAATTTTAAATTTTAATTTTTGCACACAAATATGACTGCTTTAGGTTCTTTGGATGTTAGGCAATTTTACAGTGAGATGAACTACTAATAGATTTTTTTAGTTAATGTTTTAGGAAAAGCTTTTTGTCCAGTACACTAAAATTTTCTTGAGTATATCACTTGGCCAATTTAAATTAATCTGAAAACTTGATTACTATTTTCCTGTCAATTTTAATCTCAAGCAGAAATCTTAGTTTACCCTGTAAATACTAGTGGAAAGGAATATTTGCAATTTTGAGTAGGTCCTGAGCATTCCATAGACTTCAGGCAGTTTTCCATGATGTTTAGTTCTAACTTTAGTATGATCATGGAAGGAAGAGAGCACAGTGTTTATCTACTCTGCCATCTTAACTTGAAGTCCCATAGCTTTTCTACCTTCTAGTCTTTTGTTCTGTTGTGTATTTGAGGGCGTGTGTGTGTGGCACTTTCTAGAAGGAAAAGTAGGATAAAACAGTTCTGTAGTATAATTACATATATATCATGAGCAGTTTTTTTACATTATTAAAAAACTTGATTTAAATTTAATATAAATTTATGAGCTTATATTTATGAGTTTACCAATGAGTTTATTGTAATATATGTGTTATATATATATATATATATATATATATATATATATGAATGATTGAATCAATATGTTCTCCTTAGGTTGTTTCTAATTCTCTACAAAATGGGTACTAGTAACATTCCAGTGACTATATCTTCAACTAAATTTCTGTGGATGGTCCAATAGGGATAGAGAGAAATAGGAAGAAGATGTTTGGGGATCTGGATGTACATAATCTAATGTTAAGTACTTACATTTTTTTCACAATTGAATCTTTAAGAGTATATAAATCACTTGTTGGATTCAGAGAACAGTTGGGCCAATAATTTAATTTGTTTTGATAGAATTAGAAGGGCTTTCCCTGAATAGAGCCATGCTCCTGGGCCAGAAGACCAAATTACTCTGGAGAAAAAAAGGACATAGTAGAAAGGGAGAAGAGATCTAGAAACCTTCTATTGTTTGAGCCCTGTAACACTGATAACCTTACAACCAGTCCTTGGTAAAGGAATTTAAAAAGTATGTGAAAGAATCAGCAGTATCAAAGGATGGTAAGAGATTTAGAGAAAACTCCAGATAGAATTAATACATTTCCTGTTTTACCAAATAAAAAGGTGTGGTCATTTTTCTGGCTTCACCTGTTTGTAACTCTTTGCCCTGAACTTCATGGCCTGGTTTAAATTACCTGCTTATGATTATCCCTCTCTCATTGTCATGCCACACCTTTCTCATGTTGTCTGGCCTGCTCTTATTTTTCTTTATTCCTCCTCAATCAATTGTACATAACCTTTAAGAATCACCTGAAACTCATTTTTTAAAGAATCCATCCCTCACCTTTCTTATTAAAAGTAAGTTACATTCTTCTGGCCTCCCACAACACCCTGTGTCTGCTTCTGTTGCTTCACCTACCACATGATGATGAATTTGGGTCTTTACATGTCTTTCTCTTTGAATTTAACTTCTCAAAGAAGAGATTTAGTCTAATTCATCTTTGTAATTCTAATGTCTAGGATAATATGTAGAGACTCATTTGTTTAGCTGGGCATATGGGAATAAATAAGAACATAATTGTGTAAAAACTGAGTCAATTTCATTTATTTAAATAAATCAACTCCCATACAGTAGATGAGTGAAGACTGCCAGGTCAAATATGCTTGATGATGTTGGCCTCAGATGTTGATGTCCCATAGAACACATTGGCTTGGATAGTTGAATTAATTGAATATCAAGAATAATATGGAGCTGACAGAGCTGGCCCAGAACCCTGTGTGTGCAATTTAGTTCAAAATAATGGTTCATGTAATGGCTAAAATACCAGTCCATCTTCCCAAATAGAGCAAATTTTTAATCCCTGCAGACAGAACTCAAGATGATCTGTTTCATTTTCCCTATACCATTGACTACTTTCAACCTTTAATCACTCTCTCAACTACTATTCCATTTGAGAAGTGAGTTGATATTTATCATAATGAATGAATGTTTAAAAAAAGAGGTAATTGTATATAGAGAGATAAGATAAATGGACAGGGTGCCATTGGTATTTTTCCTGAGTGACATTTCAAATAGAATTTGAGGGTCAATAACCAAAGAGTCTTGTGAAAATTATTAGAATTGCTGCACAGTAGTTATTATTTTAATAGCATAATAAAATGGGCATTTCCAATAAACATATTCTCACATTTCATTACAGAGATGAGGAAAATATCTGTGATCCTGGTAACATTTTAACTGTACTGCATGTGAAATGTCCAAAGAGACGTTGCTCTTTAATTTGAACCATTAGAAAATTCAGTTCAGAAATATGGAGCTCCAACTTAATTGCCTTCTACATTTGTGTTTTAATCACTGTTATTAAGATGTTTGCTGTTTTGGATTAAGATCTTGATGAATACCTTAAATTATATAACTGAAGAAATATATTAAATAAAAGAAATAAAAATCTCTAGAAAGGTCCAATTTTGCAACAACTGTTACTCTTTCATTAATAGACTTTGCCAATAAAATTAAATGCATGGACATGACCTAAACATCATAACATTATAAATTGTTTTCTTTGTTCTCAAGCCTAAAGACTATTCAAGATCCTCTTAAGAAATTAAAGCCACATGACCTTTTTAAATAAAAGTGTGCAGATACTTATAGTATGTTCATTAAAACATGCAAAATATCACTATCGTGAACTAATTTTTATTAAACAATTTTCCTACATATAGCTGAGATATTCTTTCTATCAACATTTGTCTTTTATATGGTACACTGTGCTGATTTCTTAAAGCTCCTAGACAAAATCTAACTTGTTTAACAAATCCTGGAGAAGGTACTCTCCTTTTGCTCTGTGGAACTTTTGGGTTGTTATCACATTAAAATCCAAAGGCAGAAGTATTGGATCCTACTGTCTTTTTTCTTTGCAGCCCATCACTTCAGGCCCCTCCGTCCCTGCCAGACCACATTGCCAAATTTTCTCTGTGGCATAACAGCCTGAACTTTTGCCTTCTGCCATAAGACTGAAATATCTTTTCTGTTCAGTATCCACATTTCATAATCTCCATAGAGTCACCAATCTAGTGTGGCAAATGTGGAACTTCAGAAAAGTGCTTCTTGGGTTTCTCTTGCAGTACTTTTGTGAGTTTGTAGGCCTGGTTTCTCCTCCTCTTAAATCCAGTATGTTCTCAAGTCTGCCATAGTGTTTTACGAAGTCTGAGAAGACCACTTCTGTATTTCTTTGTCCAGATTCAACAAAGTCCTTTAACATAATATGACAAAACATGACATGACAAATAATCCTTGATGACCTCAAAAAATGGACCCAGGTTTCTCAATAGGTTGCTTCTATAAAATGGACAGAAAATACTATATTCAAAGTTACAAATAATCTAGGGATAGAGGAAATTTCACTTAGTTGATGGTATGAATATTTTAAGGGTAATGAAGAACTTAAGATGAAGTGATGTGTGCAGGTGTTTTTGCCTTTTATTCTAGAATAAAATAGGAGTAAGCTTCCTGACATTGGTCTTGGCAATGATATTGGATATGAAACCAAACACATGGGCAAACAAAAGCAAAAATAACAGACATCAAACTAAAAAGCTTCTGCTTAGCAAAATAAACTATAAAAAAAATAAAAATGCAACCTATGGAATGGGAGAACATATTTGCAAACCATATATGTGATAAAGGATTAATCTGATAAAAAATACAAGGAACCCATACAACTAATTAGCAAAAAAAAATTCAGCCAATTAAAAAATGGACAGAGAAAGTGATTAGAGATTTTCCCAAAGAAGATACATAAATGTCTGACAGGCACATAAAAAGTGCTAAACATCACTACTCATCAGGAAATGCAAATCAAAACCACAGTGAGATAACACCCCAGACCTGTTAGATATCACCTCACAAGTGTTGGCCAAGATATAGAGAAAAGGGAATCCTTATGCATTGTTGGTGGGAGTGTAAATTGGTTCAGCCACTATGAAAAACTATGGATCTTTCACACAAAAATTAAAAATAAAAAGGACCACAAATGGTCTAGCAGTTTTACTTCTGGGTATTTATTATTTATTTTGCTTATAACTTTGTAACTTGGAGGCATAAAGAGAATGATGGAAGGAGTTGAAATGTGTTTCCCATTATGAATATGGCAGAAGATGAGGAACATTTATCTTCTGCTTCCTTAAACAGTGTCCATGAAAAGACCAAGAGGCAACTCAGTGGTCACTTGGGGCCAATGAAACTAATGTTCTATGCATGAAACTCATTGACATTTGTTTTCTCTCCCTAGTAATTCAGCCAGTTCCTCTTCTCTTGGTATCTCCATCTACTGAATTACAGACATAGCACGGTTCATATTTCCCAAGTGCTTTGCAATGATTTCATGTATTAATCATTATTTCGTTTCATCTTAAGAAGATAGGTTATTTTTAGTGGACTATTGTATGAAAAGGAAAAAAGAACTTTTGAGTCATCGTGTAAGTTTGCAGCAAAACAGAGAATACCCCTACCACCCTATCCATTGGAGCTTCTAGTGAGGATTAATATAAAAATTTAATTTCAAATGTTATAGTGTAGTCATTTAAGAAACTAAAAGTGAATAATCATAGTCACCACTCTTTGCAATTAATCCTTAGCTTCTTTCCACATTTCCTGAGGATGTTTCAACCATTAGGTTCCATTTATCTATGGTGATTTACCAGTACTGTTATGTGTGACTGAGTCATTAAACAGTAATGTGGGATCAAGGATTTTTTTCTTTTACCTGACAGAGTGCATTGGGGTGTAGCTATGAAATGCTAAACAAACAAACAAACAAAACAAAACAAAAAACAAAAAAACCCCAATATTTTAAAAATCAATAGCAAGTCTCATGAGCCTACAATGGGGCCATTTGTGATTCCAAACTGAAAAGGTTTTGGAGCTCATCTACCAATTTCTTTCATTGAAAAAAAAAAATCTACTCCAATCATTTCGAAGATGGTGCTAAGTTATTCCTTGGAGAAAGTTCCTGTTTCTAAATGAGTAAGACTGAAGGTTTATGTGTTAAATTCACCTTGGTTTATTCCTAAAGCATGAATATTTAAAGGATCTTTGAAGCAAGGATCCAGGATCCAGGCTTTAGAAGCACTTCTCAAATTTGGCTATTCTGGCAGCATTTTCAGGGTAAGTTGTTGACTAGGTCTAAAAGAACTAGAATAAAGACTTGCTGTCACTTAAATATTGCATTAAATATGATGTTTTACTTTGAAAAAGACCTAAAGTTTGTTGTGTCTGGGGATGATGGATATTGGAACTTATGAGCTATTGTAAAGGGTGAAAGGAGAGTTCTTTGGGATCAGAAAATTGTAACTCTTTATGTAACTCTTTATGGGTGTGGCTCATAACACATGTAGTGAAATGAAATAACCAGTAGATATTTGAGGTATATTCTTGTGTGCATTTTGTGTATTCCTACACACTCTGATTTATTTAGGTGGAATTTTCTGTATTCACATGTTTCTCAAAGATGAACTACTGCATTTGCAAATATATTATACTCAAATTCTTACATAATATATGCATTCATTGACACCAATTCATGTTTCAAAGCAAGCAGAACTAACTGCATATATTTTAGTGTCTATTCATGAACAGGACAAACCATGAACCACTATATTATTACAAGTCACCCAGCTGGCTATTGGTAAAGTAAGGGCTGTATTGTAGCTCTCTAGATAAATATTTGAACTACCTTTCCAGGTCACCAAGGTATCTTATCTTAACCAAGGAATAAGGTACAGAACATGAACATTCTTTGAAAGGTATAAAGTGCTCAGTATAATATGTAACTAGAAATGCCATAAAGCCTTTATTCTGTTCTCAGTGACAAGAGAGCAACGTCTCTGCCTTATTCTTCTTTAAAAATAAATTTGCTTAATCTTCTAGGAGTCAAGTGGGTGGGAAAAAATTAACCAAACCTTAGCTCAAAAGGGAAATGGGGAGAACTAGGCAAATAAGATAATAATTCCTAGGTTGTAATCACTTAGTCAACTTAAATTGACCATAATGCCCTCATAAAGATGGTGGTGCCCACAGGCAATAAGGAGGGAGCATGCTAATTGACTGTCACACCCTCAAAGAAGGCTGCTCCCAGTCCCTTCAGCCCTGCTGGGGCAGCAGGTGCGTGGCACAGCCAGGCCTACCCCTAGATGGACGTTGAGCCGTTCGACATGCCTGCTTCCAGAGTCCCCCAGTCTCTCCAGCCACCCTGCTACCCAGGGCTGGCCCAAGGTGCAGACAAGCCTCGGATTCAGCTGCCCAGCTGCCCAGGGTCGGCCCGAAGTGCAGGCAAGCCTCGGATGTTGGCTTCCCAGCTGATGCCCAAGGCACAGGGCCAGCCGAGGCTTGTGCTGCCAGCAGTGGCAGCAGGAGAGGTGTGATGGGGCTGTCGCCTTCCCCTGACCACCAAGTCACCCCTGCCCCTGAGGGCTCCTGGACTGTGAGAGGGGGCAGGCTGGGCTGAGGGAACCCCCCTCCAGTGCATGAATTTTCATGCACTGGGCCTCTAATATATATATAAAAAAGCATAATATGCTAATTAGACTGTATGTCCTTCCCAACGACCTTCTGAAGGAAGCCAGTTTCGAGGAAAGCCCGAATCTCGGGTGCCAGAGGGAAGCTGGTGCCAGCAGCAGCTGGGGGAAGGGAGGGCTACTCTTGTATGAATTTTGTGCATTGGGCCATATATATATATATATATATGTTAAAGTTAAAAGTGGAAAAGATTGACACGTGTTCAGTCTCTTGCAAATTAACTTTGGTCTCTGTGAATAAAGCATGTTTGAGTTGAGAACTCTTGCCTTTTGGAGCACATCAATATCCCTAAGAAAGTTCTGTAAAAACACAATTGTCTGGGCCTACCCTAGTCCTACTGAGTTAGAATTTCTTTTTTTTTAAATTTCTTTATTGATTAAGGTATTACATATGTGTCCTCATCACACATTACCCCTTCCAATCCCCTCCACCCCTGTCACCACTTATGCCCTCACCCTCCTGGTGTCCGTGTTCATTGATTAGGCTTATATGCATGCATAAAAGTCCTTTGGTTGATCTCTTCCCCTTACTCCCGCCCTCCCCTACCATCCCTCTGAGGTTTGACAGTCAATGCTTTTCTGTGTCTGGATCTGTTTTTGTTCAACAGTTTATGTTGTACATTGTATTCCATAAATGAGTGAATTCATGTGATACTTATCTTTCTTTGACTGTCTTATTTCACTTAGCATAATGTTCTCCAGTTCCATCCATGTTCTAGTTTGAAGCAGACACCTTTTTCTTCTTCTTAAAGAATACCTTTCAGCATTTCATAAAACACTGGTTTGGTGTTGATGAACTCCTTTAGCTTCTTCTTATCTGTGAAGCTCTTTACCTGACCTTCAATTCTGAATGATAGCTTTGCTGGGTAGAGTAATCTTGGTTGTAGATTCTTGCTGTTCATCACTTTGAAAATTTCTTGCCACTCCCGTCTGGCCTGCATAGTTTCTGTTGAGAAGTCAGCTGATAAGCATATGGGTGCTCTCTTGTAGGTAATTAAGTGTTTTTCTCTTGCTGCTTTTAATATTCTCTCTTTGTCCTTTGCTCTTGGCATTTTAATTAGGATGTGTCTTGGTGTGGTCTTTTTCGGATTCCTTTTGCTTGGGGTTCTGTGCGCTTCCTAGACTTGTAAGTCTATTTCTTTTACCAGGTGGGGGAAGTTTTCAGTCATTATTTCTTCAAATATATTTTCCATATCTTGCTCTCTCTCTTCTTCTGGCACTCCCATAATTCTGATGTTGGTACGTTTGAAGTTGTCCCAGAGGCTTCTTACACTATCATCAAATTTTTGGATTCTTTTTTCTTTTTCAGTTGAGTGTTTTTGGCCTCTTGGTATTTCAAATCTTTGACTTGATTCTTGCGTTCCTCTAGTCTGCTGTTGGGTTTCTGTAAAATATTTTTTATTTCAGTCAGTGTATGTTTAGTTTTTAGTTGGTCCTTTTTCGTATTCTCGAGGTTCTTGCTGAGCTTATCGGCTTTTTATAGGAGCCTCTTGAAATACCTTATCACTGTGGTTTTGAACTCTATATCCAGTCATTTGTTTTCCTCCATTTCTTTTGTTTGTGATCTTTTTCTTTCTCTCCCCATTTTCACTGCTTCCCTGAGTTGGTTGGGTAGCTTTGTATGCTAGGTGTCTCGGCCTCCCCTGTTACCTGAGATATACACTTTTGGTGCACCTCTTTGTTGACTGTGTATACAGCCTTGTAGATAAGTCTTGTTTGTTGTTGGTATCACTGGGAGAAATTGATGTCCAAGCCAACTGACTGTGAGGATCAGCTGTGTCTACTCTAGGAGACAGCCTTCTGCACCTGGACTTGCAAACTTGCCAAAGTCTCTGTGCTCAGTTTGGATGGGGTGGAGTTTCTGGGTGGGGTGGAGTTTCAGGGTGGAGCTGACAGCCTTGGCTTCCAGTCAGCCATGGCTCACGAGGTCATCAGTTCCTAGCATCTGCAGGCAATCGCCACAGGCACCACTCTGAGAAAGGTGTCCTCGAGTTTTGCCTGCCACCAGAACGTCCAGTCCCCAATGGATCTGGAATCTCAGATTTTCACCTGGGACCTGGGTTCAGTGCAATTGGAACTCCTTTTCCCTTCCACCAGACGCCAGCCACACAGTCAACAGAACGCCCTCACTGTGAGCACTCATGCGAGCCCCAGGAGTTCCGCCTCTGGCCAGAGCTCCTTTCTCCTAACAGACACAGCCAGCCACCCGTTTGTCCCCTCTGCACACACTTGCATGCACCCCTCCGGAAGTCTGCTTCTGGCTCTTCCCCTGGGATTCTGCCTGCAATCCAGGTTCTCCCTGTAAGGGCCTGGTTCCTCTAGGCTTTGAGTGCAAACTGAACTGGGTTCATCGCAGCCTGGAGTTTTTGTCTCCTTTCTGCCAGAGCACCCCTGCCAGGTTCAGACACCCTGTCTTCTCGCACGCACGAGTCTCCCCCTTACTTGGGCTTTGCAGAGGCTCTGATTGTCCGTGTGCACTTCTATGACCCTCCAATTTCAGATTTTCCAGTCAGCCAGCCTTCCCATGGTTCTGGACGTTGTCTGTTCTGTTCTTCAGTTCTATTCTCATAATTGTTGTGGGGGGCAAAAGCCTAGTGTTTACCTATGCTGCCATCTTAGTTTTTTTTCTGAGTTAGAATATCTTATAGTGGTACCCATATTTGTGTATTTCTTATTTCCAAGTGATTTTTCCCTTCCTTATCTTTTCCTAAATCTTATTGAAAGTATTATAGATGTCTCATTTGTTGGTTTGTTTTTTTCTCATTTACCCCCTCCACCCCATACCCACCCCTTCCAGTCTGTGATTTTGATGAGTCATTTGGATAAGAACCATGAGAAAGGTAGGTTGTGTCACCGGAGGTCTCTCAGAACCTTGGTTTCTGAGTCTATAACCTAACTTGATAACCACATAGTTTTTGTAATGAGAGTTAGATGTTAAGAAAAAGGGAGCACCTATACGATTGTCAGCTGACTTCTCAACAGAAACGATGCAGGCCAGAAGGGAGTGGCAAGACATTTTCAAGGTGACAAATAACAAGAACCTACAATCAAGATTACCCTACCCAGTAAAGGTATCATTCAGACTTGAAGGTCAGATAAAGTGCTTCACAGATAAGAAAAAGCTAAAGGAGTATTATATGAAATACTAAAAAAAAATTCTTTAAGAAGAAAAAGAAAAAGGTAAAGATAAAAATCATGAACAACAAACACACATCTATCAACAAGTGAATCTAAAAATCAAGTGAATTAAAAATCTGATGATCAGAATAATCTGGTGAATATAATTGAATCAGGGGCATAGAAAGAGAAACAACTGCCAAGACCGGTTTGGCTCAGTGGATAGAGCATTGGACTGCAGACTGAAGGGTCCCAGGTTTGATTCCAGTCAAGGGCATGTACCTTGGCTGCGGGCATATCCCCAGTAGGGGGCGTGCAAGAGGCAGCTGATTGATGTTTCTCTCTCATCGATGTTTCTGACTTTCTATCCCTCTCCCTTCTGCTCTGTAAAAAATCAATAAAATATATATATAAAAAAAAAGACAGGGAAAGGACTGACAATTCTTGGGGGGAAAGGGATTTGGGAGATGCATGAAGAGACTGGACAAAAATAGTATACCTATGGATGAGGACAGTGTGGGGGAGGTAAGGGCAGAGGATGAGATGGGTACTGGGGGGAGGGGGACTATGAGGGGGAAAAAGAGCAATATTGTAATAATCTGAAAAATAAAGACTTATTAAATTTAAAAAAAGAAAAATGAAAATGATTTGTAATCTGTGAAGCACTAATAATGTAATGTTGAAAAAAAAATTCTGACCTAATTTATAAATATTTTATTGGAAAGATGGCTTTACAGTCTTAACTAATTTGAATGAACTGATTTCAATTAGTTTGTTTTTTATTTTTACTAATAAAATGGAAAATCAACAAAAAACATGGTCTCTTTTGGATAAGGACTCTTTTATTAGCCTGAAATAAAAAATAATGAATGACCTGCAAATCATGACTGCAATTGTGTCTCTAATGAGTAGAATATATATATCAATGACTTAAAAAAAAACACACAGTATTTCCTTTATAATTGCCATAATCCTTTTTATTCCCCTTTCTCCATAGACAACCCTTTTGGTATGCTTAGTAGGTTATTTTTAGTTGAATATGTTACTGTTTCAGGGCATGCATTTTTAATTTTTATAAATGAGGTTGTTATATTTTCTTCTAATGTTTCCCACTAAGTACAATCCCTTTATGTTGCTTTATATTCAGCTAATTCATTCCTTTTACTAACAATTTCAAAAATAGTATGTGTATATAGTAATAGCATTAATTGATCCAAATCTTTATTCCTCCTTGCATTTATGTTATTTGCTATGCAACTTCAAGGGCCCTCCCACATGGACAGGGTATTCTGCACTACCCCTGGACACTAGTCACAGCCATTTGACTTGCTATATATATATATATATATATATATATATATATATATATATGGCCCGGTGCACACAATTTGTGCGCATTAAAATGGTATTAATTAGAGGAAATATTTTAATAGTGCTATTTGCGCTTTCTCTATAATAAAAGTGTGACAGATAAAAGGTAATGAGTACAATGTATATGAAAATAATAAATAATTTCATTAATAAATAAATAATAACAAAATGATATAACAACAACAAACTCATGATATAAAAACAACATTGTTGCAAATAATGACTGATAAAGTGATTAAACTTATTATAATACCTCCCTGTATACCACATTAAGAGTGAAAACACTTTCAGAGTGCTTGACTAATTTCCCTTGGGATAAAGTATTTACAACTTTAAATTTAACATCACATGCTTTTCAAACTCGAAAGAAAGCAACATAATAACTGACCATGTGTGAAAGCGGGTTCAGGTAGGAATATTCCTACTCTGTCTAGAGTTTGTCCTTGTGATTTATTAATAGTCATTGCAAATGCTGTCATCATGGGAAACTGTCGCTGAATTAATTTAAATGGGAGGCAAGTGTCAGATGGGGACAAATTAATTCTTGGAATCAGAACAACCTCTCCCTCTGCAGATCCTCTTAATCCTTCAGCTTCTATAATGTTAGGTAGTAATCTTTTGAGAATAAATCTGGTATCATTACAAAGATCCCATTTACTATTAAGATTTCTCAATAGCATGATGATTGCACACACTTTCAATTTTAATTTATGACACAGCATTTCTGAAGGAGTAATACTGTTAAGAAATTCAATGGGAGCTGAGACCGGTTTGGCTCAGTGGATAGAGCGTCGGACTGCGGACTGAAGGGTCCGGGGTTCGATTCCGGCAAGGGCATGTACCTTGGCTGTGGGCACATCCACAGTAGGGGGCGTGCAAGAGGCAGCTGATCGATGTCTCTCTCTCATCGATGTTTCTGACTTTCTATCCCTCTCCCTTCTGCTCTGTAAAAAATCAATAAAATATATTTTTAAAAAAAAGAAATTCAATGGGAAAATTTTCTTTATCAGCATCATCTGTTGAGTCGATGGAATCATTGTGTTGGGGGCTGACTTTCAATAGATCGCAGCAAGGGACTTGCTCTGCTACATAGGAAATGCTGACCCAAAAGCAGAATGGTTTAGCGCCAGGTTCCCCACTACTGTGCATTGCACGAAAGGTGTGGGGGCGACCACCTTTCCAGCTGCGCCCTGTTTCCCAGGACGAAGGGCTCTCCGCACCGGACCCCAGTCCCAGTGCTTGCACCAATGCTGCTAGTGAGTGGCAGTGGAGGCCCCGGCCCAGCAGGGGACCTAGTCCTTCCGCCTGGGTGGGATTCTGAGTGCTCATTACCCAAGGTGCCCCTGGTGCTCATTTGCATGTCCCACGCAACAGGTAAACCAACAACTCAGTCACAGTCTAACTATCAGAGCAACCTACATGCGAGCCTCATGAGGGGATATCATGGCATCAAATTTCCCTAACCATCCCAAGGTCGCCGCAAAAGGTCGGGACTCAGTCAACAGTAACTGTAAGGAGAGAGGGATCTTGCCAGCCCTTAAGTACCATGCGGGCATAGCTTATAGTATGGTACTTGCTTATTCTGCTCTGTGGCCACACCCCTGTCTTCTGGCCATGTCCCCTGTCTGCTAGTCACACCCCCTGTCTTCTGGCCATACCCCCATCTGCTGGCCACGCCTGCTTGCCATGCCCCCTGCTCCTGATTGTCTGGTAGTGTAGCCTCTACATTACAGTAAAAAGACATGCTCAGGTTAGCCTACTGTTCTACAAAGAGACAAGTGGAGCAGAGCCAGCCTGGAAATACATGAGTAAATCAGCTGGACTGCAGATGCATGAGCAAGTAGTACTTATATCAAATGAGTCCCACAGATAGGTAAGAAATAAATGTATGCTCTGAAAGTTTGTGGTTGTTATGCAACATTGTGGTGGCAATAAGTAACTGATAATTTGCACTCTTGCTGATTTTGAGTTCAGGCTATCAATTATGGGAGAGCTAAACACTTGATTCAAAAATAAAACAACCTATATTATTTATGTTTATTTTAAAATGTAATTTAAAGAGTAATAGGTATACATAATCTGTCATTTAAAAGGTTTTTCCTGGGGGAACTAAGATGGCGACAAAGGTAAAACACCTATCTTGCCATCATAATCAGCAATTTTAATACTACAACTTAACGAAAGAACAAACACCTTCCAGAATCACCAGAAAGCTCGCCGAGTGAAAATTCCACAAATAAAAGTGAAGATAAGACACTGTGACTCGGAGGAGCAGCGGCGAACAGCGTTGAAAGATTCGCACGGAGAGAGGTTTGGAGTGTGCGCCATGGAGAGGGCGGGCGGCTGAAAACCGGCCAGTTTTCTCGAACGGGGAGACAAAGACGTCCCACTGGACTGATTCTCCAGCTCTGGGCGAAGTCCAGAGAACCCACTATCACACGGGGTGAAAACTGGACAGTGGGAGGGCACGCCGAAGCTCGGGTGCTGCCGGGTCTCCCGGCTTGTGGAGAAGTCAGCTTGCGCGAACAGCTCGGCTGCGTGACGGCGCAGAGAGCGCACTGCGACTTGCCTCTCATTCGGAAAACCGTCAGACTGCTTTGTTTTACGACCCTGGGTGAGACATTGCGCATGCAGAGTCATTTTGGGAAAGTCTAAATTCCCCGGCAACCGGCAGCCGGTGGAGTTCCGCAGCAGCTCTCTCTCAGAGGTGCTGGCGGCCATTGCCCCCGGCACAGAGTCCCTGGGGCCGCATAGGGCAGAGCTAACACTGTCTGCTTGGCCCGGAGACTCCGCCCACCCAACCTGAGCACAGCTGAGCTTCACAGGCAATTGGCCTGGAGGTCAATCCTCCAAGTGCTAACAACGATTAACTGAGCTTAACTTCAGCAAGACTATGCAGCCCATATCCACCTCAGGTAACTGGGGAGGCTGAGCCACTATCCCTAGTAGGAAGTCTACCACACAAAGCTAATTGACCAACTCAGGGAAGCAGCCACCATGCAGCAACATGGAAAGAAATCAGATGTGAAAGAAATGGAGGAAAAAAAAACGACTGGACATGGAATTCAGAACCACGGTTATAGGGTTTTTTAAGATGCTCCAAGAAAAGATCGAGGCCTATAAGGAAATAAGCAAGACCACAAAGGAAATGAATGAGTCCTACAAGAAAATGAACAACACCCTCAAGGATATAAACGAGAGCTGCAAAGAAATGATCAAGACCAACGTGGAAATGATCAAGACCAACGTGGAAATGAATGAGTCCTACAAGGAAATGAAAGAAACCCTCAAGGATATAAAGCAGACTCTCAAGGATATGAAAAAGGACCAACCAGAAATTAAGCATACACTGACTGAAACAAAAAATATTATACAAAGACCTGAAAGTGCCCTGGAGCACCCCAAGAACCAAGTTAAAGATTTGAAATACAAAGAGGTAAAAATCTACTCAGCTGAAAAAGCAAGAAACCAAAAGAATCCAAAAAATTGAAGATAGTGTAAGGGGCCTCTGGGACAACCTCAATCATACCAACATCCGAATTATAGGGATGCCAGAAAAAGAGAGAGCGCAAGACAATGAAAACCTATTTGAAGAAATAGTGACTGAAAACTTCCCACACCTGGTGAAAGAAATTGACTTAGGAGTCCAAGAAGCTGCACCGAACCCTAATATATAGGAACCCTAAGAGGACCACACCGAGGCACATCATAATTAAAATGCCAAGAGCAAAAGACAAAGAGAATATTAAAAGCAGCAAGAGAAAAACACATGGTTACCTATAAGGGAGCACCCATACGACTGTCAGCGGATTTCTCAACAGAAACGATGCAGGCCAGACGGGAGTGGCAAGAAATATTCAAAGTGATGAACAGCAAGAATCTACAACCAAGATTACTCTATCCAGCAAAGCTATCATTCAGAATTGAAGGTCAGATGAAGTGCTTCGCAGATAAGAAAAAGCTAAAGGAGTTCATCACCACCAAACCAACATTATATGAAATGCTGAAAGATATTCTTTAAGAAGAGGAAGAAGAAAAAGGAAAAGATGAAAATTATGAACAACAAATACACATCTATCAACAAATGAACATAAAAATCAAGTGAATTGATAGGCTGTTGAACAGGATAGACTGGTGAATATAACAGAGACATGGACATAGAGAGGGAATGGACTGACAATTCTTGGGGAGAAAAGGGTTGTGGGAAGTGCAGCAAGAGACTGGACAAAAATCTAGCAACAATGGGAGAGGACATTGGGGAGGTGGAGGTGAGGGTGGAGGGTGGGATAGGTACAGGGTGGAGGGGAGCTATAGGGGGATAAAAAGGGGAAACAATGTAATTAATAAACTGAACAATAAAGATTAAAAAAATGAAAAATAAATAAAAGGTTTTTCCCGCCTTGGCTGGTGTGGCTCGGTTGGTTGAGCATCTTCCATGCACTGAAAGGCTGCTGGTTGGATTCCTTGTCAGGGCACAAGCCTGGATTGTGGGCTTGATCTCCAGTAGGGGGTATGTGGAAAGCAGCCAATCAATGTTTCGCTCTCACATCCTTTCTCTCTGTGAATTTTTTTAAATTAAAAAAATAGTGTTTTCTTTTTTTATCTTACTTAATCCCCTCAACTCAATGCACCAGGCAGAGTAGTTTTTAAGCTTTCTCCTCTCTTCCCAGTAATCAGAATTTAAGCCTTTGGTTCTTTATTTTATCCTGATTCTTCAGGACCCATGAATTTCCTCAATATTTTAACCTAATCCCACCTGTTTTAACAAAATTATTTAAAACAACTTTATATCCATGCACTGATATAAAAAGCAATTAGTCATTTAACACAGAAAATTTACAAACATACATATTTTAGGTGGTCTAACTTGTCATAATTCTGCATCAGTCAACACAAAATCTAGATGAAAACACAGAAAAAATACTGAAATGGATAATAACTCTTCTTAATGAGGAACATCATTTCAGCATAGTAAGTTCACAATCCTCTGTACCAACATAAAAATGGCCATTATGAACACATGAATAACAAAAAAAATTTGTTAGTTTAATGACATAAATTTGGATATGATAAGGTTAGTGTATCATAGATACACAATGCAAAACTTGGGGAAATTATACAGCTGGAGACACAAAAGGAAACAAAACCCCATCTTTCCAGAACTGAATATTAGACGAAAATTTCTAGTAGACACTCTATGAGTCGCGCTGGAAAGTAACCAAGAGAATCAACAATGGTCCCAGTTTTTAACTTTGGACTTCCATAAGGGGCAAATATGACACAAAAATGCATCTGTTTCAAATGTAACAGAGGCAGAACCATCAGCTACTGATCAGGAGGCTGGCCCTGTAACCACTAGTCTAACCAAGAGACTGTGGCAGCCACAGGACACATGGAGGAAATGTGATTCAAAAATGATGTTCTAAGAGGTCATCTCAGCAGAAGAAAAAATGCTGGGTGAAAGGTTAAGAGATTTATTTCTAGTTCTGGCTCCATCACAATCCCTGTGTGCTGCTGGGAAAGTTAGCCAACTTCCCTGTACATCTCTTTTCTTGACTTTAAAATGAGGACATTGACCAGAAATAGGAATGATAAACAGGCTTTTCCTGGGATGCCAACTTCTTTTGCTGTAGCAAAGACAGGGAAAGTGTATGTGTGGGTGTCTTGCCTTTGCTATGCCTAGTGAGGTGCTTTGGGAGACATATTCCTAAACCTGTGATGAACTATCCTTTCTGCAAAGTAGCCTCTTAATTGTTTTCAATATTACCAATACGCAAGTAAGCTTTGTAGGCCAGCATTTCTCCCAACAGGCCAATAAGAAGATCAAAGCCAGGTGGGAATAATGCAAAGAAAGTATTTTCCTGGGCTGATAGGTCACTCAATGAAAAGAAAGTCAAAGTAATCCATCTCCATCAGCAGCTCAGGCTTGCTCTCACATTGTTTATTTAAAACTATGCTAACCTACCATGAAGAGCTGCTTTAAGAATCAGGAACCGCTGACCACTGGAGCTCCCTGGAGAAAAGCCTAGAGACCCAATTTGCTCCTCTACATTTCTAGTTAGAGCTGATTGTGTGTGTTTTAAAAGTGATGAGTTGCGTTGCACCACTGCTTTGATATGGTCCTCAGTGGCCCTTGGGTCATCTGGTAGCCTTGAACACCACTCCAGGGAGGAAAAGGAGCAAAGAGGTCAGTGCCTGGTAACATCCAGGGTGATGTGTCAACTCATTAAGCCTTCAGAACCTCCTGCCATGAAAAACAGCTGTGGCATGCAAATGTCAGAACCCTGAGCTTTTTCTGTCTCATTGTTTTGTCATTGTGTTAAAAACTGTAACTGGATCTATTCCTGCTTGGCCTCAAAGGCAACCCATTTGACTAGTGGAGGGCCCAGGCCTGCCAGGTATTTGAGAAGAAATGTAATGTATCAACACCCTGCAGTATTTCATCTTCCAGAAGCTCAGGCTGGCCTGTTTTCAGCCTCTGTTGCTCCACCTCCAGCATTGGGTGTGCGGCCCCAATCCCATTAATGTGTCATTAGTGCCATTAATGAAAATCCGGTTTTACACACTGAAAAGTGATCTGAAGCAGTCTTGAGGAAATGCTGTAAAGGTCGGCCCTGCTGTGAGCAGGAGCCCTGGGCACACCTGTAGTTTTGACAGGCCTCTTAAAAATCTCCCTACCCCTGCAGGGAAGGTGGTGCAGCAAGTATAAATAGTATAATAAACTGTACAAATAGTTTCATTCTGGGGCTCTGAAATCCCTCCTCTGGATCTTTATAAAGCCCATGCACTCTACGATGGAGGAGTGGAACATTAAGGTTTTGTATTGTGAGGAAGCTGGTCATTAACCCTAGGAACAGGAATTGTGTGCCAAAACCAATAGTCTTAAATGATTCTCTGTGGTATTTCTCTCAAAGAAAACTAAAGAAGCACAAGTTGTTGATTTAAAATAAGTATATATTTAGTAATAAAGTCAAATATAAACTCAAGTATTAGGGAATGCAAAACTACTCAACTTCTTAGAACAGCAACTCAACAAAAGGCACTTAAACTGAGGCCATGACTGACAGGGATAGGACTGGTTCTTTTCATTTCTTTTCACCCATTGGATTTTGGATCAGTTCAAAGTCTTCAGAGAGGAAACCAAGGAACCAAAATGACAAGTCACTGATATCAGGAATTAACAAGGTGAAGAGAGGATGCAAGACAAAAGTGGCCAACTTTTCAGTACTCTCATTCTGATTTGGAGCCTCAGCATTTTTCAGCCTGTGATTCTATGCAGCTACTCCTGTTTCTTTGCTGAACTGCCTCGTCGTAGGTCCTTAGGCAAATAGTTTAACCTTCCTGACCTCTTTCGTTTTATCCATGGTGGGAAACTCTACTTGTCTCATGAGGTTGCTATGATGATTAAACAATGAGACAGATGTGATAGTGTATTTGCCATAGTTAATACTAAGTAGAGAACTTACAAGTCATTGCTTGGCCAGATTGATGGGGAAATAGCAATATGTTTAATACCTTGTGTGTGTTTACATCTAGGGCAAATATATTGGGACTTGGTAGACACTATGTTGTGATGGTTAAGAATCCTAGCTCTAAGGTCAGATGGGCATAGTTTTGAATCAAATTCTAAATCTTACCAGTTGGGTAACTTTGAACATGAGGATAAATTTATCTAAGCCTCAGGTTCCTTTTCTATAAAATGGGTAATGATAGTATCTGATAGAACTCAGTAAGATGTTATATATATTATACAAATGTAAGCCTAGTGGGTTGCAATAGGAAATGCTCCAAAACTTTAAATTACATATTCAATAAAAAGTTATAGGTATATAGCATATATAAAACTTTACTTTTGAAAGATTGTTGAGAATGGATATAACCTAGTTTTAGAACTATATTGAATATGTAAAGAAGATTTCCAAATTAACAGAAAACTGGTGGCCAAATGGTATACAATGGGCTAAAGACTCAAACAGTCCCTTCCCTAAAAAAAAGTTCAGCAGGTTATAAAACAGGTACCAGTACATAAATCTACTCTTCATTAGTGATAATAGATATTCAATTAAAACCAAAATAGATAAAACTATCAAATGTTGGTGAGGAAGCTGATCAATCAGAACTCTTATATACAGCTTATGAATGTAAATTGATAAAAATCAGTATGTAAAATTAATAGTTTCTAGCAATAATAAGCATTCGTAAGAATGTAACAATTTAACTACTATGTCTATACCCAAAAGAATTCTATACATATGTTCTATTCTGTATATATACACATCATGTTTAGAGCTGTACTATTTGGAATAGTGAAAAATTAGAAACTACCTATTTCCATCAATAGAAGGATATATAAAATGAAGGATATGTAAATATTCACAGGATTGAATATTTATAGCAATACAACTCCATGAATTAAAATCCTATATAATAAAGAGGTAATATAAAAATTGACCATCACACTGTCACAAGATGACTGTGCCCACAGTGGAGGTGGGGTTCCTGAAACACAAGATGGCTGCCCCCACAGCAAAGGTGGGGGGGGTTCCCGTAATGAGCAATTAGCAGGAACCTGAGGCTGTGTGGCACTGGGCCAGGGCAGGGGACCTGAGGCTGTGCCCCCGACCCAGCAGGGCTTGACTGGGGACCTCAGGCTGTACCCACCACCACCAGGAGGGGGGAATCTCGGCTCTGTCCCCCACCCAGCGCTAAGCTGGGGGACCTCAGGCTGCCCCCCCCCCGCCCCAGTGCTATGCCAGGGGACCTGCGGGTGTGCCAGAGGTTCTGAGGCTATGCCCCCTGCCAGGAGTATACTAGGTGACCTGAAGCTGCACTCCTCACCCAGCAGGGCTTGACAGGGGACGTGAGGCTGCACCCTCCACCTGGCAGGGCTTGATGGAGGACCTGAGGCTCCCGCTCCCTGCTGGTGGGGCTTGACGGGTGGGGCCGGCCGGGTCTGGATCTTGCCCAATGGAGGTAGGGCTGGCCAGGTCTGGGTCTCATGTGATTTTGAGGTATGTGCAGGTTGGCGAGGACTTGTCTCCGGGTCCCACAGAGTGCCCCGGATTCCAACAGGAGAAAGATTTTCACATGCATTTTATTAATTTTCTTTCATCTCTGATACTTCTAGTTTAAAGGGCAAATAGCAATATTAAAATATTTCTCCTAATTAATTCCCTTTTAATGTACTTGAATTTCATGCACTGGGCCATTTGTATATACAATAAAATGGTAGAATTCCAAAAGTACTATGTTTGAGAAAGAAGCCAGAAGCAAAAGAGTATATATGATGTGGTTTCATCAATAAAAATACTCCACTTGAGTAGAATAAAGAGTCCAAAAACGGACTTACTTATTACAGTAAAGGAGACATAAAAGGTCCTTGGTAAGAAGATCTATCACATTAATATTCACAAATGCAGGTGGATTGTAGATCTAATAAAAATGGTCAATTAGTAAGCTTTCAAAAGATACCATATGCAAACATGTTTATAATTTTTGGTAAGCAAAATATTTAATAAATAGGACTTCAGAAGCATAAAACATCAAGGTTGAGTGTGGAGAGAATGTAGTATTGTGAAGCTACATTGACCACTTGTATAGCTAAAATTAAAATGATTACAAAATTTTAAAGTATTTAAATTGCATTGACTTTACTCATTCCAATTTTCTGTTTAGTTTATAAAATTTAAAATTGTTACTATTTTTAAAAAATATATTTTATTGATTTATTACAGAGAGGAAGGGAGAGGGATAGAGAGTTAGAAACATCAATGAGATAGAAACATCAATCGGCTGTCTCCTGCACACCCCTTACTCTGGATGTGCCTGCAACCCAGGTACATGCCCTTGACTGGAATCGAACCTGGGACCCTTCAGTCCACAGGCCGACACTCTATCTAAGGACCCAAACCGGTTTCGGCAAAATTGTGACTCTTATAATTTGAGTTTCAGAGTATAAATATGGCCATGAGTGTGGCATATTGACATTGGTATGATTTTTAGTTAACTTCAAGAAGGGTTTAGTTAAATCTTGAAAAATTATCTGATAATGAACATTGAAAGGAAGTTTTAGAAATGTGATGTGTGTTTACTGAATAATGGTGAATAAGATAACTTTTTCTAGTAGTTATTAAAAAAATAGCTTTTGGTGCTACCATATAACACAATTCTCAGTTAGAAGGCCAATTGCTTTGGACCTACTGTGGTATTTCCCATGTTAAGGAATGCTGATGTGAATACATTTCTGTAACTTCTTTATTTAGATAACATCAAATTTTAGTTCTTAAAATAGAGCTTCCTATCTCCCTTGAGAAACCACAATGGAATGTTTTATGAGCATAATGAGGTTTCCATAGCACAACACTGACTACTAATATATCTTTATTTATAAGGAACCAGACTGCCAAATATCTGAGGTGAGAGAATTACATTATTTGATTTCTAGATTAGCAAGGAATGAAATTGTTCTTTCATTTTGCTTTCTATTTAACAACTGCCATTTAGGAAGAAACGATTATTTATCTAATCCTATTTCCTATGACCATTAGCAGTACTTGCTTCAAACCACCAAACATTTGACCTGTCTTCTAACAGTTTCCTAAACTATAAAACTACTAAGTTATAGACTGATACCAACCACTAGCTTTGAAGAAGCACAGCAAAACCAGCTAACAATTCAAAGTCCTTTTATCATCTAATATTCATTTGAAAATTATCTTTTTACAACAGTCTTGACAAAACATTTCTAGTGTGTCCCCATGCTTGAGAGGTTCTGTCCTACTACAAGGTCTCAGTGTGCGTTATAGTTATTCACTAAGTAAATTATAATATTTATTATGAGCTTACATGGGAATTTATTCAATGAGGCGCTACAATTAATAAAAGCTAATGCAAGTGCAAGATTGTACTTAGTTACATAGACTTTACATTTTAGTATATAAAACTGATAAAAAGTTAACTTTAAAGCTATGGTAATTGAAATTATACATATTCTATTATTTTGTAGCATTTTCACAAATAAAGTCTAGGGGAAAGATTGCTAATCCCCACCTACATATAGTTTTTTCTTTTGTGGGTACAGGAAATACTGTACTTCTAGGCCCCCTGCAGTTGACTGGCCATGTAACTAGTTCTAGCCAGTGGAATGTGAATAATAGTGATGCATGGCACTTCTGGGCAAAGCCAATGTATTAGTTATTTATTGTGCATAACTATTACCACAAACCTAGTGGCTTAAAACAACACACATTTATCATATTACAGTTTCTGAGGGTCAGAAGTGTGGGCACAGTTTAAGTGGGGACTCTGCTCCAAAATCTCACAGAGTTGAAATCAAGGTTTCAGCTCAACAGAGAAAAGATTGGCTTCCAAGTTCACATGGTTGTTGGCAGCTTTCGGTTCCTTGCCGCTGCCAGACTGAGTCTTAGCTTCTTGCTGCATATTGGCCTGGAGCCACCCTTAGCTCCTTGCTGCATAGCTCTGTCCATATGAAAGTTTATGGCATGGCTGCTTGCTTCTCCAAAACCATAGGGAGAGAGAAAGTCTCCTACCAAGTTCAGTTGGACATCTTACTTGGTGGAGGCACATACATGAAATGATGTACAGTTCTTCACCTTCGCCATATTTTATTGGTTAGAAGCCAGTCACAGTCCTCCCACACTCAAAGGGAGAGAATCACAACAAGGTATGAAACAGAAGGTGGGAGTTATGGGACCACCTTATACACTATCTACCACAAACAATAAAGTTCCCTAGGTGATGCTCCAGCTCTCTCTCTCTCTTCTTTCTTTGCCAGCCCTGCAAGATGGCAGATGATATGATGGAAACAAAAATGGAGTCACACTGGATCCTCAAATTTCCACCTGGACTGGGGTTGTTGCCCTGGAGAGTCACCTTATCCACAGTGGATTTTTGGTAAGCAAGAAATTTGAGATGTTTTATCATCTGACTTTTAAAAAAGAAAGAGTGAGAAAAGAAAACCTTGACTTGACCTATGAAGAAAAAGAAAAATAAGAAAGACATGGGTGATTAAAATGAGCTGCTTAAAGAGAAATCAAAGATGAAAAGTATCAAGACAAACACTGAGTCAAACAGGTTGAATGTTCATGAAAAATTCTGCTGGAAGGGAAAATTAAGCTGATTGAATTCAGTGAGAAAGAATGAATATCAATGAAAATAAATAATTCAATGTAATAATTTTTCATGCTATTAGTAGAGCCAATATAAGTAATTATAAAATAACATAAAATAGGCTAAACAGAGTGATATTAACAGTGTGAAAAGGAACACCAAGATGGCGGCATAGGTGAACACCTATTGTTCTGCCTCGTGCAACGATTTAGGAACTACAACATAACAGCAGAATAGACAGCACCCAGAATCGCCAGAAAGCTGGCTGAATGAAAACTCCACTAACTGGCGTGGAGGTGGGACACTGAGACTCAGGAGTGGCGGGAGCGCAGCCCTTCAGACGGAAACAGGTTAGGAGCCATCCTGGTTGCGCGCGTGCGGGCTAGGGCTGGAGCAACACCCCCGGTCCCACTGCCCGGATTCCTCAGCGCCAGGCAAGGTCCGTCCCACTGCCCGGATTCCCCAGCACCAGGCGAGGTCCGTCCCACTGCCCGGATCCCCCAGCGCCAGGCAAGGTCCTCCAAGGTCCGTGGGACGCACCCTGGAAGCGGGGTGCGGCAGAGGCTTCTGAACTGCGAGTTTCCGCAAAAGGGTCGCGCAAACCCGCGACTTGCCCCCTGGAAACTTGTCTCCTGGTTCTGGAAACCATTTATTTTACAATCCTGGGCTAGACTTTTGGTGTGCAGGCACATTTGGGGGAAGGCAGAGTGGTCTGGCAAGGGGGAGAGACTAGCGGCTTTCTCTTGGAGGTGTCTGCAGCCATCCCCATCCAACAGAGACCCGCGCACGTGAGCACCACATAGGACGCAGCTGACACTGACGCTGCCTGCGCAGTTCAGAGACTCTGCCCATCCAACCTGAACACAGTCTCCCTTCACAGCCAATTGGCCTGGTGGTCAAACCCTCCTAGGGCTAACAACAAGCTGGGTTTAAATTCAAAAATACTGAATACAACCCATAAAGGATTGCAGTAAGAGCACCCACCTCAGCTAACTGGGGAGGCTGAGCCACTGTCCCTTTGAGGATATCCACCACATAAAGCAGCCACCATGCAGAGACATGGAAAGAAAGCAGGTGTGAAAGAAATGGAGGAGAAAAGACGACAAGACATAGAGTTCAAAACCACGGTTATAAGGCTTTTCAAGAGGCTCCTACAAAAGGCCGATCAACTTAATGAGAATTACCAGGAAATAAACAAGACCAACCAGCAAATGAATGAGACTTACAAGGAAATGAATGAGACCCTCAAGGAAATGAACAAGGCCTCTGAGGATACGAACCAGACCCTCACGGATAAAAAAAAGGACCAACTAGAAATCAAGCTTACACAGACTGAAATAAAAAATATTACACAAAGTCCTAAAAGCAGTCCAGAGGGCCACAAGAACCAAGTCAAAGATTTGAAATACAAAGAAGCAAAATCCACTCAGCTGGAAAAGCAAGAAACAAAAAGAATTCAGATAATTGAAGATAGCGTCAGGGGCCACTGGGACAACCTCAAGCATGCCAACATCCGAATTATTGGGGTCCCAGAAAAAGAGAGAGAGCAAGTTAATGAAAACCTACTTGAAGAAATAGTGACTGAAAATTTCCCCCACCTGGTGAAAGAAACTGAATTAAAAGCCCAAGAAGTACACAGAACCCCAAAATATAGGAATCTAAAGAGGACCACACCAAGACATATCATAATTAAAATGCCAAGAGCAAAAGATAAAGAGAGAATATTAAAAGCAGCAAGAGAAAAACAGTTGGTTACCTACAGGGGAGCACCCATACGATTGTCAGCGGATTTCTCAATAGAAACGATGCAGGCCAGACGCGAGTGGCAAGAAATATCCAAAATAATGAAGAGCAAGAATCTACAACCAAGATTACTCTATCCAGCAAAACTATCATTCAGAATTGAGGATCAGATAAAGTGCTTCGCAGATAAGAAAAAGCTAAAGGAGTTCATCACCACCAAACCAGTATTATATGAAATGCTGAAAGATATTCTTTAAGAAGAGGAAGAAGAAAAAGGTAAAAATATAAATTATGAACAACAAATACACATCTATCAACAAATGAACATAAAAATCAAGTGAATTGATAGGCTGATGAACAAGATAAACTGGTGACTATAACAGAAACATGGACATATAGAGGGAATGGACTGACAATTCTTGGGGAGAAAAGGGTTGTGGGAAGTACAGCAAGAGATTGGACAAAAATCTTGCAACAATGGGAGAGGACAGTGGGGAGGGGAGGTGAGAGTGGAGGCTGGGATAGGTACAGGGTGGAGGGGAGATATAGGGGATAAAAATGGGGAAACAATGTAATTAATAAACTGAACAATAAAGAAAAAAAAGAGAAAAAAACAAGAAAAAAAAAACAGTGTGAAAACAAGTAGCAGTCCTAATGAATTTTATACTTTAATGGTATATCAAGGTCAAGGTCAAATATTTCTTTTGTTCAAAAGCTGTTGTATAACATGCAGAACAAAATACATTATGTTGTGGAAGGGAGGGGGAGACAAGTAAACAAAAAACATAATGCTCCAAATACAATAAGACAATAATTAATTTTGATTAAAAATGTAACATGCAATTGTAGTCAGATCATCACTTAATTATGTCATATAAAAATGTCACATTCCATTTGCTTTTAATGAAAAAGCCTTATAAACCTGGACCCTAAATCAGTGCTTCACAAATTTTCACTCATCATCACCTGATATTACCTGGAAAACTAGGAAAGATGAAAATTCCTGGGCCCCAGTGCCAGGGATTCTAATCCAGCCAGTCTCATCCAGGTTTTGATGTTCTTCAGTTCTAACACACTGCCAGGTAATGGTTTATAAAACAGTGTTGTTCACTATAATCACCTCCCTGTGCATTAGCTCTCCAGGACTTATTTATCTACTAGTTCTAAGTTTGTACCTGTAAAAACATGTTCCCAATTCCTCTACCTCCCATCCTCTAATAAACACCACTCTACTCTCTGTTTTATGTTGCCTCTTTTAGATTTCACATATAAGTGACATCATATGCTATTTGTCTTTGAATTATCTCATTTAGGTCCATTTGTATTGTTGTAAATGGCAGGGTTTCCTTCTTTATCGGAATAGCATTCCATTATAACTATATACACCATAGTATAGTATTCCATTATGTGTATGTGTGTGTGTGTGTGTGTGTGTGTGTGTGTGTGTACCACTACTATGACTTTTTTATTCACTTATGTGTTGATAGATTGAGTTTGTTTCCATATCTTTGCTATTGTGTTTTGTTGTTGTTGATTTCAAATAGGAAGAGGGAGGGATAGAGAGAGAAATATCAATGAGACAAAATCATTGATTGGCTTCCTCTTGCACATCCCCAGCTGGGGATCAAGCCTGCAAACTGGACATATGCCTGACTGTGCTCAACCACTGAGCCTCACTGGCTAGGCTCCATATATTCGCCATTGTGAATAATGTTCCAATAAATGCGAATGGCATATATTTCTTTAAATTTCTGCTTTCATTCCCTTTGGATATATATCCAAAATATGTAATTGCTGGATTTTAAGGTAATTCTATCTTTAAGTTTTTGAGACATTCCATACTTTTTCCATAGTTGCTGTACCAATTTACATTCCCATCTAGAATGTGCAAAAGTGCCTCTTCCTGAACATTCTGGCTAACACTTTGCTCTTGTCTTTTTGATGACAGCCATTCTCACAGGTGTGAGCTGAGAACTAATTGTGGTGGTTTGATTTAATTTTCCCTAATGACTAGTGATCTCCAGCACCTTTTCTTTATATTCCTGTTGGCCATTTGTATCTCTTCTTTGGTGAAATGTCTATTTAGTTCCTCTGTCCATTTTATAGTCATAATTTCGTGATTGAGTTGTATGAGTTTTTTATACATATGATAGATATTTTTGAAGTATTAAAATGATTAGGGATGTGTCCTGGATACAAAATATCCTAAATATGTGGTGCTCAAATATCTAAAAGCAGGCAATTATGCCATCAGTTCTGTCAATGAAAACATATCCCAGCCTAGCCAGTTTGACTCAATGGATAGAGCATTGGCCCGAAGGGTGCCTGGTTTGATTCCGGTAAAGGGTACATGCTCAGGTTGCAAGCTCAATCCCCCGTAGGAGGCAGCCAACCAATGATTCTCACTCATCATTTCCATCTCTCTTTTTCTCCCTTTCTGAAATCAATATATATATTCCTAAAAATGTTAAAAACTCAGTGCTCTTCATGGATTTCAAAATTAACTATAAAATTGTTCAACATAAGTGAGTTGAAAATGACTAAAAACAATTTGAAATTACATATGTTTTTTTTTTAAATAAAAGACATTGAACTGCTAGCAATGAAAATAAAACAACCAAAATCAAAAATCTCCGTTTAACTGCAGGTAGCAAATACTGAATAAAGAGTTAGCAACCTGGAAGCCAGATTAGAAAAACAAAAAACAAAAATGAAGAATAGGAAGGGGATGAAAAGTGTGGTAAATGAAAAAAGAAATTAAGAAATAATGAGAATGTATTGGAGGCCTAGAAGGAAAGGGGTGAAAGGATAGAACATAGAACCTATTTTAACAAATAATGGTTGAAATTTTCAAGCATCAATGCACATGTTCAAGAAGTTTAACAAATTGCAGGCATGATAAGTAAGACTATCTCCTTCTATATCCTTCATAAAACCAACTAAACAAAAAAACCCTACAACAATGATCAAAAGCAACAGTAAAATATGATGAAAATGGAAGGGGAAAAATCTTAATCTCCTTTAAAGAAAAGACAGTTATCCTTGAAGCTGATTCTCCAATACCAGTATTTGGCCAGAAGACAAGAACATAACTATCAAATTAAAATTTAATATTCAACGAAATTATGCATTAAGAAATAAGGCAGTATTAAAACATTTTTTAAACAAATAAAAACTAAGAGAGTTTTCTACCAGCAGAGCTACACTAAGGAATCCAATATATAACATACTTCAGAAAAGAAAATTATTCTAGGGGGGAGGAATAAAAAGCAAAAATTGGTAAATATGTATCTACATCTAAATAAATATTGGCTCCTGAAAAGAATATTAATTGGGGGGGGGGGCAGAAACACAGTGACTAAAATCTGACCTCCACCTAAGTATTATAAGGTCAAGAGTGTGTGGCTTTTAGCTCAAGTTGGCAACACAAGAAGGAGTGAGAGTTGAAGACCAAGTTTAGAAAATAATCATATTTCTAATGAATGCGGGACAAATTATGCATGTGTCTAACACATTTTTGGATCAAATAGAAGAATATGCACTTGCAACTACCTTTATTTTTTTTCCCTAAGCTGAATGCTTTATAAGCTGCTGGGAATTTAACAGTGCCTGTGTTGAGAATACACAGAAACCTAATGGCTGATGTCACATGAGCAATTAGTGGAATAAAATGGATCATCCAAATAACAGAGGTGGGTTAATGAAGCCCAGTAGGGGAACCAACAATGACCTATGAAAGATTCCATCAGAGAATACTTTAAATTTTCACCAGACTCAGAGAATATGATATTTACCAGTCAAGTAATAGTTACCTGCTTCCATTCACCCCTTCCTGCCTCCTCTTGCTTATTCTGATAGATGTCAGTAACACAGCTAGAGAGTGGGAGAGGAAAGGAAAGGGAAGACAATTATAGCTTGTCTCCAAAAAGCAGGTGGCCCGTCTGTAGCCAACCCAGCTAGGGAGAAAATACATGTTAATATTAAATCTAGTTCAGAGTTCTGGTCATGTTTTATTTATTTATTTGTTTGTTTGTTTGTTTGTTTATTTATTTATTGTTTAAAGTATTACAAATAGTAGTACATATGTACTACTTATAGTACATATGTACTACTTATAGTACATATAGTACTATAGTCTTACTTATCATGCTTCCCATTGACCTCCCCCTGGCCTCCCCTACCCTCCAACACATGCCCTCACCTGTCCCCCTCCCCCAGTGTCTTGTATCCTTGGTTATGCTTATATGTATGCATACAAGTCCTTTGGTTGATCTCTTATAGCCCCTGTTCCCCAACCTCCCCTGCCTTCCCACTGTAGTTTGACAGTGTGTGCAATGCTTCTTTGCCTCTGTATCTATTTTCCCCTTGTTTCTTTTCTTTAAAAAATCTTGCATCTGCATACTAGAAATAAACATATAAGAACAAAAAATGTTTGAGTCTCAATTTCCATGTCCAACAGTTCTGAATCCCAATTTCTGGTCATTTTTTAGAGGTAAACATTTTCAAATACTCAATGGTGACTAAATAGCCTAAAATGATATTTGACTTTTTTAAAATTTACAATAAAACCATGATGACTGCCTGAATTTTCACATGAAAACACAGGAATTATCCACCACTCCCTACCGCCAAGCATGTTTAAAAGGACAGTGGGAAAGAAAAATAAAACTCCTTTTATGATCACATCCTATGAGTCATACATGTTTAATGTGCTGACCCCTGAGTAAGGCTTTCTGGTCCCACACATGAAGACCAGTGTGTGGTAGGTATGGTAGCAAAAATAAAAGTCTATAGCGAGTTGTTTCTGTTTTTCATGTATGAATTTATGAAGCCAATAATCCAACTTATAGTATATTAGTGATGTTAGACCAACTCCTCAGAACAACCTAAGCAAATCAATTCTAAATATAGAATTCTTAAACTTTAGTCATTGTGCATAAGAATAGATAGCTGATCTTATTACATGAATATTTCTAAACTCCCTCTAGAAATTTTGGGTTATAATGTTTGGAATAGATATTTATTAATTTACCACCACTCTTTGGGAAATGTTATTTTTAGGGTAGTGCTTCTCAAACTTTAATAGGCATTTGAATAATCTGGGAATTGTATTAAAATATATTCTGATTCATGGGTCTAGAATGTCTGAGATTCTGTGTTTCTTACAAACTTCTGATGATCATTTTGTTGCTAGTCAAAGTACCGCACTTTGTGTAACACTGCTTAGACATTATTTCCCAAACCTGCCTTATCTTAATCATAGATAGTGCCTGTTCAATTCAAAACACAGGTTTCAAATCTCGACCTTATTTTGTTGACTAACAATTTTTAGGTGAGGAGTCTAGAAAGAGAGAAGGAGATTTTAGCTGGAGTCTGGAGCAAACCCAACGCCCTTGGGTTATGTTTATTGGGAGACATCAGGGACAACCTAAGATAGTATGAACAAAGGAACTGATCCTCTGTTCTTCCTAATCACTGGGCCCAACAGGGATAAAGAAGAAAGATATAAAACCATTAGATCTGTTCCATGATCCATAGTCCCTGACTATGGAAGATAATTCTGAGTCTCCCTAAATGGTTTAAAACCCAAGCTCGGCCTTATATAAAGTTCTCACCAGTGGTTCACTATTTTGACAACAAGCCAAATCCATCTGGGGCTTTGAGAAAAATATCAATGTCTAGGCCCTACTCTTTAGCAATTCTGATTTAACTGGCCTGGATATTGGGATTCAGATGTAACTGACCATGTACTGGCATTCTTAGAAGCTGGACAGGTAAATTTTAATGGGCAGTGAAAGTTGATAACTAGTGCCCAAAAAGATGTGGTTTGTAAGTCCTGCATAAAAAAATTGCAACCATTATTTTGTAACTATGTCTAGTACTTAGAGTCACTTGAGGTTAATTTATTGCTTCCAAAAGTTTCCTGTCAGAACTATATGGCTGAGAATTTTATCACTTGGCCCCATTAAAATGCTGGCAAGGTTTAGTCAATCAAACAAGCCAACAACCACTGGCAGAAAGCTTGGTGCTATTTTTGTGTTACTATAAGAACTTCTACAATGACTTTTATTGCATCTTGTATGCCTTTATTACGCATTTTCTATTCTCACAATGGTAATACTTTGTTATTCCTACAAGAAGATAAAAATGCTATAGCCCAGATTGCTTACATGATCTCTTTTTAAAACTCTAATCCCATAGAATAATTGATTAGTTAAAAATCAAGGTTGTCGCCGAAACCCGTTTGGCTCAGTGGATAGAGCGTCGGACTGTGGACTGAAGGGTCCTGGGTTCCATTCTGGTCAAGGGCATGTACCTTGGCTGTGGGCACATCCCAAGTAGGGGGCGTGCAAGAGGCAGCTGATCTATGTTTCTCTCTCATCGATGGTTCTGTCTTTTTATCCCTCTCCCTTCCGCTCTGTAAAAAATCAATAAAATACATTACAAAAAAAAAAAAATCAAGGCTGTCAAAGGCACTTAAATTCAACATGACCATAAATAAAACAAGATCTTCCTCACCTGGATTCTTCCACTGCCTGGTCTCTATTAACTTCAGGGTCCTTCTTCCAGTTTGCAGTACAGAATGTTAGACTTAACTTTGAAACCACTATATCTTCTCCATCATCTCCACACCCAATCCTTCACCAATTCCATCTGATTTTACCTCCTGACATCTCCAGAATATACTATTTTTTTTTCACATTCTCTACCATTATTACCACTTAAGTCCAATGTGTGATCACTTTTCTTTGATTCAACCCTTCTAATTGGTCTATTGGAATCAACTCCTCATGTTTTTTTAGCATCCAGATCTCCTTATCAGACAATATTATTGGGAAACTCCAAGTTTCTTAAGATAAAGACTATTTCTCCTAAGGACAAAAAGCCTTTCTTGTTCCTACCCCCAACCCCCACCCCCTAGCCTCTTCAGCATCATCTCTGGTCTCCCCTACACTTTTTTGCTATTGTTGCTGTTGTAGCCACACTAACTTTTGCACTAATTTTTACTCATTCTCTAACTTTTAAATTGATTACCACTTTCTCAAGAAAGCCTTCTTATATTATTAAGTAAATTACCAGAGTTATCATAGCACTACGAATCATCAGTTTGCTGTTCATATCACATTCATAGTCTGCCTTTGATTTATGATCATTTGATCAATGTTTATATTCCCTCAGGAGACTATAAACCACAGGGCAAAAGGGATCAGGTCTTTTCTGCTTCATATTAAATTTCCTACTAAGCACCAAGGCTGGCACATAGTAGATACAAAATTAATAAAAGAAAAAAGCAGACTGAAAGAATGGATGAATAAAGAAAAAATACAAGAGCTGGGTGTGATAGGAAAAATATGTATTATCGGAAAAGATAATGTGTATTTCTAAACATTTAAAAAAAGAGAATTTTTTAAGTGGAACTTTATGTGGAGTCTGACCATATAAGGAAGATATAGATGCAGAGTTGGGCTCTGTTTAAACTGAGACTGAAAGCCTCAGGTACTGGCACTTACCTTCTTAGACTCTTTCACCTGCCCCTAGTGTGTACTAGGCTACTAGCCTCACAACTCCTGGTCTCCATAGGTCACTATTTGCTAATCACTGATCAAGTTCAACCTGTGCATTTAACATTGGAGGATGTTGAGTATGAAAGAGGTTAATGAACTTGACTAAGTAACCAGCTAACTTTAAACCCAGTTTTGTTTACTCTAATTGCCCTGTGCATCACTGGACATATATGTCATGCTGGTGTCTACTTTATATGCTTTATACTTCTTTCTGTCTCAGAACATTTGAGTTCTTAAGCATGTCTTTATAAAAATCCATGCATATGTACATACTGTATTCTCTCCTTAGAATGCCCTTTTGCCATTCTTTTGGTGCCTCCCTGTTCCTCAACCTGGACATTTCCTCTTTGTATTTTAAGACTCCATCAAACACTACCCCTGTCTTTCTATCTTCTCCCACTCCCCTTCTCTTAATCACAAATAGTATCTGTTCAATTCAGGTTTCAACTCTCCACCCTTACCTTATTAACTCACTATCTTCAGGTGAGGAATCTAGGAAGAGAGAAGGATTGGCTTCGATACATAGTCCTCATTGCTTTTTCAGTATGTTGTTAAACCTTTGTATGCTGGGCAGAATTCTAAGATGGATCCTAAGATCCCAGCCTCATGGTGTACACACACTTTATAACTGTCAGGACTTATACATATAACGGATTTTATTCCTATGATTAGGTTTTTACATAGTTCATTTTAAAGAAGGGAATTTATTCAGGGGAGCCTAACATATTACATGAGTCATTTAAATTTGGATCCAGATGTCAGAGACAAAGGAAAATAAACAGGAAATTCTGAAAATGGAGGGAGCCACATGGTGAGAACCTGAAAGTGGCTTCTAAGAGTTGAAATTAACACCAGCCAACAGTGAGAAAAAGGAACTTCAGTCATGTAACTACAAGGAATGAATTCTACCAATATCCTTGAATGAACTTGGAAGAGGACCTTGAGCTCCAGATGAGAACACAGCCCAGCTGACATCCGGATGGCAGCCTTATGAAACCCTGAGCAGAGGACTCAGGGCAAGCCCACTGGGTTTCTGACTTAGAGAACTGCGAGATAAAATATGTGTGTTTTAAGTCTGCTATCTGTAGGTAATTTGTTATGGCAGCGATAGAAAACTAATTCACTATTATCATCTCTCTCAATTTGTTGAGCTATCATTTATTTCATATTTACTTCACCTAGTAGATTTTTGAGTCTTTAAAATCTTGTCTTATTTATTATTTTAAATTTCATACCTTAGCATACATTGATCTTTCTACTAAATGGTCCCTTGTTACTCAAAGTATGGTTCTCAGCCAAAAGCATTTTAGTCACCTGGGAGCTTGTTGGAAATAACAGAATATCAGGTCCACTGAATACTTAATCAGAAATGCTGGTTGAGTCTCTGAATTTGTGTTTTAATGAATCCCTTAGCTGATTTTATACATGGTAACATTTGAGAATCCCTAGGTTTTGGGGAACATCAATGCCTAGAAAACTGTATATGGATGTAGTAGGCATAGATGAGGATAAAGAGGGTAGTGAGGAAGAAAGGTGGGGGAAGAGAGAAAGAGAGAGAGAGAGAGAGAGAGCACTTGGGATCCTTTTTATATGTCTCATTATCATTTCCAAGTCCTCTTTGGAGGTAGGTAATTCAAGTTATTACTCAAGGTTCCTAGGTCACCACAGCTTATTTATAAATATTGATAATTGGAAATAGAACAATGTACTAATTAGGAAGTCAATATGTTTCTAATGTGAAAAGTAGAGACCATTATTATGAAAGTTTAACAAAACAAATCATTTAAATGTGAACAGGTAGGGTAAGCAGATAAAGACCAAAGTATGCTAAGGATTTTTTTTAACCATAAATAAGTGAATGGGTGTGACCTTGTTCTAGGGACTGAAAAAAATCAAAGGAATTCAAACTTTTTAACTCATTACCTCATTAACTCCTCAAGTGGAATTGTCTAGTGGGAACTAGAGGAAGGATAATGAAAGGCAGATACAATTAAGCATAATGATATTTCAAACATTTTAGTGCCTATAAGATAAACCATTTTTTGCAATATGCTAATACTTATTTGTTTATGTATTGTTCATGACTGCTTTCTTCTAAAAGGGCAGAATTGAGTAGTTATAACAGAGATCAGATAGCCCACAAAGCTGAAAATATTTACAGTTAGGCCCTTTAGAGAAAAAAAAATCACTGCAAGATTATCTTAAAGCAGTGCTCTCAAATGGTAATGAGAACATGAATCACTCAAGAATTCTGTTAACTTGCAGATTCCAATTAGTCATTCTAGGATGAAATTTGAGATCCTGCATTTCTAACAAACTCCCAGAAGATGTGGATACTGCTGATTGATGGTCTTCCACTTTGAATATAGGAGAAAAAGGGCTGACATGGTTGACAAAGACTCCCTCAGCTAGGTGATCAAGATAAGTATTAACAACAATGAATCGATCATGTTGACAGCACATACCCTTGATATGATATGAGAACAACATTTTACTTCTGTAGTCTTCCTCCCCCAAAACAGAAACTATGCAGGCCAGATGGGAGTGGCAAGAAATTTTCAAAGTGATGAATAGCAAGAACCTACAACCAATATTACTCTACCCAGCAAAACTATCATTCAGAATTGAAGATCAGATAAAGAGCTTCATAAATAAGAAGAAGCTAAAGGAGTTCATCAATACCAAATCATTATTATATGGAATGCTGAAATGTATTCTTTAAGAAGAGGAATAAGAAGAAAAAGGAGGAAAAGGTGGCTGCTTCAAACTGGAGCATGGATGGAACTGGAGAGCATTATGTTAAGTGAAATAAGCCAGTTAAAGAAAGATGAGTATCACATGATCTCACTCATTTATGGAATATAATGAACAACATAAACTGATGAACAAAACAGATCCAGAGAAGCATTGACTGTCAAACCTCAGAGGGATGTTAGGAGAGGGTGGGGGTAAGGGAAGAGATCAACCAAAGGACTTGTATGCATGCATGTAAGCCTAATCAATGGACACGTACACTAGGGGGTGAGGGCATAAGTGTTGAGTGGGGTGTTGGAAGGGGTAATGGGTGATGAGGACACATATGTAATACCTTAATCAATCAATCAATCAATCAATCAATCAATCAATCAATAAAGGAAAAGAGTAACAACAGAAACAGAGGGAAGCCCCATGTGGCTATCTCCGGTTGAGGATTCAGGTGATGTGGTGGCCTTCTGCCTGATTTAAGGTGATGGGAAATATTTCAGATGTTCCAGGGACCATGGGAAGGCTGGTGAGAAAGATGCATTGACAGGCTGTACCCTACGAGTCTGTGTGAAACGGACTGAGCCATGGTGGTTGTGCATAGAAAGTGGTCATGTGAAGGAGCAGGGGAACTAATGGAGTTTCCAGTGCTCAGTAATAGGCCACTGGACATCACAGAAAGAGGGAGAAGGGGCCCAGCTGGTCCAGCCCAACTGACAGGAGGACAGTACATTTCGCCCCAAATATTACAAATAAAAGTTTTACTTACTGCTCATTTTACTTACATGATTCTGAAAATCAGCTACTGAAAGCCTCACAGAATGACCCAGGAAGTGGGGATCTTCCTGGGCAGTCAAGACAGAGTCCAAAGAGGGCACAGGAAAATCCCCAGGAACTCTGTTTCCAGAAGCTGGGACTCCCATCCTGATGGTGACAGGAAGAACAAGGGCCATGTTAACCACAGCTGGACATTTTCTACAGAGACAGTCCCACCAAATTCAGTTTAACCCAACAGTACTGAACACAAGATGGATGGAATCCAAGGAGCGCATGTCAGCCCACAGTCAAGATGCACCTCGGTGGCATCTTGTGGCACTGTGCCCCAGCACCCACGCTAGGACCTCTGCATTCAGACCACTGTCTCCTGTCCTTCTCAGGGCACTGCAAATGTGGTACGGCCTCATGCTGAGCACACACTGCCAATGGAGGCTGGAGAGGCCTCTCCCATTCACAGGTTTTCATTTGAAATCATGACTTTTTGCATTTTTTCCTGAGGAGCATTCAACAGGATGGACAATGTGCACTGAAGAGGCCAGAGACCTGCATATGAGGTTCTGACTGCAAAGCTGATTCTGGTTCCTGTCTGCTCCAGGTGAGGGAGGAAGTCAGGGGAGAAGCAGGAACAGGTGATGGTGGCTCCAGAAGAAACTGCCTCGTGTCATTCCCACGTGGGCTCAGTCCATTATGGCAGCAGCTCTACAGGTTTGATGTTAGGGGTGTGAGCTAATCCTTCTTGCTGGGAGCACCAACTGAGACATGTGGGTGAGTGTAGTGCACCCAAAAGCATGTTCTTGCAGAGGAGATGGTATTCCAAATCCTAATAACTCACTAAGTTGGCCCCACTGTACAAACAGCTGCTCAGTGTCATCCAGAACCCAGAACAGCTTCAGGCAGTTGTAAACCAGGCACTTCATTTTGCATAATGCACAAGTTCCTGTTAATAAAGTATTATGCTGCATTTAAAAAATCAATAAATTGTACCCTATATTTGGGCATGTACTTTATGTATATGTTAACTAAAAATTCAACTATAAGTAAATATTTAAAACAGAAATATGTTTTAATAAGCACACAGCTTATCTCTAAATATGTGGGCCACTTGTTGTATTTATAAGTGAGCGTTAGTTTGGGGAAGTGAATCATTATATACATTTGTTTGGGAGTGGTATATGTGTGTAGGCACTGTTTTGGTGTTTGTTTTTGTGTGTGTGTGTGTGTTTCATTGTTTGTTTTGTGTGTGTGTGTGTTTCATTGTTAAGCCCTTTGTTTTATAAGGTCAATGATTCTATTTCCACTGTAAATATCTGACCCTTGACAGGTTTTTTCACCCTGAGTTAGAATGATCCATTGAACAGTAAAGAAACTGCTCATATAGGGCAAGGAGGGGATGAGCATTGATCTAATGCAATTAAGCCTCAGACAGAACTGACTGCTGCGGGTGATCACAGGGTTGTCTAGTTTCTGTTCCTTCACAATTACCATCTGAAAAAACGTAGTTTTTATTTGCGCATTTCAGTCTTTCCCAACTAGAACAGAATGTCTGGCTGCCAGCAAGCCTGTTAGCCCAGGGTATCTCCAGCGTGATGATTGCACTTTAAAATAAAAGCATTAAAAATGCTTTTAATCTGAGATGAAGGCTTAGTTTCCTTTCTTACAGTTTATTGAAGAGATTATTTTCCAAGTGTGTTCTTTGCTGTTAAGGAAACATTTTTTTAAGCCTATCCTATCTAATAAAAGAGTAATATGCAAGTTAACCATCACTCCACTATACTCACAAGCCATGCCCACTGCCAATCAGGAGCAAATATGCAAATTAACCCAACCAAGATGGCTGTGAACAGTAGGCCAGCAATGAAGGAAGCCAAACTTTCTGCACACCCTGGCAGGCCCAGGCCTCCATTCAAGGCTACAAAAATTTCAAGTATAGAAGATAAATAAATCCCAACAAATATGGCTGCAGCCACGGAGCAAGCAGGAGTCTTGGCTCTGCTCAAGGCTACAAAGTTTCAGTTATAGAAGATAAATAAATCCCTGGTACCAGGGCCTTCACATGAGTCGCCAGGGGTGTGGCCAGCTTGCAAACCACCACAGGCCCTTCACCCAGACTGCCCCACGCCCCAAAGGAGCACCCACCCTGATCTGGGACACCCTTCAGGGCAAACAAGCTGGCCCCCAACCATGCAACAGGACTTTATCCTTTCTAATAAAGGAGTAATATGCAAATTGACCATCACTCCAACACTCAAGATAGATGGCTGCCACAAGGTGGCCATCAGGAAAGACAGTTGGGAGAGACCAGGCCTGCAAGGGAGGGCAGTTGAGGGCAATCAAGCTTGCAGGGGAGGGCCATTATGGGTGACCAGCCCAGCAGAGGAGGGAAGTTGGGTGTTACCTGGCCTGCAGGGGATGGCAGTTAGGGGCAAACAGCTGGCAGGGGGATAGTTAGGCATCAATCAGGCTGGCAGGTGAGTGGTTAGGGGGTGATCAGGCTGGCAGGCAGAAGTGGTTAGAGGCAGTCAGGAAGGCAGGTAGGAGACCAGTTGGGAACCAGCAGTCCTGGATTGTTAGAGGGATGTTCCACTGTTCGTTTAGGCCTGATTCTACCAGGGTCTCATTTCCCCTCCTCATGTGGGAGTCCATTCTGCGTGACTCTTTTCCTACCAGGATCTGGCCTACACAAGCAGTCAGACATCCCTTGAGGGGTCCCAGATTGGAGAGGAAGCAGGTTGAGCTGAGGGACACACACCCCTGTGCATGAATTTCATGCACCGGACCTCTAGTCATTATTATAGTATGCTATAGTACATTTTTATAAATTTTGTTAAGACATAATTAAACACAAACTGTACCTGGTCAGATGATGCTATCTGATGTTTTGACAAATTTATAACCCTGTACTAACCACAATCAACATTCAGAACAATTCCATTAATCCAGAAGTTTCCTGAGCCCTTGCAATGCCTCTCTCCCTCAAGTCATGGCTCCACTATCTTCTTTCTGTCACAATACAGTAGTTTGTGTATTTAGAATTTCATATAAATAGTATCATGCAGCATGTACACTTTTTGTATCTAGCTTTTGTCATACAATATATTTTTAAGCTATAACTCCCCTAAATACCAACTAAACATCTATTGGTCAAAACCAATTGTGAAAATCATTAAAAAGATAAATGGAAGCCAATTCCAATCAGCAGTTGCAGAAGTTTTTAAAACACACATTTTAGTCATAAAGTAAAGTTGCTATTAGAAAAATGTACAGGTTATATTTAACAAACATCTCACAATGTTAGTTATTGTTAATAACTATATGGACAGTTATAGTCTCCATCAGAGAATATAAGCTACTCTCAAAGAATGTTGAAGTGCTGATTGGTCATAGCAGAGGTGTTACACTAAAAAGTGTTACAAAGCCCTAACTGGTTTGGCTCAGTGGATAGAGCATTGGCCTGTGGACTGAAGGGTCCCAGGTTCGATTCCAGTCAAGGGCACGTACCTTGGTTGAAGGCACATCCTTAGTGGGGAGTGGGCAGGAGGCAGCTGATCAATGTTTCTCTTTCATTGATGTTTCTAACCCTCTATCCCTCTTCCTTCTTCTCTGGAAAAAAAATCAATAAAATATATTTAAAAATAAATAAATAAAAAGTGTTACAAAAAGTAACAAAAGAGAATGAAACCAGCCTGAAGTAGAAAAGCAAAATTCACAAAGAAGAAGAATATACTAGTACAATTGGTAGAGAGGACAGAAACTGCATTGTTTTGCATATTTGGAAAAAAGATCAGTCAGGTTGAAATGGTAGATAGCATGTTTAAATAAATTGAGCTGCATTTTCTTTTCATATGCCTTCCATTAATTCTCCTGGCAGATAAAGAGGAGGGTCTACCCTTAGTAGTCTGCACTCACTTCTAAATGACAGAAATAAACACTTTATTTTTAAATAAACAATTACTTTTTCTATTCTTTGGTTTTTACTTACCACCACTGATAAGCACACAGAGATTTCCTACTTCAGACAGAAAGGCACTTTCCCCACCCACACTTAGCTTTGTGTATTCTTATTGTATTAAGCTGCTGTTTAATAAGGCAATGTTACCCTAGCAGGTTTGGCTCAGTGGGTAGAGAGACAGCCTGTGGACCAAAGGTCCCAGGTTTGATTCTGGTCATGGGCATGTACCTTGGTTGCAGGCTCCTCCCTGGAATGGGCCCTGGTCGAGGCTTGTGCAGTAGGCAACCAATGGATGTTTCTCTCACATGGGTGTTTTTCTTTGTCTTTCCCTCTCTCTTCTACTCTACCTAAAAAAAAAAAAAAATCAATGGAAAAATTTCATTGGATGAGGATTAACAAAAAATATAACAACAACAACAACAAAAAGACAGTGTTGTAGTCATTGGTTAGCAAAAGTTAAATTCTTAATAAAATGTTAGATTTTTAACATGATACTATGCAAACACTGACCCTGCTCTAAGAAATGGTAGCAATTCCTCTTTTACCTAATCTTTTTATAAAGTCTGCTTAAGGACACATTTTTAGAATATTGGTTATTAAATCAATATCAAGGGAAAATTATATTTTATATGTCAGAAATAATCAGTTAAAATGTAATTTAAAATATTATTTATATATATAAAAAGCCAGCAACCAGAATGATGCCCACAGCAGCCAGCGAACTGGCCCTATGGGATGGGGGTGAAAGAGAGAGATAGCAGGCCAACCTCCTGTAAGCCCTGATCAGCTTCTCCCACCCCACTTGCCTCTGATCACCACCTTACCCCCCAATCATTATGTTTAACAATTAATTAGCAACATATTTTTCTTAGCAGTATATAAAATAATAGTGCATTTTATGAGGGCATCTTAGATACTATAAAAATAGTAATAAAATTGTAATAACTACACCAGGAGGGAGAATTGAGAGGCATAACTAACTGGAGGCTTCTTTCTCTGAATTAGAATGACAGAGTGCTCTTTGCTATTCTCTTACTTTGTGACAATGTGGGGGCTGGGAAGAATACATGGAAAGCAGGAAAATGTAGTCATTCACACCTTCTGCTGATTATGGTTCATTTTTATTAGTTTATTCCCCATCTGATATGTAAAAACCCTCTTTGAAGATTTAAATTGGTCATTCATTCACAGTTTAGGGGGTTATTTCTTTAAATTACAATATTATCAGACACAATCCAACGGGAAGAACAGGATTTCTATTAAAAGTAGTAGTGATTAGGATGGATGAAAATTTGATTGAGGGGCAAAATTTTACAGAAAATTTATAAAATTAAAAGGCACTGGGTACCTATAAAATGAACAGAGTAGGGGAGACTATCAAGCAGGAGAAACAGGAGGACACCTACTCATTATTGCAGAGTCAAAGTGAGTAGTGTGATCAAACATAAACCCCAACTTTTTTGACATACCTCCCACAAAAAGGTATGTCTTTGACCCTGCATTGGGGTGGGCTCATTACTTCTTCAACCAATCAAGATTTTATGTTATTTCTCAAGATAAGTTGTAAAAGGCCCTGCATCTTCCTTTTGTTTTCTTGAAATACTTGCTCTCTGGATGCTTCTTAGAATACTTGTTGTTGGCTCCACTTTGCATGCTGTCCGAAGACAACCCAAATGAAGGAACCATGTGTAGACATGCCAAGAGAGTGTCAGATCTCTTTGCTTTCAAACAACAAAACTATGTCGTTTTATATGCAAGTGTAACCAAAGCCCAGCTGAGCCCAGGCTTGAAGTCATCTCAACCAAGGTTACAAACATGATAGTGAAGAAATCACTAAGTAGTCATAAGCCCCTTTTGGGCTAGATAGCTCTGCTCCACTCTGTTCCTCTCTGGTTTCCTCTGGTCCCCTCTGATCTGCCTTCTCTGCTCCTGTCTATTCCTTTCTGGTCCTATAAGATATCTCAGTGTTTCTGGTCCAGCCAGAGAAATGCAATCTTGTCTGGAAAGTGCACTCTCCAAGCCATAGCATAGCATATTTCTATAGAGAGAAGTTCTCACCCCTGGACCCTGATTAGTCTGTCCTCACCCAAACGAGGACTGGTAATACCCACAGTTTGATTGATGCAAAAAGCATTGCCTGATTGGTTGGAATGAAGTTACTTTGTTTGATTAATGAATATGCAGATGAGGATATAGCTGTGCAGCTCTGATTGGGTGAGGAAAGTCTCAGTTCTACTGAAGCCAGAAGGAACACAATGTAGGCCAGCAGTTCAGTGCAGCTTCTCCCTGAAGTGCTGCTTGCATGAGAGCCCCTTGTTTAGAAATGCTGCTAAGTTCTGTTTTTAAAATTTGAGCCCAGTTATCCACCAATAGCCTTTCTTTTTAAAAAAACAAAACATTTTATTGATTCTTTTTTTCAGAGAGGAAGGGAGAGAGATAGAAAGTTAGAAACATCGATGAGGGAAAAACATCTATCAGCTGCCTTTGCCACACCTCCTACTGAGGATGTGCCCACAACCAAGGTATATGCCCTTGACCAGAATCAAACTGAGGACCTTTTAGTCCCTAGGCCGATACTCTAGCTACTAAGCCAAACCAGTTAGGGCCCAATAGCCTTTCTTGGTAGATATTTTCTTTCTCAGGGTGAACCTATCAATGCCACTGTCTTCACTTTCTTATCTCCAAGGATTAAAAAATAGATTTTTAAAAATATTTTATTGATTTTTTACAGAGCAGAAGGGAGAGGGATAGAAAGTCAGAAACATGGATGAGAGAGAGACATCGATCAGCTGCCTCTTGCACGCCCCCTACTGGGGACGTGCCCGCAGCCAAGGTACATGCCCTTGCCGGAATCGAACTCGGGACTCTTCAGTCCCCAGTCGGACGCTCTATCCACTGAGCCACACCGGTCTCGGCAAAAAAAAAAAAAAATGATTTTTAAAATATTTTTATCAGTTAAGTACAAACCACATCAAAACTAAAATGCTCAGAATAATAAGCATCTTATATTGCTCATGAATTTACAGATAAAGATTCTGGTCACCAATTCCAGTGGGTAAGATTTTGTCCAAACCACCAAGCAGTTTTCATGCACCTATGATTTCATGTGTCCTACAATTCAAGTCAATTTGACACTGAAAGATAGTATCAGATTCCTAAGATTCAAGGCTCAGTCCCACAAGACTGCCCTCTACTTCAGATTCCAATAGCAAGTCCAAGTTTTTACCTATGCTTCTGACTGATGACTATAAATCAGAGATTCCCATGACCCCCTTGATATGTAGGGTTGAAATTTTCAAACCTCCTTGATTCTCCTGGCAACCATGCTTTCTCTTAGGTGAGATCCAAAAGTCACTTCATTAACATAAAAAAGATACTTTTTTGCTCTCATCACTTAGAAACTTCCAAAGGTTTAAGGAGTTCTATGCTAGAAAGAGAGAGAAAGACAAAATATATATTTCTAATTATAAATCACAGCATGCCAGCAGGTGGTTCTGCTGGCCTTGGATGAGCTTGCTCATGCATCTGTGGTCAACTGGGGGTTGGGAGGCATCTCTTCTAAGTTTTTCCTGCTTGTCCTTAGTCCTTATTATTTATATTCAAGTTGCAGATCTGTGCTGGACTCTCTCAGATGTTTGAAGGTCAGCTGACTCTAGACTGGTCTATGTTGGTCTTGGCTAAGTTCTGAAATCTTAACCACATGCCTCTCACCCTCCAAAAGGCTAGCCTGGACTAGTCCACATGAAGGTTGCCAAAGCTTCAAACTGAGAGAAAGGCGTCCTTCTGCTATATTATATTGACAGAAACAAATCACAAGTCAGTCCAGATTCCATGTAAACCTGAGGCCAAACCCTGGATTTCTTTCTCAATTATCCTGACCAGTGTGTTTTCTTTGGGAGGCAAAATGCCATCTTCCCTGCTTGAGACCTTCCTTGACCACCAAGAGTTCTTTTCACCACTGCAAGAGACCCCTGGCTGGGTAAGATATGCTCCTGGAAGACATCATTTCTGGGAGACATGAGAGCAAACCATGTGGGTTCAAAGGCCTGTCCTTATACAGCAATAAACATTTGATCAACTGGTTTTACAAGACAGATCCCACTCTGCCCTCAGGGTTTCTCATCACTAGGCTATCTGGCTTCAAGGTAAGCAGGCTTTTCTAAGTTTACCCTGCTAGTCCTTAGTCTTTCTTACTTATATTCCAGCTTGTTTTGAAATTGTTTCCAAACATTGAACTGTTATTTTCTTAATCTTCCCTCTACCCACTTCCCTAACCTCATACCTATATTCAGCGTAGCACGTAAGGAGGCAGGAGTGAAAATAAGATTGACTTTTAAAATAAGGAGGGGCAGTTGAAGTGGTAGTTTTCTTATCTCAAACGTCCAGAACATACACTAGCTGCAGCTGACCAAAATCCCTCTTGCACGAAAGCAATGAAGCCAGTTCATTTGTTTCCAAAGGCCTTGTTTATGTAACTTTAATTATAGCATAACCAAATCACAAGTATTTTGCCATGGGAAAATGTAAAGTCATTAAGCAACTTAAATACCACCCCGCCCTTCTCAAGCAGACAACACAACCATTAAGCAATTAATGCATGTTAAGACATTTCCAATTTTTTGGCACTAATGCCAGTTCAATCATTTGGGGCTGGAGAGCAGAGGTGAAACCTAGTCATTACACTTCATGATGGGAAGAAAGGTATTTTATATGTTTCTTTTTAAAATGTAATTCCAACCTCAGTCCCCACAATGCACAGAACATTATCCTGGTTGCAAAACAAGATTGGATACTGTTTAACATTGCCTGGCATTTCCAATAGGTGAATGAGTCATATTTGGACTTTAATCTCTGTTAATTGGGTGTCTTCCTGAGCTTGTGGATTTTAGGTCTCCCAAATCTTTGAGTTCTGCTGACATACTGGTCTGTGGTTTGTTGTAGGTCCTATGAAATGGAAAACTCCATCTGCTTCAATTTCCCAATCAAAATCAGTGTCCTGTTTTACTTACTTGTGAAAATGTAGTCATGTTAGTGACAGTGAGACATGTTCTCTTAATGTGATGTAATATATAAACATATATAAAGATGAAGAATAGTCAGGGACTTTTGAATAATTTGTTTATTGACAGTATTAGGTCACTAAAAATCATACTCTTGCTTTTTTCACTTGCTCAAAAATCAATGACCCAAAATTCAGTCACTGACAGGAGATAAAAATTAATTTATAGATAGAAATATTTTATCCCTTTCAGAGTCAAGAATATAACATTTATTTAAGAAATTCTAATTAAGATTTACCATGTGCTAGGCACTGATCTAAGTATTGGGGATACAACAGTGAAAAGGAGGTGAAATTCCCAATTTCTCATATTCATATGGGAAGAGACAAATAAGAATGTTATATGCAAAAATACAACAAAGTAAATAAAACATGGTAATGTGATAGCTAGTTCTTATGGGGCTATTGTAAATTGGTTCCTCAGGGAGGACTTCAATGAAGAGTTGACACTTAACTAAGACCCAAATAGAGTAAATCTTCACTCCATGTCATCTATAGGTTCTGTGACATTAACTGCAATGATGTATAATGAACACAGTTTTCCCATAGGCTAATTGATATAAATAAGAGCTAAGTTCCAAAGCATATTATCAATGTTATAAGAAAATGACATTGAACAAAACCTTATTCTTTTGGTCTTGATCAGGAGCATTCATACCTCTGTGATTTGTCACAGTTTAACAGGACAACTTTGCTTCTAGGGGTTGGCTAGCTGCTCACTGAGGCAATTCAGTAAACTGGACTACCTATGTCTTGAGCCATCTTATTCATGGAGGTAGGAGTCTAAGAGAGCAAGCAGAAGTGGGAAAATGCTCTTGAAACCTACAATCAGGTTAGCTGCAAAGTCACTTCCTCAGTGTAGTGTCAAAACAACTCACAAGACCAGCCAGATTCAATGGTGAAATGGGTCCCAGTCTTGGTGGGGAAAGCTGCAGTCACAGTGAAAAGGAGATGGATTTAGGAAACTGGCCACAGATTTTTATTTTATTTTAAAAATATATTTTATTAATTTTTTTACAGAGAGGAAGAGAGAGGGATAGAGAGTTAGAAACATCGATGAGAGAGAAACATCAATCAGCTGCCTCCTGCACACACCCTACTGGGGATGTGACCGTAACCAAGGTACATGCCTTTGACCAAAATCCAACCTGTGACCCTTCAGTCCGCAGCCTGACACTATCCACTGAGGCAAATCAGTTAGGGAAAACTGGCCATGTATTTTTAAATCAATCTATCTAAATAGGTGACTGCTAGCAGTGAAGCCTAGAGATGCCTATATCACTGGAGTTGGCAAACACTACTTTTAAAGGATCAGCTAGCAAACATGTTTGACTTTCAGGTCATATAGTCTCTGTGACAACTACTCAGCTCTGTCTTAGAGCAAAAGAAGCCACAGACAATAAGCAAATAAATATGCATAACTATGTTCCATTAAAACTTTAAGAATCAAACAGATAGTAACTTGATTTGGCCTTGTCTATTTTCCTAGAGTGAGACAATTTTGCTACAAAACTGTATTACCTTTGCAGCAAATAGGCTAGAATGTAACACGTCCTCTAGTGGCTTCCATCAGACACTAGCAAACTGTTGGAGGAATGAAGTTGACTCACACATCAAGCCACAGGTTAGCATAAGGATGAGCTTTGTTGTAATGGGGTGGGAGGGCATTCCTTCCATTTTTAATATAGCATTTACTTATGCAGCTACTTACATAAACTAAGATATCTATCATTGGTAGTGGTTGTTTGCTTACTGGATGTAATAATTGCCTGTTTTCTTTTGTTTGTTGTGGTTAGTTCAGTTTCAAGGAAAAAAGACAAAAATTTCTATGTAGAACAGATGCTAAGAGTCAGGAGAAGGGAAATAGTAAGCCTCAAGGGCAGAGATTTAGCCCCATCCAGAAAGCCAAATTCTCCATCTGAAAATGATCCCATTGCAAATTAGAGTCATCTGGGAGCTTTGCAACACCCTGATGCCCAAGTTACACCCCAGGGCAATTAAATCAGACTGCCTAGGGCAAGAATCAAGCATCAGTAGGTTTTCCAAACTCCCTACATAAGTGCAACGAGCAACCAAGTTTGAGAATCTGCGTTCTGTAGTCTTGGCACCTCTTCTACACTCCATCTGTGGTCTGGACCATCCCTTGTGTGCAAGTCCCCCATGCACCCGAACTAACCTTCTGAGAACTCATCAGTTCCAGGTCTATCCTTTCTTGGAAATCAATAACGTGTACAATGTGATAATCTCTCTGAATGCTGACATGGCCCTTTGCTATGAATGTCAATATTTGTTGACTTGGAAGTTCATGCCTCTTTTCAAAAATCTCATTTTTCTTTTCATTATTCAGCTACAGTTTTATCATCTCTACCAAGAGTAGTCTATTTTGGAAAATCAATACTGTTTCCACTGAAATATTTCTTCTGTTCAGGATTTAAAAAACAAAACAAAACAAAAACGATTAGCCAGGATTATTTTAAGGCAGACTTCGTAAAGAACATATTCAACTTTCTTGTAAATAAAATAATCTTATAATTAAGTGTCCTCTGGACATGCCACTAACCTAAAGTCAATTTTATTAATTTTCCTTTGAATTGCTCACAGAAGCATGGCAAACAAACTCAGACACTCTCTAATTGGTCAGCTATGTTCCCCTGTTTCTTTACCCTGATGGGTGAAAATTTAAGCCAAATATATGTTTAGAGAGCATATGGTTTCATGCCTTCTTCTCCTTTCATAAATAACCTAATGGCTAAAAGTTAAGTGGCTTTCTCAATGTATTAGAAAAATACATTTCTATTAATATGCACTTTAGAGAGGCAAGAGTCTTGCTTTCAGATGAAAGGCTCTGTGGCCTCCTAGAAAAACAGTTGTCACAGTGCATAAATGATGTTCTGTCTTGTTCTCTCAGCTCCCTATCTTTTGCTGCACCACTTCAGGGGCTATGGCTTTGGAATGACAGTAGATTCACTCCATGAGTCACCTCAGATCTGTTCTTGCAGATTCCTAGTGTTTCAACTTAGTCCACTAGCTGTACCCAGCTCATTTTTGACCCTCATCTGCTTGTCTTGAGTTACAGAATCTCCAGGCTCTAAACTTCTCTAGGAACTAACAAGTAGGAGGGAACATAACCAGAAGGTTTCTTATGGAGCAGGAATCCCCTGCTAGAAAAGGCAACTATTCCCTACTAAATTTTCTATGGCTGAGAAACATGATGTTTCTCAAAAGCCTTCCAAGTCATTACTATCTGGGGGTCCGGCAGAGAGACAATCAGACTAAATATCTGTCCCAAAGCTGATCCTGCACCTGGAAAGAAATTATCACTGACCCGTCTTGGTCCTCTTGCCCAGTGACACTTGACCTAAGAGAGAAGGAGAGTGAATTCCACAAAGCAGAGCAGAAGCTTCATTCATTGATAAAGGAATGGAGAAGGGTGAGCTCATGCTGTAACAACACTTTCTCCCTGTTTGGGAAATAGCTTTCTGTTCTTGTCCAAGTTCCATTATACCCATAAAAAGATCAAATGTATAGTAATGATAATACTGTTTTTTTCTAATGGAACTAAATAAAATATAGAAGGACTCCCCCAACCCCAGATTAGGATCTGGAGACTTAAGTTCTCATATAGCTACCTCTCAGGGTCTCAATTTCCTTGCCTGTAAAATTATGGTTTGAAACTGCTTACTTTCCAACAGCAAGCATGGCTCAGGGGTTGAACCAGGAGTTGTGGTTTAATTCCCAGTCAGGGAACATGCCCAGGATTGCAGGTTTGATCCCCAGTGCAGGAGACAGCCAATCAATGTTTCCCTCTCATCATAGATATTTCTGTTTCTCCTTCTCCCTCTCCCTCTTCCTTCCTCTCAGAAACAAATACAAATATATATATAAAAGAAAACTGCTTACTTTATAAGGTTGTTGTGAAGAATACAGGCTTAATATTGCACTTTAAGGTTATAGTTATTATTATCTATCCTAGCCCTTCCCACAATGATTTTTGATTCTCTTTTAGATAAGGATATGAAAGATTGAGATTAGGTCTAAGTAAAAATATTATGAAATAGATGAAGTAGCTTCCCCATCTCATTGAGCCCTTTGAATATTTTTTTATCCCATTAAAGCCTTGGTTTCAAAAGAACTCAATATTTTCTGACTGACATCTGGTTTTAGAATTTAGACATGGTGTTTAGCACATGTATCACTATGGAGAGCAGCTTTGGAGAGCAGCCAGATTTTACAGCATCTTTGAAATCTCCTCCAACCTTCTTTCTCTCTCCTCTACTTTCTACTGATGTAAACAATGAGCTTGAGAATAAAAACAGAAGAAGAGGGAGTCAGGATTTCCTACTGCCTCATGCCACCCACAGACACTATTTTCTCTCTTCTGGACCAAATAGAAGCCAGAACAGGCTGTTCTTGAGCAGTTCACTCATTTATGCCTCAAGATCATTTTGAGCTTGAGGTTGAAGGCTAAATGGCTTTAAGTCCTTAGGTTGGACAGAGTAAAGTTTTTCAGTGTTCATTCATTAAAGTAATAATTTCACTGCTATGAAATTCCTTGTGGTACTCATTATCCCAAATGCTGTTAATAATTACTTAAAATTTAGATATGCTGTAATAGCAAAACTGCAAAACCAAAATAGAAGAATAAGTATTGTAAATGATGATAGATTGACATATGAAGTTATAACCCATTTAAGATATAACACCCCAAACTCAGAATATTCACATCCATAAGTAATGAAACAGAAAGTGTCCAGGAATATTTTTTCTTTCTCAATGCCTCTCCATACCTCCACCTTTGGAAGCAAAATGGAGAACATGATTTTGTACAATAGTATAGTGGAAACATTGTATTTTGCACAACTGGGGCAGTAAATGTAATTTTAGTCATTTTCCACAGAAATCAGGAGGAGGAACTCACATTTATTGGGGACAAAGAGCTTTATACACAATTGAAAATTTAATACTCATAAAGAACACAATAATCTATCCAGAGGAAGCTGTGGCAGGAGGGAAGCCAGCCTGGGTCCCAGATATTTGCAGGAGACTGGAGGAGGGAAGCCTAGGTCCCAGGTGCCAGAGGGAAGCCAGTGCAGACAGCTGGGGGAAGGAAGGCCTACTCTTGCACAAATTTTAGTATTAAATAATCACTATTGTACATTTGAAAGAATTAGGGCTCAGAGAATTTAAGAACATTGTTCAAGTCCACAGAGTAGAACTGGATTTGAACTCAGGTTTATCTTATTTCAGAGCACTTCTGTATCTTCTTAAAACCTTTTAATTGAAGCATAATATTCATGCCAGAAAATATGCTTTAAAATGCTAAAAATTTTTACTTAGCAAATATTTCAGTTAAGCAATTCCCAATTTAAAAAACCAAGCATTACCAACACCCCAGAAACCTCCTGTACTCCCTCCCCAGCATTCATCCCCACATAGAAAAACACCATACTTGCTTCCAATACCATAGATTAGTTTTGTCTGTGTGTGTTTTTTAATTTATATAAATGTGATCATACAGCAAGTTTACTTTTGACTTCTTTTTTCCTACCTTAGGTTTCTGAAATTTATCATATTGTTATAAGTAGCTGAAAACCATTGATTTTCAATGCTGTTTTAAAAATACAAAATAATACATTTATTTATCCATCCTATGATGAGTAAACATCTGAGGTATTTCCTGTTGGGTGGTATTACAAACAATCCTGCTATTCTTGGTTAACTTATTTAACATCTGGTGGGTCTAAATCTAGAGTATAACCATTGCGTCATGAAATATGCATAATATAAGCTTTATTAAATACTACCAGACAGTTATCCAATGTGTCTGTGCCAATATGCCTTTATATTGGTGGTATGTGACAGTTAAGTTATTCTTTATCCTTGTCAATACTTGTAATTATCTTTTTCATTCAGAACATTTTAGAAGTGTTGATATTAAAATTCTGTTCTCTCTTGACTTTCTTATTCCACCTGTCTCCATTCTATTGATGGTTTGCATTTTCTGAGGTAGCAAACCAGAAACAATAAGGGCATGTATGGCCCCCAACTATGTAGCCAGGAGAGGCAATAAGCCTATAAACAAGACAGTAGAAATTTTAAGTACGAACTAGTATTTTAGTAATTGTTTAAAAAAAGAACAGATGAGAGGCAGTTAGTAGGAGTGTAACAGATTACAAAATAAGCCCCGATTCTCCATCCTATGTCCACACCCTTTTGACAATATGACCTTGCTGCTCTTCCAATCAAGAGGCAGAGTGTGTTTCCCCAGACTTTAAATATGGACTTGACTTCCAATTCTCTTTGGTCAGTAAAATGCAGCAGAAGTAACAGTATGTCAGTTTGGCTTAGGCCTCAAGATGTCTCGAGTGTTCCACTCGTGTTTGTTTGTTTGTTTGTTTGAATTCTTCTGAGCCACCAAGTGAATAGCCCATGCTAGCTTGCAAGAGGATGAGAGACACATGAACTGGAGTAGAGTAATCTCGGCTAAAACTATCCTGGTGGTCTGAAAGGAGACACAATAGAAGCTTCATTGAGATCAACTAAGCCTAGATCAGGTGCCTGGTCAACCATATAGGTATCTATTATTTTAATCCACTAAATATAAGAAGATTGGCAAAATGTCCTATTTTACATATTACCCTGCTTCAGTCTGACACTGAATTTCTCTGCCCAGTATTATCTCCTCATCCAAGGAAAGAAACTACTCTGTAGTGTTCCCCATATGATTCTTCTCTTCTTTAGTTTGACTCTACCATCTCTATGGCCCTTGTAGAAGGTTTCTGGAGCAATCCCCTGGTAAATGCAGACTCTAAGAGGGAAAGCCCTGCTGCATAATCTAATTTACTTATTTCTGGACAATGATTGCACATCAGTTTTCAAGTGCAGCCCTAAAAATCCAGGAATTACCTGTGTCAGCACATGTAGCTCCCCTGAACTCTGATGTGCTGCCAAACAGTCCTCCTCCCAAAGCAATCAAACCATCCCTTTGCCGGTGATGAAAATGACTGCCTTTGATGTCTTACCAGCTCTGTGCAAAAACATTTCCAATAAAGAAAATGACTCTGCAAAATCCTTCCTTGGTAGAGAGGCGCTGTAGCAGAGTAGGCCCAAGCCTAAAACACATAGGAATCACCTGGCAAATTGTTAAAATTAAGACAAGTAGGTCAGGGGTATGGCCTAAGATTCAGTTTTTTAAAAATAGCCCCTAAGTGTTATTGATGCTGCTGGTCCCTAGGCCACATCTTCAGCAAGGGTCTAGAGCCATGGTCGGCAAACTCATTAGTCAACAGAGCGGCAAACCGTAGCTCCCGAGCCACATATGGCTCATAAGCTTTAGTTTGCCAACCACTGGTCTGGAGCATAGGTTTTAGAACAATAGACTTATGACCCAATACATAGAGCCTCGGCTTTCTCATCTGCTAGTTGGATTGCTGTGAGATTTCTGTCAGACTGTGTGTGTAAAGGAATAATCACAGCCCAAGCACAGGCCATGGAGAGGATATAAAGTTATTGCATTATGCAGAGATAGAGTTGCTCAATATTTAGCATTCAGTCTCTCTCCCTAGCAATGGGTCTTAATTCTTATCAGGATTTCTAAGGGCTCAGTATCAGGCAGCTTTTGATGTTTTCTGAGACTCATCTTTATGTCCTGGCAGCATTGGAAGTAGGAAAGCAGAGGTAAAATACAAGTTATAGAATTTAGGTATTGTGGAGGGAGTCTTGTTTATGATGAGAAAGATTAAAAATAGGGAATCATAGAAAAGTTATGGTGAGTCTGATTCCCCTTATTAAAAACCTATGCTATTTCCTCTCTTTCATGATCATCATCCACATCACAGACCTATGAATCTGTTAGTCCTAGACATTTCCCCTTACACTATAAGGTTAAGTTAAAATCAGAATGAAATCTGCTACAAGTAAAAGTTCCCAGCAGTTCTACAAAAAATCAGATTTTGTAGAACAAATCACAGTATAAATATATATTTTCATGTAAATCAAATAATTGGACAGCTAAAAGAATCAGATTTTGTAGAATTTATCCTTTGGATATGTTCATTTAACTCTTGCCACTCAAAGTATGATCCAGGGACAAACAGCATTGACATCATTTGTGTGTTTATTACAAATGCAGACTCTCAGGTGCCCTATCAGATCTACTGAATAAAGATCTCTGGGACAGGGCACTGGATCTGTGTTTTAACAACCTTTCTGAGTGATTCTGAGGCATGCAGAAGTTTGAAAAGTGTGCTTTAGGACCTCGGACCAACAGCATCAAATAGTAACCTTTTCTTTGTTAGAAATGTAGGATATCAGACTTTTACCAACAAATGACTGAACTAGAATCTATATTTAACAAGATCCTGAGAATATTAATGTGCTCATTAAAGTTTGGGAAATAATGCTAATGCTAGAGCATACCTTTGGACCAAGCTACCCTCTAGAGGACAAATTTAGATGAGTTTCAGAAAGAGATAGACTACAAATAAATTTTTGAAAAAAAGCCCCAAGGAAATGGAATAGAACTAGGGATTAACTATTATCTCTCTACCTAGGTTTACCTCTTTAGACTGGAAGATTCCTCTCTTTTCTGTATTTCTTAATTTAAATATTAGCTTGTTTGGAGCTGAAGGGAATGGCCCTGGACTTGAGATCACTCACTCCTCATGGAAGATCCCACTGCCAGGAAAAAGCTGGGGTTACTTCCTTAGGAAGCAGTTTGGCCCAGGGTATTCCAGTAAGAATGGGCATATTGAGTATGACTAGCACTGAAATAGACTCAACAGATGCAGATTATAAATTGGCAAAGTCATATCATTGCTATCAATTAAACTGTTGAATAAAAATCTAGAAGCATGACCTAGCCCTTCTCTTTTCAATCCACAGAACTTGGTACAAATCACAGTATCTTTGCTGTGGACAAAAATGGATTATTGGGAAATGCAAATCAGATCATTTACATGAAAATACGTTATAAACTCTGAGATGCAAAGAATTTCTACCAGTGCTTTAAAAAGAATAGAAGCAAGCAAGCTGAGGTACTTACTAACTTGCCAAGGAAGTGAATAAAAAACAGTGAAGAAATTCACTCAATGGTGAGTAAAAAACATGCCACATTCAAGAAGGCTTTTTATAACATGCAAAATTTTTGACAAGTTACAAATAGAAATAATAGATAATTAAGTAAGCAGTGCTATGGTGATGATAAAGACAATCCATGAATCTTTTCATAAAAGATAAATGACAAAATTGGGATTTCTTTTAACAAAGAATTGAGAGGGCCTTTAGAAAGCAGAGAATCAGATTGTAACTTCGGAAGCATTGGTCTCTGTAAATGTAATCCCCTTTTTAAAAGCTGTGTTTTGAGTGTTTTTTTGTTTTGTTTTGTTTTGTTTTGTTTTGTTTTTAGGCTTGCTGGTTGGCAGATAAGCAAAACTCAGAGCATATTCATGAAAGAACATACTGAGGGCTAGCAAAGACCTTGGAGACAGAAGTCTAGTATCCTGTGCTGCTTCTAACTGGCTGTCTAAAGCAAGGCTATTTATTACCCTTCTCTAGGCTTCTATTTGCTCAGCTGAAAAACTGTCTGTAGCTAAGGAATAGTGCTGATATCCTTTCTATCTCTAATAGACTCTGATTTCAAGGAATTTAATCAGATCAGAGCCTTAGAAATATTTTTTGTTCCCTTCAGAAATGTTAAGCAACATTAAACATGTTAAGTATTGTAACATTGGTATAGTAGTTTTCTACTCATGACAATATTGTAACATATCATCCCCCACAACTTGGTTGCTTAAAACAACAACCATTTATTATTTTTGCAAGTCTATAAGTGTACTGGACAAGTTGGCTGATGGAGCCTGAGCTTGATTGATCTTGATGGAACTCATTCACGTGTCTGTAGTCAACTGGTGTGGAGCTGGGGTTGGCTGGTTTGTTTCACAACTGGAACGGGTATAATTCCCTGGTCCTCTCACCAATGACTGGGGACTCCAATCTTCCAGCAACCTCCACTGGGCTTTTTCAGGTTTGTCATTGTCAGGTTTCATGAAACAGAATGGAATAACCAAAGACTTTTTGAGCCTAGGCTCAGAGCTGGCACATCATCTCTTCCACTGCATTGTTCTGACCAAAACAAATCATAAAATCAAACCATATTTACAGGTAAGGAAGTACACTCCACCTTTTTTAGGAGGAGCTAAAAACAAAAAAGCATATTGTAGAAGTTCATGGGACAACAGTGATGAAGAATTGGAGAGATTTTGGCCATGGTCAGTATAATTAAATGGCAGCTAGATATGTTTTCTAAAACATTTTGAAATTATATATATATATATATATATATATATATATATATATATCAAATTCCTCACCTGAGGACATGCTTAGAGAGAGGAAGGGAGAGAAAAACATCCATGTGAGAAAGAAATGTCAATAAGAATTTTGGTTGAGAGGAAAAAAAAGATGGCAGCATAGGTAAACACACAAACTGCTAGTTCGCACAACAATTTCAAAACTACAACTAAAAGACAAAACAGACATCATCCAGAACCATTGGAAGGCTGACTGAGTGGAATTTCTACAACTAGAAGGAAAGAGAAAAGCACACTGAGGCTCAGAGGTAGTGAGAAAGGCTGAGGTACTGAGCCATGCACGTACGTGGAGAGGGTGGGCAACTGAGTGCATGGCTGGCTTTTTCAAGCAGGAAGGAGACAAAAGTTCCCAACTGCACTGAACTTCAGTTCTGGGTGAGATTCTGGGGACCGAGACTCATTCTGGGAGAAACTGGACTGTCTGGCAGCAGGCAGAACTCAAGGATGGCTTTCTCTCAGAGGTGCTTGCAGTGATTACTGAGGGACACTGAGATACAGGGGCCTATTAGGAAAGGGATGATGGGAAACCAATGCTGTCTGCTCCACCCTGAGACTCAGCCCCATCCAAGCTGAGCACAGAGGCTTTTGCAAGTCCTGTTTCATAAGGGTGTCTCCAGCACAGAGGTTCTTACAGCGTAGACAGAGCTGATCCTCACAGCCAATTGGCCTGGAGGTCAATTCCTCCCAGTGATAATAACAACAATCAAGGCTTAACTACAATAAGACTGTGCACACAGCCCACAAAGGGGTGCACCAAGAGTGTCCACCTCATGTAACGGGGGAGGCTGGGCCACTGGGCCCTAAAAGACACCTAGCATACAAAAAGCCACTCTATCAACTCAGGGAAGCAGTCAAAATGCAAAGACAAAGAAACAGATCACAAATGAAAGAAATGGTAAAAAGCAAATGACTGGATATAGAGTTCAAAACCACAGTAATAAGTTTTTCAAGAATTTTCTAGAAAAGGCTGATAAATTTAATGAGATCCTTAAGGATATGAAAAAGGACCAACTAGAATTTAAGCATAAACTGAATGAAATAAAAAATATTATACAGAGATCTAACAGCAGACTAGAGGATCTCAAGAATCAAGTCAAAGATTTGAAATACAAAAAAAGCAAGAAACAATCAGCTGGAAATGCAAAAAGAAAAAAGAATCCAGAAATATGAAGATAGTGTAAGGAGCCTCTGTGACAACTTTATGTGTACCAACATCAGAATTATGGTAGTGCCAGAAGAAGGGAGAGAGCAAGATACTGAAAACCTGTTTGAAGAACTAAATGATTGAAATCTTCCCCCGCACCTGGTGAAAGAAATAAACTTACAAGTCCAGGAAGTGCAGAGAACCACAAACAAAAGGAATCCAAAGAGGACCACACCAAGACACATCATAATTAAAATGCCAAGAGGAAAAGACAGAGAATATTAAAAGCAGCAGAAGAAAAACAGTTAAGTTACCTACAAGGGAGCACCCATATGACTGTCAGATGATTTCTTAGCAGAAACTATGCAGGCCAGATAGGAGTGGCAAAAAATATTCAAAGTGATGAATAGCAAGAACCTACAACCAAGATTACTCTACCCAGCAAAGCTATCATTCAGAATTGAAGGGCAGATAAAGAGCTTCACAGATAAGGAAAAGAGAAAGGAATTCATCACCACCAAACCACTATTATATGAAATGCTGAAAGGCATTCTTTAAGAAGAGAAAGAAGAAGAAAAAGGTAAAGATAAAAATTATGAACAACAAATACATATCTATCAATAATTAAATCTAAAAATCAAGTGAATAAAAAATCTGATGAACAGAACAAACTGGTGAATGTAATAGAATCAGGGGCATAGAAAGGGAGTGGACTGACAATTCTCAGGTGGAAAGGGATGTGAGGGATGCGGGAAGAGACTGGACAAAAATTGTACCTCTATGGATGAGGACAGTGCGAGGGTAAGGGAACCAGGTGGAGGGAGCTATGGGGGAAAAAAGAGGAACAAATGAAATAATCTGAACAATAAAGATTTATTAAAAAAATAAATGTCAATGGGTTGCCTTCCATATGTACTCCAATCAGGCACCAAACTTGGGTTGCACCCTGACCAGTAATTGAACTGGCAACCTTTTGGTACATAGCATGATACCCAATCAACTGAGCCAGTCTAGATGGGCTGCAATGTATATTTTTAAAATCAGCCAATTTAAAGTTTCACTCACTCGTAGCCAGGGGTATCATAAGTAGTAGCAGATTGTTCATATTTTTCTGGAAAATCCTAAGAACAAACACAAAAAACAGGGGCACAGTATTTGGGTAAGGGATATCAGGTTACTGGCTTGTTCATATCCTTTCAAAAAGAACTATTATGTTCCCAGATGATACTAAATGCTCACTGCTTTTTCTCCCAGTTAATGAATGGCAATCCAGAGTTTTTTTCTAGTGCAGTCTTTCTGAAAACTGCAACAAATGCAAATAACTTTGCAAGAACATGAGCTGAAAAAACTGCCACTATGCTAGCTATTCAAACAAAAGCCCCAAGGCTCCTCTTTCCATGTTAAAGTTGAATGGTTACTATGCCCTAGAGATGAAATCATCACTCTTCCCCCAGCGGCTCTCCTCCAGCCCTCTAGTTGCACCAGCCCCATTTCCAATGCTCTACAAGCACAAGAGGCAGTGGAGAGCAGACAGAGCATCTCTGTAGTGCAGAAAGTCCTGATGGAGGAGAAAGGGGTTTGAAATCACTATCTGGAGAGGGCTGGTGTAAGTGGGGCATTGGCCAACCCTGGGGTATTAATGAAAGAACCAGCCATCTGTGAGAAAAAGCCATGGTTGTCCAGAATGAACATCATGATCCATGTAATTTGGCCCAAGTTCCCCTGACTACACATCACTCAGTGACCTTGGGCAACAAATTGTGTTTCTTTGAATATTAGGTTGTTCTTAAAAAATAAAAATAAAAGTGTTAGGATAGATCAGGGCTCCTAGAACTTGCATATGCATATGAATCACCTGAAGATCTTGTCACAATGTAAATTCAGTTAGAGCAGGTGAGTGAGGCCTGCTTTTCTACTCAGCTCTCAGGTGATGCCAGTGATCTGATGCTCCTGGTCCATGGACTGTTCTGTGAGTAACAAAGGGCTAGTGGGTCATAGAGTCATTGGATATTGCCTCCGAAAGAATCCTTACAAATCCTTTATTCTAATTCTGTCTTTAAGGTACCATCTGTCTAGAATCCCTGAATTCTAGAAAAAGGTCCATTCACATCCATAAAGGGGCACTGTAATTTAATGCTCACTTGAATTGTTCTATAAAACAACACAGTGTCCTTATAAGGAAAGGCTTGATTCTTGTCCAATGACCTAGGTGAAGTAAAGAGTACTTATAGTTCACATATTCCACTTAGTACAGATGGGATGATCTTTTGTGTGTGTGTATGGTGGGGACTGGGGTGAGATTCAGCTCATGTTTAATTGTGACATTTTAAAATTGTACAAGTGTTTTGACATCTGCACTCTCCCCAAATACTGTCTCTTTAAAATGACAGATAAACACCAATCACAGTTTTAATGGGTTTAATAAGTTTACCCTTTCAGTTCCGATTTGCGGCACCCAATATCCCCTTTGAAACACCAGACAGACCGGTCAATAGCCTACAGTAAATTTCAGACCTGCAGAGTTTAAAAGTTCAGATTCTCTGAGTATTCTGTGTTGCAGCGGCACATGTCCATAACTGCTACCTCTTTGTAGTTGGGGGAACATTAAGTGTTCCCGTGAAAAAAGCTTTTTCCCCTTCAAGGGAAAGAAAAATCACTCCTTAAAACCCAGCAGATCTGGCTGTGAGGTCTTTCCTCCTGTCCCATCTCTTCAGGCTTAGTTTTTGCAGTGGAGCAAGAGAGGCCAAAATCTAACCTGAGTTACAAGAAACAAGACAGTGATAGTTATAAAGGGAGTGACCAGTAGTAACAGGTGCTCCTTTACTACATACATCCAATGTATGTGCTTCACAGAAAAACAAAAATAATAGGTCTACAAAATACAATGGCCAGAATTTTACAAAATCCATTCATCCAAGGGTGATGAGAGGCAGAAAGGGGAGGCAGAAGGGTACATGGCACGGGGAGAAAAAGTATTCAAATCAGTACAGGCTCGGGTGCCTGGCAAATGCTAGAAAAGAGCTGCAGAAAAACCTGTGCGCCTTTCAGACTCACAGGTGTTAACAGTCCACATACTGGTGTCAGGGAGATTGTACCTTATGTGCAGCAGAGACAACAATCCCAATTCTGCAGAAGGGAACATGCAGAGAGCCCCTGGCAGAGTGGATTCTGCCTTCCCTAGTAAGAGTGGTGATCAGGGAAAGAACTGCACAGCCTCCTTCCAGTCCCACTCATTCCCTCTGGATGGCAGGTGACTCAGTAGCCTGCAGCAGCCTTCAGTTTGGAGACAAATGTGGTGAAGGGAACTTCTCTGCAGAAGTTGAGCTACTCAGGGTGGACTGCAGGTAGACCATCTGTGGAAGAGTGTCGCTTAAGAAAACCACCAAGGAGAAGAAGCTTTGCCAGGGGTCTTTCCTTCATTGACGCTAATAATGACTAAAGGAAAGAGGATAGTGAAGAAGCAGCTACTGATCGTGTATGAGGACTGCATTGCTGTGAGGAAGGCCAGAGGTAAACCAAATCCAAAATAGTAAGGCCAATTCTTCTCAATGTTTGACAATCGCTGGTGCATTTGAATGCCTTTATTGAACCAACGAAATTCAAAGCAGTATACTGAATAAAGAAGGGACATATGCAGGAGACTAACTAGCTGATCAACAAGGTGGATGGGAAAGATGAAGAAAAGAGTCTGAAGCAGAAGGTTCAAGAGCATTTCAGCAACGATTTTGCTAACCTAAAATGCCAGCTCAGCTATATCTTGAAACCAAATAGCATTCACAACTTTGCTAAGCACAAATAGGGGGAGCACCCAAAGAGCACAGAAAATTGACCTGAGGAAGAATTCCAGCCACGACCCAACATCTCCATGTAGAGATGGATTACCAGTAATTTGGGCAGTTACTGACTAAAGTACAGGAATAAATACTCGATAAAACAAGAGGAGACTGAACCAGAATACTCCACCACTCCAAGTGCAGCACAAGAAAATTCTACTAAAAATATGTGGCTCACTCTCTTGCTTCCTCTCTATGCTCTGGGTTCTCCTTTGTACCAGAACACTACTTGCCCTTCTTAGATGCTGCTCTTTTCTCTTTCAAGAGAATTAGAGCATCAAGCTTTGAGATGGTACAATTTCCCAGATGGAGTCTTTGATTCCCCCAGAGGAGTCTCTTGCTTATGTCCTTTTGTGGTAGCCAGAATATGTAAGTGGATAATCAATGGGTCCTTGCTACCTGTTACTACTTGAGCCAATTAAGCAGAGATGGTTGAATCACATATGAGCCGTTATTCCAATACTGCCGGCAGTATGGGAGAGCAGCACATCATCCACAATACTCTGCTCTTGAGATGGGATAATCGTCACATTTGCTATGAACGACCTGCCCAAGGCCACTCTTCTCAAGTATTCATTGTATATAGTGTAATATAGCTATTCTTATTTATAATTAGCAAACAGAGCAGTAGAGAAACAGTACAGAATTATACACCAAGTGAGAGCTGCCCAGAGGCAATGGTTGGCAGAGTCTTTCAATATTTCTCCATGTGGGTAAGCACAGTGGCTGGTAAAACAATATACCATATATATAATCTACTACTATACAGCGCACTTCCCCCAACCCCCTCATGTTCTCTCGAGCTCATAGCTCATTAGTCTTGAATCTAAGACCTGCTTCTTTCTCGTGAATCAAGAGATGAGTGCTTTTAAGGAGCAGTACCAGCAGATGCTACACTCTGGCCTCGTTAGGGGAGCGGGTTTGTCCTAAATGGGTGGGCATGTTTTTTGCATTTGCAACTTGGATTTCAAGGCTGCGAATAATAATGCGGAGGAAGCTGGAGTACTGAAGAAAAGAATAAAGAGCAAAGAACTAAAACCAACAGGGAAAGGCAATTACAAGGTGTATTAATGTACACTCTGCAGAGGGAGGGATTTATTTCACTTTCAGGTTTTTGTGTTTTGTTTAGTTTTGTTTTTTTACATGAAAGGTAAGGGGGAAGGAACTGATATTTGTCAGTCTGAATTGGATAGTGCAGTTGCAAAGAATAAAGGGAGCTTTTAGAAAGTGGGCAGCTGTGGCAGAGCCTGAAGCCATGGTACTTGATACTGCAATATACCCTCTTAGTGATTCTGAGCAGCTTTTGAGAACAGCAGGGGAGGCATTCAGAGTGGAGAACAATAGCACATGTCAAGAGTGAAAGAAAGAATATAGACTTTAAAAGACTGTTGATTGACAAGTAGGGCAGATCAAAGAGAAAAATTCATATCAAGTACTAATGATTATAGTGCTACTAGTGATCAATAAGTATAAGAAACTATAGCAAAAAAAAAAAAAAAACCCAACAAGCCAATAGCATTCAATCTTTAAAATAAATACATAAGAACAGAAAAAGAAGAAACTGGTCAAAGACTCAATCATCACTTAATCTATTCTGATTTTTTTTTTTTTTGCTGTGTATTTTGTTACTCAGCTAATCAATAAAAAGGAAGTTTCATAAGTGTGCTTGAAATTATACAGTGGAAATATTTTGGAGAAAGCACAAGATGGGGCTCATGCATAATCCATAGCAAATCCAGCCTCAGAGACAATATCAAAATGTGAGCTTTTTTTTTTTCTTTCTATTTTCAGTTCGAGCTATTGCAATCTCTCTACAGGAAATCTTTTGACTATTCAGAATCTAAATCATCTGGGTCCTCTGGGCTAGTTTCCACTTCTCACTTCCATCCTGTTCCCCACACAGCTGTTGATATGCAAAACTTCCTCTGGCAGATTGGAAGGTAGGGCTGGAAGGAAAAACCCTGTTTCTGGAAACTTGCTCAGGCTTGCTCAGGACCAGGGTGGTTTAGAAGCTCAGGGAGAGATGTTGAAATCAGTCATTGCAAAATCACTTTTGCAATAAGTAATGAATAAAAACTGAAGGAAAATCTCTTTCCTCCTGAAAGTAAAAATCTACCATAGAACTTGTCTAAACAGCTCCTCATAATAGAACTTTAAAGGCAACATAAACTAAAGTGTTTCCCAAGGCTAAGGCCAGACTCTCCGGCCATCTTGGATGGATTCATTTCTTCAGTAAATATCTGTCAAGACATGGTATGTGGCAATTCAGCCCTGGACAGTGCAGAAGAACAGGAACACGGTGACTCCATTTATGCTCGGGCAACCAATTGTTCCTCAGTTGTTCTCTATCCTCTGGCCCTGGTTATTTTCATCAAAATAACATCTGAATTCTGTTATTTTGAAAAATGGGTCTTCTCAACCCACTCCAATATTACTGTGAAGATCCATATGAATTGTTCACTGCTATATGGCCAGCATTTAAAATAGTGCTTATATAGAGTAGTATCTTAAAAATTGTGTATTAAAGAACTGAATGACAATGATGTAAACCACCCATTAACTTTCCAGTTCAAATACAATACAGGGGTGGGCAAATAGGTTTACAGGTGTGGGTACACAAAACAATGTATTCTTGTATCATTATTTATTGATTACCATATTATGTCCTTGTATTACTATCATAAACTTTTTTTACACTCTTGCATTATATATAAAGAGAAAACCACAAAGAGGTGAAAGACTTCAAAGAAAAATCAAGAACTTTCTATACTAGTTAAATTTTCAAAAGATTGCTTGGCATAAGACCTTCAGAAAAAACTCTCAGTACCTAATCAACTTCCATTTGTGGATTCAAATTGGTATGAACAAATTTAAATAATTGTGAAAGGAATAGCCAACTCTTTTTTTTTTTAATGACATTCTGGAAATAATATGTTTTGATAAATAGGAAATAAGTCTAGAATGATAGGTATCCAGCCTCCCAACTGGTGGGCAGAGTTATGATGTAATTGACATCTGCCTCAGAGACATTGAGCCACCAATCAATCACATACCAGAGTGCCCTGTGTCCCACCCCTTCCCATTCTGCCCTGGGCCCAATCCCTGCCTTAAAAAGGGTGTCACGGTGCGCCACATAGCACCTTTTCTCCCGGACTGTTCTCCCAGGCAGTCCACAGTCCGGGAGGTGGTCCGGCTGGGTTCCCTTCTCCCCTCCCCTGGTCTCTCTGCCTTTACTCTGCACGTGAGCTCTTTCTCCCTTGGGAAGGGTCACCTCAATATAGTCTGTGTCCTGGTACCCTGCTCTCTCTCTCTCTGCTCCTTCTGTTTCATCTTTCATAGAAATTATGCAAAAAAGGCACATGGGAATTGAGTATGTGTCAATAAATCATTTGAGATCAGCAAAAAAGTATTGGAGTGTTTAATAAAAAGCACCAGAAAAACTGGTTTGACTTTTTTAAAATAGATGTGTTTTTCTTTCTCTTTATTCCAATCAATTTACATACAACTTGAATGTAATTAAAAATAAGGTTCTAAAAAGAGAACAACGGTAACTGATAATATAATTTTAGTGGGAAATTTATATAATTTTCTAATTAATAGTTCAAAATCTGAAGAACTAAGTCACAAGAGAGACAATAAACAGGAAAAATATTTGTAATGCATGTTACAGAAAGCCAATGCCCTCAATGTGTAAGGAGGTTTTATTAATCAATATAAAAAATACCAAAAGAATAAAAAAAGTGAAGCAAAGGCTTAAAATGGAAAAGAAATATAAAGGTTTTACAATAAATGAAATGATTTTTAATCTTATATATAATTAAAAGATGTAAAGTAAATGAACAAGATATGATTTCCAAGCTTAAAAATGGCAAAAAATGTGAAGGTACTTATTATACAATGTTGATTGTCTATTGCAAAAATATGTGTTCCAATATGAAGTGTAAAATAAATTGTTATGATCTTGAAGGGTAATTTAGTAACATCTATGAAAATTAAAACAGGTTCACTTATTCCCACAAAAAATTCTCTAAGAATTTTTAGATATACTTCTATAAATACAAAAACATGATAATGGTGAGAGACAGTAAAGAAGAGAAGAAGGAGGAAGGGGAGAAGAAAGAAGAAGGAAAGATGAAGGAGAAGAGAAAGAAGCAGTAGCAGCTACTGCTAAATGTTTATTTTTAGATTGTTAAACTGTATAGTGGAATGATATTCAATAGTCAAAGAAAGGAAGTAGTTGAGTATGTTAATATAGAAAGATTTCCAAAATAATAGAAAAAGGTAAGATGGTAACAGTGTTAAAAACCATATTAAGAAGAAAAGAAAATATCTATATATTCTAGAAGAATGTGTAAGAAATTATGTTGGTTATTAAGTGATTATCATTCAGCTCAAACCCATCCTTCCACACTCTGTTTTGCTGGAGTTGGGAATCTACAAACTATGTTTCTCATTTACCATTTGACTCCCTGTTAAATTCTAGTGATAGGATCATTGATCATGGTTTTCTTTAAGATATAAGACTAGAGCCTGGGATATAAGGGAAATGTATCTTTCCAAAATATGTTACATCAGTGAAAGTTCAGAATGCTAGAAACCTGGAATCCCCCAGTGGAAAGTCCAAATGGGTGTGTGCAACATCAGTCTTTCCAGTTCCTATACTAGTAAGTATCCCTGGCATCCACTTTTTAAGGTTCTTTCTCAACTTTCCCCAGATTCCATATCAGCACAGGTATACCAGGTGGACAAAGTGATAGTCTAGGCTAGTGGAATAATAAACTTCTAGTTTTAGAAAATGAGTTAATTTGACGATGCCAACCAAACATTTTCCAGCCAGTAGAAGACAAATAATAGATAGTATGGCAGTGTTTTTAAAATGTTTCTGACCCACAGGGAAAATGGAAAAAGTATATTTTGCATTATGAACTACTAAAACAGATACACATACACAGTGAAACAAAAGTTTTCTCAAACAATATTTTAACCTTAATACATGTAATTGACTTTGATGTTTTCTTTTTAAGTGTTATTTAATTTATATATTTTTTTATTTTTGAAACTTTTAAATTACAGTTAACATTCAACTGTTTGATATTTTCTATTCCTTTCAATTTCATTTTATTCTATATTATCAGAAAGAAAATGCTAGTTTTGACACAAACACAAACTTTATTTCATAATCTAATAATGGTGTGAAACTACAATTTAAACAACACTGGCACAAAAGATCACATATAGACAACTCTCCACTCAGATTGACCTGAGTCCTAAATGCAGGCTGACCCACATAGAATCATTGTTTCTCTAAACTTTTCCTAATCTGTAAAATGGGCCTGTTAATACATAATAATAATACATGGTTAGAAAATGAGTGTAAAGTGTATAACTTGTTTGATCCATGGTGACACCAGTGGTCCATTTTCTATTTACTGAAAAAAAACAAAAAATGTATTGAAGGAAACAGATGTGGTTCCTGCCCTCATATAGCTTGCATTCTGACTATGTGGTCCATAGCTGAAAACTGCTACTTGATCATGATCAAGTCATAGTGAAAGGCCAATTTACCACAGCCTTCTACAATGATTCATAGGACGAAGGCCTCTATAGCACAAATCCAGGAGAAAGGAAACCACATAAACAGAAGAATCCATTTGTCATGAAGCCTGATTCTCTTACTGTAATGGTTCTCAACCACAGGTGATTTTGTCCTCCAGGGGATATTTTTTTGTGTGCTTATCACAAGGCAGGGGAGAGGGACTGAAATTGGCACCTAGGGGTAGAGGCCAGGAATGATGCTAAACATCCTATAAAGCATAGGACAGGTCCCACAACCAAGAATTATCTGGCCCCATGTCAATAGTGCCCAACTTGAGAAACCCTGTGTTACAGGAACTGAACCAACTGGTGATTGGAGGCATCTTCAGAGACTTGATGTGGGAGTCATTTTTACCTACTTGGGCAAGGCTCCAAGATTCCAGTTTCAATGTCTTCATCTGCAAAATGGGTATAATAATATCTGCCCATCTTCATAATTGGATGAAAAGTGCAAATCAACCCAAAGATAAAAACTTTTAGAAGTAGATTAGGTAGTCAATTTCAAATGGGTACCTTCTTATTTTATTATTATTGGCCTTTCCATAAAATAAATTAAAAATCACAAGCAAACATCAAAGATTCTGTTAATTAAGAGAGATGTATTTAAAAACACAACCTTGGTATAACTATGGCACCAGCTAATTTTCATGACTCAGAATATGGCTCATTTGACAGGGGTGGGGATGGGGGTTGGAGGGGTTACAACATCACGGGTTCAAAAGGAAATCAAAATTAAATTAGTTTCTTACTAGTGCCAACATTCCAAACATCTGATGTAAAAATAAACATAGGATATATTATTACACATTATTCATTCTGTTTATAGATAGTTCCCTTTTCAATACTGTCCCAGACCCAGGGAGTCAATAATAAAAACCATGCCAAGAATCATGAATTGTGTCTTGCTCAGTACTTGACTATTTTTTTAAGTTAGGGTTCACTTAAAAACCAACTCATCAGTAGCTATTATAGAACATGAGAGGGTGAGTCAGTAAATTTTTTTTTCTTTTGGATGCTCACACCTCAGTATTGGTGTCTCTCTTGGAAGAGAGTTTGTCCTGTAGCTTCCTTCAGTATACTGGTCTGTTCACTTCTTTGGGTCACAAGCACATACTCTGACTGTGAGTCCAGAGGGAACAATCTTGCTTTATCCAAGGTATAGCCTTGTAAAGAATTGGTATGCAATACAGTGAATTGAGTTCTGTGACTATTTCTCAAGAGAATTGTTCTCATTGCTTTCAGTCTTTCCTTGTTCTCCTGCACATCTACAGAGACTCTTGGACGGAAACAAATGTGCTCCCTGAGCTCATATTGTTTGATGCTCACTGCACAGCCAATAAGTTTAAGAAATGCTGCTGGATCATGCCATTAGGTCATAATCAAAGGAAATTCACCATAACTCTGGACAACATTTTGAAAAATAAGGACCCCATTAACATTTTCACTGGAACATCGTAGGATCAGCACAATCCCCACAGTGTAGAGCAAGTTGGGACAGGGCCGTGTGCTAGGTGGGCATGGGGCTGGAACAGTCACAGGACCACGATGGCATTAGGGAAGAACTAAGATAAGAGCTGATAGATTGATGGTTTTTCAAAGTTACCTAAGCAAAAGAACAGTATACTTAGTAAGCCGTTCTTTGAGACCCTTTCAAAAAATTTATTAAAATATAAGTAAGGACAGACTTTTTTTTTTTAATATATTTTATTGATTTTTTACAGAGCGGAAGGGAGAGGGATAGAAAGTCAGAAACATCGATGAGAGAGAGACATCGATCAGCCGCCTCTTGCACGCCCCCTACTGGGGATGTGCCCGCAGCCAAGGTACATGCCCTTGCCGGAATCTAACCTGGGACCCTTCAGTCCGCAGTCCGAAGCTCTATCCACTGAGCCAAACTGGTCTCGGCAAGTAAGGACAGTCTTGATCAATAGAACCAAGCTTTATTTCAGTACTTATTAAGAACTAAATCTTGAAAACTAGTGGATTCTGGGACTCTAGGGATGAGAAACACTTAGACAGTCTCCTCAAAAACTCATGCTCTATTGAGAAATCAAGGATGTCTACAAATAATGTTCCATAGTGAGATAAATGTTAATGGATATGAGTGCATTGGCTGTGTCTGGAAGTATCACAGAATGGGTAATACTTAATAGGAGACTTAGGGAAAGATAGAACAAAACATAGGGAATAACTGGTTTGGTGTATGTGACCATGAATTGAAATGATACAAGCTAAGAAGTAAGATTAATATCAGGAGATGTCTATAGATAATCCTGGCAAGGTCAGACCTGAAGAACTATGTATTTAAGCTATGATGTTTGGGTTTCTTAAGAATGCATTTTCCATACTTTGTCATTTATGCACTGATAAATTTTCCCAGATAAAGTGGGTGCTCACATAGGTTGTTATATTTTTCTTTTGCTATTGCATGGCACTAAGACATTAATTTACCATCTACCATCATAATCTGTAACAGAAATTCCTACTGAAAAATATTTCATATCTTGTTCTTGCCTTTCTGGAAACACCTAAAGAAGTACTTCCCAGGCTCCTTTACTATAGATGAAGGGGCTTATTCTAGCTAATAGTCTGGGATATGAGTCACTTTAGGGCTGAGACAGAGAATAGCTCTAGTGCATTTTCCAAATCTCTCCACAGTAGCTCTGGAAGGCTATATGTGTAGGTGGGATTGCTATAATGTGTCAACCAGTATTCTAAAATCCTTCATCAGCACTTGGAAAATGCCACTAGATCAGCAGAGAACTTTGTATTAGTCGAAGATCAACTTTATTTTATTTACATATATATATATATATGTAAATAAAATAAATCAACATATATATATATATATATTGATTTCAGAGAGGAATGGAGAGGGAAAGAGAGAAACATCAATGATGAAAGAAAATCATTGATCAACTATTTCCTGCACACCCCCTACTGGGGATTGAGCCCACAACCTGGCCATGTGTCCTTGACTGAAATTGAACCCAGGACCCTTCAGTCCACAGCCTGACACTCTATCCACCTAGCCAAACTGGCTAGGGCCAGAGATCAACTTTTGTATTAAGCCTCTGAGTTATAAAAGTTTGTTTGTTCCTGTAGTTGAACAAACTTATCCTGACTAAACACAATCAATTTAGAAAAATAATACACTTGCAAAATTTAAAAGCAGAAAGAAAATGATTACAAAATAATCTATGATCTTTAAAAGTCAATAAGTATACAACAATGTGGTGACTGCGGGGAGAAGTGTGGGTGGGTGGGGATGGAAGAGGAATATGGGGGATAAATTATGATGGAAAAAAAATAATAAAACAAAATAAAGGGAAAATAAGTAAATAAAAATTTAACTCTGAAAATAAATAAAATTCAAGAAGTATAGTATAATAGTTCCTGTGTTTGATATATTACTCATTCTGCTTTATATTTAAAAATAATAATTTAAGACAAATATTTTTGTTAAAATATAATATAGACAACTTTGCTAAAAGGGGGCACCAAGGGGCTTGAGGTGGGAGATGGCTGTGTACATGGTTAGATTTATATTTTTAGAAAGATCAATCAACTGCCCACTGAAGGTGAGTTGCAGATGCCAATGACAAATGACAATGTCAATGATGAAATGTCTCAGAAGAACATGAATAAAACAAATGTTGTATGTAGGGAGATAAAATGTGGTTCACTGCCAGGAATCAGCTTTAAGTCTATCAGTGCTCTCATCTTTTTTTTTTTTTAATATTTTAATCTTTATTGTTCAGTTTACTAATTACATTGTTCCCCTTTTTTCCCCCTATAGTTCCCCACCATGTGGTACCCATCCCACCTTCCACTCTCACCTTTCCCCACAGTCCTCTCCCATAGGTGCATCATTTTTGTCCAGTCTCTTGCTGCACCTTCCACACCTCTTTTCTCCCCAAGAGCTGTCAGTCCATTCCCTCTCTATGCCCATGATTCTGTTATATTCCCCAGTTTATCCTGTTCCTCATATTTTTAATTCACTTGATTTTTATATTCATTTGTTGATAGATGTGAATTTGTTGTTCATAATTTTTATTTTTACCTTTTTCTTCTTCCTCTTCTTAAAGAATAGCTTTCAGCATTTCATATAATATCAGTTTGGTGGTGATGAATTCCTTTAGCTTTTACTTAGCTGCAAAGCACTTTATCTGACTTTCAATTCTGAAATGATAGCTTTGTTGGGTAATCTTGGTTTTAGATTCTTGCTGTTCATCCCTTTGAATATTACTTGCCACTCCCTTCTGGCCTGCATCATTTCTGTTGAGAAATCCGCTGACAATCGTATGGGTGCTCCCTTATAGGTAACTAACTGTTTTTCTCTTGCTGCTTTTAATATTCTCTCTTTGTCTTTTGCTCTTGGCATTTTAATTATGATGTGCCTTGGACGGAAACAAATGTGCTCCCTGAGCTCATATTGTTTGATGCTCACTGCACAGCCAATAAGTTCCTCTTAGGATTCCTATATTTTGGGGATCGGTGTGCTTCTTGGACTCCTAAGTCAAATTTTTTCATCAGGTGTGGGAAGTTTTCAGTCACTATTTCTTCAAATAGGTTTTCATTATCTTGCTCTCTCTCTTTTTCTGGCACCCCTATAATTTGGATGTTGGTATGATTGAAGTTGTCCCAGAGGCCCCTTACACTATCTTCAAGTTTTTGGATTCTTTTGGCTTCTTGCTTTTCTGGCTGAATGGATTTTGCCTTTTTGTATTTCAAATATTTGACTTGGTTCTTGCGGTCCTCTAGACTACTTTTAGGTCTTTGTATAATATTTTTTATTTCAGTCAGTGTATGCTTAATTTCTAGTTGATCCTTTTTCATATCCTTGTAGGTCTTGTTCATTTCCTCGTAGGTCTTGTTCATTTCCTTGTAAGTTTCGGCCTTTTTTAGGAGCCTCTTGAAAAACCTTATAACTGTGGTTTTGAACTCTATGTCCAATCGTGTTTTTTTTTCCTCCATTTCTTTCACATTTGATTTTTTTCCATGTCTCTGCATGGTAGCTCTTTTCCTGAGTTGGTTGGTAAGCTTTGTGTGGTAGATGTCCTCTAAGGGACAGTGGCCCAGTCTCCCCAGTTACTGAGGTGGATATGGGTTGCACAGTCTTGTTGAAGTTAAGCCTAGCTTATTGTTGCCAGCACTAGAAGTGTTTGACCTCCAGGCCAATTGGCCATGTGGTTCAGCCGTGCTCAGGTTGGATGGGTGGAGTCTCCAGGCTGAGCAGGCAGCGTCAGCTCTGCCTTATGCGGCACCTGGATCTCTGTGCTGGGTGGTAATGGCTAGAAGCACCTCTGAGAGAGAGCTGCCGCTGAGCTCCACCCACTGCCGGACAATTCAGCCTCTCCCCAAATGAATCTGCATACCCAACGTCTCACCCAGAGTCATAAAACAATGCAGTCTGGTTGTTTCCTGAATGAGAGAGTAAGTCACGAGTCCTCTCTGTGCAGTCACACAGCTCTGCTGTTCCCAAGTTTACGCGCACTCTCCCCAAGCTCACCTTCTCCACAAGCTCGCAGACCCTTGCAGTGCCCGAGTTTCAGCATGCCTCCCCACTGTCCAGTTTTACCCCATATGATTGTGGGTCCCCTGGACTTTGTCCAGTGCTGGGGAATCAGTGCAGGGGGATGCCTTTTTTGCCCCCGTTCGAGAAAACTGGCTGAGTTTGCAGTTGCCCGCCCTATCCCCTTGCAGGCATGGCTCTAAACCTCCAACTCGGTGTATATCTTCAACCCTGCCTTCCCCTGCTCCTCTGAGTCACAGTGTCCTATCTTCACTTTTATTTGTGGAGTTTTCACTCAGCCAGCTTTTCAGTGATTCTGGATGATGTTTGTTCTGTTGTTAAGTTGTAGTTTTGAAATTGCTGTGTATGGCAGCAAGATAGGTGTTTACTTATGCAGCCATCTTGGTTCCTCTAATGCTCTCATCTTGAGGATGATTTAGAAAAAACACTATTATTTATAGAAGATGATGGGATTTTAAAAATTACTATTTACTACATGCTTCCTCCCACTGGACACTCTTTTGAGTCACTGCATCAGTAGAGCTCTCTGTCATTCTGAGCTGCAATCCTTGCAAAAACTGCCTAATTCTAGAGGCCCAGTGTGGAGAGCGCCCTCTGGGAACAAAGTTCCTCGAGAGGGTGGGCCTTGCAAGGCCTGTCTGCTCTCTGTCCCCCAGGAGAATGGTTACCTTCAATTGTAGTTTAGCAAACAATACTGCCTTCCAGCACATAACATTGTAAATAGCCAAAGGGTCTATGGGATAATGGGAAAAGATTTAGGTGGCGTCTTGGATGGACATATAGCCTAGGGAAATTAGTTAAGATAAGGGGTTTAATGGGAAAACATCTTTACAATAGAATGTAGCTTTGTTGTTTGGGGAACACGGAATTGTGTAATATGTAAACCAGAACTGTTTTAAAGAGTGGAGTGAAATAAACTCGGGGCCGCAGTCCTAAAGAGCGCTTTGCGGACCTCCTGATCCCATATCTTTCATTTCTTCTTTATTTCTATCCATCTTTCTATCTCTATCTTTCCGTAAGCCTCACCCCCCTTTCAGGGACTGCTCAACTGATGCCGGCTGGCCCCAGCAGCCCAGTGCATGAATTCATGCATGGATGGGGTCGCTCAGCCTGCCTGGTGATCGGGGCTCATCAAGGCTGTCTCACCAAGTTTTGATGGGGGCTGGCTGGCCAGGGGGAGGAACCACAAGAGGTTGGCTGGCTGTGGGAAGTTGGCTGTGGCAGTGCACTGACCACCAGGGGCAGATCCTAAATTGAGCATCTGCCCCTGGTGATCAGTGTATATAACAGCTACCAGCCAGTTGCTGGTCAGCCAGTTGGCAAGTCATCCAGTATTAATGGTTGCTTAGGTTTTTATATATATAGCTGTGTTGTTCTAAACCAAAAGCTTACTATGAAAGCACTGTAAGTGGATTTGAATACTCTCCGAGTCTATTCCCATCAGTGGATTTCAAATTATGGCTATCATATATGGACAATCTAGTTTTGAAGATCCTTTGAAAGCACATAAATATAAAAGAGTTTTAATTGCAGAACTTATTTGAGTAAGTTAGACTAAGTATTATTTAAGTAATAAAAGGCTTGTAATATGGATTTAATGTTTTGGAAGAGTACCACTTTCTAACTGGTATCACATAGCAAATGGCTTATTGGATCTAGACTCTATTCTAAACTCTAAATTTTAACCATACTGTGTGCTTAAGTGAAAAAAAGATGTGAGTGGCAGAGGGTATTAGGAATCCATATGTAATTTGACATGATCAGATTGCTTTCTTTACCCACTGTACTCTAACTTTTTCAGATGAGTTCAAGAGAAAAGCAAAATGCCAGCCAGCTAGCGAACTTGTCCCTTTCACAGCCAGAATTCTGTACAGGACTAGAGGCCTGGTGCACTGGAAGGGGGCTCCTTCATCCCGGCTTTTCCTCTTTCACAGTCTAAGAACCCTCAGGGACAGGAGGTGACCTGGTGATCAGGGGAAGGTGATGCCTCCATCACACATCTGCTGCTGCCACTGCTAGCAGCACAAGTCTTGGCCGGTCCTGGTGACCTGAGCCTTGGGAAGCCCTGGGTTGCTGGGCAGCTGCCATAAGAGGCTTGTCTGCACTTCGGGCATCAGCTGGTCAGCTGACATCTAATGCTTGCCTGCGCCTTGGGCATTGGCTGGACAGCCACCATCCAAGGCTTGCCTGAACCTTGGGCCAGCCCTGGGTAGCTGGAGGGCTAAGGACAGGTCTGGCCACACTGTGTGCCTGTCAACCCCCCTGGCTAGGCTAACAGGAATGTGGGACTCTGGCAGCAGGCACAAATAGGGGCTGGACCCACCTGAGGGTAGGTCTGGCTGCACCTCACACCTTCCACCTTCCTCCCCTGACAGGGCTGAAAGGACTGGGGAACTCTGGAGGGGCTGAGGGGACTGGACGTTGCCACCTTGTGGCTATGGGCATTGCCATCTTTATGATGGTGTGATGATCAATTTGCGTATTCTCTCTATATCAGGTAGGTTGGGGAGTATGGATGGCAAATGTGGCTTACCAGTTCTGGCTTCATTTTTTTCATTGTAAGCAGGAATAGCCAGCATTTTGCCAGTACTGCTATGAGATTTGTAATTTTTAATCTCATTGTAGAAATAGGAAACTGTTAGACACATTTTGCTAGTTGGAAATGTTCTCTTAATGCATCTTCATCACCTAATTTCTCTTATATCCTCTCATGCATATTTTGCTCCCGGTAAACTGTTTTTCTCTCAGCTTGGAAGGTCTTTTTAACCTGTATATTGTTATTTCAGTGTGCACGTTCACACACATACACACCACAATCACACATACTATGGAGATCCACCTCATAATCCTTGCCATTTTATGCTCAGTGGCTCATCTTCCAACTGTTAGCACTTGCCTCCCCTTTACCTGAGGGCTTTCTCTGGCCAAGCAGAGGCAGGCAGAAAGTTTCAAAGAATTAATACCTCCTTCTTCTGAAGTTACCTTAACCTATGGATGCCAGGAATGGCATACAAAAACCACAGTTTCCTACCCAGAGGCTCCATGATTGAGCATAGACCTATGAAACAGGAAGTTGTGGATTGATTTCCCAGTCATGGGCATATGCTGAAGTTGCAGAAGGTAGCCACTCAATGATTCTCTCCCATGATTGATATTTCTATCTCTCTCTCCTTTCTTCTCTGAAATCAATAAAAAAATATTTGAAAAAGACCCCAACAACATAGCTTTCTTATCCTTCAGAGAGAATTGGTCTAAGCTGCTTGCTCAACACTACCTCTCAGGGCTTCCCATTGGGATATGTTATGCACTTAGAAAACATTTTTATTATCTAAACTTCATTCTGCTTTATATTTAAAAATAATAATTTAAGACAAATATTTTTGTTAAAATATAATATAGACAATTTGTTAAAAGGGGGGCACCGAGGGGCTTGAGATGGGAGATGGCTGTGTACCATGGTTAGATTTATATTTTTAGAAAGACCAATCAACTGCTTCAATTTCTTCCATAGTTACCAGACTATTGAGACTTTTAGAATCTTTCTGAATGAGTTTTGGAAGGTTGTATTTTTCTAGGAATATGTCCATTTCCTCTAGGTTGTGCAGTTTGTTAGAATAGAGTTGTTCATAGTATTTTTTTTTTACAATCCTTTGTATTTCTATGGGGTCTGTTGTTATTTCACCTCTTTCATTTCTGATTTTGTTTTTTTGAGTCCTCTCTCTTTGCTTCTTGGTGAGCCTGGCTAGAGGTTCATCAATCTTGTTTATCCTTTCAAAGAATCAGCTCTTGGTTTTGCTGATCCTTTGCATTGTTTTCTTGGTCTTTATGTCATTCATTTATGTTCTGATCTTTATTATTTCCTTCCTTCTGCTTACACTGGGCTTTTCTTGTTGATCTGTTTCTAATTCTTTGAGTTGTTAATTTAGATGATTTATTACCTTTTTTTCTTGTTTTTTTTTGATAGGTCTGTAGAGCTATAAACTTTCCTCTCAGGACTGCTTTCATTGTGTCACATAGCATTTGCATTGTTGTGTTTTTATTGTCATTGGTCTCCAGGATGTTTTTAATTTCTTCTTTGATCTCATTGATAACACAGTCATTGTTTAATAGCATGCTATTCAGCTTCCAAGTGTTTAAATTTTTTGGATTGTTTTTATTGTAGTTTCTTTTTATTATTATGCCATTGTGTTTTGAGAAGATGCTTGATAAGATTTCAATCTTCTTGAATTTGGGGAGACTTTGTCTGTGACCCTATATATGATCTATGTTTGAAAATGTCCTATGTGCACTTGAGAAAAACATATATTCAGTAGCTTTGGGGTGAAATGTTCTGAAGATGTCAATTAAGTCCATCTGCTCTAGTGAGTCATTTAGGATTGCTGTTTCTTTGCTGATTTTTGGTCTACAGGATTTATCCAGTGATGTCAGTGGTATATTAAAGTCCTCTACTCTGATTATATTGTTGTTGATCTCTCCCTTGATATCTTCCAGGAGTTTTGTGTTTTTTTTTTAATGTATTTGGTGCTCCTGCATTGGGTGCATATATGTTTATCAGGATTATATCCTCTTGTTGTATTGATCTCTTTAGTATTATGATGTGGCCTTTTTTATATCTCATTATGACCTTCATTTTGAGGTCTATTTTGTCAGATATAACTAGTGCTACTCCACCTTTTTTTTTCATTTCCATTTGCCTGGAAGATATTTTTCTATCCCTTTACTTTTAGTCTATGTGAGTCCCTTGTTCTGAGATGGGTCTATTGTAGACAGCATATATATAGGTCATGTTTTTTTTTATCCATTAAGCCACTCAATGTCTTTTGATTGGAACCTTTAGTAAATTTACATTTAAAGTTATTATTTGATGGGTACTTGTTTGTAGTCATTTTTATTTTATTGTCCCTGTGTTCTTTCTTATAAGTTTATTTCTTCTTTTTACGCCAGTCCATTTCGTATTTCTTGCATTGCTGGCTTGGTGGTGATAAACTCTCTTAGACTTTTTTTTTCTGTCTGTGAAGCTCCTTATTCCCCTTCAATTTTGAATGATAGTCTTGCTGAATAGAGTATTCTTGAATTAAGTCCCTTGCTTTACATCACTTTGTAAACTTTCTTCCATTCTTTTTGGCCTTATGTGTTTTTGTTGAGAAATCATTTGATAATCTAATGGGAGATTCCTTGTATGTAGCTTTCTGTCTCACTCTTCCAGCCTTTAAGATTCTCTCATTGTTCTGAACATTTGCCATCATAATTATAATGTGTCTTGGTGTGGTTCTTTTGGGGTTCATCTTGTTTGGGATTCTCTGTGCTTTTGTGACTTTTTTCTTCATCAGAGAAGTTTTCTGATATTATATCTTCAAATAGGTTTTCTAAACCTTGTTCCTCTTCCTGTTGTTATGGCACCCCTGTTATTTGTATGTTGCTTAATTTTATGTGGTACCATAGCTCCCTTAGTCTCTCCTCCTGTCCTTTAATTTTTCTTTCTCCAATTACAGTTCAGTTTGGGTGTGTTTTGCTTCCTTGTCTTTTAATTTGCTAATTCGGTCCTCTGCTTCTCCTGGTCTACTGTTAAAACTTTCCATGGTGTTTTTTTTTATTGAAACTATGTCACTGTTCATTTCTCCTTAATTCTTATATAAGTTGTTGATTTTTTCATCCATCCAGTTTATATAAACTGTATCACTCTTATTCTGAGTTCTTTTTGTGACATATTGCATTCCTCTGTTTCACTTAGCTACCTTTCTGGCGATTCCTCCTTTTCTGTCCTTTGGGATTTCTTTGTCTACTCATTTTTTATCTTACTGACAGATTCAGATGTTGAGTCATGCAAGGGCTGTTCCTTGGTTGGAAGTGGCTCCTGAGTCTGTGGTTGCTCTTCAAGCGGTCACAGCAACAGCTGTTCCTCAGTTGGCAGTGGCTCCATGGGTGGGTGCTATTCATAGCAGTGGTGGCTCCTCTAGCTGGTGGGAAGAGACTGCTAGCACAGCTGCTGCTCCTCGGACAGGGGTGGGCTGATCACATGGCTGCTGCTCCTCAGATGAGGGAATGCTGCTTGCGCAGCTACTGCTCCTCAGATGGGAGTGAGCTGCACGTGCGGCTGCTGCTCCTCAGACAGGGATGGGCTGCTCACCCAGCTGCTCATCAGACAGTTGTGAGCTGCATGTGGCTGCTCCTCCTCGGAATGGTGTGGGCTGCACAGGGCTATCACTCCTCAGACTCGGGTGGTCTGCTTGTCTGGCTGCTGCTCCTCAGATGGGGCAGACTGCTCATGCGGCTGCTGCTCTTTGGTTGGTGGCAGGCTGCTTGTGTGATTGCTATTTCTCAGATGGGGGAGATGGCCACTCACACAGCTGCTGCTCCTTGGATAGTGCCAGGCCACATGAGGCTGCTGATCTTTGGTCTGGGGTGGGCTGCTGCTTTTTGGACAGGAGCAGGCTGCTCACATGTCTGTTGCTCATGTGATCGCAGTGCCCTGGGCTTTCTCCAGGGGTCTTCTGCTCTTCCCAGCTGTCTCCTTCACCCAATTTGGAGTAGATGTTACTCATTTCAGCTGCTCATTCTGTTTGCTACAGAACAAGGCTCAGGACACATTTGTCTATTCCACCACCATTTTGTCCAGCAGGAGATAATTCTTGATGATATATAGATTCTTCCCATGCTGCTATTGAAATCCAGCTGAGAAAGAATGAGTCATTTTAAATACTCTTGTTATTATTTTTTGGGGGAGGGGTTCTTTTTAAAACAAAGTATCTTGATTTCTTTAAAGGCATTGAGAAAGTTGTGCATGTACTTTTGGGAGATTTAGTGAAACCTAGAACAAGTGATTTTCTTTGCCTGAACATAGTGAGCTTAACTGCATATACTGTGAAATGGCTCAGTGTCAACCTAAATAAAAATTCCTAAGAATATCAGGTCTCTGACATTAATCTTTGCCTATTAGAATTTTTGGTGAGAAAAAAATTTATGTTTCTTACTGTCTAATCTGTGTGTTTTTTTGTTTTTTTTTTTGAGGTCTGGCTAATATTAGTTGAGCTTGATTAAATTTGGCTCTAAGCTCAGGCGTCTTACTGTTTATATTAAAAACAGTAATATAAACATTTACTAAAAGTACTTACCAAAAGATGTCAGAGTCAATATTATTTAATAAGAACCAAAATATAGTGGTTAAAAAGAGAATCTAATGTAATTTTACATGTCATCAATAGATATGAATCCATTCTTCTGAGAACCAGGTTCTAGATGATAATTGAACATGCATGTCTTTAGCTCTTCCATTTGTGTGGAATTCCTCCAAGTTCCACACAAATACTACAGGGGTTCCTGAGCGAATCTCTGATAGGCATCATAGCAGTGAGGAGAGTCCAGCATTTTTCTGTTGTTCCTGTTCCATGTTTTCTGGAGAGTCTATCCTATAGTATTGAAGCCCTCTTCTGTTCTCTCTCTTCTTGAAATGTAGCTCTTTAGAACTCAACTCCAGCATAACTCTAGTGTTTTGCTTCATGTATATCCCACATGAAGAAAACACTCCATCTCCTTGGCTACATGGACTAAAAACAAAATTACCTCATGTTCTAGTGCCTTGGGGATTATAGCTTCCTACACAACATAGTAACTCAGGTTTGAAGACAATCAAAAACATTTGATGGATGGCAGATAGTTGTCTTAAAAACTCTGGTGCTGGCTTCTGTACTTGCATAACACTTCATGTGACCATACTTTTCTTCAAAATATTTCATGCACATCTATTAATCATGAATGCCCCCTCAAACATGGCTAGGAAACCTGAATTCTATGGTACTTATCACTAAGACTCAAACTAGGACTCCCCATTGGGCTCAGCCATAATGGATTTAAATCTGAGCTTCAGCCATTTCTTAATTGCCTCACCTTGGCAAAGCTGATTTATCTTTCAAAGCCTCAACTCTCTTATCTGTAAAATGGGGATACCAGCATCTACTTAAAAGATAGTAAATGAATTTTCATGATGAATAAATGAGATGATATACAGAAAGTATTTAGCACAATACAGGGAACAAAAAAGTTATCAATGGATGGTAACTGCTATTATTATTTCAACTAGGGGCCTGGTGCACAAAATTCGTGCACTGGGGTTGGGGAGGGTCCCTCAGCCCAGCCTGCACCCTCTCACATACTGGGAGCCCTCAGAGGATGTCCTACTGAGGCGACTGGGCTGATCAGGGGAAGGCACCAGCCCCATCACCCTGCTGCTGCAGCCACTGCCAGTCACCGCAGCCACCAACGTGTTTTCATCAACATGGACTCCAGTCCCTTCACCATAAAAAAATGACAACTTTCTTTAGGCATTTTCAAGATGTATCTTTCATAGGATATGACATTTCTTTCTTTTTTTATCCTCACCTGAGGATATGTTTCCATTGATTTTTAGAGAATGTGGAAGGGAAAGACAGAGAGGAACATCAAAGTGAGAGGAACACTTTGATTGGTTGCCTCCTTCATGAACCCTGACCTGGGCCCCAGCCAAGGAGGAGTCTGGAACCTAGTTACATGTCCTCGATCAAAATCGAACTGAACCCTGCAGTCAGCAAGCCTCAGCATTATCCACTAAGCCAAACCAGCTAGGGCAGGATATGACATTCCTTAACCCTCCAGCAGCGGACCTTGCTTTTTTTCTCCAGGAGTGTGGTGGAAAAATCCTAGATCACCTATTTGGATTCTTAAACCCAAGTTACTAAGAATATTAGTAACAAACAGAGAGCTTAGCCAATGAACATTCAGAAAAGGTATTTTCTTTGTAGTTCACACTGATCTCTGGTTCCAACCCTGCCAAGGCCTAAAGCCTCAGGGCTTGGGCAGGGACCCTTCTGCTCCATCTGATCGCCCAGCTCTGCCTCTGCCAGACCTATAGCCTCAGGACCTGGACACGGGCCCCCAGCTCCCTCCAGTTGCCCAGCTCCACCCCTGCCCAGGCCCCAACACTCTGGCCCAGGCTTGGGACCTGGCCAGGAGACCCCCAGCTTCCTACAATCACCTGATCACCTGGCTCTGTCTTTGCCCAGGAGCCCCCTGACTCTGGCCCTTTCCAGGTTGCTCAGGACCCATGGAAGGCCTACCCCAGGGTGACTTGGGTGGCTGAGAAAGTTCTCAGGACCCAGGCTGCTGGGTGCCTACGTATGCAAATTAATTTCCACCTTTGTTGGGTTAATTTGCATACTCACTCTGATTAGCTGTGGACATAGCAGAGGTATGGTCAATTTACATGTTTGTCTATTATTAGGTATGATAATTACTATTATGCATTCATAGGTTATTCTGCATGCATTGACCATTGAGGAGTCTGTGATGACCTCAAAAATATTCACATCTAGGGCTATCTTTCTATAGGATGATGCCTGTATCAACCATTCAGAAGTCTTTGCTAGTAGATGTTTAGGCTATGTGTTATTTTATAGTCTTTAGAGCTAATATCATAGAAACAATGGACTATTTTACATAATCCAATTGAACCAGATGTAAATGATAGTGTTTAACTTGCAGTTCAGAGCATACAGTTTCATGTAAGTTTATTATGCTTCGCAAAGCAATTTTTATTCATAGTATGAGGAAAATGATCTCTAGCTACCTTCACCAAATCAAACTTAATTTATTCCTGAAGTTTAGTGATCAAAGTATCTTAAAAACTGAAATAATAAGTTTGTGGAGCAATATTAAGCATAGAAATATTTTTGAACAAAGCACTTAAAAAACCTGTTTTCATTTCATTAGAACTATACTTTTGAGGAGAAAAGTATTACTCTGAAGATAGCCATTTCTCTATTTCTTCTGTTGGTCAGTAAAGACCATACCACATTGTCTAGAGTCACTTAGGAAGCTTCATAAGATAGAAAAGGTCTATAAGAGGACAACCTTGAAATATGTGTCCCAACTGAGGGATCTGAGCACTTTCTTAAATAGCCCAAGTAGAGATACTGTTTTTATATGTTAGTGATGGATATTATTGTAGCTGCGGATGGTAGGTTCTTCATAGAAGTATAGAAATCATGGGGGGAAATTATTCATAGTTTAATTTGTCTAAAAATGGAATGAATTGCATCACAAACTAATGCCCTTTGGACTTCAAAGGAAACTTCCAGTTGCATTTTTGTGTGTATGTGTATGTATTAGGAAACAAATCTAGTCAGGTTGAGTGATCTCCAGTTTCTTTTAGGAAATATCAGAGATAGAACTAAGACCAAAGTCCCTAACCTTCTGTCTCATCCTCCTCACAACTAACCTACTCCTTTGCCCTGGAAGTTCAGGGCAAAGGCAGTTACTTAATTATTCACTACAGAAGTTTCCTCAAATTCTATACTGAAGATCCCGCTTATTCCCCAAAAGCCTCATGAATATGATTTTTTACTTTTGGTTTAATTATTTTTATTCTAAATATATTTATTTAACATTTTTGTTTTATACCCAGTTAATGATATAAATCCAGCGATCATTCACTTGGATGTCAAGCGATATCATATTCCTAAGGCTGGCTTTCAATTTCTCATGCAGAAAATTAGTAATTATGCTTTATTTTTTATATCAGTGAAAATCTACAAGATGGATGTCATTCTAGAATAAACACAGTGTGTTTATTTTTAAACGTTTTAAAGATATATCTAATTGATTGTGTTTGGGGATAGTCCCATGTAAAAAGTTTTTAATACCCTATATGGTTGGCAGCATCAAAGGTGGCCCTCACGGATCCTCTGAGCTGTCCTTATAGTTCTAGTTATATCTAGAAGGGGAGGTCAAGTTATAACTGACTCCATATTTGTACTGGCTAGACCAGAGAAGCCCCCCCACTAAATTGAACAGTAGAGATAAGACTTATTTTGGGCTAAGAAAGAAAAATAGTTGTGGACAAGTTGTTCTTTACTCCCTGTGCTTCTTGCTGTTTAAGTCAGTTAGTCTCTGCCTTCAACTTAAGCAAACAACTTTGTGTTTTGAAATAGCTTTTGTGAGGGACAATAAAAATGCAATGGAGTTTGGAAGGAATAAATATCTTTTGACTACTAGCCCACTGAGCACTTACAATATTCCCCAAGTATTCCTGAAAACTATTCCCATCAATGAATGAGGAAATAAAAGCCAAAAAATGAGCCAAAAACGTAGGTAACTTGAATAAGGTTCCAGTATCGTTGCAGATAAAACAAAGGACCATTGCTTATACTTTCAAAGTCCTCTTGGAGCCTTGTCTGGTGGGTCCACCCAAAGTTGTTCTCTAAGGCAGGGGTTGGCAAACTATGGCCTGTCAGCCAAACCTGGCTGGTGGAATGTTTTTATAACTAAAGTTTTATTGGAACATGGCCCTGTTTTTTGCTTATGTATTGTTTATGATTCCTCTTATACTACAGTAATACTGCTGAGTAGATGCAACAGACACCCATTTGGCCCACAAAGTCTCACATAGTTTCTGTCCGGCATTTTACAGAAAAGTTTGTGGGCCTTTATTTGAATTACTGTTTCCTACAAATTAGGGTCTAGACTTTAAGTTATTTGTTTACTCAGAGCTTTGTTTGACAGAAATGTAAATGGTTGTGTCATTAAAATAAATAACTAAATAGATATCCCAAAATTTCAGTCTTTTTACCTGTCAGACACTAACCAGTTTTGCATCTAACATAGCAATATTATTTCAGCATTCATTCCTTATCTGTCTTTCAAAAAATTGTGCTGGTTCCTTCATTAGTGAATTAAATAAATTTTGACTCATGCTCACAATATATTTGTTTCAGATCAGGTTTCTTAAGTTTGTGAAAATTATACTTTGACATAAGCAGACCAGTAATTGGGGAAAAAATAAGGTATCTGATTTAAAAACCCATTTTAATTCTGCTTCCTCCTCATTTATGGAAGTTAAAAGACATGTTGATGAGCCCTTTCACCGTGATGTTAAGTTGGTAGAGCCAGAGATCATAAAGATTGTTTCCCCTTCACTTAAGTTGAGTTACTTGGGCAAGAGATCTTATGTAAGTCTAATAAACACATCTTAACAAATAGCTGCATTCAATGATGATGAAAAAGAAATTTCATTTCAGGCCTCAGCAAGCAGAAATCTATTTGGAAGACAAATCAAATGGCTCAGCTCTTTCTTGTTTTTGTTGTTTAATTTTCCATACTCAGAACACTACCAGCATCTACAGTCTCCAGGGTTCAACTGGATGAGAAAAAAAGCCTCTTGCCAGAAGATGGCTTGTGCAAGCTACTTACTGAAAAAAGGAAGGAGCTTGGATAACAGCATACCAAGCAGTCTAATAGTCAAGGCTCTTATTTAATCGACCTTTGACTGACATCAAGTGAAATATAGTTGTTTTCTTCTGTAAAATCGGGATTATAATCTTATATTGCAGACATGTGAGAAATTGAAGAATACATTTAAAATGTCTACAGTTTAGTAGACTTGCAGTCAATGCAACCACTACAAATTCATTCCTCCTACCTCCTATTATTGTATCCCATCAAGTATATACCATGTTTTTATTCCATTAGTGGGAGAGTAAACATAAATTTAGTAGGTCTAAGATATACTTGAAAAGAGGATCTGGATGCAGTCTATAGTTTCTCCTATTCTTCCAGGAAAGTCTCTTAGGCTATAGTATTTTTGTTCTATCAATTCTAAGATATTATTCACATTTTAGCATATTGATGGCTAACATGATTTTTTCTAGATGTGTTCTAAGCTTCATTACAAAAATTCTGTCATTCGCCCCTTTCATCTATGGGGTGAATTTTTATTTTCTCTGTTGGCAAGCACCTACCTATTAGAATTGTTATTCCCAAGCAATCCATTACATTAAAATGCTTTCAAATCATCCACAAATCTTTAGCACATTCTCACATGTTTTTCTAAAATGAGAAAGTCCCCTAAAAATCTCTTCTCTTCTTACTGGGCCATTTTCCTACATATTTTGTTGACTCTTCAGTTGCTGAAAGTACTCTCTCATGCCTACTTTCTGCTGACAGAAACTGGCAGCCCCCATAATGAGCAGTGGTTTACATATTCTTCCTATTTTCCATTGCTGCTTTTCTGTCAAACGCTCTGTGCTAATATATATCCCACTCTAGAACATGGTCTCTAACCCACTCCACAGGAGACAACAGTCTCAGAGATGCCTTTAAAGGGCATGCCCACAAGGCCTTATGAAGTGAAACCACCTAGAATGCATATTCTCATTGGTTGAGTGGTTTTTACCCTCCAAAAGCTCTTGAACTTTGTAAAATCTACATTCCAGGAATGTGGATCCTAAAATTTGTAAAATCTACATTCCAGGAAGAATACTTGTGAATTCCTTGTTAAAAACTACTCAGTGAAATTGTTTCTTTTTGCCGAGACCGGTTTGGCTCAGTGGATAGAGCGTCCGACTGGGGACTGAAGGGTCCCGAGTTCGATTCCGGCAAGGGCATGTACCTTGGCTGCGGGCACGTCCCCAGTAGGGGGCGTGCAAGAGGCAGCTGATCGATGTCTCTCTCTCATCGATGTTTCTGACTTTCTGTCTCTCTCCCTTCTGCTCTGTAAAAAATCAATAAAATATATTTAAAAAAAAAGAAATTGTTTCTTTTTTATTGGGGTGTAATTGAAAGATAACATTATATTAGTTTCAGGTGTACAACGTAATGATTAGATATTTGTTTATATTGCAAAATGATCACCACAATAAGTCAGCCTAATTAATATCCATCACCACACATAGTTATAATTTGTTTTCTTGTCATGAGAACTTTTAAGAGCTAGTCTCCAAGGCTCTTTCAAATATGCAATACAATATTACCAGTGATAGTTGTCATGGTATACATTACATCACAATGACTTACTTTATAGCTGGCCTTTCTAGCTTTTGCCCCATTCACCAATTTCACCATCCCCACCCTTTACCTCGGCAACCACCAATTTGTTCTGTTTCTATGAGTTCTTTTTTTCCCACTTGTTTATTTTTTAGTTTCCACATATAAGTGACATCATACAGTAATTTCTTTTTGTCTGGTTTATTTAACTTAGCATAATGTCCTCAAGGTCCATCCATGTTGCCACAAATGACAAGATTTCACTCTTTTTTATGGGTGCATAAAAAGCTATTGTGTGTGTGTGTGTGTGTGTGTGTGTGTGTGTGTGTGTGAGAGAGAGAGAGAGAGAGAGAGAGAGAGATTTTCTTTTTCCACTTATCTGTGGACACTTAAGTTGTGTCCTTATCTTGGCTATTATAAATAATGCTGCATTGAACATGAATATTGATATCTTCAAGATACCGATTTGAACTTTCTTTTTATATATATATGGAACATCAAGATTTCTGGGTCATATGGTAGTTCTAATTTTAATTTTTTGAGGAACCTCCATACTGCTTTCCATATTGGTTGCACCAATTTATATTTTTAAATGTTTCTTAGCGGAGGAAAAGATCTAAATTTTCTTGATTATAAGCTGGTTTTTTAACACATGTGATTTTATTTTATCCCCCCAAACTCTGAGAGATAATTTATTAATGTTTCACTTAGTAGGTGAAGAAATAGAAACAATCCCTGATATGTTTTTTTAAGAGAGCTTAAAAAAACATATCAGGGATTCTGGCTAGTAGGAGGCAGAGCAGGCTGCAGTACAAAGTTGATGTTTTTTCTATATTTTAGGACATTGCTTTTCAAGTTTTAGTGTGCATAAAAGTCACTTGATAACTTGTTAGAATACATATTTCTGGGTCTCAATCCCAAAGTTTCTGTTTGAATGGGTCTGAAGTAAATATTTGCTACCCAGTATTTTGACAATGCTGTTCTGTAGATCACACTCTGAGATGAACGGTTTTAACAAATGCACATTCAGTAATCTGATAGGTAACCCTGGACAGTGTGTTTCAGTTGGTTGAGCATCATCCTGTGCACCACAAGGTCACTGGTTTGGTTCTTGGTCAGGACACACGCTCAGGTTTCAGGCTTGATCCCCAATCCCAGTCGGGGTACATGCAGAAGGCAGCAAACCAAAGTTTTTTTTCTCTCTTTCTGAAATCAATAAAACATATTTAAAAATAATCTGGTAGATGTCCTCCACATATATCAGAAGTGAATTTTTCTTAACTTCTTAATCTGAGTTATATTTGGTTATAAATTCAGTATACCCATTATGGGATATGGATTTTGTCCAGTAACTTGATGTAATGTTAATAACAGTATTTTAGAGCTTGTAAGGACTTTAAGGACTGTCTCATTCAACCTCTTCATGTTACAAATGAGAAAATATGACTTGCTCAAATTTACTGGAGAAATAAATTTTCAGGCTCAGTAAAATTGATGGTTATTGAACTCAGCCATTCCTGGCCAACTGAATTGTTTAAAAACCAGAGCAGAATAATTTGGACCAGTTTGTGATTAGAGCCCACCTTCCTATAGTTTCAGAAAACAGATGTTTATAAATCCATCATTTTCACTTATATACCAAGTAGAGAGTGTATGTGGCCTGGGATGGCAATTCTTTCAGAATTTGGTCATGGAATCTCTCTGATTAGTATGTGTAGGAAGAAGTATGTGCATCCATACAAGCCATAGGGTGTTTTATTGTGTTTATCCTGAACCTGGTCCAGAGATCCTGACTCAGTAAAAAATTTCCATCACAGGTTGCTTTAAAGTAACCCTGATCTAGACTTAGTTTTACACTTGTCCCTAGTTCCTTAGTCTTTGTTTGTTTGTTTTTACTTAGATCTTCTAAACTATATATAAGCAGGTCAAGCTAATCTGTTCATATTTCTTTTTTTATACATATGGTATAAGGAACTTTTTAAAATGAATGAGCTCATTTTAATATGGTTTGCTCTCATCAATTGCAAAAGCTCTCTTCTGGATGTTTGAGGAGTAGTGGGGCAGAACTGAGCAATAGAAGGAGATTGAGTCTAATTAAAGGGCTAACAAGGCTCATTTTCAAATGCCTAAAACTGGAGTAATGGCTTGGAGTGGAGTATTTTTTTCTGGGATGCCAGAAATCCTTATGGATGGGAAGGATATTTTAGGTCTTCCTTGATCATATGAATAAATAGAGAAATGAAACATAAGTTTGCAACTGGATAGAAAATTTATATCCAGAGTCAAATTATCATTATAAGAAAGTCTCTAATAAATCTTTGAGTGGCAGCTTCAAGCAGAACTAAGAAATAAGAGCTTAGAGGTGAAAAGGACAGTTGCTTTACTGTACAGCTTCTACTTATATTTTTACTACATGAATACATTACTTTTTCTAATAAAATAATATCAAAATTTTGTTTTCACAGACATGTAAGCACAGTTAAAATTGTATGTGATAAGGGACTAAACACAGTTAACTCCAAAGAGACATTATTGGTCATACATGAAAATGAAACTGCTCAGAGGAATACTCTTAGCCCTCCAAATGTTCATAGCATCTTAAAAATTGCCTCATGAGAACACATTACTTACAAAGATAATCAAACTCAGAACATGTATGAAGGTCCTATGTTTGACACTGAAAGGTATAGAAATATTTTTAAATATATCACTGATCAGCTGCCTCTTGCATGCCCCACACTGGGAACTGAATCCATAACCAGGGCATGTGCCCTGATCAGGGGTTGAACCATGGCCTCCTAATTCATAGGCTGATGCTCAATCACTGAGCAATGCTGGCCGAGCACCAGCTCTATTTTATACTAGAGGCCCGATGCACAAAATTAGTACAAGAGTAGGCCTTCCTTCCCCCTGCTGCTGGCACTAGCTTCTCTCTGGCAGCTGGGATTTGGGCTTCCCTCAAAACCCTGGCTTCGTCCAGAAGGTCGTTCAGTCTAATTATCATGTTATGATTTTATTATTATAGATAAGTAGTTCAGAGATCAAGGCAATATCAGATAGCTAAAGACTGATAGAACTAGCACTGTCTGATTTCAAAGCCTGGTTTGCTTGCCCTTCATAACAATATAGCCCATCTCTACACTGTTTTTAACTTTGAAAACTGAATTTTCAAAGGCATCAGAAGTTATGAAAAAGGAATGGAGAACCTTATCACTAAGTAACCTCTACTATACTTTCCATGATTCAATCCATCTAATCCTCTAAACCTTCATTAGTCCTATTTTCCAACCTCCATATCTCTCCCCTTTCCTTTCTTCCTCCCCCCAAATGTCTTCTATTGAAAAGAGAATTACTCTCTGACTGCTCTATAGTGTCACTTTTTATAAATCCAATGTATTTTCAGTTTTGTATCATTGGTTTATTTATTTATCCTAATCTTAACATAAATACTTCATTTAACTCAACTATAATCCCAACTGTAAGCCAAACACTAAACTAGTCCTAATTTAAATCTAATTCTAATTCCAACACTAATTCTCACATAAACCTATTATTAGGTCTAGTCCTAACTCTGACACTAAAGCTCTTACTAACCATAAAGCTAGCAAAGTAATAACACTGATCTTAAATACAACATTAATCCAAATGAAAGTTAACACAACACTAATCCTACATCTAAAGTTAACCCTCAAATTAAAGATAAGCAGAGATCTATTTCTAATTTACAGTCTAAACTTAACCCTTACCTTAACCCTAAGTCTAACCATAAACCTAACCCCAACTTTCTGAAATTATTGAAACTTTCTTAATGGCCCTGTATAAGACCAATCTTTGTACATTTCCCATGTAGTTTAAAAGGAATGTGTATTTTGTAATTGTTGGGTGCTGTTTTCCACACATAGTCATAAAATGGTCATGTTTGTTAAACAAATTATTCAAATCTCTCTTAATTTTTTTTCTGATTTTTCTAAGAAAATTTTGTTAGGAATTAGTTAAAATTGCCTAAAGATGATTTTAATCCTGTAGTGTCCATTTATTCCATTTTTGGTAAAAATTCGCTTATTTGAAATTCCTTAATTTTCAGTCACCATATGTGAGTTTGTGTGTGTGTGTGTGCGTGTGTGTGTTGTGTGTTGTGTGTGTGTGTGTGTGTGTGTGTGTGTGTGTGTGTGTGGCAGCATAGCAGAAGAAGGAAGAGTTGCTCACTCTCTTGGAACCTTAAACCACCATGTGAACAAGCATGGGCTAGCCAAATGAATGATGAGACATTGTAAAGCAAAGCTAAGTCTATCCATGACCACCCAGGCTGTAATCCACCATCCCACAGTAAGAAAGCCCAGCCAAAGAATTGCCTTCCCAACACATAGCTGACTGTGCAGGCATAAAAAACCCAGGTGAGGGCAGCCCAAACTCTTACCCATTCAAGAGCAATGCTAAACATTTATGATTTTTAACCACAAAATTCTGTGATTATGATGCAGGACTAGGTAATTAATACAACATTCATACTTTAACAGAATTCATGGGTAAGCAAGTTCTACACAAATGTATTTACAGTTTCAACATTTCTTGTTTAACATTGTGTACATCAATGTTTGGACTTTTAGTTATTTCATTACAAAAATTTGAGAGCATTTGACCATTCAGTTCAGAAAACAACCAGCCATCCCGTTGCCAACTTCTATTCAAAGTTCTAACTTTAAAAGAAATCCTATCTCATGGTGAAGTTGAAGGCTATTTCCTCCAGATCTCAACATTTTAAAAAATGGGTTTTAAATCTCAGCTTTCACCTGTGTCATATTCAAATATTGCACATGTTCTCTTGGGACTAATTTCTCCCTTTCAAACTCATGAAATACTTTCACAATTCAGGGACCACATGCCTTATTGTGTGGTAGTTACATTTTAAAATATGTGTTAATAATAAATACTAATAAAAGAAGAAAAAGAAACTAAGCTAAACATTTGATGTCACTAAAAATTGTTTTCATTTCTTATAAATACTCTTAGCACAATAAATCAAGCAAACATTTCCACCATAAGTACATTTATTATTTCCACATGGGGTGTGTACATGTAGTATGTGTAATTAAGTTTGCTTTCAAATTAGAAATGCTTTAAATCTCACACAGAGTCATTTATTTTTCATCAGGGGGTCCTGCCAGCCAGGATTTTCTCACAGAAACTGGAGAGACCCAAAGCAACGCTATCTCTGTGCTCCTTGGAGAATTAAGGTCATGTGTTGGTACTTTCATACTTCTTAAAAACAACAAAACAAAACATGAAGAAATGCATATGCCTGATTTGTTGGGTTTCCATGTCCTTGCCCATCCATCTTTCATTCTTTCTATTTCCCATTGCCTTAGTTTTTGAAGGATACTGTTTTCACCTCCTTGGTGTTTTATCCACCTAGAAACTATCTCTGCAAGATTCCTTTAAACAAAGCATTTGTGGGCCTTACCAGGACAAATGGCATTGCCTCCTGTTCCTGTTCCCAGGTGAGTAAATCTAAGGATCATCACTGTAGTCACATGGAACACAAATTTCATAGTACATAAGCTCCATTCAAGCACTTTCTTTGTGACCATGGAGTTATTCAACCTAATCTTATCTGTCAAAGGTGGTAATAATGCCTTCAAGGCAGGATTATTCTGAGAATGCAACATAATATTTTTAAAAGAATAGTAGAACTTAATAGAATGTAATTGTTTTTATTAGCATTAATACTGGCAAAGTAGGGAAAAAAAACCACCTTTTTTAAGAGTAAATATATAAAAAAAGATATAAATCGCCTAAGCTATACTTTGAAACCTGTTTACTAAGTTGGCTAACACTGTGTCTAAGAAAAGAAAATGCATTGTAGAGACCATACACTTGGGATTCTGAGAAAACTTTACCATTGCAAAAGTTCTCTCTTTAATGTCTTTACTAAGCTTTTCAACAGAAATGTCTGTTCTCCCCACCATTGTTTTTTATTTTTTATTTTATTCAGCAGTTGTATGTTTCCATTGCTCCACTGAACTTTCAAACATTAAGGTGCCATCCAAAATGTCAAGGCCAATGTATGTGTCTTATTTTCCTACCAAAAGACTCCATATTAGACAACTGACCATCACTATTTTTTATATTTTTATATTTTTAAATAATTTTTTATTGTTTAAAGTATTTCAAATAGTGTTTCCTCCTCCCCCCGCATTGACCTCTCCCCCGGCCTCCCTTACCCCCCAGCAGATGCCCTCACCTGCCCCCCCTTCCCCCGTGTCTTGTATCCATTGGTTATGTTTATATGCATGCATACAAGTCCTTCGGTTGATCTCTTACAGCTCCCCTCCTCGCCTGCCTTCCCACTGTAGTTTGACAGTCTGTTCAATGCTTCTTTGCCTCTGTATCTATTCCTCCCCCCATTTCTTTTCTTTCTTTCTTTTTTTAAAATATATTTTATTGATTTTTCACAGAGAGGAAGGGAGAGGGATAGAAAGTCAGAAACATGGATGGGAGAGAAACATCGATCAGCTGCCTCTTGCACACCTCCAACTGGGGATGTGCCCGCAGCCAAGGTACGTGCCCTTGACCGGAATCGAACCTGGGACCTTTCAGTCCGCAGGCCCACGCTCTATCCACTGAACCAAACCGGTTCAGCCCCCATTTCTTTTCTTTAGAAGAATCTTGCATCTGCATCCACTGCCGTGCGGTTCACCCCTGGAGGTGGAGCTCCCAGGATCCACGAGTCCACGGCTGGAGTAGTGGGACTTTGGCTGGAGTGGTCACCGGGTGGCTGTGCAGTTCCAAGGCCCATCTGGTTGTGATGTTGATGAGTTCCCCCAAAAAGGGCCCCTCTCCCTTTCAAAATGGCATGGGCTCTGCATTATGATCCTGCCTTCTGAGGAGTGTCCGCTGCGGTGGTAGGCTCTTCCTGTCAAGTAGAGCCCTTCTGCCAGTTCCTGCTGCTCCCAGGATAATCAACTTTCCCTCACTTACTCACATACACTCCACGTAGATCCACACACTCCCCTTTCATGCTCCTACTCGCTCACTACCTCTCCCTCACCTTCGTCCTGCCAGCTGCCATCTTCAGCACCTCTATTTTTCATATTTTAACCATTTTAAGTTTACAATTTAATGGCATTAAGTCCCTTTACTTTATTATGCAACTATCATCCCTATTTATCTCTAGAACGTTGTGTGTTTTTTCCCTGAAAGGGAAGAAAATGGTGACAGAATAGATGGACGTGTTCCGAGCCTTGTCCCGGAGCAGACAGAAAGAACTGCTGATGGTCACACGGGGAGTGTTTGGTGGCGAGTTGGGGGACAGTTATACTCCATAAGAAGGTGGGGGACTGCTGGACGGGCCTCCTCTGACCGATCATCCCCAAGTGCTGCTGGGTTCTCTTGCAGAGCCACCGACTCAGATGCAGACTGTGCCATCTAGAAGGAGAAAAGCCTGAAAATCTACAGCCGCAGCACCCACCGAACAGCTGAGAACCCCAGAACATCGGTCCCCAATTAACACAAACACTCAGCTTCAGAGGAGCTCTTCACTCCACCACAGAAAAGTCAGATTTTGCCTGGGATTAGGTTAGGTCTCTGCTCCCCACAGGGGAGAGAAATGCACACACAGAGGAAGCTGGAGGAATGCGGGAAGTCTGCACCTGAAAAAAATTCATGGCTGTTGGGGCTGGTGTGGTCCATGATTGTGGAAGGGAATCCTCAAAGTTAATAACAGAAGGGATCCCTAGAAAGCAGCCCATTTAGATCTGACAAAAAAGGACAGCCCAAAAATGTTGGGAGTGTGCTGCTGCTTAAACCCAAGGGCGGAAAGGGGACTGAGCAGACAGAACCGGAGAACTGGAGTTCACACACTTGCGTTTTTTCCTCTCGAAATCCTTGCTTCTCATTACTAAGCCCAGAGGAAAGGATCACCTAGTGGGGGTCACCCTGGGAGACTACAGGGGAGATTTGTTTTTCTGAAACCTGAGGATCAGAGCAGGAAGTCACTGTTAAAGAGCAAACTATGGGGCAGCCCAATCCCACAAATTGGTATTGAGTGCCACAGGACTATCAGGATCTTAGTTCAGGATAGAGAGGACCAATAGGCCTGGAGGTCAACACTGATACCCAGGTGCTGAATCACAAATTGACTCTTGTGTAACACAAATTAAGGAATAAGTTTCATTACTACTACTATTTTACCTTTTTTAAGTGTCATTTTATTTTCTCTTTATTCTACTTTAGGATAAGTGTTCTACAATATGTTTTCATCTTTCCTTTAGCATCTTTTTACTCTATCTCAACTCCACCTTTATGCTATCACTCTCTTGCTAACCTTTCCCCATTTGGTGTCCTGATTTCTTATGATTTTCCTGCTTTAGATTTTCCTTATTCTTTCTTTTTACCTCCTGTTAAAATTTCACCCTACTTATATATCTAATCTCCAACCCCCTGCTCCAATTCCATACACATGTCTCTCTTCTCAGTCTTCACTATCCTAAACTGTATTTCTCTCTGTCATTTTACTGTTGTTTGCTTGACTGTTGATTATATAAATTTTTATGCTTTTTTTGTGAGATTGTTTTGCTTATTCTTTTCTTTTTGTTTATTTTGTGTGTTTTTTTGTTTGTTTGTTTTTTTTATTCTATTTTCCCTCACCTCACTTGATATTAGTTGTTGTTTGTAGTTTGTATTAATCTCCAGATACTGGTTGCTGGCATTTGTTGGGATTAATGGCTGTCTTATTGGAGTTTTCTCCTCATATATATAGTTTGTTCCTATTTTCTTTCTTATTCTCTTCCCCCTCCCCCTTACTTTCTTTTTTTTCCCTTCTCCCAATTGCATCTTGGCATTCCTTTCTTTATTTATTTCTTTATTTTTTTTGTGTTTTCTTTCCCTCTCTCTTCTTTTTAACCTATCCCCTAATTTGACTTTCTCTGGTGATCACCTTTATTTCAGGTTATCAATATTGTGAATACATTCCTGTTCAGTGCTTGGTGCATTGCACCAGGTTGTCTTGTATTTTGTGCCTTTAAATCAATGCAGGAGATAGAGAACTACATAACCCGACATCTGGAGAAGAGAGACCATGGGGAGACAAAGAAATAGCCTGCATATGAAAGAAAAGCAGGCATCACCAAAAAAGGAAATAAATGACATGGAGGAAAGCAACCTGTCAGAGAAAGAATTCAGAGAAATGGTCATAAGGTGGCTGAAAAGAATCAAAGACAAATTTGACAGTATGAGTAAGTACCAAGAGGAAATGAAGAAGGCCCATGAAGAAATGAAAAATGACATTGCTGAAGTAAAGAACTCAATTGAAAGCATCAAGAGTATATTAGAAGAAGCAGAGGACTGCATCAGTAAGCTAGAAGACAAAGTAGGAAAAAATATCCAAGTAGAGCAGCTTCTGAAAAAAAATTAAAAAGCAGGAGGAGAGCCTAAGAGAACTTTGGGACAACATGAAACAAACAAAAAAACATCCACACAATAAGGCTTGCAGAAGGAGAGGAAACTGAGCAAGAATTAGAAAACATGTTTGAGGAAATAATGACAGAAAACTTCCCTGATATAGGAAAGAAAAACCCACACAAATCCAAGAAGCTCACCGAGTCCCAAGCAAAATGAACTGCAAAAGACCGATGCCAAGGCACATTATAAAATTGGCAAACACCAATGACAAAGTAAGAATCTTAAAAGCAGCCAGAGAAAGACAGAAAGTCACATACAAAGGATCCCCCACCACACTAGCCACTGATTTCTCAACAGAAACTCATCAGGTCAAAAGGGAATGGAATGAAATATACAAAGTCATGCAAAGGAAGGGGTCTGAATCTAAGAATACTGTACCCAGAAAGGCTATCAATCAAAACTGAAGGTGAAATCAGGAGCCTCATAGACAAAGAAGGACTAAGGGAATTTATTACCACTAAACCAACAGTGCAAGAATTGTTAAAGGATCTGGTGTAAAAAGAAATAGGAAGAGAAGAAGGAATACAGGGGTAAAGAATAAAAATGGTGACAAATAAGTACCTATCAATAATAACTTTAAATGTAAATGGATTAAATGCTCCAATCAAAAGACGTAGGGTAATCAAAGGGATAAGAAAACATGACCCATATATCTGCTGTCTACAAGAAATCCACCTCTGACAAAATGATGCGTACAGACTGAGGGTGAAAGGATGGAAAAAGGTTTTTCAGGTGAATGGAAAGAAAAAAAAGTTGGAGTAGCAATACTTATATCTGACAAATTAGATCTCAAAGTGAAGCACCTAACAAGAGATAAAGAAGGCCACTTCATAATACTAAAGGGAGCAATCCAACAAGAAGAAATAATACTGGTAAACATATATGCATTCAATACAGGAGCACCCAAATACATAAAAAAACAACTCCTGGAGGATATCAAGGGAAAAATTGACAACAATACAATCATAGCAAGAGACTTTAATACCCCACTATCACCATTGGACAAATCCTCTAAACAACAACAACAAACCAGCAAAGAAACATCAATCCTAAATGACTCACTAGACCAGATGGAATTAATCAACATCTTTAGATCATTTCAACCCAAAGCCTCAGAATATACATTCTTCTCAAGTGCCCCTGGGTCATTTTCAAAGATAGACCGTATGTTGGGTCATGGGGAAGTCTCTCCAAATTCAAGAAGATAGAAATCATATCAAGCATATTCTCAGATCACAGTGGGATAAAGCTGGAAATTAACTACAATAAAAACAACCCAAAGAAATCAAACACATGGAGAGTCAGGAGAGAACCAAGATGGCGGCACAGGTAAACACCTATTGTTCTGCCCCGCGCAACAATTCAAAAACTACAACAAAACAACAAAACAAACATCACCCAGAATCACCAGACAGCTGGCTGAGTGAAAACTCCACAAATAAAAGTAAAGGTGAGACACTGAGACTCAGAAGAGTGGCAGAGCGCAGCCTTGAAGATACGCCAGGAAACAGAGGTTAGGAGACGTGGCCGCGTGCACACGGGCTGTAAGGCTAGAGCAGCAACGCTGGCTGGATTTCTCCAAAGGGGAGGGCAGCGACGTCCCACTGCATGGATTCCCCAGTGCCAGGCGAGGTCCAAGGTCTGGGGGACGCACCCTGGAAGCCGGTTGCGGAAGAGGTCTCCTAGTCTGAGGAGAAACCGGGTTGCTTGGAAAAGCACTTAGCCCATGTAAAGAGTGCGACAGCACAGATGCGCAACTTGCTCCCTGGCGACTTGCCCCCTGAACCAGAAACCACCGGACTGCTTTGTTTTACATCCCTGGGTGAGACTTTGGGTGTGCAGACTCATTTGGGGAGAGGCAGAGTTGTCTGACAAGGGGTAGAGACTAGTGGCTTTCTCTTGGAGGTGTCTGCAACAATTGCCACCCAATAGAGACCCGCGCGCGAGCGCCGCATAGGACGTAGCTGATGCTGAGGCTGCCTGCTCAGCTCAGAGACTCCGCCCATCCAACCTGAACACAGTCTCCCTTCACAGCCAATTGGCCTGGAGGTCAAACCCTCTTAGGGCTAACAACAACAAGCTGGGCTTAAATTCAAAAATACTGTACAACCCATAAAGGATTGCAGTAAGAGTACCCACCTCAGGTAACTGGGGAGGCTGAACCACTGTCCCTTAGAGGTCATCTACCACATAAAGCAGCCACTATGCAGAGACATGGAAAGAAATCAGGTGTGAAAGAAATGGAGGAAAAAAGATGACTAGACATAGAGTTCAAAACCACGGGTATAAGGCTTTTCAAGAGGTTCCTAGAAAAGGTCGAGACCTATAAGGAAATAAGCAAGACCTACAAGGAAATGAACAAGACACTCAAGGATATGAAGGAGACTCTCAAGGATATGAAAAAGGACCAACCAGAAATTAAGCACGCATTGACTGAAATAAAAAATATTACACAAAGACCTAAAAGTACTCTAGAGCACCCCAAGAACCAAGTTAAAGACTTGAAATACAAAGAGGTAAAATCCACTCAGCTGAAAAAGCAAGAAACCAAAAGAATCCAAAAAATTGAAGATAGTGTAAGGGGCCTCTGGGACAACCTCAAGCATACCAACATCCTAATTATAGGGGTGACAGAAAAAGAGAGAGAGCAAGACAATGAAAACCTATTTGAAGAAATAGTGACCGTAAACTTCCCACACCTGGTGAAAGAAATTGACTTACGAGTCCAAGAAGCGCACCGAATCCCAATATACAGGAACCCTAAGAGGGCCACACCAAGTCACATCATAATTAAAATGCCAAGAGCAAAAGATAAAGAGAGAATATTAAAAGCAGGAAGAGAAAAACACTTAGTTACCTATAAGGGGGCACCCATACGATTGTCAGCGGATTTCTCAACAGAAACGATGCAGGCCAGATGGGAGTTGCAAGAAATATTCAAAGTGATGAATAGCAAGAATCTACAACCAAGATTACTCTATCCAGTAAAGCTATCATTCAGAACAGGAGATCAGATAAAGTGCTTTGCAGATAAGAAAAAGCTAAAGGAGTTCATCACCACCAAACCAATATTATACGAAATGCTGAAAGATATTCTTTAAGAAGAGGAAGAAGAAAAAGGTAAAAGTATAAATTATGAACAACAAATACACATCTATCAACAAATGAATACAAAAATCAAGTGAATTAATAATCTGATGAACTGGTAAATATAACAGAATCATGGTCATAGGGAATGGACTGACAATTCTTGGGGAGAAAAGGGTTGTGGGAAGTGCAGCAAGAGACTGGACAAAAATCTTGCAACAATGGGAGAGGACAGTGGGGAGGAGGAGGTGAAGGTGGAGGGTGGGATGGGTACAGGGTGGATGGGAGCTATAGGGGGATAAAAAGGGGGAACGATGTAATTAATAAACTGAAAAATAAAGATTAAAAAAAAAGAAATCAAACACATGGAGACTAAACAGCATGCTATTAAACAATGACTGGGTTACCAGAAAGATCAGGAAGAAATAGAAAACATCATGGCAACAAATGACAATGAAAACACAACAATCCAAAATCTATGGGACACAGCAGAAGCAGTTTTGAGAGGAAAGTTTGTAGCTCTACAAGCCTACTGCAGGAAAAAATAAGAAACAATGGTAAAAAATTATCTAACCCTACAACTCAAAGAGTTAGAAAGAGGGCAACAAAAAAAGCCCACTGTAAGCAGAAGGAAGGGAATAGTAAAGATCAGAGCAGAGATAAATGACATAGAGACCAAAGAAACAATACAAAAGATCAAGAAAACCAAGAGCTGGTTCTTTGAAAAGATAAACAAGATTGATGAACCTCTAGCCATACTCACCAAGAAACAATGAGAGAGTACCCTAATAAATAAAATCAGAAATGAAAGAAGTGAAATAACAACAGACTCCACTAAAAAACAAATGACTGTTAAAAAATACAATGAACAACTCTACACCAACAAACTGGACAACCTGAAAGAAATTGATATATTCCTAGAAAAATATAACCTTCCAAAACTCAATCATGAAGAATCTAAATAGCTCAGTAGACTAATAACTATGAAAGAAATTGAAGCAGTCATCAAAAAGCTTCCAGCAAACAAAAGCCCAAGGCCAGATGGCTTCACAGGTGAGTTTTACCAAACATTCAAGGAAGATCTAAAACCTATTCTCCTCAGACTATTCCAGAAAATTCAAGAGGAAGAAACACTTCCACACTGCTTCTATGAAGCTAGCATCACCTTAATACCAAAACCAAATAAAGACAACACAATGAAGGAAAATTACAGGCCAATATCCGTCATGAACATAGATGCCAAAATCCCCAACAAAATTCTAGCAAATCGGATCTAGCAGTACATCAGAAAGATCATACATTATGGTAAGATTTATCCCAGGAATGCAAGGATGGTACAATATCTGCAAATCAATAAATGTGATATTTCACATACACAAATTGATAGATAAAAATCACATAGTCATATCAATTGATGCAGAAAAAGCACTTGACAAAATCTAACACTCTTTCTTGATAAAAACTCTCAACAAGGTTGGAATAGAAGGATTATACCTCAACATAATACAAGTTATATATGATAAACCCACAGCTTACATCATACTCAATGAGCAAAAACTAAAACCATTTCCCCTAAGAACAGGAACAAGACAGGGTTGCTCACTCTCACCTCTCCTGTTTGACATAGTACTGGAAGTATTAGATATTGTAATAAGACAAGAAGAAGTAAAAGGCATCCAAATTGGGAAAGAAGAAGTAAAGTTGTCTTATTCACAGATGACAAGATATTGTACATAAACAACCCAAAACCAGAAAGACTCCATCAAAAAGCTAAATGACCTAATAAATGAGTTCAGTAATGTAGCAGGATACAAAATTAATGCCAAGAAATCTATGGAATTTCTATACATCAATAGTGAACTTACAGAAAGAGAGACTAAAAAAGCAATACCATTTACCATTGCACAAAAAAATTAATATACCTAGGAATAAACTTAACTCAGGAGGTAAAAGACCTGTTCGTGAAAAACTACAGGACAAGGAAAAAAGAGATAGATGAGGATGCAAACAGGTGGAAGAACATGCCATGTTCATGGATTGGGAGAATCAACATTATTAAAATGTTCTTACTACCCAAAGAAATCTATAAATTTGATGCACTTCCCATTAAAATACCAATGGCATATTTCACAGACCCAAAGAACTCTCCAAAAATTCATCTGGAATAAAAAAAAAAGACTCCAAATAGCCACAGCAATCCTGAGAAAAAAGCACAAAGTAGGTGATATCTCAATATCAAATTTCAAGCTGTATTACAAAGCCACTGTTCTCAAAATAGCCTGGTACTGGCACAAAAACAGAAATATAGACCAATGGAATAGAATAGAGTCCAGATATTGACTCAAACCACTATGCTCAATTAATATTTGACAAATGAGCCATGAACATACAATGGAGTCAAGATAGTCTCTTCAATAAATAGTGTTGAGAAAATTGGACAGATACATGCAAAAAAAATGAAACTAGACAACCAATTCAGAATGTGTTTTTTTTCATCTTGCAAAACAGAAATGATGTACACATTAACAATAACTCAATAACTTCTCTTTTTCCCCCTCTCTCAAGCCCCTGATAACCACTGTTCTCATTTCTGACTCTATTTTGGCCACTCTATAATTATGCAGTATTTGTCCTTTTGTGACTAGCTTGTTTCACTTAGCATAACATATTCAAGGGTCCTCCATATTGTAGCATATGTCAAAATTTCACTCCTTTTTAAGGCTAAATAATACTGCATTGTATGCATATACCATATTTGTTTCATCCATTCATATGTTGATGGACATTTGAGTTGTTTCTACCTTTTGGCTGTGTGATCAATGCTGCTATTAACTTGGGTCTACTAATACTTATCTAAGTCCCTTATAATTCTTTTGAGTATATACCCAGTAGTGGAATTGCTAGATAATATAGTAATTCTATGTTTACATTTTTGAGGTACTGCTATTAATTTTTAATAACAGCTATATCATCTTACATTTCTAGTGGTAACCTCCAAGAATTTTAACTTCTTCATATTCCTTCCAACAGTTGTTATGTTCATTACTGTGTTTGTTTGTAATAGAAATCCAATGGGTATGAAATAGTAACTCATTGTGGTTTTATTAGCATTTCCCTTATTAGTGGTGATGTTGAGCACCTTTTCATCTGGCTGGTGACTCTTTATACTTGTATCTTCACCAGAAAAATGTCTATTCAAGTCCTTCTTTTTTATTTTATTTATTTAGGCTTTTATTGTTGAGTTTTCAGAGTTCTTTATATATTCAGGATATTAATACCTTATTAATTATAAAACTTTAAAATATTTTCTTCCATTCTGTGAGTTGCCTTTTTACTGTTCCAGTAGTGTCATTTGATGTGCAAAATATTCATTAAAAAATATTTAGTTAGTTTTGTTGCTTGTGTTTTTGGGGTCATATCCAAATGAATCATTGTGAAATCTAATGCCATGAAGCTTTCCTCCTATGTTTTATTCCAAGAGTTTTATACTTTTAATTCTTACATTAAAGTCTTTGATCTTTTGATGTTAATATTTGTATCTGTTATAAAGTAACATTTTACTTTTATTATTTTATTAATTAGTTTTATTGAAAAGATTGTTCTTTTTCACTTAATGGTTATGGCATTCTTGCTAAACATCATTTGACTATATATGTGAAGGTTTTTTTCAGAACTCTATTCTATATCTTTGGTCTATGTATGTATATTTATGATAGTACCAAACTCTTTTGGTTACTATAACTTCATAGTAAGTTTTGTCCTTTATTTTTTAATCTTTACTGTTAAGTTTTGTCCTTTTAACTATATGAGGTTTTCCAGGCCATGAATATGTGATGTTTTCTATTTATTTGCATATGTTTTAATTCCATTCAACTATCTTTTGTAGTTTTTAGTGCATGTCTTTTGCCTCCTTAGTTAAGTTTACTAGTATTCTTAAGAACTTTAATTCTTTGATGCAATTATAAATTGAATTGTTTTTCTAATTTCCTTTAGAGATTGTTCATTATTAGTGTGCAGAAACACAACTGATTTTTTGTGCTGATTATATGTCTTGAAAGTTTACTTAATCACTTATTATAGCAGTTATTCTTTGTAGAATTTTTAAAATTTTGAATACATGCAAGATCATATCATTAGGACAAAGATAATTTCAATTTTTCCCTTTTCATTTGGGTGTGTTTCTTTATTTTCTTGAATAACTACTCTGGTTAGAATTTTCAGTGCTCCATGAAAAGGAGGGATGGAAGCCTTCCACTATTAAGTATGATGTTTTCTGCAGGATTTTTATATATAGACTTGATTATGTTGAGACAGCCTTCTTCTATTTCTAGTTCATTGAGTGCTTTTATCTTGGAGTGTGTTGAATTTTTCAAATGCTTTTTCTGCATCAATTGAGATGATAATGTGGTTTTTCTTTTTCTTTATTTTGTTAATGTGGTACATTATGTTGAATGATTTTCATATATTAAACCATTCTGCCATTCCAAGAATAAATCTCACTTGGTCATAATTTATAATTATTTTATCATGCTGCAAAATTCTATTTGCTAGAATTTTGTTAAGGACTTTTGCATCAATAATCCTCAAAGAGGCTGTGGATGGGTAGCTCAGTTGATTAGATCATCATCCCAAAGCACCCAAGTTGTAGGTTAAAACTCATAATCAGGGCACATATAAGAATCAACCAATGAATGTATCAATAAATGGAACATCAAATCTCTCTCTCTTCTACCCTCTCTTTCTCCAAAACCAATCCATCAACCAATAATTAAAACTTAAAAATAATCCTCAGGGATATAGGCCTGTAATTGTCGTTTCATGTAGGGCCTTTGTCTGGCTTTAGCATTATAGGAATGTGGGACTCATAGGATATTATGAAATCTTCTCTATTTCGTAATTTTTGGAAGAGTTTGTTAAGGATTGATTTAATTCTCTTTTCTAATATTGTTAGAATTTACTGATGAATTATCTGTTCCTTAGCTTTTCTTGTTATTGGTTTTAATATTGACTCAATCTCCTTATTAGCTATAAACCTGTTCAGAATTCAGATTTTTTATTTCTTTATAATTTCATCTTGGCAGGTTGTATGAATCCAGGAACTTATACACTTTATCTAAGTTATCAATTTTGTGGACATACTATTATTCATTATGCTCTTTTTTTTTACCTTTATTGTTCAGTTTATTAATTACATTTTCCCCCAATAGCTCCCCTCCACCCAGTACCCATCCCACTCTACGCCCTTACCTCCCCCACCTGCTGTCCTCTCCCATAGTTGCATGATCTTTGTCCAGTCTCTTGCTGTACTTCCCGCACCCTTTTTCTCACCAAGCATTATCAGTCCATTCCCTCTCTATGTCCACGATTTTGTTCTATTCCTCATTTTATCCTGATAATCAGGTTGTTAATTCACTTGATTTTTAGATGCATTTGTTGATAGGTGTGTACTTGTTGTTCATAATGTATGTTTTTACCTTTTTCTTCTTCCTCTTCTTAAACAATACCTTTCAGCATTTCATATAGTGTTGGTTTGTCGGTGATGAACTCCTTTAGCTTTTTCTTATCTGTGAAGCACTTTATCTGACCTTCAATTCTGAATGACAGCTTTGCTGGATAGAGCAATCTTGGTTGTAGATTCTTGCTATTCATCACTTTGAATATTTCTTGCCACTCCTGTCTGGCCTGCATCGTTTCTGTTGAGAAATCTGTTGACAATCGTATGGGTGCTCCCTTATAGGTAACTAACTGTTTTTCCCTTGCTGCATTTAATATTCTCTCTTTATCCTTTGCTCTTGGCATTTTAATTATGATGTGTCTTGGTGTGGTCCTCTTTAGATTCCTATATTTTGGGGTTCTGTGCACTTCTTGGGTTTTCAAGTCAATTTCTTTCGCCAGGTGGGGGAAGTTTTCAGTCACTATTTCTTCTAGTAGGTTTTCATTATCTTGCTCTCTCTCTTTTTCCGGCATCCCAATAATTCTGATGTTGGTATGCTTGAGGTTGTCCCAGAGGCCCCTTGTACTATCTTCAATTTTTTGGACTCTTTTGGCTTCTTGCTTTTCCAGCTGAGTGGATTTTGCTTTTTTGTATTTCAAATCTTTGACTTGGTTTTTGTGGTCGTCTGGACTGCTTTTAGGTCTTTGTATAATATTTTTTGTTTCAGTCAGTGTATGCTTAATTTCTAGTTGGTCTTTTTTCATATCCTTGTAGGCGTTGTTCATTTCTTTGTATGTGTTATTTATTTCGGCATAGTTCTCATTAATTTTCTCGGCCTTTTCTAGTAGCCTCTTCATAAACCCAATTACTGTGGTTTTGAACTCTATGTCTAGTCGTCTTTTTTCCTCCATTTCTTTCACAGCTGAGTTCTTTCCTTTTCTCTGCATTGTGGTTGCTTTCCTGAGTTGGTCCCTTAGTGGTGTGTGATAGGTATCTTTTAAGGAACAGTGGCTCAGCTTCCTTATGCAGCGCCCGGCGTCAGCCTTAGGTCTGCCCTACTTGGCGCACAGCTTCAGCATCTAATGGGCGCTCGGCGTCAGGCTTAGGTCCACCCTTCCTGGTGCACTGCTTCAGGTCTATGGGGCTCGCATCGTCAGCTTATCTGTGCGGCTCACGGGTCTCGGTGTTGGGTGGCAATGTAAATCCACCACTGGTCTCCCCGTTGCCAGACAACTCTGCCTCTCCCAAATGAGTCTGCACAGCCAAAGACTCATTCAGGGTTGTAAAACAAAGCAGTATGGTGACCTCCGAGCAAGTGAGTTGCGCGTTCTCTGCCTGCGTTCTCTGCCCAGTTGCACACTCCAATTTACTCGTGCACTTTCCCCAAACACACAGACCTCAGCCGTGCCCAGGATCCTCCTTTCCCCGACTGGGGGGGGGGGGGGGGTCGGTACTGTGGGAGGCCTCCGCCCTCCCTGCTGGAGAAAACCAGCCAGGCTTGCTGTCTGCCGCCCGTCCCTCACCACTCACTTGCGCTCCGAACCTCAAAGCTGTGCACCACTGCTCCCGAGTCACCACTGCGTCCCACCTCCACTTTTATGTGTGGAATTTTCACTCAGCCAGCTCTCCAGTGATTCTGGACATTGCTTGTTCTGTTGTTAAGTTGTAGTTTCAGAATTGTTGCGTGAACAGCTAGATAGGTGCTCACCTATGCCGCCATCTTAGTTCTTCAGTCCCTTATTCATTATGCTCTTATAATATTTTTTTTAATATTTTTTTATCTTTATTGTTCAGTTTATTAATTACATTGTTTCCCCTTTTTATCCCCCTATAGCTTCCCTCCACCCTGTACCTATCCCACCCTCCACCCTCACCTCCCCCTCCCCACTGTCCTCTCCCATTGTTGCTAGATTTTTGTCCAGTCTCTTGCTGCACTTCCCACAACCCTTTTCTCCCCAAGAATTGTCAGTCCATTCCCTCTCTATGTCCATGTCTCTGTTATATTCACCAGTCTATCCTGTTCAACAGCCTATCAATTCACTTGATTTTTATGTTCATTTGTTGATAGATGTGTATTTGTTGTTGCTAGTTTGCACTTTTACCTTTTTCTTCTTCCTCTTCTTAAAGAACATCTTTCAGCATTTCATATAATGTTGGTTTGGTGGTGATGAACTCCTTTAGCTTTTTCTTATCTGCGAAGCACTTCATCTGACCTTCAATTCTGAATGATAGCTTTGCTGGATAGAGTAATCTTGGTTGTAGATTCTTGCTGTTCATCACTTTGAATATTTCTTGCCACTCCCGTCTGGCCTGCATCGTTTCTGTTGAGAAATCCGCTGACAGTCGTATGGGTGCTCCCTTATAGGTAACCAACTGTTTCTCTCTTGCTGCTTTTAATATTCTCTCTTTGTCTTTTGCTCTTGGCATTTTAATTATGATGTGCCTCGGCATGGTCCTCTTAGGATTCCTATATATTGGGGTTCGGTGCACTTCTTGGAATCCTAAGTCAATTTCTTTCACCAGGTGTGGGAAGTTTTCAGTCACTATTTCTTCAAATAGGTTTTCATTGTCTTGGCCTCTCGCTTTTTCTGGCACCCCTATAATTCCGATGTTGGTATGCTTGAGGTTGTCCCAGAGGCCCCTTACACTATCTTCAATTTTTTGGATTCTTTTGGTTTCTTGCTTTTCCAGCTGAATGGATTCTCCCTCTTTGTATTTCAAATCTTTAACTTGGTTCTTGGGGTGCTCCAGGGCACTTTCAGGTCTTTGTATAATATTTTTTATTTCAGTCAGTGTATGCTTAATTTCTGGTTGGTCCTTTTTCATATCCTTGAGAGTCTGCTTTATATCCTTGAGGGTTTCATTCATTTCCATGTTGGTCTTAATAATTTCTTTGAAGCTCTCGTTTATATCCTGGAGGGTGTTGTTCATTTTCTTGTAGGACTCACTCATTTCCTTTGTGGTCTTGCTTATTTCCTTATAGGCCTCGATCTTTTGTTGGAACCTCTTAAAAAACCCTATAACCGTGGTTCTGAATTCCATGTCCAGTCGTTTTTTTTCCTCCATTTCTTTCACATCTGATTTCTTTCCATGTTGCTGCATGGTGGCTGCTGCCCTGAGTTGGTCAATTAGCTTTGTGTGGTAGACGTGCTACAAGGGACAGTGGCTCAGCCTCCCCAGTTACCTGAGGTGGATATGGGCTGCACAGTCTTGCTGAAGTTAAGTTCAGTTAATTGTTGTTAGCACTTGGAGGGTTGACCTCCAGGCCAATTGTCTGTGAAGCTCAGCTGTGCTCAGGTTGGGTGGGCGGAATCTCCGGGCCAAGCAGACAGCGATAGCTCCGCCCTATTCGGCCCCAGGGACTCTGTGCTGGGGGCAATGGCCGCCAGCACCTCTGAGAGAGAGCCGCTGCGGAGCTCCACCGGCTGCCGGTTGCCAGGGAATTCAGACTTTCCCAAAATGAGTCTGCATGCGCAATGTCTCACCCAGGATCGTAAAACAAAGCAGTCTGACGGTTTTCCAAATGAGAGACAAGTCGCAGTGTGTTCTCTGCGCCGTCACGCAGCCGAGCTGTTCACGCGAGCTGCCTTTCTACAAGCTGGGAGACCCAGCAGCACCCAAGCTTCGGTGTGCCCTCCCACTGTCCAGTTTTCACCCCGTGTGATAGTGGGTTCTCTGGACTTCGCCCAGAGCTGGAGAATCAGCCCAGTAGGACGCCTTTGTCTCCCCCTTCGAGAAAAGTGGCCGGTTTCCAGCCGCCCTCTCCGCTGGGCGCACTCCAAACCTCTCTCCGGGCGAATCTTTCAAAACTGTCCGCTGCCGCTCCTCCGGGTCACAGTGTCTTATCTTCACTTTTATTTGTGGAATTTTCACTCGGCAAACTTTCTGGTGATTCTGGAAGGTGTTTGTTCTTTTGTTAAGTTGTAGTATTAAAATTGCTGATTATGACGGCAAGATAGGTGTTTTGCCTCTGCCGCCATCTTAGTTCCAATCTCTTATAATATTTTTTATTTCTATAAAAAATTTTAGATTCCACATATAACTGAAATAATATGGCATCTGTCTTTCTCTATCTGACTTATTTCTCTCAGCACAATACCCTCTAGGTCCATCCATGCTATTGCAGGTGTCATGAAACATTTTTTTCAATGGCTGAGACATATTCCACTATATGTATGCACCACTTCTTTTTTATTTATCTATTGATGCAAACTTAGCTTGCTCGCATATCTTCACTATTGAAAATAATGATGTAATGAACATATGGATGCGTATTTTCTTTTGATTTAGGGTTTTTGATTTTTTTTTTAGAACTGGAGTTGCTGAATCCTTCTTTTTCTCTTGATATGCTTTGTTTCAGTCTGTTTTGTCTGCTAAAAGTAAATTCTACCTGATATTTTTATTTTGTTTTCATTATTATGAAATATATTTTTTTATCTTTTACTTTCAGTCTCCACATAATTTTATGTCCAAAGAGAATTATTATAGACAACATATGTAAAGTCTTATTTTTTATCCCTTGAGCATATGTCTTTTGATTGAAGCATTTAATACATTTAGATTTAGAGTACTATAATTATTGGTAGACATGTATTTATTGCCATTTTATTACTCATATTTTTTATCTTTCTTTATTCTTCTTCTTAAAGAAGACCCTTTAAAATTTTTGGTAATGCTAGTTTGGTGATTATGAACTCCTTCAGCTTTTTCTTGTCTGGTAAGTTCTTTATCTTTATTTTTTTCTTCATTCTAAATGATAGCTTTGTTGGATAGAGTAATCTTAGCTGTAGGTCCTTGTTTATTTATTTTTTTTAATCTCTGAATATTTCATGCCAATCCCTTCTGGCCTGCAAAATTTCTGTTGAGAAATCAGCTGACAGTTTTATGAAAGCTCCCTTATAGGTAAATAATTGTTTTCTTTTGCTGTTTTTAAGAGTTCGTTATTGCCTTTAATCTTTGGCATTTTTATTATGATGTGTCTTGGAGGTGAACTCTGGTTTCCTTTTGTTTCTCTGCACTTCCTAGATTTGTGTAGATTGTCCTTTACCAGGTTAGGGAAGTTTTCAGTCATATATTAAAATAAGTTATCAGTTTCTTGATGTCTCTCTTCTGATACCTATATGATGCAGATATTGGCACAATTGATGTTATTCTAGATGTCCCTTAAACTATTCTCATTTTTTTACAATTATTTATTTATTTATTTAGCTACTCTGATTAGGTATCTTCTGCTGTTTTTAAAATGGCTGATTCAATTTCCTACTTTATTTAATCTTCTGTTGATTCTTTGTAGTGTATTCTTTATTTTAAATATTGTATTCTGCATTTCTGACAGTTTTTTATGGTTTTCAGGTCCTATTTTATGCTTACTGTCATTTTGTTGTTTTGAGAACAGTTTAGGAAGAATTATAAAATAGAATTCTCAAAAGTTAAAATTGAGAATTTTACAAATAAAGCATTTTATGGATTCAGGCTTGTAGAGAATGCCTGGGAAGGCACATGGGCATTCTTCCTTAATAATTGTCAGCTGAACCCAAGGTGACAGGCAAAGCTGCATCTTGGTTACACATCTTACTAAAAAGGCAGATGTGTTCTCAGCATTGACTCTTTCTTTGCCCAGGTGTCAGGAAGTAGGTTTTGATATGTAAATCCAGTCAAGCACAAGGAATGCAAGAACGCAAATAATCTCCTCTTTCTTGACTTTTGGTGAAACTTCCTGGTATTTGGGGGTATAAAATAAACATGCTGTATTGGCTCTGGGTCACTGTGTCTCCATCAGAAGATGGTAGCGGTCCACTCAGTCCCAGCTTTTTCCTTCTATCTCTGTGTCTTGTCTCTTTCTTTTATTTCTCAATCCCCAGCCCCTCTACTCAAAGAACCAGATCATCTTTTTTTTCTGTGCTAGATGCAGAAAAGAGAAACCCCACCATACAGGCTCTTGGTAACAAGCAAAAGGATGTAACTCCTTTTTTACACAAGTAGAAAAAAATATATACTGTAATGTTTGCCCTAGAAAACAGATTTATGTAGGCATCAAGGGGAACAAAAGCCTTCCAAAAAAGACTGAATTGTGGACCTAGGCTAGTCACTGAGTTTATCCATTTTTCCCCTATGTTTCTGAGCATCCTTACAACCATTGTTGTGAACTCTGTGTCAGGTAGATTGCTTGCCTCCATTGTAGTTAGTACTTTTTAAAAAATTTTTCTCATATTCTTTTATTTGGGGCATGTTTCTCTGACTCTCTATTTTGGCTGCTGCTCTGTCTTTGTTTCTGTTCATTAGGTAGATCATTTATGTCTCCCAGTTTGTCTATGGTCTGGGCTTTATGTATTTGGTGTCCTGTGGGGCCCAGAGGCACAATCTCTTTGCTCACCTGATCTAGGTGCTCCAGGAATGTCCCTTAAGTGGATTATGTGAGCCCTCATGTTGTTGTTGAATCTTGATGGCTCTGGGCCCATCCATGAGGGAGGTTAACCCACAGGCTAGTTGACTGTGAAGCTTTATCCTAACCATTGTGTACAAGATGCTGCGCAGGATTTATCCCTCAAAGCAGAATTTTCCCCTGCAGAAGTTGGTGCCTGTCATGATCTCCCTTCAGGTGTGAAGCTTCTGAAGCTAATTGGGCCATGATCTATTGTGATGTTTGTTCTGGGTACTCTTGGAAGGGACTTCAGTTCAGGTCAATGTCAGATGCTGCCTGTGACTGGCCCTGAGATACCTGTTCGGAGCTACAAAGTGATCAGTATTTAGTGGCTGCCTTAGTTGGGTGCACATGGGAAGGGCCAAGCTGCATACTGAGGATAGCTTCCACCAGTACTTAACATAGGGCAGGTCAGCAAAAGACCCAAAGCACCCCAAGATCTGCCTCCACTGGCCAGCTGCTTGTTAGCCTCAGTCACTGAAAGAGACTCTGGTGGTATGTGAGTTGCATGAGGTTGGTTTTCAGTGAGTCATGTTCACTAGAATGATAGAGATTCAAACTTGTCCCCAGTGATGGATCTGACACCAGTCAGCAAAAGTCTCAGAGTACATCAAGGTCAACTGCCACCTGCTTAGGCCCTCTGAACCTTTTCAATAGGGTGGAGTCCAGGGAGTTGCCAGGGTGAGGCAAGTAGACTTCATCAGGGTAAATCAGATTAAGATTTGGCTGGGTGGAGGGAAGATTCTGCATAGGAATGGTCCCACTTTTCAGGTTACACAGGGGAAAGTGGCCCTCATCTTAGAGCCACACAATTCAGTTTCTCTCTGTGCATTTCTGATAACCCCTGAGTTTTCTTGAACCTTCTCAAGAGGATTCCAAGAAAGACTGAAGTGCGGACCTAGGCTGGTCACAGCTAGCTGACTTCTCTGGGGCTACAAGAAGTTGGGAGGGTAGGGCTTGTATATCTCTCCAGGTTGATGCCTTTTAGAAAGGAGTGCCCAGCCTTGAAAAGATGGCTTCTTTGGGCAGAGTGGGGAAAGGACTCAGCTCACAGACATGGCAGCTATCCTTCAAGCCCTCTCCCTGAAGACACAACTCAGTTTTTCCCTCAATGACTTCATTCTGCTCCGAACCATCACCTCTTTGCTAGAGCCCAGGATTAGTGGCCACCAAGGAGATTTTGTGCTTTGGCCCTTTATGAGGAAGTCTGTATTTCTAGTAGTCTCCCCCCTCACTCTGGTGCACTGGTACTCTGGGCTGGGGAGCTTGGCCTGGACTGAAACATTTTGCTCCTCAGAGGGGCCTTTGCAGCTGAGATATTTGTCTAGATTCTCAAATGTCACATGTGGGCATTGGGCCAGGCCTTTTCACCTCATCTTCTTTCCTACCAGTTTCAAGGTTCCTCTGTTTATTCTTGATTATAAGACCTGGTCACCTAGTCTTCAATTGATTATTCAGGTTGATTGTGCTGTAATTTAGTTGTAATTCCAATTTGGTCCTAAAAGAAGGTGAGTGTAACTTCCATTCAACTGCTTCTTGGATTCCTTGCTTATTTTGTTTTGTTTTTATTGTTAAAGTTTTGAGAGTTTTTTTTTTCCTTTGTTCTGGCTACAGATACTTTATACTTTATCAGACAGGTAATATGCAAATATGTTCTACTAGTCTGTGACCCATTTTTCCATTTTCTTTTTAACTGTTAGAAATATTGATATTTAGAGAAAGGGAGAGAGAGAGAGAGAGAGAGAGAGAGAGAGAGAGAGAGAGAGAGAGAGAGACATCGATGTGAAAAACATTGGCTGCTTCCCCACATGTCCCAACCAGGATAAAAGCTGTGACCTGGGTATATGCCCTGACCAGGGGTTGAACTCACCACCTTTGGTGTACAGGATGATGATCAACCAACTGAGCCACACAGGCCAGGACTTTCCATTTTCTAAAAGTGTCTTTTGAAGAGCACAGGATTTAAATTAAAATTAAATACAATTATTTATTCTTTATTATTTTGTTTGGATTTTGCTATTTTTACACATAAAAGATCTTTGCCAAACCCAAAATTGCAGAGAATTTTTTGTATTGTTTTCTTCTAAAAGTTGGTAGTTTTAGGTTCTAAATTTAGATCAAAATATATTATAGGTTAATTTCTAAATTTGGTGGAAGTTATGGGTAGAGGGTTTTTTGTTTGTTTGTTTTTGCATGTAGATGGATGTCCAATTATTTCAGCATAATTTTCTGAAAATAATGTTAACATTTTTAAAGCTATATACAAATGCAATGTGTGGTTTTAAAAGATTTATATAAATTTCTTTAACAGACCCATAAAATAAAATAAAATAAAATTTATTTGATTAGCATACTTAATAAAATATAAACATAATCTTGTCACAGTGTTAAGTTTAGACCCTAATAAAACTTCTAGAGATGAGTAGAAGACTTTAAAGAAAAGAAAAAAAATCTGGAGAACAATTTAAGAAGAATTATAAAACCAGAATTCTCAAAAGTTAAATCTGAGAATTTTATAAATAAAGCATTTTATGGGTTCAGGCTCTTGGTGACAAGCAAAAGATGTAACTTTTTTAGACAAGTAGAAAAAAGTATATGCTGTAATGTTTGCTCAGGAAACACAGAAACCCTAGAAAACAAATTTATATAGGCATCAAGGGGAGCAAGAGTCTAGCCAAGACCCAGCTCCAGAAAAGGCCACTTGTACCATCACTGTTTTGCACCACCATCTCACATCAGCACCATGCACTATTGTCCTACTTCACTGCCTCTGTCACTATCCCCTGATATCCTTGCCTCTGTGCTGCTAAGAACACCAAACTCACATACACCTCGCTATATCACTAGACTTGCCACACCACATCCACTCTGCCAAAGCTGTTACAATGGCTTTCTGGGCCTGTACCTTTCTATTGTATTCTCAAGATTCACAGCCTCAACTATATGTCAGTCTCCATGACATTCATATTCATAGGATTCCTTCTAAACATAAAAACTATGTGAGTGATGGAAAATTAAAACCATAATGGTCACTATAATAATTTTGATAAATGTCTTAATTTTATAAGTAAGAAAATTTTATTTTAAAAATCCCATTATCTATCCTATATAATAAAATGCTAATATGGAAATTAACTGAATAGCAGAACAACCAGTCACTATGATGCTCACTAACCACCAGGGGCAGACGCTAAACTCAGGAGCTGCCCTTGCAAAGGGAGAGCACTGCTCAGCCAGAAGCTGGGCTTACCAGTGGGATCATGGTTGGCAAGTGCAGTAGTAGTGGCAGGAGCCTCTCCCATCTGTGTAGCAGTGCTAAGGACCCCTCAGAGGATGTCCAACTGCCAGCTTAGGCACATTCCCCAGGCTGTGAGAGGGCATAGACTGGGATAAGGGACCCGCCCCCCAGTGCAACAATGTCACGCACTGGGCCTCTAGTATCCTATCTAATAAAAGAGTAATATGCAAATTGACCATACCTTCACTACACTCACAAGCCACACTCACCAGCCACACCCACCAGCCAATGATGAACTAGGTGAAGCCAGCCAGCAAGTGCAAGGCCCGGGCCAGGGGGGTGGAGCCGAGGAGGCCAGGGCTGTGGTGGCAGAGAGTGTAGAGCATGAGTGCAGGCATGTGGGTGTGTACATGAGCATGGACCGGAGCAACACACACTCACACACCAGCACCCACGCAGAGTACTCTGCACGCCAACCACGCCTCCCTGGATCTCACCCTCCAGCTAGGATCCTCCTGGTCCCACCTCCCATCGGTACGGGTGGGAGTCAGTCTGGGGAAACTTTCTCAGACTTGCTTGGTGCTCTGACTGGATGCATCCCAGCTCACAAGCTCCACGGAGGTTCTTGGTGGCAGAGGGTACAGAGAGGGAGTGAGGGCATGTGGGTGGGTACATGACTGTGGACCTGAGCGACATACTCACAGGCCCACAACCACACAGGCCCCTCAACCTTGTCACCTATGCTTCCCTGGACTTCACCCTCCAGCCTGGATCCTCCAGGTCCCAAGCCCTGGGGTCGCTTAAATTCAGCAAGAGTTTGCAATTTGCCCAAGGCATGTTGAACAGTTTTCTCCTAACCCATTTGTGGGAGTGTAATCTGACTTAAAACCAGTGAACTAAACTAGAAAGTCAATTTGGAAATGTGGATCAAAATTCAAGTGAATTAGCTTTGGGCCAGGAGTTCCATGTCTGTGAATGTGTCCTAAGTAAACAGTCAAATAAGCAATTATGTTTACTGTCATTGTTGATGCTGGGGGAAACCAGAAGCAACCTGCCACACAATAAAGGGTTAGTGAAGTAAACCATAGTAATGTCAAACAGTCAGGAATAACACTGTAGCCATTACGAATTATGTCTGTACATCCAATTCGTTGATGTGAAAAGAAAGCCATGGCTAAATATTAAGTGTGGGCAGGGGAACAACAGAAGAGAGCATGTATGTATATTTTATATGTCAGGGAAATAATAGTTTTAAAAACCAGTGATTCTTCCTGAGCTCTGCAATTGTGTTAGCAAATTGTGTTTCAGGTATGACAGGTGTCCTTTGGTGTCCCATACACAGACATCCTTGCCTGTGGGACAGCCTGAATCTTTGCCACACCTGCCCCCCTCTGGTGTGGCAATGGCTCAATCAGACATTCCCTTTTATTGGGCTGGTTTCCTTTCTCCTTTGCCCAAACCATGCCTTTCCAACAAAAGAATATTAACCAAGCAATCCTAACAAGTTTTGTTGCCAATTGCAACTTATGCCCTTTTATGCAAATACTGTTGCTTTCAGGTCTACCAGGTTGTATTTCAAAACTTATTTTTCTGCAACTTGACTATTTTTTATTCACTTAAAATATTCTGGAGTATTTTAAATACATAGAGAAAAGTAGAGAATAATATGACAAATACTTATCTGTAGTAATAAAAGGGTAATATGCTAATTAGACCAGACATCTTCTGTACATCCTTCCAGACATCCAAGGACTCTGTGTAAGTGTGGGTGTGTGAGTCTGTGTCGCTCAGGTCCATGTTCATGCACACATCCAAGTGGAAAAAGCCACAGTAGTGGGGGCTAAGGCAGAGGCGGTTAGGGGCAACCAGGCCAGCTGAGGAGGGCAGTTGGGGCAACCAGGCAGGCAGATGGGTGAGCGGTTAGGAGCCAGTGGTCCCAGATTATGAGAGGGATGTCTGACTGCCAGTTTAGGGATTGGGCCATCCCTAGAGGGGTCCAGAAATAAAGAAGGTGCAGGCTGGGCTGAGGGGACTCCCGCTCTTCCACCCCTGTGCACAAATTTCGTGCACTGAGCCTCTAGTAACATATAAAAGTCTAAGTGACCTTACCAATGAATGATTGCATGACTGATTTCTATGATGTGCATTGGCCACCAGGGGGCAGACACTCAAAGCAGGAGCTGCCCCCTGGTGGTCAATGAGCTCCCACAGCCAACCTCCTGTGGCTCCACCCCCCCACTGGCCAACCTTGCATGGCCCCGATTGGCCTCGGTTACCATGCAGGCCGAGGGACCCTAACCATGTTAGAATTTGTGCACTGGGCCTCCGGTGTTGCTTTAAAAAGAGAAGTCTTGCCCTAGCCAGTTTGGCTCACTGGATAGAGCTTTGAATTATGGACTGAAGGGTCCTGGGTTCAATTCTGGTGAAGGTTACATGCTCGAATTGGGGGCTCAACGCTCAGTAGGGGGCATGCAGAAGGCAACCAATCAATGATTCTCTCTCATCATTGATGTTTCTATCTCTCTCTCTCCCTCTCCCTTCTTTTCTGAAATCAATAAAAATATGTTTAAAAATAATAATAAGTAATAAAAAGAGAAGCCTTACCTAAAAATAACCTTAATATAACTAAAGTGTAGCCATTGGGCCCAATTTCCATCAAGTGCAACTCTGGGGAAAGACAGGCTTGATGTTTTAAACAAAGTATTACCAGTTTGTCATATTGACACCCAGACAGATCTATCTTGTGTGGCAACTAGAAGGTATAAGAGGACAACTTTTTAAAGAAGAACTCTGCAAAAACATCCCCTGAATTTTAATAGTCCTGCAGTGCCTATAAAACTTTACTTCAGCATTGGTCAGCTCTGGAAGTATAGACTGCTTTGTACTGGTGAGAACAACTACCCCACTTCCTGGACATTTGCAGTTTTTGGCCAAAATCTAAAGAAAAAATTCCCAACTATGTACATTTTCTTGCCAATTGCATATACCTTTAAAAGGAGAAGACATAGGGTTATGGTAACAGTGTATGATTTAGTTTTTTTGTAGGAGTATATCTCAGGGCTGTGTGTCTCATTAATTCTGATTTTTCCCAACTTCAGATGTGGCAGTTAATGCTGAAAGGTTCCTTATATATTTCTGCATGCAGAATTAGGTGATTGTAACTTCTTAGATATTGGCTTTGCAATGCTAAAATATGGACATCTTGACCCTGGCTGGGTAACTCAAATCATTAGAGCATTGTCCCAATATGCCACGATTGTGGGTTTGATCCCAACTCAAGGCACATATAAGAATTGACCAATGAATGCATAAATAAGTGGAACAACAAATTGATGTGCATTTTATCTCTCTCTCTTCTTTCCTCTCTCTTGAAAATCAATCAATTTAAAAAAATTTAAAAGATTGGACATATTTGCCAATGGAGGTGATTTTCTGGGGGAACGAATCTTGAATGAGAAGATCATTCAGCTTCATTTATCAAGGAAGGAAGGAATTTCAAAGGAGCCAGAACTCTACTTTCAGGAAAACATGTTTTATTACCATGTATCAGATAAGCTACCTGAGGTCCAGAAGAGTTAAATATCTTGGCCAATGTCCCCAATCAAATAAGTGATAGAAGATGGTTTTTTAAGTTCAGTACAATAAATGTATATTATAGGCTGACTTACATAAGTCAGAGTAGGCTAGGTTATTTTGCCTAAGCTTTGACTCCTTTTTCCTCTTACCTCATGTATTTGAGAAAATTAACTTTCTCGTGAAATGATTTCAAATTTTAAAAGCCAATAATTATAATAAATAATGAGAAATATCTCATCACAGCTTTTTGAGGTAAAATAATACAAAGGGCATAAAGTCACAGCAACACTCATGAATCTTACCTGTTAGTATTATCTTTTATGCTTACCATGTATCCTAATCTCAAAGAATTTATAGTCTGGTAGGTTATATAAGACATTAACACTAAATACATAATAAGGAAAAAATGAGTGCCTGTGGACAGAAGAAGTTAAGTATTATAGGCTTTGAGGGAGAGGACATATAATGTCTAACTGGGAGTATCTGACAAGGTTCTTTGGAGAAACTATATGAACCAGGCCCTATAACACAGATACAAAGAGAGAGTAATCAAATAAACAAAATCAGAAATGAGAGAGGCAAAATAAGAACAGACCCCACAGAAATACAAAGGATTGTTAAAAAAATACTATGAGCAACTCTACTCAAACAAACTAGACAACCTAGAAGAAATGGACATATTCCTAGAAAAATACAAAATTCCAAAACTCAATAGGGAAGATTCTAAAAATCTCAATAGTCTGATAACTGTGGAAGAAATTGAAGCAGTCATCAAAAAGCTCCCAGCAGTTAGAGAATCAAGATGGCAGCATAGGTAAAACATCTATCTTGCCATCATACTCAACAATTTTAATACGACAACTTAATGAAAGAACAAACACCTTCCAGAATCACCAGAAAGCTGGCCAAGTGAAAATTCCACAAATAAAAGTGAAGATAAGACACTGTGACTCGGAGAAGCGGCGGTGGACAGCGTTGAAAGATTCGAGGAGAGAGAGGTTTGGAGCTCCCACAGTGGAGAGGGCAGGTGGCTGAAAACCGGCCAGTTTTCTCGAACAGGGAGACAAAGACGTCACACTGGAATGATTCTCCAGCTCTGGGCAAAGTCCAGGGAACCCACTATCACACGGGGTGAAAACTGGACAGTGGGAGGGCACGTCGAAGCTTGGGCACTGCAGGGGTCTCCCGGCTTGTGGAGAAGGCAGCTTGCGCGAACAGCTCGGTTGCGTGACGGTGCAGAGAGCGCTCTGTGACTTGCTTTCTCATTCGTAAAACCGCCAGTCTGCTTTGTTTTACGACGCTAGGTGAGACATTGGGAGTGTAGATTCATTTGGGGAGAGTCTGAATTCCCCAGCAGCCGGTGAAGCTCCACAGCGGCTCTCTCTCAGAGGTGCTGGCAGCCATTGCCCCCGGCACAGAGTCCCTGGGGCCGCATAGGGCGGAGCTAACGCTGTCTGCTTGGCCCGGAGACTCCGCCCATCCAACCTGAGCACAGCTGAGCCTCACAGACAATTGGCCTGGAGGTCAACCCCTCTAAGTGCTAACAACGATTAACCTGAGCTTAACTTCAGCAAGATTGTGCAACCCATATCCACTTCAGGTAACTGGGGAGGCTGAGCCACTGTCCCTAGTAGGAAGGCTATCACACAAAGCTAATTGACCAATTGAGGGAAGCAGCCACCATGCAGAGACATGGAAAGAAATCAGATGTGAAAGAAATGGAGGGAAAAAACGACTGGACATGGAATTCAAAACCACAGTTACAGGGTTTTTCAAGAGGCTCCAACAAAAGGTCGAGGCCTATAAGGAAATAAGCAAGACCACAAAGGAAATGATCAAGACCAACGTGGAAATAAAGGAAAATGAACAAGACCCTCAAGGATATGAATGAGACCTGCAAGGAAATGATCAAGACCAACGTGGAAATAAAGGAGACCCTCAAGGATATAAAGGAGACTCTCAAGGATATGAAAAAGGACCAACCAGAAATTAAGCATACATTGACTGAAATAAAAAATATTATACAAAGACCTAAAAGTGCTCTGGAGCACCCCAAGAACCAAGTTCAAGATTTGAAATACAAAGAGGGAAAATCCACTCAGCTGAAAAAGCAAGAAACCAAAAGAATCCAAAAAATTGAAGATAGTGTAAGGGGCCTCTGGGACAACCTCAAGCATACCAACATCCGAAATATAGGGGTGCCAGAAAAAGAGAGAGACCAAGACAATGAAAACCAATTTGAAGAAATAGTGACTGAAAACTTCCCACACCTGGTGAAAGAAATTGACTTAGGAGTCCAAGAAGCTCACCGAAACCCAATATATAGGAACCATAAGAGGACCCCACCAAGGTACATCATAATTAAAATGCCAAGAGCAAAAGACAAAGAGAGAATATTAAAAGCAGCAAGAGAGAAACAGTTGGTTACCTATAAGGGAGCACCCATACGACTGTCAGCGGATTTCTCAACAGAAACGATGCAGGCCAGATGGGAGTGGCAAGAAATATTCAAAGTGATGAACAGCAAGAATCTACAACCAAGATTACTCTATCCAGCAAAGCTATCATTCAGAATTGAAGGCCAGATAAAGTGCTTCACAGATAAGAAAAAGCTAAAGGAGTTCATGACCACCAAACCAATATTATACAAAATGCTGAAAGATATTCTTTAAGAAGAGGAAGAAGAAAAAGATAAAAGTGTAAATTATGAACAACAAATACACATCTATCAACAAATGAATCTAAAAATCAAGTGAATTAATAAGCTGATGAACAGGATAAACTGGTGAATGTAACAGAATCACGGACATAGAGAGGGAATGGACTGACAACTCTTGGGGAGAAAGGGGGTGTGGGAAGTGCAGCAAGAGACTGGACAAAAATCATGCAACTATGGGAGAGGACAGTGGAGGGGGGTGAGGGCGGAGGGTGGGATGGGTACCAGGTGGAGGGGAACTATAGAGGAGAAAAAGGGAACAATGTAATTAATAATTGAACAATAAAGATTAAAAAAAAAAGCTCCCAGCAAACAAAAGCCTGGAGCTAGATGGCTTTACTGGGGAGTTTTACCAAACATTCAAGGAAGAACTAAAAATTATCCTCCTCAGATTATTTCTTTTTTTTTTAAATTATTGTTCAGTTTATTAATTACATTGTTTCCCCTTTTTTATGCCCCTATATCTTCCCTCCACCCTGTACCCATCCCACGCTCCGCCCTCACCTCCCCTCCCCAATGTGCTCTCCCATTGTTGCAAGATTTTTGTCCAATCTCTTGCTCTACTTTCAACAACACTTTTCTCCCCAAGAATTGTCAGTCCATTCCCTCTCTATGTCCATGTTTCTGTTACATTCACCAGTTTATCCTGTTCATCAGCCTATCAATTCACTTGATTTTCATGTTCATTTGTTGATAGATGTGTATTTGTTGTTGATGATTTATATTTTTACCTTTTTCTTCTTCCTCTTCTTAAAGAATATCTTTCAGCATTTCATATAATACTGGTTTGGTGGTGATGAACTCCTTTAGCTTTTTCTTATCTGCGAAGCACTTTATCTGATCCTCAATTCTGAATGATAGCTTTGCTGGATAGAGTAATCTTGGTTGTAGATTCTTGCTATTCATTATTTTGAATATTTCTTGCCACTCGCGTCTGGCCTGCATCGTTTCTGTTGAGAAATCCGCTGACAATCGTATGGGTGCTCCCCTGTAGGTAACCAACTGTTTTTCTCTTGCTGCTTTTAATATTCTCTCTTTATCTTTTGCTCTTGGCATTTTAATTATGATATGTCTTGGTGTGGTCCTCTTTAGATTCCTATATTTTGGGGTTCTGTGTACTTTTTGGGCTTTTAAGTCAGTTTCTTTCACCAGGTGGGGAAAGTTTTCAGTCACTATTTCTTCAAGTAGGTTTTCATTAACTTGCTCTCTCTCTTTTTCTGGCACCCCAATAATTCGGATGTTGGCTTGCTTGAGGTTGTTCCAGAGGCCCCTTATGCTATCTTCAATTATCTGAATTATTTTTAGTTCTTGCTTTTCCAGCTGAGTGGATTTTGGTTCTTTGTATTTCAAATCTTTGACTTGGTTCTTGTGGCCCTCTGGACTGCTTTTAGGACTGTGTAATATTTTTTATTTCAGTCTGTGTATGCTTGATTTCTAGTTGGTCCTTTTTTTTATCTGTGAGGGTCTGGTTTGTATCCTCAGAGGTCTTGTTCATTTCCCTGAGGGTCTCATTCATTTCCTTGTAAGTATCATTCATCTCCTTTTAATTCTAATTCATTTGCTGGTTGGTCTTGTTTATTTCCTGGTAATTCTCATTAAGTTGATTGGCCTTTTGTAGGAGCCTCTTGAAAAGCCTTATAACCGTGGTTTTGAACTCTATGTCTTGTCGTCTTTTCTCCTCCATTTCTTTCACACCTGATTTCTTTCCATGGCTCTGCATGGTGGCTGCTTTATGTGGTGGCTATCCTCAAACGGACAGTGGCTCAGTCTCCCAAGTTACCTGAGGTGGGTACTCTTACTGCAATCCTTTATGGATTGTATTCAGTGTTTTTGAATTTAAACCCAGCTTTTTGTTGTTAGCCCTAGGAGGGTTTGACCTCCAGGCCAATTGTCTGTGAAGCTCTGCTGTGCTCTGGTTGGGTGGGCGGAGTCTCTGGGCCAAGCTGACAGCATTAGGTCCGCCCTATGCAGCCCCAGGGACTCTGTGCCGGGGGCAATGGCTGCCAGTACCTCTGAGAGAGAGCCGCTGCCGAGCTCCACTGGCTGCCGGGGAATTCAGACTGTCCCCAAATGACTTTGCATGGGCAATGTCTCACCCAGGGTCGTAAAACAAAGCAGACTGACGGTTTTCCGAATGAGAGACAAGTCGCAGAGAGCTCCCTGCGCCGTCACGCAGCCGAGCTGTTCGCAGAAGCTGCCGTCTCCACAAGCCGGCAAACCCGGCAGCACCCGAGCTTCGGCGTGCCCTCCCACTGTCCAGTTTTCACCCTGTGTGATTGTGGGTTCCCTGGACTTCGCCCAGAGCTAGAGAATCAGTCCAGTGGGACGCCTTTGTCTCCCCGATCGAGAAAACTGGCCGGTTTCCAGTCACCCGCCCTCTCTGGGGCACACACTCCAAACCTCTCTCTGCGCGCAAATCTTTCAACGCTGTCTGCCGCCGCTCCTCCGAGTCACAGTGTCTTATCTTCACTTTTATTTGTGGAATTTTCACTCGGCGAGCGTTCTGGTGATTCTGGAAGGTGTTTGTTCTTTCGTTAAGTTGTAGTATTAAAATTGCTGACTATGACGGCAAGATAGGCGTTTTACCTTTGCTGCCATCCCCTCCTCAGATTATTTCAAAAAATTCAAGAGGAAGGAACACTCCCTAGCTCATTCTATGAAGCCAGCATCACCGTAATATCAAAACCAGATAAAGACAACAAAATGAAAGAGAATTATACGCCAATATCCGTCATGAACATAGATGCCAAAATCCTCAACAAAATTCTAGCAAATCAGGTCCAGCAGTACATCATAAAGATTATACACCATGACCAAGTAGAATTTTCCCCAGGATGCAAGGATGGTTCAATATCTGCAAATCAATAAATGTAATACACCACATAAACAAATTGAGAGATAAAAATCACATAGTCATATCAATTGATGCAGAAAAAGCATTTGACAAATCCAACACCCCTTCTTGATCAAAATGTTCAATAAGGTGGGAATAGAAGGATCATACCTCAACATAATAAAAAGCTATATATGAAAAACCCTCAGCTAACATCATACTCAATGGAGAAAAACTGAAACCATTTCCCCTAAGAACAGGAAAGAGTCAGGGATGCCCACTCTCACCACTCCTGTTCAACATAGTACTGGAAGTACTAGCCATTGAGATCAGACAAGAAGAAGAAATAAAAGGCATTCAAACTGGAAAAGAAGAAGCAAAACTATCCTTATTTGTAGATGACATGATATTGTACATAGAAAACCCTAAAGAGTCCCTAAAAAATTATTAGACTTAATAAATGTGTAGGATACAAAATTAATACCAAGAAATGTATGGCATTCCTTTACAACAATAGTGAACTTATAGAAAGAGAAACTAAAAAAACAATCCCATTTACCATACCACAAAAAAACTTAAGATATCTAGGAATAAACTTAACTAAGGAGGTAAAAGACCTGTATGTGAAAAACTACAGGACAGTGAAGAAAGAGATAGAGGAAGACATAAATAGATAGAAGAACATACCATGTTCATGGATTGGTATTATCAACATCATCAAAATGTCCATACTACCCAAAGCAATCTACAGATTCAATGCAATCCCCATTAAAATACCAATGGCATATTTCACTGACCTACAACGAATTTTCCAAAAATTCATCTGGAACAACAACAACAAAAAATTCAAATAGGTGCAGCAATCCTGAGAAAGAAGAACAAAGTAGGTGGGATCTCAATACCAGATTTCAAGCTGTATTACAAAGCCATTGTTCTTAAAACAGCCTGGTACTGGCACAAGAACAGACATATAGATAAATGGAATAGAATAGAAAACCCAGAATTCGACTCAAATTACTCTGCCCAATTAATATTTGACCAAGAAGGCATGAACATAAAGTGGAGTCAAGATAATCTCTTGAACAAATGGTGTTGGGAAAATTGGACAGATACATGCAAAAAAATGAAACTAGACCATCAACTTACACCATAAACAAAAAATAGACTCAAAATGGATCAAAGACTTAAACATAAGAAGGGAAACCATAAAAATACTACAGAATCCACAGGCAGAAAAATCTCAGACATATGCCACAGGAACTTCTTCAATGATACAGCTCCTAGAGCAATGGAAACCAAATAGAAAATAAATAAATGGGACTACATCAAAATAAAAAGCTTTTGCACAGCAAAGAAACCATCAACAAAACAACAAGAAATCCCACTGCATGGGAGAACATATTTCCCAGTGTCACCACAGACAAGGGTTTAATCTCCAACATTTACAGGGAACTCATACAATTTAACAAAAGAAAGATAAACAATCAAAAAATGGGCAACAAACCTAAATAGGCACTTTTCAAAGGAGGAAAAAAGGAAGGCTAAGAGACATATGAAAACATCCTCAAAGCCACTAATTACCCGAGAGATGCAAATCAAAATAACAATGAGGTATCATCTCACTCCTGTCAGAATGGCAATCAACAAATCAAAGAACAAGTGTTGGCGAGGATGTAGAGAAAAAGGAACTCTTTTGTACTGCTGGTGGGAATGAAGACTGGTGCAGCCACTGTGGAGAACAGTATGGAGTTTCCTCAAAAAACTAAAAATGGAACTCCCATTTGACCCAGTAATCCCACTTTTAGGAATATATCCCAAGAAACTAGAAGCACGAATCAGAAAGGATTTATGCACCCTTATGTTCATTGCAGCACAATTCACCATAGCTAAGATTTGGAAACAGCCTAAGTGCCCATCAGCATATGATTGGATTAAAAAACAGTGGTATATCTACACAATGGAATACTACGCTGTATTTAAAAAGAAGGTGTTCTTACCATTTCCAACAGCATGGATGGAACTGGAAAACATTATGCTAAGTGAAATAAATCAATCAGAGAAAGACAAATACCACATAATCTCACTCATTTGTGGAATATAATTAACAACATAAACTGATGAACAGGGACAGACCCAGAGGCAGAGAAGCACTGACCAGAATGCTAGTACTCAAGGGGAAGGTACGGGAGGGAGGGGGAAGGAGGAGAGATCAACCAAAGGACTTGGATGCATGAGTATAAGCCTAATCAATGAACATGAACACCAGGGGGATGAGGGCATGAATGGGGGGAGGATTGGGGGGTTAGTAGAGGGATAAGGACACATATGTAATACCTTAATCAATAAAGAAATTGTGAAAAAATAAAAAAATACTTAAAATAGGAAATTGGGTGAGTAGAAAAAGGCAAAACAGGAAACTAATGTAAGAGATTAACTGCAGGAAGAGCTTTCATCCATAGGGTTGTGGGAAAAGAGAAAAGAAATTGGCATTATCACAATGTAGAAAGGTTGCAGCAAAGGTCCTGCAAAGCTGCAATCCAGACACCTCAGATGTCTTACCAACTGAAGCAGCCATGTCAGAATCACAATTGAGTGATCCTGCAGAGCTCGTTCTCAGAACTGTGACTGGCTGATGATGGAATTTGGAAGGGACTGCAGTGAGCTGTTCCTGGGAGTGTAAGGAAAACAGAAACTGGAACCAACTGGCTGTCTTAAATTTGCATGCCGAGGCCACACTCCACACCACTGACTCAAAATTCTAGTATGGGCAACCCATGCATGTCTATGTTTTTAACAATCATTTCAACTGCTGATTTTGATACACTCAACACAGGTGGGATTACTCTATCCTCTACTTCTTTCCCAAAGCATTTTAAGATATTATAAGCTGTTAAATATGTCTATGAATTATCTTTGGCTGTTATGACCTTTTCAGCAATGGGTGTTATAGATATTTAAGCTGTCACCAGTCATAGCTTCTCTCACTGAATATCACATAGTCAGTTGCTAGATCTGTCTGGGTCATCTTGCCAACACATTATTTTCAGTGCTTCCATCAACCTGGTAACTTACTCAGGGGTGAGAGGGGGAGGACTAACTAACTGTTCATTTACTAAGTGCCTATAATATGCCAAAAATGTGCTAGGAGTAAACATCCAACTTAAATGGAAACCAAAACAAGTTTGACCCCTGTGTTGCTTTCATCTACTAGGAATTCGACATTTACAAATGAACACATTAATTAATATATAATTGAAAATCTAGGTAAATCCTATGAAATAGAATATTATAAAAGGTATTATGATAGAAATGGCCCTAATAATTTCACTCACTATAACCACACTACTTACAACATGACTTAAAGAGCACCTCCCAAAATGAAGTCCATTTTTTTAACCCTTTTGAATTTTACCTGCCTGTGACTTTATCTAGCCAATAAAATGTTGTAGAAGTGGCTCTGCATCTGTTTCAAATCTAGATCTCACTCTTGTAAATACCTACTATGATCATGCAAGCTATTGTGCTAGAGAATAAGTGACCATGTGGCCTAGGATGATTTGTTTCATGTGGGTGAGAAACCTCGTGGAGTAGCGATGGGGTGTCCCAGACGAAGCCATCCATCTTGAGCAGCTTCTCACAAAGGACTAAATTTGCCAACAAGGAAGAGCTGCCCAGCTGAGCCCAAATCACCAATTAGATGCATTATGAGGTTCACAAAACAGTGATTATTATTTTAAACCATTAGTTTTCAGGGTGGTTTGCTACACAATAAAATGAATTGATAAAAGAAATCAATGTAGGAAAAACTCTATTTCAAAATGAAGTATTCTGAATTATCTAATTCTGAGTCTATATAGAGGACCTCTAGGCTTTTCATTGTTTTGTGCTATTTTATAACTATTCAGAGGCTATTTTATAACTTCATATGCTATACAGAATTGCAATACAAATGGTATTCTCTGTTGTCATAAAACAAATTATATAGATGAAGGAACAACCATTTTCCCTGGGAAAAAACAGTTTTGAGCCCATTGAAATTTTATTTCAATATTCTTCATCTATAAATGCACCTGTAGTTTTGATTGGCACACTCTCTGTCTCTTTTTATTAGCTTTATTGAGATATAATTCACACCACATAAACTTCACCAATTTTTAAGTGCACAACTCAATATTTTATATGTTTATAGGACTGTGAAATCATAAAGAAAATAAATCTAGTTTTAAAACATTTATATCACCTTAAAAAGACTTACACCCATTAGTAATCATTTGAAAATTACTCTGCCACCCTCCCAGGCCTCAGCCAACATTAATCTAACTTTGTCTTTTCAAATGCATCTATTCTAGACAATTAACATAAATAGAATCATACAATCTATGTTCTTTTCTTACTGTCTTCCTTCATTTAGTGTAATAATTTTGAGATTCCAAGTGGAAGCATATGTTAATACTCCATTACTTTCTATGGCTAAATAATATGCCATTGTATATATAGCATTATTTTAACACATTTATCAGTGGACATGTGGCTATTATGGATAATGCTGCTCTGAACTTAAGTGTACGGAATTTTGTTAGAATATATGTTCTCATTTATCTTAGACTAGAGGCCTGGTGCATGAAATTCATGCACAGGGGGCGGGGGATGTCGCTTAGCCCAGCCTGTACCCTCTCCAATCTGGGACCCCTCAGGGTATGTCTGACTGCCCATCTAGGCCTGATCCTCTAGGATCAGGCCTAGATGGGCAGTCAGACATCTTTTTCACAATCCAGGACTGCTGGCTCCAAACTGCTCACCTGCCTGCCTCCCTGATTTCTCCTAACCGCTTCTGCCTTCCAGCCTGATCACCTGCTAATCATACTCTGCCAGCCTAATTGATGTCTAACTGCTCCTCTGCCAGCCAATTTTCTCCCAACTTCCCTCCTCTGCTGGCGTGGTCACTCCTAACTGCCTGCCCCTGAAGGCTTGATCATCCCAACTGCCCTCCCTTGCAGGCCTGGTCCCTCCCAACTGCCCTCCCCTGCTGGCCTGATTGCCCACAACTGCCCTCCCTTGCAGGGCCTGGAACCTCCAGCGGCCCTCCCCTGCTGGCCATCTTGTGGTGGCCATCTTGTGTCCACATGGGGGCAGGATCTTTGACCACAAGGGGGCAGCCCTCTTGTGTATTGGTGTGATGCTCAACCTGCAAATTATTCTTTTATTAGATAAGATAGAGGCCTGGTGCATGGGTGGGGGCCGGCTGGTTTGGCCTGAAGAGTGTCCCAGATCAGGGTGGGGGTTCCCTTAGGATGAGGGGAAGCCTGGGCGAGGGGCCTGTGGAGGTTTGCAGGATGGCCATGCCCCACAGCGACCCAAGCAGAGGCCTTGGCATCTGGGATTAATCTATGTCTACAATTGAAACTTTGTAGCCTGGAGCAGAGCCAAGCCTTCTGCTCGCTCAGTGGCGGCAGCTATTTCTGTTTGAAACATTGTATCTTAGAGTGGAGACCTAGGCCAGCAACAGCAGACTGAAAGCTTTGATTCCTCCATTGCTAGGGAAATCCAAGCCTCTGTTCTCTCCAGCTCAGTGGCTGCTGCCATTTCTGTATCTTTTATAATTAAAACTTTGTAACATTGAGTGGAGGCCTAGGCAGGCAGAAAGCTTGGCTTCCTCTGTTGCCAGGGAAACTCAAGCCTTCCTCCTGCTCTCAGTGGTGACAGCCATGTTGGTTGGGGTTTATTTGCATAATTTGCTCCTGATTGGCTGGTGGGCATGGCTGTGTGTGTGGTTTTGGGGTGTGGGGAAGGTAAGGTCAAATTTTCATATTACTCTTTTATTAGATAGGAGATTGTTTACTTAGTAGTGGAATTGCTAGGTCAAATGGCAAATGTGTATTTTGCATTTAAGTAACTGGCAAATTTTTTTCCAATGTATCTGTACCATTTACATCCTACAGCAATGTATGGAGGTTTCAATTTTCCACATCCATGTCAACACTTGCTATTATCTGACTTTTTTATTGTAGTCAATCTTATGGTCATGAGATAGTATGTTGTTATGGTTTTGATTTTTAATTTACTAATGACTAATGCTATTAAACATTTTTTTCATGTGCTTATTGGTCATTTACACGTCTTATTAGGAGAATTGTCTACTAAAATCCTTCGTCCATTTTATAGTTGGATTATTAGTTTTTTATTATTTAATTATAAAAGTTATTTATATATTCTGGATACAAGTCCCAAATTAGATACATGATTTGCAATGATTTTCTCACAGGCTATAGATTTTGTTTTCACTTTCTTGATTGTATAAACATAAAAGTTTTCAATTTTTATGAAATCCAATTTATCTATTTTTTTTTGTAAATATGTTTTTGATGTCATGTATAAGAATCCATTACCTAATCAAAACTCAGAAGGATGTGTTACTCTAACAGTTTATAGTTTTAGCTATTATATTTAACTAGGGGCCCAGTGCATGGAATTCGTGATCTCTCAGCCCATCCTGCCCTCTCACACATACTGGGAGCCCTCAGGGGATGTCCTACTGACTGCTTACTCCAGGCCTGCTCAAGGCCTAAAGCCCCTGTCTCTGGCGGAGGCTTTAGGCCTTCGGAATCCAGCCATTGACCTACTCTAGCCTTAGCCTCGGCCACTGGTGATGGCCTGGCCCTGGGGGCTGCGCCGTTGCTGCCGCCGCCTCAGCTCTGCCTCCCGGAGCCATGCGCTCACTGCCAGGAGCCTCAGCTCTGGTCCAGGCCTTAGCCCCAGCTGCCTGTGACTGCCCAGCCCTGGAGGCCATGCACTTGCCGCCTGTCACTTTGGCTCTACTCCTGGGGAGCCCTTGGTTGCCACCACAGCCTTGGTTCTGCCCCCAGGGCCCGCCTTGGCTCTGGGCCCCACCCCGCTCCCAGGCCCCAGCCTTAGCCCCGGCTGGCTCCCCCCCCAGCTTCTGATTGGCTGGTGGGCGTGGCTTGTGGTGTAGTGAAGGTACAGTCAATTTGCTCTCTTATTACTCTCTTATTAGATAGGATTGTATGATCTGCTTGAGATATTCTTGTGCATGTTATGTCATAGGGGTCCAAATTTCTCCTTTTGTATGTAGATATCCAGTTGTCCCAACATCATTTGTTGAGACACTATTCTTTTCTCATTGAACTGTTCGCCTGTTTTGTTGAAAATTATTAGACTTTAAATGTTAAAGTTTATTTCTGGATTCTCAGTTCATCTGTCATTAATCCATGTGACTGTCCTCATGCTCTTATTGCTTTGTAGTAGGATTTAACATTAAATGGTATGTCTACTTGCTTTTATAAGATTTTTATTATTATTATTGTTCTGGGTCCCTTGAATTTTCATATAGATTTCAGGATTAGATTGTCCATTTAAAAACTGGTGGACATTTTCATAGGAATTGTATTGAATCTGTAGATCAATATGAGGACCAAACCAAGTTGTGAGATCTGCCCCTGTTTTCATTAAAAATGAGTTTAGTAAAGTTTTTAACATATGCTCATTTAAAATGTTTATGAAAGCTATGATATTATATCTTCCAGAATATTAGTTTTAACAACAAATATTAAATTTTGGAATATCACAAGTTTTAGACCTAGCCTTTTAGCATTCCTTACTCTATCTACACTGTTTTTCCTAAGCAATGTCAGTCACACCCACAGTTTCAATTAGTCTCAATCTATATACATCAGTGCCTCATAGATTTTTTCCTCTACCTAATATTTAATTGTCTAAGCTACAGACATGGACTCTTAATTCTACCTGTCTACTCAACATCTCCACTTATATATCTAAAAAGCACATCTAACTCAACAGGATTGAGCTTGAATCCATTCCTTCAGCTCCCTGGCTTAAGTCCTGCTTTTCATTTATTTCTTTGTCGTTAAAGAAATGCATCTTTCATAAGGTTACCCCTGGGCAGATACCTAGGAATCACAGTTTATCTCTCCTCCCTTATGCTTTATTTCCCACAAAATTCACCTTAGAAATATTACCACAATAAGTCCAACTAGTCCATAACTGCTGTTACCACTTCTCAATATAAGTTACTACTATGTCTTCCTTAGACTGCTATACTCGTCTTCTAACTGGTTTACTTATACCCACTGTAACCACATTTTCTCTATCTTCTTTATTGTAGGCATATTTCAAAATCAAGTCTGATTATGACAGAATGCTTAAAATCCTTCAATGACTTCTTGCTTCTCTTTCAGCTTTTATCTCTTAAAACAAGATCCAATGCCTTCCTACAAGGGCCATGATTTGGTTCTTGCTTACCTTTCTACCTCTCTAATGTCACTCTTTCCTTCTGTCAACTACATTAACTTTTGTTTGTGTTAATGGATATACACTTATCCCTTTTACATCTCCTGTCCCCCTACCAGAAGCATATATTGTCCAAATTTCCATATATTTAATTTTTATATATCTGTTAGATGTTTGGTTATTTCCACATAAAAAATATTTCCTGAATCCATAGCCAGGAAAAGTTTTGATATATATTTCTGTAGATAAATGTCTCTTTGTATGACACCTATCAATCTTTATAATACTTCTTTTCCAGTGAATATTTTATTATTACCCATCTCTCTGTTAGTCAAAAACCTTCATTAAATCAGAGATCCAGTCTATGTTGGTTAACCTTGTATAATGCCAGGCACCTTTCGTGAAAACAATTTATATTTTAAAAAAGTAAAAGAAAAAAAGAAAAGAAATTTAGGATTAAAGTAATTGAAAAGTTTAGGGATTCAATTCCTAATTTCAGGTAAAATGGGATTCAGGTACACAAATATTGTTTGTTACTCATCTCTTGGCTCAATTTTCTTCTACATGCACTTCATTTTCAGAAAAATCATTTTTCAAGTTTTACAAAGATAGTCAACAAGTGTCTAGACTTAAGTTCTACCACTTTAGCTGTCCCAACAAAAAGTGTTTCTCTTTCCTAATAGTTCCAGAGAAAATTCGCAGTCTAATTCTCAGTGAAATGGATTGGAACACACCCACTCCTGAAGAAATTACTATGGCCAGGGATGCTTGATTACTTCCAGGGCCACAAGATTGCTTTCCGGCTCACTCAAACCATCTGAGCAAGAGATTAGAAAGGGATTCCCCAAAGAAAAGAAGAAGAAAGGAGCCATGACTGGTTTTACTAAGTGGTTTGAGGGATGATCCACAGACTGAAGGGTCATGTGTTTGATTCCCTGCCAAGAGCATGTACTTGAGTTGCTGGTTCATCCCTTGCTCTTGTCACGGTACATGCGGGAGGCAACCAATCAATGTGTCTCTCTCACATTGATGTTTCTCAGTTGCTCTTCTCTCCCTCCCTTTGCCTCTCTCTAAAATAAACCAATGGAAAAAATATCATTGGCTGAGGATAAAAAACAAACAAATAAACAAACAAACAAATATGCAAATAAACAAACAAAAGAAAAGAAGAAAGGAAATAAATGCTGGATGGGAAAAGCATCTGTAACTCCTTAGTATTTAGCACATAGTGTCTGGTACAAAACTTTTCCCCAGAAAATATGGCCAAATAAATAAAGTAAATCAGCACAGATGATGTCAGGAGAGCTGGTAATGAAAAGGAAAAAGTTGATATAGTAGCTCAGTTGAATGAATGAAGTTGGCCTTGAATCCCATTTCCATTTATTTACTATATGGGTAACCATAGACGAGTTATTTAAAAACTTTGATCTTCACTTTTTTTTCATGTGTTAAATTGTGAAAATAATCCCTGACAACCAAGGATTTCATCAGACAAATGTACTAATATACATAAAAGGCTCATATTTGGGCTGGCACAGAAGAAACTCCAAAAACGTTTTTATTCCTTCCTGTCTCTCCTACTTCCAAACTTGATCATTGCCTCTGTGTCAATTCTTACTTTCTCATTTTTTTTTAAGTGGGGGCTACAGGTATTTGGATCTGGAACACTACTTTTTTCAGATGAAAAAACAAGACAGGGAGTAAGTGAGAGAAAGTAGAAAGAACTTACTTTAAGAAAAATTGGGGAAAATAAGTTAGTAGAAAGAACTTACTTTAAGAAAAATTGGGGAAAATAAGTTATGAGTCAAAAAAAGCCAATTATATTCTCTCTATTCAATTCACACCTGGTTCTCAGGGAGCTGTAGCTCAGTTAGCACAATGAACTTGGCTGTATTGTTCTGTGCTATTTCCTCCTGCCCTGGCCTGAAACCACATTTCAGTCAATAGCTAATGTCAGCGTGGGAGTCATAATCCTGGTTTAGCTCTGTTGCAAGTCACTACATCTCCGTGGGTTGGGGAAAGGAGTTTGACTGTCTGAGGGTGTATACCTGAAAACTAAACAAAGCTTTCTCTTTTCTCCCAGGCAGTGAGTGATAGTGAGATCCTTCCAATCAATTTCATAATAAAATACCTACGTTACTGCCAGGGAAGGAGTTAACTGCATCTGAAATGCCTGCTAGATGGAGAAGGTCTCTAAAAATTAATGTACTCTACTTTCTTTGTAACTTGTTTTTAGATACCAGAAGAATCTAGCCTAACATCCATAGCCTGTAACAGACTTATGCCTAAAATTTAAATAACATTTTTATAGGAATTTTGAGGCTGTGTCAAGTATAGAAGATTTTTTTTTCTATTCCATTTTATCAAACATGTCACCATTAAAACAGTGGTATGATAAAGAGCCCAGAGGAGAGACAGCAACAACAGTTGACAGCAGGCTAGGTAAAGATTTTACTCCCAAGTGATGCGGAATTACCATCTCTGTGAGATACATCAAAGTGTATCAGCATAGTTAGTGCAACATCCTGTGCTTGTCTGTTAGTTTCAGCTTTAACTGCAGTGATTGTCAATTACCTTAGCAATAATACAGGACTGATCAGTTGGCATCAATTAGGGAGTGCCATATTGCAGGACAGCTGTCACTCATCTCTCTCTCTTTTTTTTTAAATGAAAGTCAACATTTGACTTTATTATTTTTTTATATATTTCATTGATTTTTTACAGAGCGGAAGGGCGAGGGATAGAAAGTCAAAAACATCGATGAGAGAGAGACATTGATCAGCCGCCTCTTGCACGCCCCTTACTGGGGATGTGCCTGCAGCCAAGGTACATGCCCTTGCCAGAATCGAACCCCGGGACCCTTCACTCCGCAATCCCGATGCTCTATCCACTGAGCCAAACCGGTCTCGGCACAAACTCATCTCATATACCTATCTTCTTGCTCATGAAGTTTCTACTTAATATACTGAAGGAGAGAAATATTGGTGAAAACGAGTGCCTTGATGGCATGATGAATGCTTGAAATGGGGGAAGTTACGGGCTAAAAATGTTTTAAAGTCCTTCCCAATCATACATAAATAAGGAATGACATCCATCTAACGCAAATGCTTTTTAAATAGTTCTTAAATGATAAGACTAGCTAGCTGCTTGAGTCCAATTCCAAAAAGAACAGAATCTCTATAATGTTGTATTCACCTTAACTAAACTGTCTATCATGCAAGGAGTTATCAATACACCTTCAAAGACAGAAAGCCATAACAACATCAAATTTAAAAACCAGTTATATTTACTTCATGCTAAATTAATGTCTAAATGTGTTGTGGAATTTGGTTTGAATTGATTTCATTATACCTTGGCGGTTAAGTTGTGGGAGAGTAACTCATTCAGACTTACCTCAAACTTTATTTAATGACTGCCATGATCTACCCAAAAGAACTTGATTTAAGGCATAATTTAGTTTGGTTAATAATAAAACATGAGTTTTAAAAAATCCATGCCATTTTTATTATTCATCAGATTGCATCAGCCATTCCTGAGTTTTATAATATTCAGTTGTGTAGAGGACCCAGACATGATAATTATTAGGAGGATAATTTTAATCCAATAAGCAATTGACATTTGTACAAAGCTGAATAGATCACAAAGCACTTTGTTACATATACATTATCACACACAAGAAAGAGAACTGAAGTTAATAAATAATGGACATAGTTATTCTTCCCATAGCACACGATGTTTAGGTATTAAAAAAGAAGGACATGTGTCAGAGAGCAGAGGTACAAGGATGAGCAAGATCAAGTATGTTTAGTGCTTCTTCAAGCTTCTGCTAGTATCGTATTTGCTAACATCTTATTGGCCAAATCAAGTCACATAGTTGAGTCAAGAGTCAGTGTGAGAGGGATCGACAAAGTTCTATCTGCTGGCTGGGATTTGCCAGGATAACCTAACATCCATAAGAAGGTATGGATCCGAGATGGAAACATCCTCATCCCTTAGTTACTGGGGGAAGAGAGTGTCCTCCAAACTGCCTCAGGTTGTGAAGTGAACAAGAAGTAACATCTACTATAGTAAGTCTCAGAGATCTCTTTTAGGTTGCTCCATAGTATATTTTCTGATCTTTAGTTATGTGTTTATTTAGAGGTATGCATTTTTGTTTTTAGTAAATTCACATCTTGTAGAAGAAAACTTAAAATTCAGAAAATGTGTGCTTGAGTCTCAGGTCTATAACTTAATAAGTGTGCCATGTAAGTTATTTAGCTTTTCTAAGAAATTTCTTCTTCTAGGAAGTTGAGGCATAACACACCTACCTTGTGTGGGCACTATGAGGCCATGAATAGCATATATAATAATAGCTACGAATAACTATTATAACTATTCATTGGAAGCTTGCAAAATCAAATGAGAAATAAACACTGAAGTGTTATAATTCTAGAAACACATCCCTTATATTTTCCCAATTTAAGCTTACTGGACTTAATCAACCATTTATATCCATGATTCTGGGGTCTTTGGGGTTTACGGGCAGATGAAAAATTCCTGCATTAACTACTCATCCCTTACAGGCAATGACCAAGTCTCTTTCATGGAATTTACAGGTTCTTTCTGATGAAGACAACTTTTCTACATTATCCCCAGCCACTTCATCACCAACATCCTCTGTATCCATGCCATACTACACCTCCCAGGGTTCACAGGCCCGTGTTGCTGCACAGAGCTTTTTCTGGGAGTGGAAACTTCCCACTTCCTTGCCAGGCCACCTGCAACTCCTCGTGCCAGGGAGGCGAGCGCCTCTTCAACACCAAAGCCTGGCTTCCCACCTTGTGTTTTTGGGAAAGCCTCTGCTGCCTACCCTCCCACCCTCCAGGCAGAGTTAGTCATTCCCTTCCTTCGCTGGAACAAGGCCTTATACATTCTTTCTATAATACTTCATTTATTTTGTTTACGTGTCTGTCTCCTCATCATGATGCTGAGCTCTTGGGAACATCTCCACCCTAGCACCTAGCCCAGTACCTGGAATATTCACAAAGACATTTTGGTCCCAAGAAATTCCTCTGAGTTTCGTATTCAAAGAATCTGTAGATTAGATTTATTGAAAATAACCTCAGTTCTTTCGGGGGTTTTTGTTGAACAATAGAAATTAAAGGATAGCTATAATATAAACAAACTATTGTCCCCAAAATGGCTTCCCCCTCCCTCCAGATTGGTGGTAAATCCCAAAATTAAGCCAGTGGTTCCTAAACTCTACAGACATCTAAACCAGCTGGGAGAACTTGATAAAAATACAGAGCTGACATGCCCACCTCAGACTGAAGGAATTATAGTTTATCTCTATTTCCAGAAACTTCTGCAAGTGATTCTGATCCATATCAATTTTGAGAACATTACACAGAGACCAATCTGACTTATAAATTGCTAGTTCCAATTGCTTAAAATGTTTCCTGTTGTCAAAAGAAGCAGAAACAAAAGTGTCCATTCAGAGGGCTGGGTGCCCTCTCCCCACCTGGCTGCAGGTGCCCGAGCTCTCCCTGGAGATTTGCTGTCGCCTTTCTTATCGCTCTGGCAGCCTTTGATCAGGAGCTTCTTCATTTTGGCTCATTCTTCACTTCAAAGCTGGGAAACATGATCAGCTTCTGTCTCTTTCCTTCACCCAGAGCCCAGCCAGCCCCACAGGTGGGGTGGTCACTCGGGAAAACTGTGCAGACAGCCTTCAGCATTCTGCTAGGGGCCAGAGGCCAATCTTTTGTGTGACTCTCCTCTCTGATTCTCTCCCTCCACAAATGGTGCCAAAGAGAAACCAGGAGAGGAAATATGACCTTGTTCTGAGCCCGCAGCCGTGGGTGTGGAATAACCACACTTAGGGCGCAGTTTTAGGAACAGTTGTGCAGCATTCCATCTCCTAATCCCCGAGGCCAGTCTTCCTGAGCTAAACAGCAAAGGTTCTTTATAGAAGAGAATCACTTGGAGCTTCCAGAGTAAATCTCTTTCATGTGAGCCGCTAAAATTAGCTCCCAAGTTAAACTTCGCATAAAACAAAACAAAACAGAAAACAACAACGAAAACAAAACATAACGATTTGGCTTTGTAAATACATGAACAGTGATAGTTCAGTTTTCCTGGTAAATAACTTATTATCAAAAGAGAGGCATGTTCCCTAGCTGGTTTGGCTCAGTGGATAGAGTGTTGGCCTACGGACTCAAGGGTCCTGGGTTCGATTCTGGTCAAGGGCATATGCCAGGGTAGCTGGCTCAATCCCCAGTAGGTGGCATGCAGGGGGCAACCAATTAATGATTCTCTCTCATCATTGATGTTTCTATATCTCTCTCCCTCTCCCTTCCTCTCTGAAAGGAAGGAGAAAGAGAAAGAGAGAAAGGCATGTGCTAGTGTAAGACACTATATTAAACCTGAATTATCAATTCACTACCCCTAAATTTCGACCTTCACATATTATCCAAGGGATGAACCAAACCTTACTTAAATGAATACATATAAACCATAAGGTCATTTAAAAAAACCCAACTTTATTGAGATATAATTCACATGTAAAATTGATACATTTGAAGCATATGCCTCAATGATTTTCAATGATAGTCACAGAATTATGTAAGGATCACTACAATTTTAAGTTTAGAATATTCTCAGCACCCAAAGAGAATATGTAACCAAATAATCAGTGGGTCCAGGCTGCCTGCCACTACTTGAGCCAATTCAGCAGAGACAAGATTGAATCATATATAAGTGTTTATTCTAATAATGCTGGCAGTATGGGAGAGCAGCAGGTCATCCATAAAAATCTGCTCTGACCTCCACCGTAAGCCAACTGCTTATATTGGGTAGAAGGATGAAGATTACATGGGAAGTAGGAAAAAGGATATGAAAAATGGGCAGTTTACAGGTAATGTGGGCTGGAGATTTGCAAAGGCCTGCAGGTATGCAAAGGGCTGGAGGTCTTCAAAGGGCTGGCGGCTCTCATTTCTGCAACAAGGTTAATCTTTCCATGATATTAGACATTTCTTGGATGTGGACGATAGGCTGCATTTCCAGGTGAGGTCCCAGGTCCCATGTGCACTCCCAGTCAGGTTAGAATGTACCTTCTTCAATCAGAACAAAACACAGTTAACAGAGCATGATTAACATTTCTTATAATTATAGCTGGTTCCCCTTATTCTATTTCTGCCCTTAACAAAATCATTCCTCATCTTCCTCCACCAGCATAGCCCTGGGCAACTCTACATAGTTTTGGTCTGTATAGATTTAGATTTGCCTAATTTGGTCACTATATAAGAGGAATCATACAATATGTGTTTTTTTGTATGAATGGCTTATTTTAGGATAATGTTTTGAAGCTCCGTCCATGTTGTAGCATTTATCATTATTTCATTTCATTTCATACTGAATAAATAGTTCATTGTATGGATATAACACATTTACTGATCCATTCATTCATCAGTTGACATTTTCATTGGTTTCAATTTGTTGGCTATTATGAGTAATGCTACCATGAATATTCATATATAAGTTTTGTGTGCACATATGTTTTAATTTTGTTTCTAGAAATGAAATTTCTGAGTCACATAGTAACTCTGTAATTAATGTTTTAAGGAACTGGGGAATTGATTCCCAAGGTGGCTGCACCATCTTATATCCATGCCAGGATTATATGAGGGTTTCAATTTTTCTATATTAACACTAATACTTGTTATAGTTTTTATGCTAACACTAATACTTATTATGTAATTGCAGCTCTTCTAGTGAGTAAACGTTGGTGTTTTGTGGCAGTTTTGATTTGTATTTCACTAAAAACTAATGATGATCAACATCCTTTCATATTCTTATTGTACATTTGTATATCTTAGAGAAAATGTCTACTTTTCAGTTGGACTACTTATCTTTTCATTATTTATTTTTATTTATTTATTTATTTATTTATTTAAATTTAATAAACCTTTATTGTTCAGATTATTACAATTGTTCCTCTTTCTCCCCCCTCCCCATAACTCTCCTCCACCCAGTTCTCACCCACATTCTGCCCTTACTTCTGCCCCACACTGTCCTCATCCATAGGTGTACGCTTTTTGCCCAGTCTCTTCCGGTACCCCATACATCCCTTTCCCCCCTGGAGAATTATCAGTCTACTCCCTTTCTATGCTCCTGATTCTATTATATTCACCAATTTATTCTGTTCATCAGATTTTTTTATTCACTTGATTTTTAGATTCACTTGTTGATAGACATATATTTGTTGTTCATAATTTTTATTTTTATCTTTTTTTCTTCTTCTTCCTCTTCTTAAAGAATACCTTTCAGCATTTCATATAATACTGGCTTGGTGGTGATGAACTCCTTTAGCTTTTTCTTATCTGTGAAGCTCTTTATCTGCCCTTCAATTCTGAATGATAGTTTTGCCCGGCAGAGTAATCTTGGTTGTAGGTTCTTGCTATTCATCACTTTAAATATGTTTTGCCACTCCTGTCTAGCCTGCATAGTTTCTGTTGAGAAATCAGCTGACAATCATATGGGTACTCCCTCATAAGTAATTAACTGTTTTTCTCGTGCTGCTTTTAATATTCTCTCTTTGTCTTTTGCTTTTGGCAATTTAATTATGATGTGTCTTGGTGTGGTCCTCTTTGGATTACTTTTGTTTGGGGTTTTGTGTGCTTCCTGGACTTCTAAGTTTATTTCTTTCACAAGATGAGGGAAGTTTCCGGTCATTATTTGTTCAAATAGATTTTCAGTATCTTGCTCTTGCTCTTCTTCTGGCACCCCCATAATTCGAATGTTGGTACCCTTGAGGTTGTCCCTGAGGCTCCTTACACTACCTTCACATTTTTGGAATATTTTTCCTTTTTACTTTTCCAGCTGAGTATTTTTTGCTTCTTTGTATTTCAAATCTTTGACTTGATTCTTTCGGTCCTCTAGTCTGCTGTTAGGTCTCTGCATAATATTTTTTATTTCAGTCAATGTATGTTTAATTTCTAGTTGGTCTTTTTTCATATCCTTGAGGGTCTCGCTAAATTTATCAGCCTATTCTAGGAAATTCTTTGAAAACCTTATAACCGTGGTTTTGAACTCTATATCAGCCATTTGCTTTCCTCCACTTCTTTCATTTGTGATTTGTTTCTTTGTCTCTGCATTTTTGCTGCTTCCCTGAGTTGGTTGAGTAGCTTTGTGTGGTAGATGTTCTCTAGGGCACAGTTGTTCAGCCTTCCCAGTTACCTAAAGTGGACACTCTTGGTGCACCCCTTTGTTGACTGTGTGCTCAGCTTTGTTGTAGTAAAGTCTTGATTATTGTTGGTATCTCTGGGAGGAATTGGCCTCCAGGCCAATTGGCTGTGAGGTTCAGCTGTGTCTATGCTGGGAGAACTTCTGTGCTGGAGACATCCTTATGAGAAAAAACTTACAAAATTGCAAAAGTCTCTGTGCTCAGCTTGGATGAGGCAGAGTTTCAGGATCAATCAGACATCCTTGACTTCCTGTCATCCCTGCTCTATGAGTTCCCTGGGTTTCACTGTCTCTCGGTAATCCCTGAAAGCACCTCTGAAAGAAAGCCACCCTTGAGTTTCACCTGCTCCCAGACAGTCCAATTTCTCCCCAAATGAGTCTGGGTTCCCAGAACTTTCTTGGAACTGGAGTTCAGTTCCATCTGCCTTCTACAGCTCCCAAGTCTCAGTGTGCTTTCTCTTTCCCTGACAGTCCAAATTCCCTCCAAACGAGTCTGGTTTCCCAAAGTCTCACCCGGGACTGGAGTTCAGTGCAGTCAGGACCTTCCATCTCCCTCCTGCTTTAGAAAGCTAGCCGCGCACTCAGCTGCCCATGCACACAGCCACCTGTCCTCTCAATGCACATGTCTCCATACCTTAACCTTTTACAGCTCCTCTTAGTCTCAATGTGCTTTCTTCTTTCCTTCTAGTTGTGGAATTTCCACTCAACCAGCTTTTTTGTAGTTCTAGATGGTGTCCGTTTTTTCTTTTAGTTGTAGTTTTGATATTGTTGTGTGAGGCAGCAGTTTAGGTGTTTACTTATGCCATCTTGGCTTCTCCTTTTTTCATTATAGAGTGGTAATAATTCTTTGCATATTTTGTATATAGGTCTCTTATCAAATATATAATTTGCAAATATTTTCTCCAAGATTGTGGATTTTTTTCCCCACTTTCTTGGTGGTGTCCTTTGAAGCACAAAATTTTTAATTCCATAAAGTCCAATTTATCTATTTGTGTGTGTGTGTGCTTTTGTTAAACAGACTACGATGTAGGCTCCTGGAGACAGGATGGGAGTTTTAGCCAGGGACTAGCTGTTCTCTCCTGCTGCCCCCATTGTGAGTCTCACAGAGTGCCTACTGAGAAATAAGGAAAGTGCACATCTGTGCAGGTGAACTCACCAGTGAGTTGTGTGCCAAGATGAGTCAGTTCTTGAGCTTTTATCTGTTTCCAAGGGTGGATTGTTTCTGAACTTTGGGGTACCAAATTCTGACTCCACCTTCTAGTTGGAATAGGCCTTGCCCCTAATATGGTCTGTTTGAAAGTGTCATATGTTCACTCCCATAGTCCCCACCTCCCCCCGTACTACTTGTGGTTTCAGTTTTCATTATAATGATGGTATAATGAGCTTTGGGGTCCCTCAATGGTCAATTTTTCCTCTCTCTTGAAATGATCTGGCTTTAGCTAGTTCCCATTACTGTTGACTTCTGTGACCACCACAGTGGTTTCCTGCCATAAGCATTTCCCTTTGATTTTTCTTGGAGGTGGGAGTTCAGTTGGCTGCATAAAGGGTATATGTGGTAATGTGGGGGAAGAGGGAGGAGGATCAGGAGACAAAATTTAAATAGGAGGCATAGGTAGACACCTAGGTTCTTTTATTTTGAATTAGAATTCAAATTTCAACCAGAAAGCAAATATAGATCCACTCAAGGATGTTAAAAGATGGGAAGGGGATAAAACTATTAGGCTTTTAATTCTATTCAATCAAATGCCTACAGAGAAAATAGAGAGGTGAGGAGATAAGTGGGTGAAGAGGTCAGGAGTGAGAAAGCAGCCCAAAGAGGGAACTAACAAAGAAAGTCAGATTAGAGGAGAGGAGGAATTAAATGCATGTACTAGAGGTAAGCAGGGGAGAGGTGAAATTTCTAAGACTTGAGCACTGATAGGGTGAAAGGATGAGTGAAAAAAGGGAGTCTTGGATGATGAATAATTATTGAGAAATTAAAAAAAATAAATATTTATCTCTGTAAAGAAAGAGAGAGACAGAGAAAGAGAGAGAGAGAGAATAAAGGGGGTAAAGAAGAGAAAGAAGGAAGCAGGCATGGTGAGAAAAGGATAAGAGTTTAAAGAAACAAGAAAACAGGATATATTTACTGATGACTGTGTCTGCAGTTTTTAGAGAGCTAATTCTATGGATAATCCAGCATTGATAGAATTAAGGCCTGCAGCATCACTGTCTAGACTTATATTATTCAACAGAAATATGAGACACATATATGTATATGTAAATTTAAAATAAATTTTAACAATATGTTATTAACTTAGTATATTCAAAATATCATTTTATTTTAAAATATGGCCCAAACACCACAGTATTAGAATCTCCTGGAAGCTTATTAATGAATTAAGAATCCAGACCCACCCCCATACTTGCTAAATCAAATCTGAATTTTAACAAGATCCCAGAAGACAATAAAGATCATGTAAAAACTTTGGGCACATTATGGTATGGTGTAATCATGTGACTAACCCAATTTCTCACAGTGAAGGCACTAGAAGAGCATACATAGAATATAGAAATTTAGAATCTGCTTCTTGTATGACCTCCCATATAGTAGTTACTTAGACAAATTATTTTTCCTCTTATCCTTTTCACTCATAAATCCCCATCATACAAGAAAATATATAATTTTCAGAATATATACCATGAGATAGGTATTCTGATGGGAAACATAGAAAAGGATCCCCCAATTGATTACTTCAGCACTCCCATTTAATGAAAACCACAGTTGGTTCTGTGGGACAAGATCAGAGTTTACGATGGGGCCTCTAAGACACAGAATTTCATTATTCCTATGATAACCCTGGTTTAATTTAACCTGTTCTCTAAATCTTCTGTCTTCTAATTCCTTGTCAGAACAAAGGGACATCTTTTCCACCATAAGGAGAGATAAAACAGGATGGACAAGAATGCAAGGTGCTTTGTGTTGAGCTAGTTTATGCCTGTGAACAGTGATGAACGACAGGTGTGATTTCATACTGAAAACTGGTTTGAATGCTCTCATCTATCTGACTGAATACCTATAATTATAGAAATGTAGGTACTTAATTTTATTTTGGGATGTGGTGGGTTTACCAAACTCGATATGGGCACATTTAAAAATATTTCAAAATTATTCAAAGTAATTCAGAATTTTGTATTTCATATTGGCATAATAGGTTCCCAATTTTTCTGTCCGAACAACAAAATATCTTAAAATTTGGAATTCCTAGAGAACCAAGAAGGCTGTAAAATAGTGCTCTTTCCATTAGGGTAGGCCTTTTTCCACCTACATTATCCAAGTTATAACTACTCATTAAATCCAAACATTAAAAAATTTTAACACAGCATTTTTATTTCAAATTACCATAAACATTTCAAGTTTAATTAAATTTGGGTCTAAGACTGTTTTCTCACATTTTAGCTATTATAATTAATTCTTATAGATCATCATAAAAGTGCACAAATACAATGAAATTGACAGGTGTGATTTAGGTGGAATTGAAACTCTAGGAAACAGTTGAAATGGAATTATTGAATGACTCATTGGAAAGTAAAATTGGGTATTATTCTATGTAATTCTGGCATTATGTTATAAAATTTCAAATTCTGAGGCATGAGATTTCTAGCATCATCTCATGAAGGTTAACTAAGATACATTTCAGCTAAAAATGCTTTGGTGAAGCAGTAAACATTCCCATCTCTCATAGTGGGAACTTACAGAAGAATGTAAGAACAAAATCCAAAATCTTAGAAGTACATAGTCATAACTTTAATCTAGCAAGATATAGTAATAGTTCACAGGAACATATAAGAATGAAAAGACATTTTAATTTTAGGAATTAATTGGTATAATTTTATATCTTATTACTAATTGGAAAAATAAGTATTCTCAATAATTGCTAAAAAAAGATTTAATAAGTTTTAATATCAATTTTAATAAAAGTGCTACAGTAGGAACTAGAATGTTTCTTCAACTTAATTAAAATTTTAAATCTAAATCATAGATGCAGCTCAATATAGTGTGTCCTAAAAAATGTACACATATTTTGAATAATTATCAATTCCAATGGGCTAAATTTATAAAGCAAGAAACATTGTAATTAATCATTATTTAAAGTGTGTATACATATTTGGGGGACATCCTATACATAACAGTTAAAATCAGGAACAGCAGCAGAGTGTGCCTACTCTTGTCATTATTATTAAACTAGAGGCCCGGTGCATGGATTTATGCACAGGTGGAGTACCTCAGCTTGGCCTGCACCCTCTTGCAATTCAGGACCCCTCGGGGAATGTCAGATAGCCAGTTTCAGCTGAATCCCCACAGGCCCAGTACAGATAGAAGTGAGCCCGATCCCCACAAGTCCAGACAGGAGGGACACCAATCCTGTACATTGAGTGTCTGTCCCCTGGTGGTCAGTGTGCATCATAGTGACCAGTCAACCAGTCATTCAGTTGCTTTTATGTATATAGATAGTTTTATGACTGTTAGCATTCTTGGAGTTTAAACTTCTTGAAGTTCAACATAAATTTACTACTCTTTTTATACTCCATTTTACATAGTTGTAAGAAAATGACATGAGTTCTTTTTATTATTTTTAAAAATATATTTTTATTGATTTCAGAAAGAAAGGGAGAGGGAGAGAAAGATAGAAACATCAATGATGAGAGAGCATCATTGATCAGCTGCCTCCTGCTTGCCCCATACTGGGGATCGAGCCTGCAACTTGGGCATGTGCCCTACCAACTGAGAATCGAACCGTGACCTCCTGGTTCAAATGTCAACACTCAACCACTGAGCCATGCTGGCCCATCAGGACATGTGTTCTTTAAAATATTATTTGCAAGTAAATCAAACCTAGAAGCTTGTACATCTTTCTCAGAAAGATAAATTTCAGATTATGAGTGCAATGTATAATGTTTATGGGTTCTTATGAGAAATTTTGATTCAAGAACTGTTCTATGTTGCATTTAATGTTGTTACTAAAGTGGTGGGAAGAGTTGGGAGAGAGAGAGATTGAGCGACTCCAAGAATCCTTGTGCCATTAATTCACTTATTGGATTGCTGGCCAGATAGTAGGTAGGATGGATCTACATTGCCTGGAATTGAGAAATTTCTAGGGACATAAGATATTTACTGCTAAAATTTGGACAGCCCCGAACAAAACAAAACAGTTGATCAATCCAGTGGGACTGCAATCCATGAAGCAAGAGCTTCCAGATTGATTGCTGTGGTCACCAGTTCACCAGGATTCATCTACTTTGCCAAGAATCATGTTGTTTGCCTTTCGTAAGTCTTCACTAATTTTCTGTGTTTTCCCAAACTGGGCTACTCAAACTTTTAGTGTCTTTCAGAATCAGCTGAAATACTCTAATGATCCACCCCCAGAGATTCTGACTCAGCACATCTGGGGTGGGCCTAAGATTCTTAAAAAAGTCCTGGCTATGCGTATGCTGGTGATTCAAGGAGCTATAATTTTTGGAGTATTTATTGATGATCAACAAACCAATAAATTAATAGGAAAAACGACAGGGTCATTTATCAGTGTAGCTCTATTTCAGCCACTGTGACTTGCACATTCTGACTTATTCCTGGTGAAGATGTTGCTGGTAGAAGTGGTGTTCTGACAGTGTTGCAAGGAAAGTATTCCAGGAGACCTACGTATGGGAGATTGTGGTGTGGTAATATTTGTTTGTGGCACCAGATGCAAAATTAAAGGAGTGCCCTAGGTTCCCAGTGTCTGATCTCTGTCCATCTTGCCAATGGAGAGAGAGAGAGAGAGAGAGAGAGAGAGAGAGAGAGAGAGAGAGAGAAGTTGTTTTTATGCTGGTTACATTACCTCAGATGGACCAGCCATTTCTTTAAACTAACGAATCAACTTCCCAAGCTTTAGTGGGCTTCTGATGGCTCCACCCCATAACAAATCTCTTTCCTAGACCATCTGGGGTTGTGTCTCTTGTCCAATCTGATTCTTTCCCCAGGCTAGACTGGCAGGCCTCTATGGTCCCATCTTGGTTCCTACTGTGCATACATTTGTTTACCTCCACCCATAGTCTGGGTGAGTGGACTAGGAAGATTGAAAATCTGGTCCTTCTTCCCTGTATGGGGGAGGAAGTGGTATAAATCCCCTTGGGGGGGGGCAGTGCTACTATCCCCTGAAGTATGTGAAGCTGTAGCTTCCTGGTTAAGCAGACTTATGCTCACTAGTTGATTATGCTTAATGTCTAATTCCTTTTGCTACCTTCCTTTATTAATATATAGCTACCTACACCAACAAAATTGTTCATCACACTTGGAAACTGTTAACTTCTGCCCAGACCTTAATATACATTAGAATTATCATACCCATTAGAGCATCTAAAAATCTTGGTTAGTTCTAAAAGATAGACAATTCTATCAATAAAAAAAAATTTTACCTTTACATATTAAAAATAATTACTGTGAATATTTCATTGATGAAAAACATTATTCAATCTCTTTCATCCTAGTCCTAGCATTGTCTTTCCTGATGAATATAAGAAACACATTTTTCTTCCTCATTGAAGTGAAAAGGGATTGAAACTCATGACTCAGATAATTCATTTTGCTGTTTAACAAAATTCCAATTATGCTGGGCATAATTGCTCACTGGGAACAGCTGTGTCATAATTTTTACAGGTATTGCAGAGTATTATTTGTACTTGTTCATACTAATGGGCTAACTTTAACAGTGCAACTGGTTATAAGCAATCTTCTGTAAAACATGGTGCATGTATTGGGATAGCTGGTGCCTATAAGGTAAGATGGTCACCTTTTACCAGGTGCCTTAGAGTCTACTACCAAGAGCCTGCTACCTCATTCTCTTGAATAGCAAATGGTTATATGTGGAAGAGAAATACTGTCCTAGAAGTGAATCAAAGAAATGCCTTTACATGATAAGAACAATTTCTATTCTGTTCTCTCTCAGTGGTCAGCAAACTCATTTCTATTCTGTTCCCTCTCTGTAGTCAACAGAGTGGCAAACCACTGTGAATGCAAATATTTAATGATAATTACCATCTTAATTTGACTTTTACATTTAGCTTTGAGGAAGTCTTCTTTACCTTTAGCAGTTGACAAATTCTCCTTTTCCAATGATTCCATGTTCATGTCCTCCAACCAGGTATAATCCACCTGCGACATTGACTGCAGTTAGTCAGCCCCACCCCCCTCAGCATCAGACAATCCTTCCTTCCTCTCAACTTCCATAGCACTTTCCACATTCTGCCATATCATAATAAAATAAAAAAACCAAGTAAATAACAATGAAAATACAACCATTAACAAACGTTTTATGAATATCAACCAATATGTCTTTGCATTTTATTTTTATTTTTTAAATCTTTATTGTTCAGATTATTACAGGTGTTCCTCTTTTCCCCCCATAACTCCCCTCCATCCAATCCCCCTCCCCACCCTGTGCCCTTACCCTCTACCATTGTTTTCATCCATTGGTGTAAGATTTTTGTCCAATCTCTTCCCGCACCCCCCACATCCTCTTCCCCCTGAGAATTGTCAGTTCACTCCCTTTCTATGTCCCTGATTCTATTATATTCATCCATCCAATCTGCTCGTCAGATTTTTCATTCACTTGATTTTTAGATTACCTTGTTGGTAGGTATGTATTTATTGTTATTTTGTTGTTCATAGTTTTTATCTTTACCTTTTCTTTCTTCTTCCTCTTTTTAAAGGATACCCTTCAGCATTTCATATAACCCTGGTTTGGTGGTGATGAACTACTTTAGTTTTTTCTTGTCTGTGAAGCTGACCTTCAATTCTAAATATTAGCTTGCTGGGTAGCATAATCTTGGTTGTAGGTTCTTGCTGTTCATCTCATTGAATATTTCTTGCCACTCCTGTCTGGCCTGCATAGTTTCTGTTGAGAAATCAGCTGACAGTCATATGGGTACTCCCTTGTAGGTAACCAACTGTTTTTCTCTTGCTGCTTTGAAGTTTCTCCCTTGGTCTTTTGCCCTGGGCATTTTTATTATGATGTGTCTTGGTGTGGTCTTCTATGGATTCCTCTTGTTTGGAGTTCTCTGCACTTCCTGGACTTGTAAGTCTATTTCTTTCACCAGGTAGGAAAGTTTTCTATCATTATTTCTTCTAATAGGTTTTTAATATTTTGCTCTCTCTTCTTCTGGCACCCCAATGATTCCGATGTTGGTGCACTTAAAGTTGTCCCAGAGGCTCCTTACACTCTCCTCATATTATTGAATTCTTTTTTCCTTCTGTTTTTCTGGTTGGGTGTTTTTTTTCTCCTTACATTTCCAATCTTTGATTTGATTCTTAGAGTCATTTGATCTACTGTTGAATTTCTGTAAATTCTTTATTTCAGACAGTGTATGCTTAATTTCTGTCTGGTCCTTTTCCATTTTCTTGGTATCTCATTAAGGTCCTTGAAAGTCTTATCAAGTGTCAAGGTGGTTTTTAGAAAATTCTTGAGTAACTTTATAAATGTGGTCTTGAACTCTATATCCGATTGTCTGCTTTCTTCCACTTCTTTCATTCATGTCTGTCTCCCCATTTGTCCACTTCCTTCTGTTGATGGAGTAGAAGAGCTGCTGTTCAGAGACACGCCTATGGGGGCAGACTTGCTTCAGTGGGGCTCTGGTGCTCACTGAGTCTGCCTCTTGAATGTGTCACTTGTGGATGTAATTGAATTCTGGTGTCCTCTCACACTGACCTCCAGATACGCTAGCTTCTGGATCTCCACTGGGGTGCAGTTCAGCGACTGTCTGAGGCGATCCAGTAGGAGCTATAACAAATAAATATCTATTTTTCAAACTTCAAAGTAAACTAATGCCACTAATACAATTAAAGGATGTGCTAATGGCTGTTGGGGATGGGGAGAAACTTCAAAATGGCTCCTAACATTACCTTCCTCACTATTCTCACACTTTGTGTAAAATGTGTGATGTCTTGCCTCAGCAAAGCCTGCTCATTTGACTATTTGTGTTAGAGCTGGGAGCAAACCCTCATTAAGTACAAAATTTGTGATAATTGAAGGAAGGTGACATTCTGTCACACTTATAGAAGTGTTAATCTGAGTAAAGGCTGGTGAATTGAGAGGATTCCAAGAAAGAAAGCACAGCATGAGACATTGGGTGCCTATCCAGTTCTGCTGAATGAGGAGAATAATCAATAAATAAAACAAAGCAGATACTTGTCATTGTGTAAAAGCAATTAATTATGATCTGATAGAGATGTGGCCTCAGAATAGTGCCAGTATCTTCATGTGCAATACAGCATGTGCTATTTTGGATCAAGAGAGGGAGACAAAAGCAGTCCTTGGTCTGGCCAGTGTTGCTCAATGGTTAAATGTCAACCCATGAGCCAGGAGGTCAATAGTTTAAATCCTGGTCACATATCCAGGTTGTGGGCTCTATCCCCAGTAGGGGTGTGAAACAGGCAACCAATTGATGTTTCTCTCTTATCATTGTTTCTATCTCTCTACCCTCTCCCTCCTCTCTCTAAAATCAATAAAAACATATTTTTATTAAAAGCAACAACAGCAAACAAAAGCAGTCCCTGCCCAAAACATAGAAAAGAGAAGTTGTATGTATTAACATGCTGGTAAATACAATTTGTTATATCAACATGTGGAAAGAGTCCCTGGGATATAACTATATGGTGACATGACTTACTATTATAATCAATAGGAACAGAATTGATCCAGGCACAAGCAGGCTGTACTTCAAACAGGTTTTCTTGGAGCTTCTGATTCCATTACAAAAAAGAGATGCTGCTTAAGACATTTTAAAAATTCATGACTCCTTTATCTTCTAATGGCTATAAAATGTTATAAAAAGGAAATCTGAGAATATTTTACAGTCACTATTATTTTTATCATTTTTGTTTGTTTGAAATTGGTTTATTAAGGATAATCTACAAATAATAAAACGTACAGAGAGCCCTAGCCAGTTTGGTTCTGTGGATAGAGTGTTGGCATGCAGACTGAAAAGTACTAGATTCCATTCTGGTCAAGGGCACATACCCAGGTTATGGGCTCGATCCCAAGTAGGGGGCATGCAGGAGGCAGCTGATTATTGATATTCTCTACCTTTGATATTTCTACTTCTCTCTTCCTTCCTCTCTGAAATCAATAAAAATATATATTTAAAAATCTATATACAAGTGACCAAATAACCAGAATGCCTAGTTGCTATGACATACACTGACCACCAGGGGGCAGACACTCAACTCAGGTGCTGCTCCCTGGTGGTCAGTGTGCTCCCACAGTTGGAGCTCTGCTCAACTGCCTGACCCATCCTGGTGGCCCACCAGCCTCGCAGCAGCCACTCACTCACTCGCTCTGTAGTCCTGCAGGTCCAATCTTTGGAGAATAGGCAGGCACCAATGGACTAGCACCACTGGCACAATCCCGACAGTGGCACAGGCCTCCTGGAAGTCGTCCCCTCCCTACACTCTTCACAAGGAAGAAAGGATATAAAGGCAGCTGCCAGATGGCTCCCGACCAACCTGTGTGAATGTCAGCAGGATGGATTCAGATCCTGAGCAAGAGTGTCCCAACACCCACCTAAAAGGCCCATCGCATCCTGGCCCTCCCCTCCTCGAGACTCCACCCATGTGCCCTTTTATGCACTAAGCCTCTAGTAAATAAATAAAATGTACAGATGTTAAGTTTGGTGACAAATATAAATACTCCCTCAGTAAAGCTACAAAACATTTTCATTGCTCCAGATGGTTTCTCCATGACCTTTCCTAATCACTTCTTCCCCCACTATCCACTGTTCTAGTTTCTATCACTATAGATCACAGGCAAATCAAACCCTTTACTTCTTGGTGCTTGGTGCCTGGGACCACACTCAACCAAATCATACTGGTCAGGGCAATATACAACATTTTAACAAATGACCATTTATTATTTCTCTATACATTGACATACAATCTTCAAAATATTATTACTTGAACACAGTTTTCTCCAAAGTTATAATTATTGATTGATATGTGCCCTTCATAAATTTAATATATTAAATTCAGTTTCAAACATCTTACTCAGACAAAACACCTTGAACACTTATTCTAAAACCAGCAACTAAAGTTTGAAATTATGTATTTACCATCTCCGTTTGTAATTTTATCTTACTTCTTTCTCAGATAAAATTTTACACCTAACTAAAAAGTCAAGGCACTGCTTTATGTTGTTTTTTTTCCCCAAAGTTGAATTTTTCCTCTAGTGGATAGGTAGAATGGATAGATGATTGATAGATAGATAGATAGATAGATATACAGATGAATATTACAGAATGAATTTATTCTTATTTTTTGAGCAAATCTGACCTTGAAACAACTTTTCATCTCTGTTCCCCTGGAAATCTGATAAAGGTGCAATGTCTGGCCTTGTACCAAGCAACCTTGTTTATGGTAAACATGACTTCTGATTGGTACATTGCATTTAGAATGTAATACTATAAATAAACTATAAATAACAAGTGGAAAGCTGTGGCTTTAACTGAATCTTATAGGTTTTTTTAGGTGACCTAATGACCTCCAGAGGGAATATTGAATAAAATGAGATCATTGACCTGCAATTCCAAGATGCTACTCCTTTTGTCAACTGTGTGTGACATACCCCAGCTCTGGAGTCCTCTCTTGTCTTCCTACTAAACTTTCATCAGAGTGGAAAAATTGGGGTGGGTTCTAGTAAAATGCTTTAAAAAGCTCTCATGTCACCCTTCTATTTTGTCAACACCCCCTTCTTCCTAGGCTCAAAGATATCTAATGTCTCAGATTCCTAAACATTTTTATAACTAGGAACTATGTCAGATTGGTTCTCTGTTTTACCTCACAACAAAGAATTTTGAAATCACTCCATTTTCAAAAGTGTAGAGCTTCTGTCTCTTCTGCTGTGCTCCTCATTCTTGGGGGTGTGTCTTTTATGTTCAATTTGTTTTCTATGCTTTTCCTAGGGCTTTTGTAGAAAGGGAAATGAGATAGCTATGTTAAGTCCTCTATTGTTTTATAGGAACCAAATTCCTTTTTTCCCCTAATAAACTCAATTATGTTATACTAGAGCCCAGTGCATGAAATTCGTGCACGGGGGGGGGGGGCAGGGGAATGTCCCTTAGCCCAGGCTTCACCCTCTCCGATCTGGGACCCCTCGAGGTATGTCCGACTGCCCGTCTATTAGGATCGGGCCTAAACGGGCAGTTGAACATCCTTCTCACAATCCAGGACTGCTGGCTCCAAACTGCACACATGCCTGCCTTCCTGATTGCCCCTAACCGTTTCTGCCTGCCAGCCTGATCATCCCCTAACCACTACCCTGCCAGCCTAATTGATGTTTAACTGCTCCCCTGCCAGCCTGTTTGCCCCAACTTCCCTCCTCTGCCAGCCTGGTCACCCCTAACTGGCCTCCCCTGCAGGCTTGGTCACCCCAACTGCCCTCCCTTGTAGGGCCTGGAACCTCCAGGGTCCTCCCCTCTGGCCATCTTATGGTAGCCATCTTGTGTCCACATGGGGGCAGGATCTTTGACCACATGAAAGCAGCCCTCTTGTGTGTTGGAGTGATGGTCAATATGCAAATTACTCTTTTATTAAATAGGACAGAGGCCTGGTGCATAGGTGGGGGCCAGCTGGTTTGCCCTGAAGAGTGTCCCAGATTAGGGTGGGGATTTCCTTGGGGTGAGGGGCGGCCTGGGTGAGGGGCCTGTGAGGTTTGCAGGCTGGCCACACCCTGCAGTGACCAAAGTGGAGGCCCTGGAATCTGAGATTAATCTATGTCTACAATTGAAACTTTGTAGCCTGGAGCGGAGCCAAGCCTTCTGCTCGCTCCCAGGTGAGAGCCGTTTTGAAACATTGTAGCCTAGAGTGGAGGCCTAGGCCAGCAATGGCAGGCTGAAAGCTTGGCTTCCTCCATTGCCAGGGAAACCCACGCCTCTGTTCTCTCCAGCTCAGTGGCTGCTGCCATTTCTGTATCTTTTATAACTGAAACTTTGTAATATTGAGTGGAGGCTTAGGCAGACAATGGCAGGCGGAAAGCTTGGCTTCCTCTGTTGCTGGGAAACCCAAGCCTTCCTCCTGCTCTCAGTGGTGGCAGCCATCTTGGTTGGGGTTTATTTGCATAATCTGCTCCTGATTGGCTGGTGGGCATGGCTATGGGCATGACTTGTGGGTGTGGCCAAGGTAAGTCAAATTTACATATTACTCTTTTATTAGATCAGATATAGTAGACTTTCATTTTATTCATTAGAATTGTCTCTGAAAAGATTTTGACTGTTAGCAAAATATCAAATCTTAGTATTCACCATTACATATAAATATGAGATAAATATACTCTAAAATCCCCCTAAGCCTTTGAAGAACATTTCAGTTAATGGCAATCCGATTAGGAAAACCTCTTCAGGTACCATATATGAAGGGGTAAATCTTCACATAGTTTTATGTCTATTGTTTTATTTAATCTTATATAGTTATAATTATATTATACTAGAGGCCCAGTGCCTGAAAATTCATGCACTGGAGGAGGTCATCCCTCAGCCCAGCCTGCCCCTCTCACAGTCCAAGAGCCCTCAGGGATAGGGGCGTGAGCTGGCAATCAGGGAAAGATGACACCCCATCACACCTCTGCTGCTGCCATTCTGGCAGTGCAAACCTTGGCTGGCCCTGGTTACCTGAGCTTTGGGTGCCCTGGGTGGCCACGATCTGAGGATTTGTTGTGCCTCAGGCCAGCCTTAGGCAGCAGGGGGCTGAGGAGACTGGGGACTCTGGAGGCAGGGGCATGGCAAGGCCAGGCCCACCTGGGGGCAGGCCCAGACTTGCCATGCGCCTGCCAACCTGGTGGGGCGGAAGGTATTGGGCACTGTTATCTTGTGGCTGTGGGTGCTGCCATCATTGAGAGGATGGTGGTCAAGTAGCATATTCCCTCTTTATTAGGTAGGATTAAACATTAGAGATCCCAGTAAGGGTAACTTTGAATGAATGTAATATAGAAAAGCTATTCAAGGAAGTGAGTTTTAAAATTTTAAGGACATTGATAGAAATTATTTAAAATACTATTAGAAATAAATTAATTTAAATAAAAGATTAGTTGGAGTAGGCTCATATTTAATCGAAATTTATATGTAATATCTCACTTTTTTTCCTCATTCCCTTATTGTATACCAGGAATGTAGGTACAAATACCCCATCTCTGCTCCCACTGTATAATACTTCAGTCCTCTCTTCAATATATAGCAACATTAGTGAAAATTATTCACTACTTTCTATGTGTTCAGTTTAACTCTCTGCAGTGAGATCTACAAATATAAAAAACTCTACAGGTTAAGGAACATATTAGCATGAATGGTTCTCTGTGTTGAATATATATATATATATATATATATATATATATATATATATATTCACACACACACACACACACACACACACACACACACAAACATACGAGAGGCCTGGTGCATGAAATTCATGCATGGGGCGGTGAGGTGGAGGATGTCCCTCAACTCAGCCTGCACCCTCTCCAGTCTGGGACCCCAGTAGGATTGGGCCTAAATGGGCAGTTGAACATCCTACTCACAATCCAGGTCTGCTGGCTCTAAACTGCTCACCTGCCTGTCTCCTTGATTGCCCATAATCACTTCTGCCTGCCAGCCTGATCACCCGCTAGCCACTACCCTGCCAGCCTAATTGATGTCTAACTGCTCCCCTGCTACCCTGTTTGCCCCCAACTTCCCTCCTCTGCCAGCCTGGTCACCCTAACTGCCCTCCCCTGTAGGCTTGATCGCCCCCAACTGCCCCCACTTGCAGGCCTGAAACCTTCCAATGGCCCTCCTCTGCTGGCCATATTATGGTAGCCATCTTGTGTCCACATGGAGGCAGCCCTCTTGTGTGTTGGAATGATGGTCAATCTGCATATTACTCTTTTATTAGATAGGATAAAGGCCTGGTGTGTGGGTGGGGGCCAGCTGGTTTGTCCTAAAGGGTGTCCTGGATCAGGGTGGGGGTTCCCTTGGGGCATGGGCGGCCTGGGCGAGGGCCTGTGGCACTTTTCAGGCTGGCCATGACCCCCAACGACCAAAGAGGGGGCCCTGGGATCTGGGATTAATTTATGTTCTACAATTGAAACTTTGTAGCTGGAGCAGAGCCAAGCCTTTTGCTCCCTCCAGGGTGACAGCCATTTATGTTTGGTTTTATTTAAATTCTATAATTGTAACTTTGTAGCCTAGAGTGACAAGATAGATGTTAGGGCTGCAGAAGTTTGACTTCCTCCATTGCCCGGGCAACCCTAGCCTCTGCTCTCTCCAGCTCCATGGCTGCCGCCATTTCTGTTGGGATTATGTATCTTCTGTAATTGAAACTTTGTAATATTGAGTGGAGGCCTAGGCCCGCAAGGGCAGGTGGAAAGCTTGACCTCCTCCATTGCAGGGTATACCCAAGCCTCCCTCCTCTTCTCAGTGGCCACAGCCATCTTGGTTGGGGTTTATTTATATAATTTGTTCCTGATTGGCTGGTGGGCATGGCTTTAGGTGTGGCTTGATTGGGGGTACAGTCAATTTGCATATTACTCTTTTGTTGGATAGGATATATATATTCTTCTAAACATATATATTCTCCAAGATTTTTTCCAGGTATTTTTCAAATGCATGATTAAAATCACCATGAAAATCAGAGGAACCCCAATGAGGGGCTATGAAGAGATGTCAACTCTGAACTATTTTGATATTACCCCACTATCTGCTTAGAAGAGTACTTATTTCTCTATTATCACTCCCCATTCTATACATTGCTTTTTCGGGTACCCATCACTTCCTCTACCTTTCAAGACTGCTTTTCCTATTCATTCTTCCCTACTTCTACTTTAATGATGGCACAGGGGCAAGGATCAATGTTACCCATCTTCTGCTTTAATCTATGAAAGATATTTGACTTTGGATGGTGAACACATAATACAATATACAGATGATGTATTATAGAATTGTAAACTTGAAACCTAGATAATTTTATTAACCAATGCCACCCCAATAAATTCGTGTTTTTTTTTTAAAGAAAGCCTTAGAAATAAAGCAACATGCAGGATATTTTAAACCAATCATTTCACATTGAGCTTTAAAATCTTTAAAAGAAGCTAGCAAAGTATTCCTACCAATGTGATTGTGGCTTTTAGCTCTTATCTACTCCAAAGAGCTCAGTTAGTAGCCATCTATCCTAAAATATGCCAATGCTTTACTCAGAGGTTCAGTATTGCTATCATTTTTGATGTCGTTTATCGTCACTAAATTCAACTTTTTTCTCTTTACATATGCTTTCCCATTATTATGAGAAAAATAATTCCCCACATTTATTTTTTAAATTTATTTTTATTGTTGAAAGTATTACAGATGCCCCCTTTGTTTTTTTCCCCCCATTGATCCCTCCCATCCAGCACCCACCTCTCTAAGCATTTCACTTGATGGGTGAGAGAGCACCACACCAATTTTATTCCAGCTAAGCACAGTCAGTGAAATAAAATTACAAGTGCATTTGATTTTCTGTAGAGAGTGAACCTTTTCTTTTTCTTTCTAAGGAATTAAGTTAGAAAATGTTCAGTGGAAATAAATATTCTAGCAATGCTATCAAATGATTTGTTTCAGAACTCCAGAATGTTTCCCATTCAATAGATTGGTTGAAAGGTAGAATAGTTGTGTGAGCAGAGTATTGGAAATGTATCAGTAAGTCATGCTAACCTCAGCCAGAATGTTTTTTTTTTCCAAAAGGATAAAGTACATCATTGTAACTCCAGTAAATATCATGTGCACCATATAAAACTAAAGACTGTAACCCCCCAGAATACTTTAAAATTTAAAGTGATCATTTGCTCTGTGATCATTACTTGTGCATTGTGGTATCTTAGCAATTTTCTAATTCAAAGTTAATCCACAGATTTCATTGCCATCCAAAAGAATGATCAAATCAAATGATGAGAAATTATCAGTAAACTATTTAGCATATAGCGAAATAATTTTAAATGCATTTCATTTTAATTATTTAAAAAACATATTTATCCCTAGCCAGTTTGGTTCCAAGGGTAGAGCACTGATCTGTGGACTGAAGGGTTTTGGGCTCTCTTCTGGTCAAGGCACATGCCTGGCTTACGCTCGATCCCTAGTGGGGTGTGTACAGAAGGTGGCTGATCAATGATTCTCTCTCATCATTGATGTTTCTATCTCTTTCTCCCTCTCTCTTCCTCTCTCTAATCAATAAAAATATGTTTTAAAATAAATAAACAATAAAAAACATATTTAAGATTTTTTTCTAATAAATTAGTTGTCTTTATGTTATTATAATGCTCCTAAATAATGTTAAGTAGGAATTAAAATGTATATGTCTCTGCCAACAAAAAAAATTCAGAAATATGATTTTATAATTAAAATAATAAAATGTATTAAAATTATTTAGCTATGTGATGATTGGCTAATAAAAGGCTTGGTGGTCCTCGCGCCCTCGTAAGTGACGTTGCCACAAGATGGCTGCCACAGATGGCTGCCACAATATGGATGCCACAAAATGGATGCCACAAGATGACCACGTGCATAGCTGAGGCAGGTCCTGGGGCCCCTCCTTCCAGTGAGGCCTGGGGGTCCCACAGTTCCATGCTGTACGGAGCAGGCCAGTTCTGGGGTCTCTGCTGCCTTGCGTGGAGGAGGCAGGTCACTGCAGAGGAAGCAGATCGCAGCAGGGGAGGGCAGTTGGGGTCAATCAAGACAGCAGGGGAGCAGTTAGACATTAAACAGTCTGGCAGGAGAATGGTTAGGGGGTGATCAGGCTGGCTGGCAGGCAAACTGTTAAGAGCCAGCAGTCCCAGATTGCAAGAAGATTGTCTGATTGTCAGTTTAGGCCAGAAACGAGCATTCAGACATCCCCCAAGAGGTCGCAGATTGGAGAGGGTGCAGGCCAGACACCCCCCTGTGCATGATTTCTGTGCACCAGCCCCACCACCCCCTCCATATATATATATTACTCAGGACTGCTGGCTCCTAACCACTCGCCTGCCTGATTGCCCCTAACTGCTTTTGCCTGACTGCCTGATGCCTCTAACTGTTCCTTTGCCTGCCTGATCACTCCTAACTATCTCTGCCTGCCAGCTTGCTCCCCCTAACTGCTCTCCCCTGCTGACCTGATTGCCCCTAACTGCCTATGCCTCAGCCCTGCTACCATGGCTTTGTCCTGAAGGTTGTCTGGAAGATATCTGATCTAACTAGCATATTACCCTTTTATTAGTATAGATATTAGTTTTCTCTATATGTTTCTAATATATATTAAATTTAAATAATCTTTAGTTCTCCTGAAATAAAGAAATAACTTTGGAAATATTACCTAATTTTATGTATGCATTTCATGTGTTAGAGGACATGTATATCTCATTCTTTTTTATTTCACTCTATTTTCTCTTTTTGGTTCTGGCCAGTATAGTTGATCCCCAAGATTCAAATGGTTTCAACCTAAAGTCTCCTCTTAACTGTTCTTAAAAGCCATTCAAAGATACAACAATCAACAGAAAGTGAACTATCAAGTTGCTTTGTTCTTTTGGTTCAAACAGAATATTTTAAAATGCACCCTTTAGTCTATATAAACTTCAAATGCCAGTGGAAGCATGCATTCCAAATGTGCTTGTTGCACAACAAAAGCCTAGCTGATTGCAATCTTACCTTCCCCTGACCTCCTAACAGGGAAGGATATTTTTTAAGTATTTGATTAAAGGCTTCACATTCTCTCCTGAACGATTGTGCATCCCTCTATGGTCTAAGTGAGATCCTATACCCCATTCTGAAAAGTATACCTTATTCTAAAAAGACAGATGCATATGTTTGCCATTTTAGGAGGAGGACCTTATGAAGTGTTATAGGTGACGCTATTTGGGCAGCAGCTGCCTACCTTTTTTTATCTTATAAAAACTTGGAAGGGTATAAAAAGTGCACAGGTAATTTGAGGTTTATAATTTTCATTGAATCAAAGACACTTAAGAAATGTTATCATGCTTTCATCAGATTTTTCCTATGAAGCAGCTGTGGTTGTCATACACCAGATGCAAAATATAATAAAGAGCAATATTCACATTTTGTAAAATAATCAATCAGAATGCCAAAGATGCCAATTCAAGATAGTACTCCTGTCTGTCCAAGGATTTATCTCTTATCATTGGCCTCGTGTGGTTGTCCACCAAGTTCAGGATCTATTGTAGGAAGTTTAAGCAGAGGCTGGTACCCCAACCTGTGTGGTTTTGAGAGAATACTTTTGAGCTTCTCAGTGTGCCCTCTGTGGAACTCTGTAGTTATGTCAAATTGAACAACAATTAATGTGGTGGTTTCTTGCTCAACATCTGAGCAGCAGGAGACACACTAATATTTTCACATTGGGATTCAACGATGGACTCTAACCCAAGATCCCAAACCGTTCTCCCATCTTCCTACAATGGAAATTTTATCAATCTGTCCCTGGCTGGTGGCTTAGTTGGTTGGAGCATCATTAAAGTTTACAGGTCTGATTCTTTGGTCAAGGTACATACCTACTAGGTTTGGGGTTCAATTAGTTGGGATGTGTACGAGAGGCAACCAAATAATGTGTTTCTCTCTTATACATGTTTTGTGCCCTCCCCTCCCCATTCCTCCCTAAAATAAATAAATAAACAAATAAACAAATAAATGAATAAATAAGTAAATATCCTCAGGTGAGGATTAAAAATAAAGTTCATCAGTTTATCACTCTGTTGTATATTCATTATTTAATTATATGTCTATTGTGTTCTTTGAGAGCAATAAATCAATTTTATTCCATCTACTGTGTTGAATGCATTCAGTTAATATGTTTGAATGAACAAATAGAAACAGAGTGATGCATTAAACCTAGAGTTATATATTATAATAAGTTTCCAAAGCATTTTTCAATATATATCCTCCTCTAAAACTTTAAATAACCTATAGAATAAGGCTTTATTATCTAATTTTGCTGATGAAGAAATTAAGGGTTAGGGAATTTGTAAAGGCATGATAACAAAATGGATAAGAGGATGGATTACAGAATCACCTGTCTGGGTTTGAATCCTAATACTGCTGCTAATATTTAAGCAACCATAGGTGTAACTTCTCTGAGCCTTCATTTTCTCATCTATAAAGTGAGTACAGTAACAGTATTGCCCTCATAATATTTGTCTGAAAATTAAGTAATATAAGAAAACCTTAAAGCAGTTACTGGCACATAGAAATTACTATGGTTTTATGGGTTGGTCTTCTCTGACTGCAGAGCTGGTGCTCTCTCTATACAGTGAATGAAATACAAATTAATATTTTTTAAGTATTAAATATTTTTTCAGTTACCATTTACATTCAATATTATTTTGTAGTAGAGGCCTGGTGCACAAAATTTGTGCATGGGGGGGTGTTGTCCCTCAGCCCAGCCTGCACCATCTCCAATCTGGTATCCTTTGAGGGATGTCCGACTGCCCCTTTAGGCCCAATCCCACCGGGACTGCTGGCTCCCAACTGCTCGCCTTCCTATCTTCCTGATTGCTCCTAACTGTTTATGCCTGTCAGCCTGATCACCCCCTAACCACTCCCCTGCCAGCCTGGTCGATGTCTAACTGCTTCCCTGCCAGCCTGTTTGTCCCCAACTTCCCTCCTCTGCTGGCCTTGTCACCCCTAACTGCCCTCCATTCTTGCTTGATCGCCCACAACTGCCCTTCCTTGCAGGCCTGTCCCTCCCAATAGTCCTTCCCTGCAGGCCTGGTCACCCCTAACTGTCCTTCCCTGAGGGCCTAGTTCCCCCCCAACTGCTCTCCCCTGCAGGCCTGATCCCCCCACCGCCAATTGCCCTTCCCTGCAGGCTCTGTCACCCCCAACTTCCCTCCTCTGCCAGCCTGGTCACCCCTAACTGCCCTCCCCTGCATGCTTGATCACCCACAACTGCCCTCCCTTGCAGACCTGGTCCCTCCCAACTGTCCTCACTTGCTGGCCATCTTGTGGTGGCCATCTTGTGTCCACATGGGGTCAGGATCTTTGACCACATGGGGGCAACCATCTTGTGTGTTGGAGTGATGGTCAATCTGCATATTACTCTTTTATTAGATATGATAGAGGCTGGAGCATGGGTGGGGGCCAGCTGGTTTGCCTTGAAGGGTATCCTAGATCAGGTTGGGGGTTCCCTTGGGACGGCCTGGGTGAGGGGCCTGTGGTGGTTTGCAGGCTGGCCACACCCCCCAGTGACCCAAGCGGAGGCCATGGTATCTGGGATTTATTTATTTTCTACAATTGAAACTTTGTAGCCTGAAGCAGAGCCAAGCCTCCTGCTTGCTCGTGGCCGCAGCCATTTTTGTTGGGATTTATTTATCTTCTATAGTTGAAACTTTGTAGCATTGTGTGGAGGCCTAGGCCAGCCAGGGCAGGTGAAAAGCTTGGCTTCTTCTATTGCTGGGTAGACCTAAGCCTTCCTCCTGCTCTCAGTGGCCACAGCCATATTGATTGGGTTTATTTGCATATTTGCTCCTGATTGGCTGGTGGATGTGGCTGGTGGGCATGGCTTGGGGGTGTAGCAGAGATAAGATCAATTTGCATATTACTCTCCTATTAGATAAGGATTAGTTTCAGGTATACAGCATAGTGGTTAAATAATCATAGTCTAACTATGTATGGTGCCAGGTGGGTACTGGAAATGTCAGGGGGAACACTTTGAGTGTCTGCTACTGAATCTTAACCACTAAAAGTGTTCCTAGAGAAAAGCATATTCTGAGTTTCAAACAACCATTTAGAAAGATCTTTTGAAACAGGTCTGTCCGTAGACATTGATTAAAAATGACAAATGGTTATTGGGAACTCTAGATCTACAAAGCACATATTAATTTTGTGGAGAATAATAATGTATCTTGTGTTCCCATGTTTATAATGTTGTGAGAGAAGCTGATGGGAGCAGTGACAGTGACATGCTGAGCTAAAATAGAGACGGAATGAAGCCATCCCACAAACAGAGAGAGCTACTTGCTCTGATGAACATTCATTTAAGAGCAGGTGTGGCAGCTGGTCGCCAAAGATGGGTTCCAAAAGAATCCTGCAGCCCATTATTCATACCTTGTCTAGTCATCTTTCCTTTAATCTGGGATAACTTGCGACTGACATTGTTTTCTTTGTATTGTGGTAAAATTCACACAACATAACATTAACCATGTAATAAACACTTTCATCATCCCAAAAGGAAACCCTCTATCCATTGAGCAGTTACTCCTATTCCCTTTTCTCACTAGCCCCTGACATGCATCAATCAACTTGATCAAAAGGTGGAAACCAGGTAAGAAGGAGTACCCAGAGACTGCCTCATCATTAAGAGACTCGAATAGCTACATGAAGAAGCATGAAGAGAGAGATGTCCAGACAGCCTTTAGTAGTTCGTCCATGCCAACTGAGGTGTCAGAGGTGAGCAAAGCAACCTGCTAGGACATTCTTGTCCTAGAGAACATCCTGTGAAGAGGAAAGGAAGAACCTGGTCGACAGCGAGAACTAAGGCTCAAGACATAGTCAGGAGGAGGGAGAAGGAGGAGATCCCAGCATCTACAATTGTTCAAGCCATCCCAATTCAGGCCCCTGCTATAATAAACAGATAGGTGGATAGATAGAAATAAATAAATATGAGTATATTAAGGAGTAATAAAGTGGCCTGAAAGCAAGCAAGAGCAGAGAAAGAAGTATCAGGAGGGCTGTGTTGTGGGTGCGGCAAGTTGCTGTGCTACCTAAGGTAATAGGAGAAAGCCTCACATTTCTGGCTGAGGAGGACCAATTAGAGCTTTTGAAATGGGGAATTCCGTGATCTAGCTAATCTTAAAAAATAATTTCCCCATTGCAGAGATAAATGCAAGGAGCAAGGTGAATGGCCTGCTGTCATCTAAAAGCTTGTCTTTAAAATGAAAGAAAGAGAAAGGGTACAGGTAGTACATGACAGCCTACAGAATGGGGACTAGCAGGCACTAATTTGCATACAGTGTCTGGATTTTCATATCTCATGGATCTGTGAAGTCTTAGCAATTAATTGGTTCTGGGACAAAATTAAGTTAATGAAGAAAAAAGCAGTAAAAAAAGGAAGGGATAAGCATTTTCCAAGGAAATCTCTAAATTAATATTTTTTAACCTTGCATGAAATGAAAGAAACTTTTATCCCCATAAAATATCAGACATTAATTTCAAGCCTCAGTTTGAGGGGACTCTTTGGCAATCCCCACCTGGCCCCACCCTGTACCACCCCCACTTCCTGCAGGCCCCGAAGCAGGTCCTAGATCCTTGAGGCTCTGCAGGCCCAAGACCAAATACGTATCCAGGAGAAAATCAACTTCAAAGGGCTTTTTCCAGCTACTTTAGATATTGGAATTATATGTGACAAAATCATCCATCAAAGCTAGTGCACATTCAGAACTTCAAAGGGTAGACAGTTGACAATCAATTCAGCTGAAAAAAATCTTTAAAAAAATCTAAATCTGAACAATAGCAGTCAGCATTTAAATCTATATTCTGAGTATAATTGAATATCTAAAACAAACAAAAAATTTGTTTTTATCATGAATGTCCACCTGATATGCCAATTAAAAAAATGTGTGTATGTCTGTATCCTACTTTACCACAAAATACTTAGCTGAATATACTATTTATAAAAGTTGACTACAAGCCAAAACTGGTTTGGCTCAGTGGATGGAGTGTCAGCCTGTGGACTGGTCCCAGGTTTGATTCTGGTCAAGGGCATGTACTTTGGTTGCGGACCCATCCCCGGCAGGGGGTGTGCAAGAGGCAGCTGATCGATGTTTCTGACTTTCTATCCCTCTCCCTTTCTCTCTGTAAAAAATCAATAATTAAAAAATATATATGAAAATAAAAATAAATAAAATGTAATATAAAAAAAGTTGATTACAAGATTTACTAAGGGGCTCCATTAAATAGCAAGCTCCTTTGCTGTATCAATGATTATTCAATTTACAAGCATTTAATTCATGATCAACAATTCAGGAGAACTGAGAACCTTTAACAGTCCCCAGCCACTCTGTCGAGCCATATCCTATCTAATAAAAGAGTAATATAGAAATTGACCATATCTCGGATCAAGTCACACCCACAGCCAAGCCCACCAGCCAATCAGGAGCAAATTATGCAAATAAATCCCAACCAGGATGGCTGTAGCCACTGAGAGCAGGAGGGAGGCTTGGGTTTCCCTGGCAACAGAGGAAGCCAAACTTTCCGCCTGCCATTGCCAGCCTAGGCCTCCACTCAATGTTACAAAGTTTCAATTATAGAAGATACATTCCAACAGAATGGCAGACACCAGGGAGCTGGAGAGAGAAGAGGCTTAGGGTTGCCTGGGTGATGGAGGAAGCCAAACTTCTGCAGCCCTAGCCTAGGCCTCCACTCTAGGCTACAAAGTTTCAACAGAAATGGCTTTCACCAGGAAGAGACCAGAAGGCTTGGCTCCACTCCAGGCTACAAAATTTCAATTGTAGAACATAAATTAATCCCAGCTTCCAGGACCTCCACTTGGGTCACTGGGGGGTGTGGCTGGCCTGCAAACCACCACAGACCCTTTGCCCAGGCCACCCCATGCCCCAAAGAGAACCCCACCCTGATCTGGGACACCCTTCAGGGCAAACCAGCCAGTCCCCACCCATGCACCAGGCCTCTATCTTATCTGATAAAAGAGTAATATGCAGATTGACCATCACTCCAATACACAAGAGAGCTGCCCCCATGTGGTCAAAGATCCTGCCCCCCTGTGGACACAAGATGGCCACCACAAGATGGCCAACAGGGGAGGGCAGTTGGGAGGGAAAAGGCCCGCAAGAGAGGGCAGTTGTGGGTGATCAAGCTTGTAGGGGAGGGCAGTTAGGGGTGACCAGGCCAGCAGATGAAGGAAGTTGGGGGCAAACAAGCTGGAAGGGAAGCAGTTAGACACCAATTTGGCTGGCAGGGGAGTGGTTAGGGGGTGATCAGGCTGGCAGGCAGAAGCAGTTAGGAGCAATCAGGAAGGCAGAAAGTCAAGCAGTTTGGAGCCAGCAATCTTGGATTGTGACAGGGATGTCTGACTGCCTGGGCAATTGGACATCCCTCAGGGGGTCCCAGATAGGAGATGGTGCAGGCTGGGCTGAAGGACACCCCCCTTCCAGCCCCTGGGCATGAATTTCATGCACTGGGCCTCTAGTATATAAATATAACTGTAAGCCTAATTTGCTTAAAGAATTTATTTGCTTTTAGAGTTTATTTATTAAGGGCAAGAAAAGAGCCTCCAAAATAGAAATGGTAATTACAACAAAAAGAAAAACAAAACAAAACAGTATGTCTTTCAGCCATCTTGCAACTCACTTGAGAATGTTCTGGCTGGCAATTACATAATTAATTTTTTAAAAAAGTAGTGGACAATCTGGTTCATGATGCTATCCATTTATGGATGCAGTCTCAGGCACCCGAATGACTATAAATTAACTTTACAGAGTTTGAACTCTCCCCAGATCTCCAGTGGTAGGCTCCCTTTTTCACTGGGGCATAAAGGGCACCTGTGGACTAGGTCATAATTACATAAGAGTCTCCTGTGCATTTGATAAAAATTCAGACTCACTGCAGGTCCTTGGAAACCTGTAAAACAACAAGAACTCCAGGAAAGTGTGACAGTGCAATATATCGGCATTGCTCCCTGCAGGAAGGATCCTCAGGGCTTACGCACCTGAGGCCTGGGCCCGACAGAACCAACTAGCCACTGTGTGGCTCAGGGCAGCCGGGAGACATTTCTGGGTTTCACTTCCTTATATCTCTACCCAAGGCCCCAAATGGGCACAAGGCCCCAAATCTTTGTTATCCAGAGAAAGTTGTGATTATGTGTCTATAAATATATATGTTGCATATTCTATTAATTGTGCTTAAAATCCTAAAATAAGAGAAAATAGAAAGATAAATTTTTTCATATGGCCTACCCCAGATAATCTAGAATGGATTTCAGATCAATTAAGGACAATAAGAGGCTTGGTTATTTTTATATATTTTTCTAAACCTTGGGTGTGAATATCTAGCAGCATGCTATGTACAAGGTCTATTAATCAAAATATATTCTTTCTTTGGCAGATGCCAATAGCCCTTCATTACGTTTCACACTATCTGTATGAACACTGGTTTTCACTGTGTGGGCAGAACACAGAAGTAAAGAAATTGTAAATGCCTGTTTGTATTCTGATGCCAGGGCAGTTTGCCAAACCTCGTTGATACACATTTTTATTACCCTCCAAGGATTTATTTGGTGTAGAAATTGGTGTATCTGTTTTGTATTAGAAACCACTATGCACACACATATAGTGATGAGGAGGGGGTCCTCTTTGTGGAACCTCTCAGGTGAAGAAAGTGTCCCTGGAGTTGGTTTTATTTCTTTGTCACTAGATGTCACTGCATACACAAGTGTGCTACTGGGACTGAGGGTAATGGGCAGCAGAGAAAGAGGTAAAATAGATTCTGGAAGCCTTCCCTGTGATCATACTTGGAAGATATCTGCACTTTGGATCTCTTTGCGGCATTCTCGCAATCTTAATTACGCTAATCACCCTTAATACTCTGTTATTTTACAGGTTGTGTGAAATCCAATTGAAATGGGTGCAAATCTTTTGCATTCAACAATCTTTTGGAGGGCCATATGTGGTAAATGTGTCTTATTCAAAATTTCTTTTTGACTTGGAATTATGAACAGGGTGAAAATTGGCTATTTATATCCTACTTCTATTTCAGGGCTATTTCATTAAGACACCAATTTGTTCTCTGTTAGAATGAAATATTGAATAGGTAGTCAAAATTGGCTCCAAACCTAGCCTCATTGCTAACTAGTAACATTAGCTTTTGCTTCAAGCTAATTAAAATGTATAATCCTTCTATCCAATGTTCTTCCAAATTCCAGGCTCATATCTGCATCATTTGGGCCAAAGTTATGTTTGGTTAAACCTGGGTCCATGATTTCTCCTCACCAGGTTTGCTGTATTTGCAATATGTTCTTTAGAGATTAATTCAAGCGGACACCACAGGAGACAGCAATTTATATTTCCCATTCTTATTCCCACCCCCCAAAGCGATTTGTAACAATCCTATCTGGAAGATCCTGCTGGGTCATTAGTGGAATTACATCTTCATATTTTTATTTGCCAGCAGGATCCCATTGCTAGCAGGAATTTTACCCAAGGCAACTAGCATTTAAGACTTCTTCCTGTCTCCTTAGCTGCTGAACCAGATGTGAACAGATATCTTACTGGAATTTGGACAGGCAAGTCCCTAAGCTAAGATCCTATACCCTTGCTGGTGATTTGTGGAATGGAGCCTTAGCAAATAAATTAAGCACAGATAACATATTAAAGACACAGGTTACAATCCTAAATAAATCTTCTGTGTGGTTATGGAAAACCTAGGCCTCCGTTTCCTCATCTGTAAGAGAAAACTAAAAAAAATTATCTTTATTTCACAATGCTGTGAGAAGAATCAAACAAGGTAATAGATTTAAAATAAAATCAAGTGTTATATAGATTCATGACATTATCTTTGTCTCCATAATAATTTAATTGCACAATGTACTTTAAATAAGATTAGAACAACAATGAAGTCATATCACTTTCAAAAGTTATCCATGGTTTTCTTCCCTTTTTAAAAAAGTCTATGTAAGATTTCAGCCCCAAACCAAATATGATTAGCACCTTTGTGTCTAGAAATTCATCTGCCTGCACTCAGCCACAGACAGTGTGTGACAAATTAAAATTGGTGACATCACAGAACACCGTGACATGTTCCTGGGCACATAGGCAGGTCAAATTCAGGCAACAGGGCAAATACTGCCTTTATTTCAGTGCAGACCTTGAGGTGCCTGGGATGGGGTCAGGGAGTGTAGAACGTGGGAAGACAGAACAATCACAGCCAAAGCCACAGCAAGTCTGTCCATTTAGGACCCAATTTCAGCTCTTATTTCTTAGAAATACAGCCCCATAGAAAGTTATATAAATCTTGTTGGATATGAAATCAATCCTACAAAATAGCCTTTTGATGAGTCTACGGTAAACAAATCAGACCCATGCAGATTAAATTTCCATTAAAGTGCACAAGATTTTAAGAATGGGTTAGGGACAAAAAAGCAGGGAAAACTAAGGCGAGCTTCATTAATCTTAAATGCAGTCAATTCTTGCCACAAATCTACTCTTCTGATAGCCTTCTGACTTGCTTTTTAAAATGTTGAGTCCCACAAAATGAGTGAAATATGCTGATGATAGCACATTTGGCAAATGGTGGGCTACAGACCTCAGCCGGCTCCTCTCTGCCTTAGTTCAATTTCTAGGGGCACCACAGACGTGAAAAGGGATCCTCTAATTTATGGACAGGACTGGTGCTCCACAGCCAAAGTGTGTTGTTCTTCGTGGCTTTCAGCCCTCGTGGTTTCTTGATTCCTTATGGTCACTGTGGCCATCTAGAAATCCTTTTCAGGAGCACAGTAACCAGCTGGGCTGCTATAGGCTGGCGCTGGGTGGAACAAAGGGAGGCAAGAGGGTGCTGGCCATGCAGACCTGTGTCTGTTCACAGATCTCTGTGAAAATCCCAGGTCACATCAGACAAAACCGCCTTCCAGCCCCATTTGATAAGGCTCCATCCCACAGGACCCAGTGCCTCCACTTAAGGCCTGGGGGATACGCTCCAATAGGCTGCACTCTGCCAACAGAAATACTAGCAGTGGAACAAAACACACACCCGGGCCCTGCAACAAGCAAGAAGTCTCTTTTTTTTTATTTCTCCCCTTCAGATACTTCTCCATGGAAATCCTTAAGGCAGGTAGGGGGAGTTCAAGTCTGAGAATCTGCTTGTACTAGGATTCTTTTTAAAAAATATATATATGTATTGATTTCAGAGAGGAAGGAGAGGGAGAGAGAGCTAGAAACATCAATTATGAGAGAGAATCATTGATTGGCTGCCTCCTGCATGCCCCACACTGGGGATCAAACCCTCAACCTGGGGTTGTGCCCTGACGGGGAATGGGATTGTGACCCGCTGCTTCATCGGTCCACACTCAACCACTGAGCCACACAGGCTGGGCTGTAATATGAATCTTTTGATGGGATCATTTTAACCTATGGATAACCACAAGTGGGGGAAGAATGGGGCAGTGGCAGTTATTTTACTCTAAAATGAGGCAGGGCAGCTCCTGGTTCCTTGCTTTGTTCCTCTGTCGCCTGATGCTATAGCGTGGCCAGGTTTTCCCTAAGCAGCATCTGGTCCCTCTTGGAAGATTCCACAGGCGTTTTGTCTCTTTCAGGGTTTCAAAAGTGGCCTCTGGGGCGGGCGGCCATCTGGCAGGGCGGCACCTGGCCTGCCTGACCGGCCGCAGGCTGCTCCACATTCCCCTGCACAGAATGGCCCCAGTGCTCACCAGGGACCTGGCTGAGTGCAGAACAATGGCCGTGGTGCTCAGTGTGGAGCCAAAAATCCACTAATAATAAAAATATGTTTATTAACAATAAGGCAAGATTTCATCGTTTTAAAATGTGGGTTTGTAGTCAGCAAAGTTGGGTTTTAATTCTGATGCATTTATATCTCAGCCCTCATGGCGATGGGCAATGTACCTCTGAGATTTTAAATCTGCAAAGGAAGAAAAAGAATAACAATTGGGTTGTTGTGAGGTGTCAGTGAGACTACCCCAGATATAAAAGTATATCTTCTATCAGGTAACAAGGAGTACATTTTAAAGGAGTGGTAAATGGTTATTTAAAAAGAGACTTTTTACAAAATTGCAAGCATGATTTAGGAAAAGCAAGAGGGGATCTGTGCAGTACCCCAGTTGCCTTTGAGATCAGAGAGCTGTTACTATGTTAGGGCTGCAGGGGCAAAGTCAGGGAGAAGTTACTGGAAACCAAAGATGAGTTGCAAGGAGAGGGACAACCTGACACAGTTGTGGGCTTTGTCAGAGGGGTCAGAGCAGCCAAAGTATGATATGGGGTGGAGGTGGGTTTATGTGTTCAGAGAACAATCTTTGGACCTCACTCTACTCCCATTCTCTGAATATCCACCCATTACCCAAACTAAGTAGCATCCTGGATGGACCACAACCCCTTGGTGTGAAAGGCTCCTTACTCTTGAGACATTTAGCTGGAAAGGTTTTTCTAGCATGCTGGTAAACCTATGTACCCCAAAGTAGCCCTCAACCAATGATTGACAGGAGTTATTGAATAACCCAGCTTCCTCAGCCTTCACTCTCTCCCAGGGTCCAGCACCAGTTGCCTGAAATAAAAACTTGCTGGATAACCTACCCATTATTTAGATTCATTCCTTTCCCTGTCTCACTTCCCTGCATCCAGGGATCACCACCCAAAACAGTTATTTATACAATAATCTCTGTTGCAGTGTCTGCTTCTGGAGAAGCCCAAATTAAGACAAAACCCCACTGGCATAGTCCATGTAGGTCAGCCTCCTGGAGCTCAGAGCAGGGTGAAGAAAAGAGGAGAGTGGATTTGGAGAAGGGAATAGAAGGCACCAACATAATCACTTCACACAGGATCTGATCTACTTCACAGCACCTTAGCTAGCATTCAGCTTGGCAACAACAAGAGCAATCATACAATTGTTTCCTCATCTTGCTCCTCTTCCACACCTTATTCAATCAGTTACCCTACAGTTTCCCTCAGCATTTTCTACGTATAAAGTTGTGTAAGAAATGGACAAGAACCACTCCAGGTGGGCTGAGGAGTAGGTAGTGGGTAGGTGATAGTGGTAAGGCTATTTGCAAGATGAAATATTAATAAAAACTGGATGGTATGCCTAGTAGGGAACAAAGCCTTAACATTTGAATGAATATATATGCATTTCATGCAATCAATGAGCAATTAAAAGAGCTGGGAGAATGGTATTAGCAGAAGCAAAAGCCAGCCTACCAAGTATCCCTCAAATTAAAGTATGCAGGCACTAAATCTTACCACTAGTATAAGAGTCCTGATCTGCTGTAAAATGTACAACCAAATATCCACTATGAAGTGCCACAAAACTCTATTTATTACAGTACATATGAATATTTCAGGTCCCCCAAAATCTCAGCATATGTATTGAATTAAAATAATTGGGTAAAGGATAAAGGGCTTCAACCAAATCATTTACTGGAATATATTTAATTCTAAGACTAATAATAGAGACTGGCATGTAGTTGAAGCTCAGTAAATATTTGATGGATACTGATTTGATGGATAATATTTGGTGGCTGATTGCATGGGTTAGCCTAGGAGTATAAAATAAAATAATTCAACAATGATCAAAATACAAATATTTGTCTATAAAATCCCTAGTCCAAAACACTCTTAACCCTTTTCACAGTGTGTGTATGCACAACCACATGTATGTGCAAGCATGAAAGTATACAAGGGTGATGCAAATGGCTGTCATATAAGGAAGCATGAACAAATTTGGGGCTATCACTGCACAGGATCCTTCCCATTATTTTTCTCTCCAGTGGAGAATGAGAATCTCTCCTCCCTCTTGTTTTCTGAATGCTTCTGAGTCCTAAATTATCATTTCAGAGCTCTTCATCTTTGTCTCATCCTGATGGAGATTTGAATCCCTGCCAGAATCCCTTCGTGTGTTTGAATGATTAGTGAGTTTCTGGAAACCATCCCAAATCCCTTAGAGCAGATTTTTTTTGTATGTGAAGAGCTCCCAAATCTACATTTTAATTAAGCATATGCAAGTTAGGGAGTGTGTGTGTGTGTGTTTCAGCAGAGCAATAGGCTCAATGGTTGGAGGTAGACACCTGTCTGACGACCTCATTTTGTTATCTGATGTTTGTAGCTATTAATGGAGAGTCTATTTGGCAAAATGTTATAATCTCTATAGTTCTTCCCTTTTGAGGAAACCATGGTTTTATTTATTTTGGAAGAGAGGAAGGTGGAAGAAGTTGTTTTGTGAGAACAAAGGTCACATTTCAGTCATATTCATAATCTCCATAGCATATTGCATATTTCTTGGGGGGGTGGTTGTTGTTTTGAATTGAATTCAATTTCTTTACTGAATTAAAATATTTGAGTACCTCAAGTTACATGGAGTTTAGAGCATCTCAGTAAACCCTTCAATATGATATTTAACTGAAGACTCTGAGCATGTGAATCCTAATAGGACTGATGTCACTTTCCAATATGGCCTCAGAGTCCCTAGAATTCCCTTTGGCAATTTCAAGGGCTGCTTCAGCTGTGAAGAAGTGGATTGCCAGTTTTTTCCACATTAGACTTTGAGTGAATTTTTCAAGATATGTAATCAGATAGGATATTCAGGTCTGCAACATAAACAAAAACAACAACAAAGAAGAGAGTTCAGTCTCCACTAAGGATGACTGTTTATCTTCAGTGGTTCTTTGAAGACAAAAACTATAAAGAACCTCTTTATTGAACAGAGTGATAGCTGTGAGAGGGGAAGAGAGTTACAGGGCTGTGTGAAAAAGGTAAAGTTATTAAGAAAAAGAAAACTCCAAACAAAACAAAAAACTCATAGACAGAGACAATAGCATAATGACTACCAAAGAGAAAGGGGTTGGGGAGATGTAGAAGAAGGTATAGGGGAATAAATGGTGATGGGAGGAGACTTGACTTGGGGTGTTGATTACACAATATAATATATAGATGATTTATAGAATTGTACACCTAAAACCTATGTAATTGTATTAACCAATGTCATCCTAATAAATTCAATAAAAAATAAACAGAATCTCTCTTCTGATATTAAGCATTTATCTTTCCTTGTGAGATATAATTAACCTTTATAAAAATATTAAGGATCACATACTTTGTGAGAAAGACCTTAAATGTATATATCATCCAAATACATATTTATTTTTAATGCACCTGTATGAATTTCAGTTAGAAGATTATTTTTAAATCACCAACCAGACAGATTCTACTTTATTATTGAAACTTAAGGATAAAATGCAGTAAAGGTTCATTATCAAACAAAGTAAATAATGTTGTTGTTATTGCATTTGAAAAATCATAGTGGGTAGGAATCATTTATTTTCAAGTACTTTTTATTAATGTATTATGGGAGCTTTATTCTAAGAGCTCTTTATGGTAAAAGAACCCAAGATCCAAACAGATCACCTGTATATACAGATCACATATAATTTATTATCCAAACTGAGGCCACTTTTGACAGAGAAATGAGATGCTGTTTACAATTGAGCTAGAATGACAGGTATGAACTGGGACTGTCTTTGGAAAATTATATCCATGTATGCTTTTTCCCTAGGAGTATAAATCCCCCGTATATTTTGTGTAGCTTTTTAATAAGCAAGCTTTTTTGTGGCTTAAGAGAACTTAGACCTCTCCCTCAAAAGAAAAAAATATGAACTCTCAGGAGATAAAATAATTAAAAATCTGTTTCAAAAGGAAAGTAACTGCACTGCCAAACAAATGTTGGCTGGCTGTCTGGCTGGCTTGATAGATGGATAATGGTAAATATTTATTGAATCCTTCCTCCATCCCAAGCACTGCATTGAGTGTTTTCTTCATTTTACCTCCTTTATGGTAGTGCAAAATTGAGTTCTAGAAAAAGAAGTATATTCATGCTACATAATAAATGAGTGCTGAAGTCAATATCTGAACCCAATTCATTTGACTTAATGGCCAAGTTTTTAACTCCTCTACTGCCACAATAGAAAAGATGAAAAAGGGATAGTAATTGATTGATATCTGACTTCTAGAGTTTTGAACCTTAAAGACTATATATATATATATAGTCTTTATATATTTTACTATTTATATATATAAATATTTATATATATAAATATTATACTATTTATATATATAAATAATTTGGAGGAAGTGGAGATAATGAATTAAGTTTTTATGTAAAACCAAAGCAATGGAATTAGAAGGAGTATTAGTGAGAAATAATCTGTCCTTAATGTCCTCTCTTAAAGGAGCATCTGAGTCTCCAAAAGCCTAAAATAACATTAAAGACATCAGTGGTGGGTTAGAGATTTGACCCCTCATTTTTCCAACTGACATTCCTTCCATGAACAGTACCTGGGTGATCAATGGGCAGGGTCCGGGAGGCAATTGGAGAAATAAGATGGAAACTTGAGAGGGAAATGACAGATAAAGATGCACATGGGAGGGCCCTACTTGAAGAAAGGTCAGAACTGAAGCCATGAAGATGAGGAAGTTCTCTCAAGATGCAGAAGATAAAAGAGGTGCAGAGACGTCACGTGAGGTCTCTACGAGTTAGGGCTGAAGTGAAGACTCAGAGGCACCAAAGCAGATAAGCTAACATGGTCAGTGAGTAGGAAAGAAACCAAGACCTGACAGTTTCAGAGAGTGAAGGAAGACTCCATTACCTGTGTAATGCTGAAGAGACTCAGGATTTGGAACCCATCCATCATGTGTAAGAATCTTGGTTATGAATTCTGCATATATTAGCTTATTTGCTTTCATAATCACCCTGTGAGGCCTACATCATCTTTTCTATTCTAAATATGCTAGACAAGGGACAGAGATGCCACCAAACAAAAACTGCTTTCCATTAGGGGCTGGTGGGACACGGTAAATTTTTTCCAGAGTCTAGGAACCTAGACTAACCCAGAAGCAAGATCCGTAGTAAGAGGATCTTGTCCAGTGGATTTGGAGCCAGCGAGGAGAGTGGCTTTTAATGGAGTAGAGATCCCATGAGAAAGAGAGAGAGAGAAAGAGAGAGAGAGAGAGAGAGAGAGAGAGAGAGAGAGAGAGAGAGAGTTTCTCCCATTGGATGAGCCTACCCTGACTCTATAAGGGAAGAGAGCTTAGGGACATGAGTAATACACTGCCGAAGAGAACAGTAGACACACCTGAGAGTAAACAGGCAGTTGACTGCATATCCGCACATAGATCAGTCATACATTACTTCTGCACATATCTTATTGGACAAAATTCAGTCACATGCCCCTACTCAGCCACATGGGAGGCTGTGTGCCCAAGAAAATGGATGGATAATGGTAAATATTTATTGAATGCTTAGAGAAATTAGATCTGTAATATCATTTTCCATATTATTCCAAGAAGATGGTAATATAGAAAATGATAATCACAATAGTTTCTACCATAGGTACCTACAATATAAAAAGCCACTGTACAAAAACAAACTAATAAAAATAAGCTCTAACTCCAGCTCACATTGTCAGTAAACTTGTCATAACATAGAAAGACTATTTTAAAGATATGCTTTTTTATTGATTTCAGAGAGAGGAAGGGAGGAGGGAGAGAGATAGAAACATCAAGGATAAGAAAATCAGTGATCAGTTGCCTCCTGCATGCTCTTTCCCTCCTCAAACCCACTGGGAATTGAGCCTATAACCCAGTATGTACCCTGACCAGGAATAAAACGGTGACCTCCTGATTCATGGGTTCATGCCCAATCACTGAGCCATAGGGGCTAGGCCATTGAAAGACTATTTTTAAAAAGTGCAGTTATTGATGTGCCATGTGATGGCAAAATACTTGGAAGAGATTCAATCTGACTGGAGTACTAAATTGGAAGAATTTTTGGAGGTTATAGAGTTGAAAAGGATTTTGACAAACAATGGGAAAAACCATTCCAAACTTAGAGAAGAGCTGGATGAGAGGCACAGAAATGCGAGAGTTTGTGTATGTGTGTTTAGGGAACTGAAGTAGGCTAGGGGGGGAATGTGTCAGTCATCATGGCATAAGTAATTGGAAATAAAGACAGAAAAGAATCAAGTTTAGAGTAGATTTGAATATTGGGCAAAAATAATGGTGGAACTGGAGGGGTCAGTGTAGAGAACAATGAATCTTTATCCTATTATGTACCACAATCAGAACTATAGAAAGAATTTGACCAAGGTAGTAATATATTCAGAGCTGTGTTCTAGTAATAGAATAGACAGCATGTAAATGAGCCTTAAGGGCTGAATTGTGTCTCCAAATTCATATGTTGAAGTTCTAACTCCTATATCTCAGAATGGGACTATATTACTTTAAAGAATAATTAAGTTAAAATGAGGTCATTAGGGTGGGCCTTATATAGTATAACTGATGTCTTTACAAGAAGACACAAATACACACAGAGGGAAAACCAAGCGTAGACACAGGGAGAAGACAGCCATCTGTAAGCCAAGGAGAGAGGCCTTAAATGAAACCAAATCTGCTGACACCTTGTTCTTAGATTTCTAGCCTCTAGAATTGTGAGAAAACAAATTCCTGCTGTTTAAGTCTGAGATACTTTGTACTTGACAGCTCTAGAAAACTAACTCAGCCTAGCAGTGATTTCATTTAGGTTTGGTCATCTATGTATAACAGAATAAAAGTGAAACTTCCTCTTAATGAGTTTATGTGACATACTTTAAGAGCTTTCTTTCTTTCTTTTCTTTTTCTTTCAACTTAGGAGTGCCTTTGAATAACAATATTTTATAAACTTAGAGGACTCAAAACTCAGAAACACAGTCTCTTGGAACACATGTGGCTTGACTTCTCTTAATCTAAAAATGTCAGCCCATATTGTTGAATTAAAATGCACAAAGCCAGTACATTGGTCACCTATCACAAAAAAATAACTTACCATGAATCTTAGTGGCTCAATACAGCAATTTTCTTTTTTGTTTTTGTTTTTCTTATGAAGCTATTGATTGGCAGAGAGGTTCTGTTAACTTGGAGCAGGGTTAGCTGATTTCAGCTTAGTTCACTCATTGGTCTGCAGGCTTGTGGCTGGTAGGCTGGGGCTAGTTGGTTTAGAATATTCTCAGTCTTGATGATTTGGCACTGCTGCATGTGGTAGTCATCTCCCACAAGCTAGTCTGGGTTCATTATCACTAAAGAGCAGAGGAATAAAAGAGAAAGCCTGAGAATGTACAGTCCTTTAAGGCCTAGATGTGAAATTGGCAAAGTATCACTTTTCCACATTCTGTTGGCTAAAGCAAGTCAGATATCCAAACCCAGATTTTAGAGGTGGGAAAAGAGACCTCACCCTTTCATGGAAGTAGTTGTAAATTCACATTGCAAATGGCAAGGATACAGGGGTTAGTAAAAAAAAGTGGGGTCATTTTCATAATCAATCATAGATTATTCCCCATGGTGGAATCTTGAACCACATTAGCACTGATTACCTTAAAAGGGAACACCCAGCTGAATCTCTCATCCAATTCAGGAATTCCCCCAAAATTAAACACACACATGCACAAAAAAAGAAGATTCCCACCTGGCCCTTTGACCTAACTTTTTTCATTTGGGAATATAAAAGGAAAAACACTATAGCTCTCCCACTGCTGCCATGCAGGGTTCATTTTATCTGGCTTCTGCTATGAGTCATAGCTGACTGAGGGGTGGGAGGGTGTATTGAGTCATGGCCTAAAATAAAGATAGCATTTGATGGGGGTAGACTAGAAGGCAGGACAGAAGACATTGCAAGTTCAGGCATTATCTCAGCATTTAGAGTGATTTCTTCTTTCCTGCAGCTGTGGAAGATGGGCACCATTCCCCCTTCTGAAACCCAAAGGAGATTCCACACTGGCCCTGTGGAGCTGGTTTAGAGAACCTAGACCTTTGTGTCTCCGAGACAGTTGAGTTGCTGGTTTCAGAAGTCATTATGTCACTACCCTTCATCCCTATGTGAAGTGGTTCAACAGACCATTTCATCCTGCCAACCCCAGAAGCCAGTATCTGGTTAGCTTGAGAGTTAATATTTAAAGAGACTAATGGTTGCATATGGTTTACCGTAAGAATGAAATACTAAGCCAACGTTACCTATTGACCTACTCACATATATATTTGCATTTGACAAAATGTTAAAATATCCTTTGGTTCAAAGAAAGTTTAGCTTAAGACACTATGGTAGGGATTTTTTCCCCCAGCTATTGCTCTGTATTTTAATTTTGGCTGCATGCACATTCGCCTGCCTCAAGTACACAAATATTTGCACATCTGGCTTCCAGCAATTAGCAGATCTCCTACCCTGAGGTAAAGATTAGATGAAAATTCTGTCACCCCAAAATAAAACTGGAAACGGAACTCCTGAGAGTTTGCCAAATAAGGTGACTGCTAGCCTTAAGATGCTGAACTTGAAATGAATGCCATAAAAACAAAGGCAAGGCATAGTTGGCGCTCATTCAACCTGGTCAACAACATCCTTCATGACAGGACGTGGCATCATTTTGATTCATGGTGGAATAAAAGGAATCTATTTGTATATTTGGAAGTTTGAGTGAGGATTTCCTGAGTTCCTGATGAAGTCATTCCTGCTTACAACAGCCTTGCTTATGCCACTAGAGTTAAGACCGGGTCACCATTTCTAGGCACACATATCACACACACACACATACACACACACTTCATTTCAGAGTCTAATTAAAACTTAATCATACATTTTTCTCCCAGATTAAATTTGGAATCAAATAAAAATTTTAAATCAGAAGGAAAATGCTTTAAGCCCATTGCCTGCCAGTGAGAGAGTGCCTTTTGTTAAATCATGTAGGACACGTATGCCTTGCACAGACTGATGGAAACAGAAAGACAGAAACATTGGCTGCTGGTGTTCAGGAAAGATGCCTGGGCTTCATAAGGTTCTTTACACAAAAATAAACAGAAGATAACCTGACTTTGGGCTGTAAAACCTTTGCTTGCTGTGACTGAGTTTCCCAAAGAATCTCTTGGGGTGTTACCACTGATCTCTGAAGAGCTCAACATAGTTCTCACTGCTATTAATACCATCTGCCCTGCCCAGACAATGAATTATTTCAAAGGACAGCCTGCAGGCTTCGACACAGTAGCATGTGTTTCTCTGACTGCCCATGTCACAGAAGAGGCTTAGGGAAGTCAGAATGAACTAGAGGCTGATTGCAAAACCCCAGGGACACCACTTGTATGTAGCCCCCAGAGGTGGTTGCAGCAGATACTGTGGGAACCCTACCCATGTTTCTTGCCCTCATGCCTTCAGGGCACAGCAGCCCTACTTCCTCTTGGCAAATGGCTTTTTCTGGCTCCTACTGCCTATAACTTATCCACTCAATTGGTGGGCAAGAAGTGAAGGGGGATTAACACCACTGGGAGCAGCCCTCTACAAGTGACAGACTGGGTTTGATGAATACAAACTCCAGTTCCTTTGCCACGAGGGAGGGATAAATCGCAGCCAGACTTCACACTTTCCAGAAATCCCCAGGAGGACTGAGTTCCGGTTGCTCACAGCAAAAGTTGGTTCAGTAACACATCCTATGTGGGCTGCTTTCTCTTTCCTTTCTACTTTCCATCTCTCATACTTATATTTCCTTTACTTCCCCCAAAGGTTTGCTGCCATTGAAATAACTGTTTCAGAAACTGTTTTGGGCAAATCCAATCTAAGAGAGGAGCAAACTCACTTGAGACCCTATGTTTTATATGACTTTGAGGAATTGACAGAACAGCTTAACATTCCATCCTGGACAGGAGTAAAGCTCATGATATTTTTGGATCCTGCCTTTGAGGAGATGGACGCATCCCAACACAGTTGGGTACTCCTCATCCCATGAGTTTCCTCCTTCTCATTGTCCTTTTTGCCCCTCTAGACACATGCCAGTTTGCCTGTCACAAAGAATAGCTCCCAAGATAAAGGAAAAGATCTGTAAGGTCCTCCAACATGGAGGAGAATCAACTTAGTTCTTTTCCCCTTGAGGCTTATTGCTACTTTCCAGATAGTGTAGCACCATATCTCCCTCATGATTTCACATATCATGTATTCTATTGCTTTCCTTACATTCTCACCATCAGAGTCTAAACAGTGTTTTGAAAATGTAGGTCAAATCATGTCACTCAATGGAGAAGTGATATGTCAGCTCTAACCGGCAGAGACTCCCTAGACCCATGGTCTGCAAATGGCGGGTCAAAAGCCACATGTGACTGTTTGGCCCCTTAAGTGTGGCTCTTTCACAAAATACCATGGCCTGTGGCAGTTTATTTTGAAGAAATGGCATTAGAAGAAGTTTAAGTTTTAAAAATTTGGCTCTCAAGAGAAATTTCAATCGTTGTACTGTTGATATTTAGCTCTGTTGATTAATGAGTTTGCCGACCACTGCCCTAGACCCTAAAAATACAAGTGTTGTGTCCTGACCTTGGTCTGCGAAGCTCTAGGATGACTTGATTCCTAGAGTCCACTCCAACATCATTTTCTGTCATGCCTTGCTTTTATTTTATATTTTAGCACACTCACATGATCCTGCTGCAAGATTTTGCATTAGTTGTTGTTCCCTTTGTCTGAGACGCACTTCCTGCAGATGTATATGAGTGGCTCCCTCACTTTACTCAAGTCTTTGTGCACTATTTAAGCACCTTTTAGTTTTTTTATCCCCTACCTTACTGTTTCTCTTTATAGCTCTCAGCACCAATTGGCACCATATAGACTTCTTTAGCTGTTTTATGTTGGTCTTCCCCCTACAATATAAGCTCCATCATTACATCACTGCCAGCAGGTACCCATCACACAGAAGGTGCTCAATTAATATTTGTTTGGCTGGCTGAATTATTATATGGTATTAACTTGTAGGAGAATTCAAAGCAGTCTATTAAATTGTTTTACTACAATGTGTTCTTCAATCTGGGCTACTAGCCTTTGTGTTCATTCCTCCATTCAACAGATATTAATTGAACATGTACTATATGCTAGGCACTGTGGTACAACCCAGGCATGTATCAGGGAATAGAATAGCCAAAGGTCTCACACTTCCTAGAGCTTACCGTATTTTCCTGAGTATAAGATGACTGGAACTGATGATGATAGGAGGAAGATAACAAACAATAGAGAGTAAGTGCCAGGCAAGTCCCTAGTGAGTTAGCAACGCCCATCGTAACTGCAAGCTACGCTATTTTTTACACCCAGTGTATAAGACGACCCCCAGACTTTTGAGAAGATTTTTCCTGGGTTAAAAAGTCATCTTATACTCCGGAAAATATGGGCACATTTTAAAAGAACAGATCTGCAAGGCAATGTAATCAATGTAATGTATGTCTGAGGGATACACTAAGTCAGTGGTCGGCAAACTCATTAGTCAACAGAGCCAAATATCAACAGTACAATGATTCTCTTCTTTTGAGAATGAGAACCAAAAATTGATTTCTGCACATGGGCTGCAAAGTTTCAATCACACTGTACACATGCACCTGCATGTGGTATTTTGTGGAAGAGCCACACTCAAGGGGCCAAAGAGCCACATGTGGCTCTCGAGCCGCAGTTTGCCGACCACTGTCTTAGGTGGTAGGGGTGGCCTCATTGAGAATTTGACATCTGGGAAAAACTTGAGTGAGCGTGGAGCCATGCTTCTATCTGTGGGAGGAGCATTCCAGGCAAAGGCTGAGGTGGGAGCAGCATGCCAAGTATGTACACAGACATAAGCCAGAGGGCACTGAGCAAGGAAAAGAGGTAGGAGGTCATGCATAGAGGAAGCAGAAAGCAGGTCAGGTTGTCCCTCCAAGCATTAGAAGGATTGATTTTCACATAAGTCAATGATTTTTAAAAGGCAATGAATTTTAGCGGTTGCCAACCCATTTGATTAAATGGTACTTCCTGATTGCTCCATATAAAATAACATTGCATGAAAAAAAAGGATGTTATTACTATTGTTGAATGTGATTGTATTATATTGTTGTTTTTAATAAGGTGACTGCTGTTATACTTTTTCTTAGTTAATTTGTTTATAATAAAATCAAAAGAAAGAGATAATTTATAATGTAAACAGTTAAAAAGGTTTAATATGTTGGCTCTTCTTTAATATTTTATTATAATAGCTTTATTGAGAAATAGTACAATACCATTCAATTCATCCAGTTAAAGTGTGCAATTCAATAGCTTTTAGTATATTCACACAGTTGTACAACCATCATTGTGATCAACTTTAGAAGCTTTTCATCACCCCCCCAAAAAACCGAGTACCCATTAAGTCAGTCCTTATTTCTCCTCAACCCTGCTCCCAGTATCTGGACAACCACTAATCTACTTTCTATCTTTTTAATTTGTATATTCTGGATACTTCATGTCAATGAAATATGTGGTCTTGAGTTGGCTTCTATGCCTGTCTAATGTTTTCAAGGTTCATCCATGCTGTAACATGTGTCAGTACTTTATTGCTTTTTATGGCTGAACAATGTTCCATTGTGGTGATCTATTTTGGTGATCTATTCACCAGGTGATAGAAATTTGGAGTTTTTTCTACCTTTCACCTCTTATGAATATGCTGCTATGAACATTTATGTGCAAGATTTTGTGTAAACTTACATTTTCATTTATTTTTGTTATATATCTAGCAGTAAAATAGATTGACTCTTAAAACCCATGGTAAGGGACAGTTAATATTGTTACCATTAATTGAAAACAGCTAACTTCTAAATATGAGTTGATGAATCACTTATCAAAGAGCTATTAAAATAAACTAAAAACAATCTAGGAAATAATTCATGTAAGATTAGGAGAAACCACCAAAATTAATTTATATAGCAAAACCAATTCTTAACTAATAATGCCTTTCAGGACTAAATAAGTTTTGTGCAAAATTCTGCAAAAAAGTTGAAAAATTATTTATATATATATATATATGAATATGTTCCATCATAGAACTGAAGCAAATAGAGAAAAGGGGTTACTTTGGCCAGCAAAGAATTTTGTTTTGTCAGGAAAGTTTCTAGAAGAGCAGATCTCATGTGTGGTGGGGAGCTAGCTGAGCAGGCAGCCCTGACCTGTGCTGCCTGCTGTATTGCCAAGGAGGCGATAGCCACCTTTGGAGTGGTCAGGAGTTGTAACAGGGCTCCAGAGGGAAATATTTACCAAGTCATCAATATCTACCCGGCGCTTCTTTGTGAAAGACATGGAAGAAGGACAGACCAAGGAGGCCATGAGGACTTACAATCTAATTGGGAAATAAAATTATAAGAGGTGAACGCCCACAGATGTCAGGAGTTGTTTGCAAGTTAAAAACAATTTCATTCCAGGGTACGGGCCAACTTGTTCTTAAAGCATAATTCACTCTGCCCCAACTGCTTTCTGTAAAAATCCTCCCAGAGCCCTGAGGTTTCCCACCACCAGGAGTGCTCACAGGATGGGTGGACTGACCCCAGGGGGTTTGGGAACTGAGGAGGTGAGGGGCTCTTGACCACAAAAGTCTGACTGTCCTGCTTCTGTGGCCTTGAGTCAGACTCCAGTGTTCATTGGTGAGAGTTCTGTGGTCTAATAGGTCACACCCTCCAACTAGTCTGACTCAGGGTGGTGAGTGTCCCCTGCTCTGCTCAGTGGCAGTAGGATCCCAGTTCCAGCTCAGCCAAGTGGAGGCAGAGGCAGGAGTGGCTGCTGCTTGCAGAGCAGGAAGGCAGGCAGTGGAGGAGGCCAGGACTCCCTGGAGACTCCTGGTGCTGACTAGTTCCAAAAGAGCTCTTCACCCAAAAAGTCTCAAGGCCCTTGTCACTCTCATATCTGCCACTTCTATCCCTGGCTGGGGTGTATTTTCAGAGACCAACAATCCTAAACATGGATAAAGCAGCCTCTTTCGGGTCACCTGCTACATCACAGGGGCTGTACAGGCACATGAAGGGTCCAATTTTTCTCATCATGTGACTGATAACATCAGAAGCTGTGAGGCACAGGTTACGATCTCCCTGAGAAAAAAAGATCTTTCTCTTCTCAAATTCTCTTATTCTTAATATATATAATTTGATGATGTTCGAGAGGGAGGCAGAGGGAGAGATAGAAATATCAACAATCAGAATCATTGATCAGCTGCCTCCTGCATGTCCTATAGTGGGGACTGGGCCTGCATCTCAGGCATGTGCCCTTACCAGAAATTGAACCTGACCCCTCAGTGACAGTCAACCATTGAGCAACACTGGCCAGGTAAAGGGAATTTAAGGGAGGATTCTACTCAGACTGGCTGTATGTCTGAAATTGTTTTTGATTTATAACAAAAATTTATGACACTTGAAGGAAAGAAAATATTTATAACAATTGAAGGAAATAAAATGGACAGTCTTTCAAAAATGTCCTCCGCCCCCCTTTTTTTCTTCTCTCTAAACTGAATGTCATGAAGTCTGAGAGCCAAATAAGACCTTGCATATGATGTAATACAATCATCTCATTTTTCTGGGCATGTAAAATCGAGGCCCAGGAGAGTGGATGTGACTGGAACAGGGCTTTACATACAGTAGGCAATGATTAGGGCTTGGAACTCTCTTCTTTTGCCTCCAAAGTCAATAGTCCTTTCACACACCACAGTCAGCCAAGAAATCAGATCAATGGAAGAATTCTCAAAAAATATTTTCCTGAGTTACCAAGGTTGCCTCATCCTTTCTATACTTTCTCATTCTATCTCTTGCCAGACCATGAGGTAGCTAAGAACGACAATGACCACACTCTGTAGTTAATTCTGATGACTGTTTAAAGTTTGTTTGACTCATCAGCATATTGTTGAAGGAATAAAATTCTCTTTGCAACCCTGGCCTCAGTGGCTTGTTTGGTTGAGCATTGTCTTATGCACCAAAAGGTGTCTGGTTTGATTCCTAGTCAGGGCACATGCCTGGGATGGGGCTTCATTCCTGGGGGTTGTGTAGGAGGCAGCCAATCCAAAACAAACAAAAAAACATAATTGCTAAAAAAAAGTCCTTTGCAAAAATACTGACAGCAATAGACAATATCAGAACATGGCAAACTAGGCAGGAAATAATATTATTTTTAAGCAAATGCATAAAAAACAGTCTTCTAGGGGCAACTGATGCATCACCCAATTTTGTGCTGCTATACACATTAATCAAATGGCTTGTCAAGATGAAAAGCTCCAATCTGTAGGTTGGGTTTAGCCACTAAAAAACAAAACTGAACTTAAAACCAGAACCGATTGATTCTAGAATCTAGATTTAATTAGTTTTAAAGCACGAATAAAGAGGCTGAGTATGAATAAGGCACTAAAACAATTCTGACAAACACTGAAGAAAAAAAGACATTATGTTTATCACTGTTCATGAGAATTGGACCTAAGTTTGTTGTCAAAGAAGAATATGCAGTCAAAGCTGTTGTTAAAGAAGAATAATAGCCTTATGGAGCTGTAATTTAATGTGGTTGGAGAGGAACGAGAAAGTGCATCAGTTATCTGTTGTCATAGTAATGCTATAATAAATAACCACAAAATTTCAATAGCATATCATAATAATGTCTACATATCTTAAATCAACTGCAGGCAGGTTAATCTCTAGTCATCTTGCTTGGGACTGTTCCCATACATGGGGTTGAGCTGTCTTTTGCCTAACTTATGATGACTTTGGCTGGAGTGTCTAGGCTCTGCTTTGAATATTTCTTACCTTCCCACAGGTTAACTAAGGCATATTCTCATGGCAATAGCAGAGGCACAAGAGCCTAAGTATAAACACAAGAAATCTTGGCTTAAAATTGGTATATTATCACTTGCACCCTTTCTATTGGCTAAAGCAAATTACAAGTACAACTTATGTCCAAGGAGTGTTAAACAAAAGACAGACTTTATCTGCTTAGTGAAAGGAACTGCAAATTCACATAGAGAAGGGCATAGGTAAAGGAAAGAGTAAAGAACTGGCACCATTGATGCAATAAATCAATCAAGAGGTGAGCAGGGTGGTCAGTGGGGAACATGGAGTGATTCCTTCTGGCAGACACTATCATATTGTATGAACTCTATTCTCTGCTACTTATTTTTATCCAAGCTACTGCTAGTCCTGGGACAACAACATAATGCCAGATCAACCCCTTACTAACTGAGCCTTTAGGTTACTGATGGTGTGTTGAAGCTCTGACCCATCTGTAGCATACACCATGAAATCTTTGCCTATCACTGCTCATATTTATTTCTTACTGAAAACTTTAAATTGTGAATATGTGGATGGGACCTTGAGCAGAATTACATGCCTGCATTCTTATTCTGGTCAGTCAATAACCTTTTTTCTTTCTTTTCCATTCTGTATATCATTTGCTTGCTCTGTCACGTCTGTTCTTCACTTTGATTTCCCAGCTCTCCACTCATAGAAGCTAATATATATGGACATCAAAAGGCTTCCATTCCCACTGGCTTCCAGCTGGTATTACTAAAGAGAAAGGCCCAGGGGACCTAATAGGAGGAGGAAGATGAGGTCAGGGTATTTATGCCCCTGATTCTCTCCCTGTGAGGTCACCTTGGCCTTCTGAGCCTTTTGAACTGAACTAAATGACTCACTCTCACTCTCCAGGCCCTGGAAACTATGCATGCTCCTTATTCGTCAGGGCCTGGGGATGACAACGTCCAGGTTTTTGCACAATCCTTGTTGTTCCCTCAATACTCTACCTACACTTTTATAACTAATTCCTTTAGCAATAAGCCTTCCACATTTTATCCTAATTTAAGAGTGCCTTTGGTATCCTAAAGGAATTCCACCTGATATACTCACATATATACAAAACACTCAGGGGTTCCACAAGAGAAATGATCTAGATTGTATACTATCATGGTATTCTGTTCAAAACCCCAAATTTCCATATGATACTCACCAACTGTTCAATTGTGTCCAGAAATGGATGGACTAAACATATTTTTTGCTCACTCACCATTATGTAATGACTAGAGGCCCAGTGCATGAAAATTTATGCACTGGGGGGCGGGGAGGGTGTGCCTCAGCCCAGCCTGCCCCCTCTCACAGTCCGGGAGCCCTCAGGGGATGTCCTACTGATAGCTTAGGCATGGAGAGAGGGTCTAAGCCACATTCTGGCCTTGCTCTGCGGGAGTCGACTGGGCTGATTGGGGAAGGCACTGTCCCCATTACCCCACTGCTACTGTCATTGCTGCTGCAGTGGCTGCGAGGTCTGGGCCCTGGGCTTCACAGCTGCCAGGGCTCATGGCTCCCTGAGACCATGGCTGCCATGAGTCCATGACTACTGTGAGCTCAGGGACTCACAACCACCAGGGCTTAAGGCTGCCTGAGCCCATGACTGCCTGAGCCCCGGGCCTCGCAGCTACTGTGGCTTTGTCCTGATGGACGTCCAGATGGATGTCCCAAAGACATCTGCCCTAATTAGCATATTGTCCTTTTATTAGTATAGATGGGAGAGAAATAACATTAAGCAGAATAATCAGAAATAATGGAACACACACAGCAGCAATTTGCCTCCTCTCTATGGGCAGACTTTTAAGGGCCTTGATGTAGAGTGTTACCTGATTATACATTGATTGTGTTGTCAAAAAAATTTTCTCCATTGTTCTCCAAGGACCTTAGATCCCTTTCCAGGATATTCATATTTGTCCATTATATTTCTTGGCCATATTTAATGGGCACTAGGGATTATGCTGTCCTTTGAGACTGTACCACTTCTCAGCCTGCTTCCTGCCCATGAATGATTGGGAACTAAGATTTATTTTAAAACTCAGTAATCACATATTTTAAGAGAGGATTTATGGATTGTTTGGCAACATATTCTTTCTCAAAAGCCCAATAGGCCTCTAATTCATGTGTTTCCAGAAAGTTCTATATGTCTGTAATCACACTACAGTTCTTTTAAATATAATCTAAATGTTTATTTCCTCACTTTCTCAGCATATTACTCTAGCTTTTCATTTATAAGGCTGTTGGATCTAGTGAAAAGTTCATACTTAAAATAAAATAAAAACTTTCTTTGAAAAATCTTATTTGTAAAATTGACAATAAAGATCCCAATTGTTTTGGTGTCTTAAAGCTCCACATTTCTGTACCATTTCTATTTACTTTTAATTCTGCATATGCACAAACCAATTCTCTCTGAAAGAACCCCTTTCAAATATGTGACCTCTTATCAATTCTAGCTATGAGCAAAAGTAAGGTTCTGTTTTTCAATTTTTCCCAAGAGTTTCTGGATTAGAACCCACATTGTCTGGTACCAAATACACTTTCTCAGATGACAGTTTTATCAAATATTTTTTTTCCTGCAACCAAGGATTACTATCTCTTTAGCTTCTGATGTATTTCATAACTGCATCACTGGTACCAGTCACTAAACCAAAGCCACATATTTTAGGGTTTTTGATGTTAGTTTTAGTCAGTCTGGGTTGTTGTAATAAAACACCATAGACTGTGTGGCTTATAAACAACAGATACTTACTTCTTACAGTTCTGGGGGGTGGAAGACTAAGATCAAGATGCCAGCATGGTCAAGTTCCAATGAGTGCCCCTTCCAGCTTGCAGACTTCTGACTTCTCACTGTACTTTCACATGACAAAGTGTAAGCACAGGAATCACACACTCCCATACTTTTCTAAGGGCACTAATCTCATTCATGAGGATGCTACCCTCATAGTCTCATCTAATTTTAATTACTTTCCACAGATCCCATCTTCTAAAACTATCATATTGGAGGGTATAGTTTTGACATATGAATTTGTGGGGCACACGCACATTTAGTCCTTAACAATGTGTAACACTCTACTTCTAATAACAATTCTGTCATTAGTCAAGGCAATGCTAGCCTATGTCACGGTTACAAAGTAACACTGCAAGCACAATTTATTAACATACAAAGCTTTATTTATCATTCATGTTACAATATAAAGCTTTATTTATCATTCATGTTACATATTCAACAATAATGTTCATACCACTCCATGGCAGCATAGCAGAGGAAGAAAGGACACAGAGAACACACACCAGCTCTTAACACCTGACCAGAAGCAATGCCCATCACTTCTACCCATATGTCATCTGTGAGAACAAATTATATGTGGGCCTGGAAAGTGGGGGAGTATATGGAAACCCCATGAGCACTTTCATCTGTATAAGATACATTGACATCCTTCAAATTACATATAACATTTATATATATATCCTATCTAATAAAAGAGTAATATGCAAATTGACTGTACCTCCAATCAAGCCACACCCACAGGCATGCCCATTAGCCAATCAGGAGCAAATTATGCAAATAAACCCCAACCAAGATGGCTGCAGCCACTGAGAGCAGGAGGGAGGCTTGGGTTTCCCCAATAATGAAGGAAGTCAAGCTTTCCACCTGCCCTTGCTGGCCTAGGCCTCCATTCAATTCTACAAAGTTCAATTATAGAAGATATATACCAACAGAAATGGCGGCAGCCATGGAGCTGGAGAGAGCAGAGGCTAGGGTTGCCCGGGCAATGGAGGAAGTCAAGCTTCTATAGCCCTAGCGCCTAAGCCTCCACTCTAGTTTCAATTATAGAATGTAAATAAACCCAAACAGAAATTGTGTTGCCACGGAGCAAGCAGAAGGCTTGGCTCTGCTCCAGGCTACAAAGTTTCAATTGTAGACATAGATTAAACCCAGATCCCAGGGCCTCCTCTTGGGTTGCTGGGGGGAGTGGCTGGCCTGTAAACAACCACAGGCTCCTTGCCTAGGCTGCCCCATGATCCAAGGGAACCCCCACCTTGATCCGGGGCACTCTTCAGGCCAAACCAGCTGGCCCCCACCCATGCACCAGGCCTCTATCCTATCTAATAAAAGAGTAATATCCAGATTGACCATCACTCCAACACATAAGAGGGCTGCCCCTATGTGGTCAAAGATCCTGCCCCCATGTGGACACAAGATGGCCACCACAAGATGGCCAACAGGGGAGGGCCATTGGGAGGGTCCAGGCCTGCAAGAGAGGGCAGTTGGGGGTGATCAAGCCTGCAGGGGAGGGCAGTTAGGTATGACCAGGCTGGCAGAGGAGTGAAGTTGGGGGCAAATAGGCTGGCAGGGGAGCAGTTAGACATTAATTAGGCTGACAGGGGAGTGGTTAGGGGGTCATCAGGCTGGCAGACAGAAGTGGTTAGGGGCAATCAGGGAGGCAGGCAGGTGAGCAGTTTGGAGCCATCAGTCTTGGATTGTGAGAAGGATGTGCGACATCCCTCGAAGGGTTGGACATCCCTCGGGGGTCCAATTGGAGAGGGTGCAGGCTGGGCTGAGGGACATCCCCTGCCCCCCGTGCACAAATTTTGTGCACTGAGCCTCTAGTGTGTGTATGTGTGTGTGTGTGTGTGTATGTGTGTGTATGTATAGGTATATATATATATATATATATATATGCACAATTGTTTATTCAATATCAATGTGATACTATTGAAAACTTTACAGAAGAGCATCACTGATAATAAGGAGGACAAAGAACTGTGGCAGTTGTCTCTATGAAGCAGGTGTGTGATTTTCTGAAGTGGTAAAGTAACTATCAGGGCTTATTCCTGATTCTTTGCCAAAGTTTACAAAGCCTATGTTGACATTCCTCACATTGTCTCCCACACCATTTTTGGGGGGATGATACTCAAAACAATAGCCAGTCAGCATAGATACCAACCAATCAGAACAGATGTGGTCTGATCAGAATGGATGCTAGTTGTAAATAATTGCTATATTTGCATATTTGTAAACAATTGCTATGTGTGCCTGTAGATATCATCTTGGCTGTCCCTCTAAGTATTATTAGCATTTTCCAACAGGCCAAAATTTAGTCCACCCACCTTGCCTTTGCACAGAATTCCTGCCTGGAATTCTGTTATTTATCTGGAGAAACACTTCTGGTTATCTTTTAAGGCTAATTTCTAATGATTTATTTTATGAGGATTCAGAAATGTCTCCTCCCAACTCTTAGTTTTCCTCCCCTGTTTTCATTGGTGCTGTATTCATATCTCTATTATACAAATCATTATGTGTGCTACCATCAATATACATTGATTGAACAGATTATTATGACTTCTGAACGCATAATAATCTGGCCACTCAGTGTATATCCTATATAATAAAAGACTAATATGCAAATTGTCCCCTCGGCCAGGAGTTTGACCAGCAGGCAGGCCAGCCAACCATCCATGACCCCTCCCCCCAGGCCGGGCTGGCTGGACCCCACCCATGCACAAACTCATGCACGGTGCCTCTAATATATATACTACACACACACACACACACACACACACACACACACACACACGTACATACACAGACATACACACACACACATACATACACTGAGTGGCCAGATTATTATGCATTCAGAGATCATAATAATCTGTCCACTCGGTGTATATAAAGAGCCAAGGCCCAAATGACCAAGGCTCTACCAAACACCAGAAGTTAGTGTTGGGTTGATGTAGCTATCCAGCACTAACTGCAGCCTGCACTGGCACAGTGACCCACGAGGAGGCTGCAGATCAGGCCCAGAGAGAGGCCTGTAGAGAGAGAGGCAGGGTCTGATCCCTAGCCTCCATGGTAGCTATTGATCAGCTGTTGCCTTTCTCTTTCTCTCCTGACTTCGCCAGCAGCTGGACCCCTGTTTCCCTCTAGGCCTCCTCAGGGGCTACTGATTAGCCCCACCTCTTTGATCAGGCCCAGAAATAGGCCCGGAGACATTGACTGGCATAGGAACTGACCAGTCAGAACCTAATGTGGATGAACTATGAAGGCAGAACCTAATCTGGGTGAACTCCAAAAGCAGAACCTAAGCTGGGGGCTGAGGAGGGATTTTAAGGGCAATAGCTGTTTGGTGTAAGGTGTAAAAGTGATTCAATTTTTTCATGACTGGTTTGGTAGTATAATGCATATGGCTAGCTATCAGTCCATTTATAGGGATTATGTGTTTTTGTCTGCCAAGAGCATTTCCTCCTGCTGAAAAAGGCTCCCCCAGCCCATTTAAGCAATCCTATTCTATATAATCTATCTGTACTACTAAAAGGGTAATATGCTAATTAGATCAGGTCAACCGGCCATCTTGTGGATGTCCAACTTCCTTCCAGACAAAGCTATGATGGTGGGGGCCAAGGCAGAAGCAGTTAGGGGTGAGATCAGGCTGGTGGGGGGGGGGGCAGTTAGGGGTGATATCAGGCCACCAGATTAGGGTTGTTGGGGGAAAAATCAGGTAGCCAGAGGCAGTTGGGGACAAGATTAGGCTGGCATGAGAGAGCAGTTGGGGGTGAGATCAGGCTAGCAGGGGAGGGCAGTTAGGGGCAATCAGGCAGGCAGGCAGAGGCAGTTAGGGGTGATCAAACAGGCAGGCAGGTGTGTGTTAGAAGCCATCAGCCCCCAAGGGGTCCCCAAATAGAGAGGGTGCAGTCTGGGCTGAGGGAACCCCTCCCCCCATGCACGAATTTTTTGCACTGGGCCCCTAGTTAGTAATATTTACACATTGTCATCCTCACTGGGTTTTAAGCTCCTCTAAAATAATATCAATAATAATGATAGCTTGTTTCACTGAGTATTACTATGCACCAGACACTATTCTAAGTGTTTCATATACATTAACAAAAGTAGTCCAAAAACAGAATGCTGTTATAATAATCTCCATTTTAAAGATAAGGAACCTAAATTACAGTGAACTAAATGTACTTGTGCAAGGTTAATTTTGTCTTCCCAAGCACCTAGCACAGCCTTGCACACATGAAGCTATGGAATAAGTGGAAGGATTTCTACTGCTTTTACACTTTTGCTATCTTTTCCCTCCCTCCCCCCCCCCCCCCATTTATTTTATGAATCCTTTATATACCTTTGTGAGACCACTCTTAACAATTGTGACCCACCCATGTTTTCCCACCTTAAAAACTACTGCTACAAGTTGCAGCAAATTTTAACTTCAATTATTTTCAGTGTCCAGCTTTTTATCTGGCTTCCCCAACAAAACTCCTTCAGTACAGAAACCACATCTTACATATTTCAAGACTGCTTAACACAGTGCTCACCAGAAACCAGGTGATGCAAACAGTGCTTGTTAATTAAGCAATTAGTGAGGAGTAACTGGGACTTCTGCCATTTTGTGTGGGGTAGGACCAATATTAAACATTGGAACTCTAAGGAGAACTCACAGTCACAGTGGAATTTGTAGCTGGAAAACATATGTTAATGGGTTTGCATCTCCTTGTACTTTTCATTATCATCCTCAAAGTAATATTGAGGAGGGTCCATGGGTCTCACACAGAGGAGCAGCAGATATATCCCCATAAATACAAATCATTGTTTGATAAGCTGCAGGAACCTGGTAATCATTTTAATTTCAAAAGTGAATGCCTAGTGTAGGTATATGAAATCAATTAGATGGGATCTGTAAAAGAACAGACCAGCCTAATAACAGTGGCTTTAAAAAAGAAGTGTATATTATCCTTTACATTAAAAAAAACTTTCAATATAGATACATTCTAAAATATAATGAATGTCTGTGGTGTCAGTGCTCATTGTTTTTCTGTTTTGCTATTCTGTTGTATATGGGTTCCATTCACAAGGTCAAAAAAGTGCTAAGGGAGTTGTGGGAGTTCCCTTTATTTCTATTACATTCAATCCAGCATGCAAAAAACCAACCAAACAAACAAACAAACAAAGGTGCTCCAGTAATGAGCACAAACTGTTTCCAATTACATGTCATGGGCAGAACTTGGTCACATGGCCACATAAGCTACAAGAAAGTCTGGGAAATGTAGTCTTTATTTAGGAAGTCATTTGCCCAGCTCAGAGATTTCAACCAGTGTGCCATAAGAAACATACTGGTCTGCCGAAGAATTTTTAAAACATACAATACCAACTATTTAGTTGAGAGCACTGACCTCTTTTCCCTTAGATTGTCAAATTAAAAAATGACAACAGCCAGCACAACAATAGCCACCCAGCATGAATGTATCAAAAGTATACTTCTTTTTGTTTGTCAAATTGGCAAAAAATATATTTTTTGGTGTGCTGCAGAATTTTAGTTATATTAGGTGTATCGTGAGATGAAAAAGGTTGAAAATTGCTGACCTAGATACAATGGAGATTCTATTACTGTAGAAGAAGGTGAAAGAAGTTGAAAACAAATAGTAAGGAACAACCAGTAGACTTTTGATTCAGCAAGAAAAGCATCTTTTCCTCAAGGATAATTGTATAATTTGCTATTTGAGGATGTGATTAAAGTGGAACAGCTCCCATTTTCTAAGTTTTGTCACTCAAGTTATTGTAAATGTTTTGTTGAGATTTGATTCGTTCTATGGAAAGATACATTAGAAAATAAAGTGAACAACCAGAAAAGTCAAATTTTAAAGTAGATTGGTTACTTGTTGCATAATTGATAAAGAAATAAACTCAACATCCTTGTTTGTTAACTATTCAAATGCATTCTGCTATGTCACACTCACAAATGATTTGAATGTTCTTTTCTTTTCTTTGTTTTTAAGTGGGGCCAGTAAATGTATATACTCTCTCAAGTTCCACAATGAGGCTGGAATTATTATTCTGTATATTAAGGATTATTACCTATTTTCCATGTGTCACAGCCTTAATCAATGATTTTTAATAATGTTCCAGTGCAAATCTTTGTTTCCAAAACAAAAATTAGCACTTTATACCACTACATATGTCCTCTGACATGCCCATAGGAAGAGTGTATCCAGACTCAGGCAGAACCTAGCCATTGATTTCTAAGGAACATGTACATAAAATTTTATTAACCATGTCTCCATCCCAGCAGGACAGATGGCTTTTATTACCAGTCTCCCAAAGGCCCTTGAAGCAGTGCTGAGGGCAGATCCCTGGATCTCAGACAGAGGGCTGGCAAATATATCCTCCTAATGAAAACTGATCAGCTGGTTCCCTCCTAAGCTACCAGGAAGATGTGGACTGCACTAACACTCTCAAAGACATGAGACTCCTGAGAGGAGATGAATTCCAAGAGATGTCACAAGTATCTCTATTAAGCTCCTACTCTAGGAGAAACTTCCTGGTTGGTCAGGCACTGCTCGAAACAGCTAAAAACCATCACCCTAAGTCATATAACAATCTTAAAACAAAGGCATTGTTGCCTGTATTTAATAGATGAAAAGATGACTCAGAGAGCAAATTTTTTAAACTTTCAGAGATTGTAAGGAAAAGAGTCAAGATTTGAAAGCCTGTGCTTTTAATTCTGTTGAAGCCTATTCTGCATGTATCCTATGGATTCTTGCATCCAGAAAATCCAAAAGAGGAAAGCATTTAACTTTCCAACTTAACCAATTATATACCTGAGTACTTCTCTGTAATAACTATTCTCAATTTCTGTTGCACAAAACCTGTCATTACATGTGAAATTATTATTATTCACCTTCTTTCATGGGACTTGCTAGCTACTTATTACCAGATATATAAACAGTATTTGTCAGAGCCATCATCTATACTATATAGTATTTTTTTTAAAAAAGCTAGATATGTCAATGGAAAGAAATATTTGGTCCTAAAACATATAGTTAAGGATATAATATGTTAATGCATTTGAAAAAGCAAGAGACATACATAACAATACATTAATAATGATCAAATTATGAACTGGAGATAGAGAGGAGTAAAATATAATTTTCTAATTTCCATATATTCTGTGATGAGTGTAGAAGAACTGAACAACTAAAGAAAATAAAGTGCATAATTTAAGAAGATGAGGACCTAGAAGTTTTTTTTTTTATTATAGTCATCCAAGCATTTACAAAACTTAAAAAAATCTATAGTATCACCAAATAAGAAAGTTGGATGGATCCTCAGCCATTATCTAGCAGGTTCTTTGCCCATCAGGTAGACCATTTTGTTGAGGTGTTGGCCATCACATTGGGCAGTGCATATAAGAGAATAAGGAAGTACCAAATGCTAGGATTTCAATGTGCACCTGAACCACCACTTAACCAGGAAACCAGGCAGGAAGCAGACAAAATGAGAACTGCCCACTTCATAAGCAGATAATTATGGAGAATGAATCCTGGATCCAAAAATCAGGGTGGAGGGAGTGAGGGGTCTGGAAGTCACAGATGATCCTTATAAGAGAAGTAATGGTTTTATGAGCTAGGACACCTCAAAATGAAATGGATTGGGAGCCCCAGCCTGGGAAATTGAGATTCACTAGACTGTACGAGTAGGTGTTTTTCTATGAGCTTACTAAACTAGTGCTTGTTCTTTCCTAGACCTCTGTGTGAGATGGGGTTAATTGATAGACTTATGTGACATTGGAAAAATCATTTCACCTTCTCTGCTTCTTTCTCTATTTTGAAAATGATAGGCCAGATCCTTTCCAAACAGATTATTCTATAAGCTTATGGTTTCATCCCCCAAAATCTGTTTCATATATCACATTGAGGAATGCCCTCTGTGATTAGAAAATATTCGCTTTTCCCTGGATAAACCTTCTATGCAACATCACTTATTCTGACCAAGCTAAATAATATCTATATTCAATTTAAAAACACCATCACTTCAAGTGAAATTACAGATGTTTGAGCATATACCTTCAGAATACTCAATTTTTGAAGAATACTGTATTACAGGCATGCACCATACAAACATATCATAGTCAATGATGTACTGCATATACAATGGCTATCCCATGAAATTATAATGGAGCTGGACAATGCTATTACCAACTGAAATTGTAACTGTTGTAAAGTTTAGTGCAATGCACTACTCACGTGTTTGTGGGGATGCTGGCCTAAACAAACCTGCGCTGCCAGTTATTATCATGGTACATAGTACTTGAAAATAAAAATAAATAACTATGTTACTGGTTTATGTATTTACTATACTAAACTTTTTATCATTATTTTAGAATCTACTCTTTATACTTATTAAAAATGTACTGTAGGCTCTGATCAATGTGCTAAGTTGGTTGAGCATCACCACATATATCAAAAGGTCACTGGTTCGATTCCCAGTTAGGGCACTTACCCAGGTTGTCAGTTCTACCCCAGTCGGGGTGTGTATAGGAGGCAACAGATCAATGTTTCTCTCTCACATCAATGCTTCTCCCTCTTTCCCCCTCTTTCTCAAAAATCAATAAAAACATATTTTTTAAAAAGTCTGCTGTAATACTCATTTTAAATGCTAGCAACAGCCTCCTATATTTTGTGTTTATAGCATCACTAGATTGCATCATATTTTCTTGTACTTGATTTATTCTTGTGTTGTCTTATACTTAGCGTAGCCTTAGTGTACAGTGCTTATAAACTTTGCAGTCTGTACAGTAATGTCCTAGGCCGTCACTCACCACTCATTCACTGACTCACCCAGAGCAACTTCAATACCTGCAAGTTCCATTCATGATAAGTGCCCTCTTGTTCCTTATTTTTACTGTTCTAAGTCTCAAGGTGGTTAGATACACAAATACTTACCATTGTGCTCTAATTGCCTATGGTATTTAGTACAGTAACATGCTGCACCGGTTTGTATCTTAGGAGCAGTACGCTGTACCACATATGATATTTGCACAATGACGAACTCATCAAATGATGCATTTCTCAAAATATATGCCATCATTAAGTGGCACTTAACTGTACTGGATGCTTTCAATGTCCCTAAATATCATCCACACCTTAATGGTGTACTCAGAGACAACTCTGGCTGGTGACAGTGGCCGAGTGTTTCCGACAGAAGATGGCTGGGCTCTACAATGCCAAAGAGACTATCTGAGAATCCAGTGAGTGGAGGGACCAACTGCTCCTGGGACAATGTGTTGCTGCTTTTCTCGGGTGCCTCGTACAGTGAAAGGAAACCTCTAGCATTTCATAGGATAAGAAGGGAAGATAATTATGGGGACTAGAATAGCATAAGGCTGGGCTGACGATTTGGAAGATGGTGCCCATTCAAAGTGAAAGGAGGTAAAAGACACTGGCTAGAAAGGGTAGAGAGGCAGTTTCCTTGAAAGACCTGAAAATGAGCAGCAGGGAAGATAAAAGGATAGGGGCTGTACACAATAGCATATTCTTTTCTAAACTACCTAATTCTCCTGCTCTGTATTCATCACTGTCAGGCTCTGCTGAGCCCTCAATGAGGGCTTTATGTTAAGTCTCATTATCTGCTCAAAGACAGAGGGCACACCATGCAAATGAAGCTGAGCTTACAGATAGGCTGTTAAAATACTGCAATTTGTCAGCATTTAGATAAACAAATGAAGGGCATACTGTGTGTGGGAGGTAGACCCCTGGGAGCATTCTGAGTATTTTGACACTTGTTGTGAGAAATACCTTTAAGGCTCTCACACTGGCTCCCTCCTTATCAATTCCAGGGAGGAAAAAGAGTTGCTAATTTACTTTCGGACTGAGATAGTTGGGAGGCTGGGGGAATGTCTGCTTTCATCCATTGGTACTTAGGTGTTGATTAATATCCTCATTAGGCTCAGCTTTCCTTTCTTTCTGCTGCTCAAAGCCTCTGGGACAGTGATTCTCAACCTTTCTAATGCCACGACCCTTTAACACAGTTCCTCATGTTGTGGTGACCTCAACCATAAAATTATTTTCGATGTTACTTCATAACTGTAATTTTGCTACTGTTATGAATCGTAACGTAAATATCTGTTTTCCGATGGTCTTAGACGACCCTGCTAATAGTTCTCAGCCTGTGGGTCGCCTAAGACCATCGGAAAACACAGATATATACATTATGACTCATTAACAGTAGCAAAATTACAGTTATGAAGTAGCAACAAAAATAATTTTATGGTTGGGGGTCACCACAACACGAGAAACTGTATTAAAGTATTAAAAGGTCGAAGCATTAGAAAGGTTGAGAACCACTGCTCTAGGAGGAGGGAAGTTTGAAGCCTTTAGGAGTGGTTTCAGGGAAAAAGAGCGCGCGCGCACACACACACACACACACACATACACACACACACAAACACACGCACACAAACACACACACGAGCAAACAAATGTTTTAGTAAAGGGAAGCTTATGGCCATCCAAAGGAATGTGCGTTCATTTTCAGGCCAAGATGGTCAAGTAAAGAGTTAAAAATGTGTCTTCCAAAGAGTGTTGCTTTGTTCTCCCAGCAACTCTGTCTTGTTGATTAAAGAAAAATAAAATGAGCCATGTTAATTGTTCATAGCTTACAGGCTGTGTCCTTCTGTCAGCCGGAAAAGGGAAGGCGCATCAAAGCAAGGCGGGTGGGAGGGGACAAAGCTGCCTTTGGGAATCTAGTCTATTCTCCAGTTTCTTAAAGGACTTTTAATGATGCACTAGTGACAGCACCTTAGAAATCAGATGAAATCAATTGTAGCACATTTTCTAAAGCAAGATTATGCGACAATGGGTTCGCCATCCCTTCTCTGAGTTCACTTGGCCACAAGGCCGTCTGCCTGAGCTTATCACAGCTGTTGCCCAGCCAAAAGCTGTCAGGGTGCATCCCCACGCCACCCCACCTCGGAGCCAGACCTTGGTGGCATGAGCAGCCCATCCTTTTGAGCCTTCCCACAAGACAAGAATCACTAAAATCTCATTTGTGCCCTCTCTGCCACTCGGGCCTCTACACAAACCTTTCTGTTCTTTGAGCAGAATGATGTGGACTTAATTAAGTGTGGTAACTTCTGTGTAAGACTGTATTGAGGGAGGAAATGTGGTACAGATGTGGTGTGAAATGATGGTGAATTACTCCTGTGAAGAATACAAATCAGGGTGAGCGGCCCATTATCTGAGGCCAAAAGAAGTTACTGGGTACTCAATTATCACTCTCTTTGTTACCGCAGCACACCAGATGGTGACAACACTGAAGAGTTTGCTATTATCATAACATTTTCCTAGAGTGCCTTTTCTTCTTCTCCAATTCACCATAAGATGATTACCTTCTTATGGGGAGGTGATTGTTTGGCAGGGTGCTGGGGTCACGCACAAATTCTTTGGGGAGCAGAAGAGAAGGGGGCAGCGGGTGGTATCTTTAGCCCACAGCCTGTTGATAGACTGCTGGGATGCAGGCCATCCCATAATCGATCATGTGAAATGACCGCTTAGCCCCTCCTCTCTGCGAATTCACCACTCCCTTTTGGCCCCCAAATCCAGAAGACACAGTGTTCAAGTGTGACCGGCTGCTCTGCCTTCTGTCAAAGCATTTCCAGCCAAGTGAGCAGTTTTTCTTTTAAGGAACTCAATAAAATTAATTCCCGCTCACTGGCAGCACTGAGGCATCAGGTGAGGACAAAAGTAAACGAGCTTGTGAATACAGGGCTAGTCATTAACTCAGGGCACCCAACTCTATCATCTGCCCATTCCTCCCCGGCTCCAGAGAAGGGGAAAAACAACACCTCTGTGGTAAATAAATAAATAAAACTCCACACTGTGAAAAATCTCTGAAGCAGCAAGACTTGAGGCTCATGGGACTTGGAGATGATTGGTATGACCCTGGGCCCTGAAGAATCTTCCTTACAAAAGAAAGACAAAATGATGACAAGTGGAAACCACAAGTTGCTGTCTTGTTCACTTTGGAAAAGATGAATTTTCAGGGAATTCCAGATGATGCTTCCAGATCTGGATTCCAGATTGATTGACTCTAGAACTTTTAGGAGGATGGGATCTCATCATTTCTTCCTCCACACCCCAGTGCCCTGGGCTTCCATGGCCTCTGTCATTCTCCCTGCAGAGTTATAATGTGGTCAGATTGCATAGTCTGTGCTTAATGGGCAAAGGATCCTGCAGACCTCGCCCTGCAGTTAACTGTTGTTATGGCTGCCTCCGTTTGCTAAACATCATGACAGTGCTATGAGAAGTAACTCCTTTAGGACTTGCCTGCTTAGAACAAAAGCACAGCTCCAATGGTGTCTGTTTGAAACTTGATCATGTGTTTTTTAAGTCTGGCACCCACATCCTACTTTGGGATTAGCCAAATAAAACTATATTTTGGTTTGGTGCTGCTAGCACTGAGGAAATGATGAGTATGATATCTGGTTCAGAGTTTGTGTTTACTTAAACTGCGGCCACTGTGAGACACAAGTCCATTCTCTGTGACTGAGCAAAAGTCTCCCAGCCCTCCCTCTCCCCTACTGTTTCCAAAGGGAACATGTGCCCCTTCTATCCTCCTAAATGTTTTCCTATTTAAAGCTAAATACTGCATGATGCCGGTGGCTCATCAAAATGATGTCAAGTTATAACCTAGAAAGTCAACATTGAACAGTGAAGGCTATTTATTATTCGCAAACACGTAAAGCCACTGACATGCATGCATAGATTCAATTTCAGCCTTGTCTTTCCTGTAATAAATGAAACAAGCTGTGCTAGAAAATGAATAATCAAGTGCTGATAATGTCTGGATTTCTAAGCATGCAGCAGAAAGATCCATTTTTCTGTAACAACAGCCATCACCAAATAGAGCTCATCCGAAACCCCCAAACTTGATTTTGGCTGCAACTAGACAAAGAATGTATGTGCATGATCTTAGGTCCAGTTACCACATTTTCATAATCAAATACTTCTTTCACTTAGAGGAGTCAAAATGTTTTTCAGTCTTTTGTGTGACAGGCACCCAATCACCCTGCATAATCTATCAAAGAATGGAAGAGGTGGGTCCAAAAAAGAAAGATTATTGAAGACTGCATTGATCACTATTGCTAGACCAATTCTTGAGATTACAGCCTGAGTTGCAGGTCATTCTCTTCTCCATTGTGGTTGTAATCTTTACTGTACATAAATGTAAGAGATTTTTTAGAACTGGCAATAACAGAAGTATGTTCTGTACCATTGAACAAGCTCGTGATTTTAACATTTCAACAGGTGGTTATTATCGTGGGTATCATCAGTTTTCTTTACTTTCTAAGTTCATTAATAGATAAAGCAAGAGAACTGTTTGCTGCTAATATAAACTCAGAGCAGAGACCCAGAGATCTAGAGTTGTGGCAGCAACATGATGTATCCTCAGCTCAGTGGAGAATTTCAGCAGAGGCTGCATGCTGAAAAAGCCACAAAACTATTGTGAAGTCAAAAAGAATTCTCAAACATACTTCTGCATTTTAAATTCTTGAAATATTTAATATTCAATGAAAGAACCCTTTATTAATATCTCCATAGCATCTGTGATAGATTAAATGATTATTCAGGAATATTTTTCTTTCTCTACATCCCTGGAAATACAGGTGGTCGCTGATATACAGTGGTTTGTCTTAAGATTGTTTTTTCATCGGCCTTTTCTAGGAGCCTCTTGAAAAGCCTTATAGCCGTGGTTTTGAACTCTATGTCTTGTCGTCTTTTCTCCTCCATTTCTTTCACCCCTGATTTCTTTCCATATCTCTGCATAGTGGCTGCTTTATGTGGTAGATATCCTCTAAGGGTCAGTGGCACAGCCTCCCCAGTTATTTGAGATGGGTACTCTTACTGCAATCCTTTATGGGTTGTACAGTATTTTTGAGTTTAAACCCAGCTTGTTGTTGTTAGCCCTAGGAGGGTTTGACCTCCAGGCCAATTGGCTGTGAAGGGAGACTGTGTTCAGGTTGGATGGGCGGAGTCTCTGAGCTGCACAGGCAGCCTCTGTCAGCTATGTCCTATGTGGCGCACGCGGGTTTCTGTTGGATGGGGATGGCTGCAGACACCTCCAAGAGAAAGCCGCTAGTCTCTTCCCCTTGCCAGACAACTCTGCCTCTCCCCAGATGTGTCTGCACCCCCAAAGTCTAGCCCAGGGTTGTAAAATAGATGATTTCTGGGACCTGGAGACAAGTTTCCAGGGGGCAAGTCGCGAGTTTGTGCGACCCTTGCGCCCAAACTTCTTTTCCCCGCCTCCGGGTTTCTCGCAGAGTAGGAGACCTCTGCCGTGCCCCGCTTTCAGGGTGCATCCCCCGGATCTCTGACCTCGCCTGGCGCTGGGGAATCCGTGTAGTGGGACATCTCCGCCCTCCCTGTTGGAGAAATCCAGCCGGGGTTGCTGCTCCTGCCCCAGCCCGCACGCGCAACCAGGACGGCTTCTAACCTGTTTCTGTCTTCAAGGGCTCCTAACCTGTTCCGTCTTCAAGGCTGCGCTCCCGCTGCTCCTCTGAGTCTCAGTGTCCCACCTTTACTCTTATTTGTGGAGTTTTCACTCAGCCCGCTTTCTGGCGATTCTGGGTGATTTTTGTTTTGTTGTTATGTTGTAGTTCTTAAATCGTTGCGTGGGGCAGAACAATAGGTGTTTACCTATGCCGCCATCTTAGTTCCTCGGTTATAAGGCTTTTCAAGAGGCTCCTAGAAAAGGCCGATGATCTTAATTAGAATTACGAGCAAATAAACAAGACCAACCAGGAAATGAATGAGACTTATAAGGAAATGAATGAGACCCTCAGGGAAATGAACAAGACCTCTGAGGATATGAACCAGACCCTCACGGATATGAAAAAGGACCAACTAGAAATCAAGCATACACAGACTGAAATAAAATAATATTACACAAAGTCCTAAAAGCAGTCCAGAGGGCCACAAGAACCAAGTTAAAGATTTGAAATACAAAGAAGCAAAATCCACTCGGCTGGAAAAACAAGAAACCAAAAGAATTCAGAAAATTGAAGATAGTGTAAGGGGCCTCTGGGACAACCTCAAGCATGCCAACATCCGAATTATTGGGGTGCCAGAAAAAGAGAGAGAGCAAGTTAATGAAAACCTACTTGAAGAAATAGTGACTGAAAACTTCCCCCACCTGGTGAAAGAAACTGACTTAAAAGCCCAAGAAGTACACAGAACCCCAAAATATAGAAATCTAAAGAGGACCACACCAAGACATATCATAATTAAAATGCCAAGAGCAAAAGATAAAGAGAGAATATTAAAAGCAGCAAGAGAAAAACAGTTGATTACCTACAGGGGAGCACCCATACGATTGTCAGCGGATTTCTCAACAGAAATGATGCAGGCCAGACGGGAGTGGCAAGAAGTATTCAAAAAAATATTTTGAATCTACAACCAAGAATCTACAACCCAGATTACTCTATCCAGCAAAGCTATCATTCAGAATTGAAGATCAGATAAAGTGCTTCGCAGATAAGAAAAAGCTAAAGGAGTTCATCACCACCAAACCAATATTTTATGAAATGCTAAAAGATATTCTTTAAGAAGAGGAAGAAGAAAAAGGTAAAAATATAAATTATGAACAGCAAATACACATCTATCAACAAATGAACATAAAAATCAAGTGAATTGAATGGCTGATGAACAGGATAAACTGGTGAATATAACAGAAACATGGACATATAGAGGGAATGGACTGACAATTCTTGGGGAGAAAACGGTTGTGGGAAGTACAGCAAGAGATTGGACAAAAATCTTGCAACAATGGGAGAGAACAGTGGGGAGGGGGCGGTGAGGGTGGAGGGTGGGATAGGTACAGGGTGGAGGGGAGATATAGGGGGATAAAAATGGGGAAACAATGTAATTAATAAACTGGACAATAAAGATAAAAAAGATTGTTTTTTCAATCTTAGCTATACATTGAAATTTTGTGAAGAATTCCTAAAACTAGTAAATATAGGGGCTTTTGCTCAAGAGATTCTGACTTAATTTGGTGGCATTGTAACTTGGACATCAATTTTTTTCAAGTTCCTCAAGTGATTCTAATGTGCAGCCATTGTTGAACTATTGCCATAGGTGGAGCAAATTGTTTTCAGGATAATTCAAGTAGTGGAAAGTCACTCATGAAGGTTGGAATCTCAAGGCAAGACTCTAGTTCAAGAGCTGCTAAAATAGAAAGAAATGTCCACAGTCCAAAAGAAGCAAAGTTCACAGTGGTGAATAGAGCTAGACTGCTCATTTTTATGTACATAAATAGAGGTGTTATAACAAGAAAAGATGGCACTTTTACTAAAATGGTAGCAAAGATGGACATTTGAAAATAAATAAAATGTTCTTGAGGCCCTGAGTTACTGACCATTTTACTGGGCATTTTTGGAGAACATTGCTCAAAATAAGACTGTTTTAAGAGTCTGAGTCTGGGTCAAAATTACTGGAGAGTTTGGGCAAGGATAGGTAACTCATTTGTCTATAGAGGTTAATTTCAGTAGTACAAATGAGTCAATTGAGAGAATATGACATGGTGGGAATTGTGGCGTCCTGTGGGCAGAAACCTAGTAAAATGCACAACCCAAGCCTAGATAATTCTTATCCATCAGGATAACTTTTTAAAAAGATGCTGAGAATCTGGAATTTTATGCAAAGTCTCTTAATTTTTAAGTCCTGGTAACGTACAAGTTCTTTATAAATATCGCAAAGGTTAATTAAAAAATGTTCGTGAAATAAATTTGGGCTACCCGTTACCAATTTATGATCTGAAATTTAAATGGTTCCAATGGTTCAGTGCAATTTTTATTTCAAGCATGCCCTTTCAAAACAGAGAAGTGAAAACATGAAGTGAGGGAGCATTCACAGAGACCAGTACCAGAGCTTGAATAAGCCTTATGCCTCCAGAATCAGTGAAATATCAGGTGGACTCCTGTGAGCAACTTTCAAGATGTGTGGTCCTAAAGCAGAGAAAGACTATAGTCTGAGGTTAGCCCTAACACAGAGTTCACCAGCTCTCCACATTTTAGCTCCCAATTGGCTGAGGCTTTCATCCTTGGGCAGGCGACCTCGGCCAGGGAACCCCAGCTAGCGTTCCTCCTGCGATGGGGATGATCCCTGGCTGGCTCCGCCCCAGCCCTGGCCTGTCATGGGAAGCAGCCATCTTGGTTGCATATCACTGGTGATTGGCTTGTGGGTGTGGCTTATTGGATATAGTGAAGGTGTGGTCAGTTTGCATATTACTCTTTATTAGATTGGATGTGCTTGTTACAGTTTAGGCACCATGCTGGGCAGCAAACATATAATGGTTGCAAAGTAGATATGGTTTCTACGTTTATGAAATTTGCAGCTTACATAAACAGCAGACACTAAGTAATTAATAATTAAGAAGCAATAAATAAAACAATAAATATGAATATAAATAACTATGAAATTGTTTTTAAGTGCTGAAGGAGAGGGCTAAGAGTTTGATCTGATCAGTGAAGTGAGGGAAAATTTTAATGAGGCTGTAGCCATTAAACTAAGATTTGAGGGACAAGTAAGTCAAGTAGGTAAAGTGGTGAAAACCCTTCTGGAAGGGAAAAACACCATATGGAAGACTTTGTGATGAGAAGGATCACAATAACAGGAACAAAGATCTGTTGCTATGGCTTGCCCACAAAGAATTGATGGTGTCCTATGAGTCCTGAAGGATGGGTTGAGACCAAGTAAAGAAATGCTTTGTGCACTGAAAAATGTGCTGTGTGCCCAGAAACCAATGGGAAGCCACTTACGAGTTTTAAGCTAGTGGTGATGAGCCTATTCTGTACTACCCTGAGAGGGAAGATTGTGGGGAGGGGAGTACAGCATTAAAATGGTGTAGGTAGAACCATTTGGCAGGGGGCTGTTAGTTTTACAGGAAAATAAAATGATAGCTCATAGTAATGGTTATCGTTTTGAATAGAAATGAACAAAGTTGAGATATATTAGCAAATAAAATTGGGGTTTGTTTGGACAGGAGATAAAGGAGAGAGGGGCTCAGGGGTGATTTGGATAATGGGATGCTGCTGCTATCTTGATCTGAGAAGTAAAAAGCCCAGAGGAAGGTCACAGATAATGAGATCATGAGATTAGTACTGGATCTGTTGGATTTATGTAGGATGTTTTTGAGACATTTAAAATAAGTTAACAAGTGGGTGGTTGTCTAAAAGTTTAAGGACATGGGCTGGAGATTAGGCTATAGCTCACATAGTGGGTAATTGAAGGGAGGCATGCAGCTGAAATCCTCTAAAAGTATTATGGAATAAGTCAAGAGAGCTAGGGCTATATCCTGAAACAACTAGAATGATAGATTTCCATACTGAAGGTACAGGAAGGGTTCCACAGAGGGAGGAGGAACTAGAATATTGTGTCATGGAAGCAATAAGGATATAGTGTGCAAAAAATAGAAAAGAAGGGTCAATAATGTCAAATGTTGCTAAGAAGAGAAGAGAGATAAAATTTGAGAATAATCTTCGGATTTAATGGGAAAGTCTTTGGTCATGTTAAGAGCTATTTCAAAGGAGTACTGGGGCCAAGCACATTTGGAAAGAACTGACAATTACCTCTGTATATTTTCCAGTCCCACTCCTTCTCACACAAACACTGGGGAAGTCATTTAAAATAAAAGTATCTAGTTTGATTCTTTAGTAAACGGATATTGGAACCAAAGATCAATATCATTTGACACTGGATGGCTACAAGCCAGTCTTCCAATGTTTACTTAATTCCAATTGCACTTTGATTCCCTTCTTCCCACCACCACCTCTCTGTACTATGTTAGAATGTAATATTCCCTTTTAAAAATTTATTTTTTTGCGTGGGAAATAAAGTGAAGTGGATAATATACTTGGTTTTCTTTTCACATAGCCAAATTGTCTCAAAGTAACATTAAAACTTGGAATGCCAGCTTTAGCAAATGCCTAGGGACATGTATTTTTCCTTGGTTTGTAATGTGCTTTCAAAAATATTTCAGTTATCAAAGAGAAAGAGAAATTACTGGAATTTGTGTTGAAGGCAGTCCAGTGAGTGAATAAAATAAATGATAGAAAAATTTGAAATGTCAATATTAGAAATTGGTGAGTGATAGTGATAGGAAGTTGATCTAATGCCCAAAGCTATTATTTTCCAAGTAATAACCAAAGCCTATAAATTTCTTTCTCTTCTTTTAAATCTACTTATCTAGTAAAGAAAATATTATTCAAGCCATGTACACATAAACTATCAAATAATTTAAAGGAAGTCTTTTAATGGTCCAAGTATATTTTGAGAAATTACGAGAAAAAGATTTTTGTCTTTCTGTACATGGAAACCATAATTTTGCTAATAGCAGTTGAATCAAAATGACAATATTTGAGATTTTTAAAAAATATATTTAAAAGCTTTCTATTAGAACATAGATTTGGGGATGTGCATGTGTCCATTGCTGACATCTAATGTAATTCCAGAAAAAATAATTTTTGGAGACACCCAGCCAGGGTCTGTGTAGTTCAAAGTACATATTGCCATAATGTATAAACCATAAGTCATTTATTTACTCAATGAGGATATATATCGAGCACATATGTTGTTTCACACATTGTTCTGGGTATTAGATAATAGTAGAAAATTTATGGACAAATCTTCGACATTGCTGAGTGTATATTGTATTGGAGAAGACACACACTAAATTGATCTTTAGTGAGAATTTTTACAAAGAAAACTAAAGTCAATGAGAGAAATAAGAGTAATGACAGGGCTATTGCATATAAGTTGGTAAAGGGAGTGCTCAGTGAGGAAGTTATGTAGAAGTCTGCAAAACCTGAAGGATCATGTTTTGATAATTATGAAAGTAAAAGACCATTTATATATATAAAATGCAAAGGTCCTGAAGAATGCATGGTGTGTGTCCCACCAAGCAGAGACCAGCCAGCTCTGTACTCTCAAAAACCTTGAGGACACACACAATATGTTTACTACAGTGTCTCCCTGAAGATGCTCTCATCAGCTATGGCTTCCAAAGAAGAAAAATCTGCTTTTGATTATTGTCTTGTCTTGGTGAATTTAGTTTGCAAATTTTATGTGGTTTCATTAAACTGATTCAGAAGGGGTCTCTGAATAGATCTATTGCTTTGGAAAATTGAATTAGAAACTAGCTCAAAGTCTGGCTCCTTAGCTCACCTCTGGTGAGACTGACTGTATTTACTTGCTTCATTTTAGGTGGACCTAGTAACCTACCATTTCCAGGGGCATGTTGAGAGGGCTCAATGTAGCATACAAATGTAGTCTAGCCAGGCAAATGAAGCAAGTATATGTGTTATCTCATCAAACCCAAAGATCTCAATAAAAACAAACAAATAAACAAAACAAAAAAACAATACAGAAGATGCAGGGCAGAGGCAAGGGAATATTTTTGGCATATTGACATCTGTGCCTCAGGGATGGTTTGCCAGTTCCTCCACAGATTCAAGTGGATTGGTGACAAAGCTATAGGGGTCTTCTCTGGATTTTGGAAGAAGGCCCTTATGGTCACATTTGAGTAAATTGACCTGCATCCTCATTGTAGGGGAAGATTCAGACACAGTCTCTCAATGTAATTATTTATCCCTTGTTCTAGAGATCCAACTGGCTGTCTCGAAGCCACCTTCCACCCAAACCATATTGTGTGTAGCCCATATATTATTTAAAAGAAAAAAAAGTAATTACTCCTCATGGTTGTAAAGTTGAGGGAATTACCATCAAATCTGAGTTTCTGCATGCTCTTGAAAAACTCGGACAATAACAGATCTACAGTCCCTTATGGCAACAATTGGAACTCAACAGCTGATTCCCTTATATGGGGCATTTGCCCTCCACTTCACCCTAATCCTCATCACACCCTACTCTATCTCAACTGCTCACATCACTTAGTTCATTTCCTGTTTGGCCTCTGTAGGCATTGGTTCTTCCGACTTCTTTAACCCATTATTGTATTCTTGTCACCCACCTCCTTTCCCCTGATGTTGAGAAGAGCAAATCATCATTGTGGGTATGCCCAGTGGCGACTACAATGTGATACCTTATATTGAAAGTGAGGCAATGACTTCTCTTTTTCTTCATTCCAACAATGTCATAATTTGATAGAATTATGATAGTCAAAAGAGCAATTGGCAGTGGGAGAAAATGTTAGATTGTGTGGATTTTAAATGGGGAGACAAACTATCCTAGAAAAGAGAATAGGTGGGGCTTTCTCAATTTTGGAGATTCTAAAAGAAGGAGCCTAGTTTCATGTATACTTAGGATAATAAATTGTTAAACTATTTTGGCAGAAGAAAAGGTTCAGGCAAAGTCCTGTGTCCTCCCTAAACTTTTTTCTCTTGAGGTCAGCAGGCAGGTGTCTTTTGTTTAATAGTTTTTCCCAGTGGTAAGTCCATGGCACATGGGAGACCCTCAGTAGACATGTTTCTGAAGGAATAAAAGTCATAGTGCCATCATGTGTGAGTTCTCCTTGCAACATATGTCCCCAGCCTGGTCAGCCTAGCAGTGGCCGCTGACCTTTCAGACCTCACAGACCACCAGTGATCTGTGGACCACCGGTTGGTGACTGCTAAAGAGGACTCCCAACAACTGAGTCAGACAACACCTTACAACTTCTTGACTGGCTATAGAAATCCCATTTGGGTTGAATTTGCTCAAAATGGCTATAATGCACAGAAAAGAAAAATTTTATAATAGATGCCAAACTATTCACGCATCAAAACACATCCTTCTTATTCAGCCTGGAAACATCTTCCATTAATTAGTTATTCCTACATTTGTTTCCTAAGGCTGATGAACAGCTGGCTTATACTTAATGATACACAAATAACTGGGTTTAGGAGTATGTTTCAGTATCCACTACTTCATCTAATAGCTCTGGGACATATTTCAAACATCTTGTTATGAGGCTGCCTATATTATTACCTTCTGTGACCTTCCCTTTGCTAGCTGCCAGGACTGATGGGAACTCATCTGCTTCCTTCTGAGCAGAATTACGGGAGGAAGGAAGTTGGGGTGATGTGAACAAGATCTTGATCTGGTGCATATTTTGAAGATTACCCAAGGCTTCTTTAAAAATGTAAGCCATGACAGGATAATTTGGGATAGAAATTTTGCTATTTTTCTTCCTATATTTCTCCCCTCCCACATTTAAGCAGGTAGCTATACTGTGTAGTTTTTTGCCTTAACAGTTTTGGGCAGGTTGAAAGCAGAATCTATAGGAAGATCATGGCTCTTCCTGTCTCTGAGCTTGGTGTCCTGTGTGGAGAGCGGTGGAGAGGGGTTTCAGGTCTTTGGGGACAACAGGGCTCAGAACTAGCACACAGTCACGTCCTCTATTCTATTTGTTACAATGAATCATATGTACAGCCCAGATTCAACAGGTATTAAAATAGACCCAGGTTTTTCACCAGATCAGCTAGAAAGTTGCAAATGGCATGAATATGGGGTGGTTTGGAATATTGGGGCTATTTTTTTTATATTCCGTTTGTTATGTAGTGCCTTTGAAAATTTGTTGAGGCCAAAACTCCTGTATCAAATTGACCATGGTGTTCTTTGCTTTAAGCTTATTTCTAATTAATGATTAGTAATTAGTCTGGTACTGCCAAATTAAACACAAGTATCAGCCGGACAAGGGCATTCTTTTTATTCCTGCATCATTTGCAGAACTTAACATCATACCAACCATTTTTCTTAGTAATTCTTTTTATTTTGGTAGAGATAGAAAAGTAATACCTACAAACCTGGGACATTATGTGTCCAGAGACACAATTTATCTAGAATTTAGAATTACCACTTTTTTTTCTTCCTTTTTCTTTTACTTGTTCATGCTTAGGCTTAAGAAATATGCTGCCTGGATTTTGGACTGAAGAAACCAGGAACAGACTCAAAGATACAGAGAACAAACTGATGGTTGCCAGGTGGAAGTGGTTGTGGGAGGAGACTAAGCGAAAAAGGTAAACAGATTAAGAAGTACAAATTGGTAGTTACAAAATAATCATGGGAACTTAAATTGCAGCTAAGGGAATAAAATCAATAATATTGTAATATCTATATATGATGTCTGAGATCACTTCATAAGTTATATAAATGTCTAATGACTAGTCTGTACTAAAGTAATATTGAATGTCAACTGTAATTGAAAAATTAAAAAAAATTAACATCCCTTGAACTTATATGAAAAGATTTTGCTGTGAAAGACTCAGCAATACATTTGTTTATAATTTTCTTTAAAACAATATAAATTTCTGAATCCCTACCCTGCTGAGCAGTCGAAATTCACTCACATCCATTATTGGGGCTCTGGTACCCTCCTGAGGGAATTCAAATATCCATGGAAGGTAGAGGAAAATTCTCTGGCCTCTACTTCGTCACAATTCAAATCCCCATGGTCCCTCGCAGTTGAACAGAACTTAGTTTCTGAACTAGATAAGGGAAATGGATATTTTCAAGAGGTTCTGTCCATGTGTGCTCTCTCCTAGTGTTATACTACCATTTACACAATTCTGGGAAGGCCTGCTGGAGGGTGAGAGAGCACACAGAGCAGAGCTGCCTCTCCACCTAGCCATCCTGGACTCACCTGCACCAAGCCTATTGTTTTCAGGAGCCCCACTGCAATCATCCAAGCCTGGCCCAAATCAGCATTACTTCCCAGGCCACTGTTGACTTGGGAAAGTATTAAACAGTGATGGTTTTAAACCACTAATGTTTTGTGGTACAGTTTGTTACAGAAGAGGATCATCACATCAATAGATTATTGATATACTGGAATTGTTAACATATTGGGTTCTTTTAGGAGGAGGGACTCAAAGGTTTAGTCAAGAAGGAGGATACACTCGGCTGGCATGGCTCAGTGGTTGAGCATCAACCTATGAACCAGGAGGTCACAGTTCAATTCCTGGTCAGGGCACATGCCCAGGTTAAGGGCTTGATCCACAAAGTGGGGATGCAGAAGGCAGCTGATCAATGATTCTCACTCATCATTGGTAACGGTATCTCTCTCTCTCCTTCTCCCTTTCTCTGAAATCACTATATATCTATCTATATCTATATCTATATCTATATCTATATCTATATCTATTTTTTTTCCAAAGAAGGAGGGCTGAAGAAATGGTTCCAGGGAGGAAGACCTTTATCTGTGGGTTGGGATGGAGTCAGAGAAGCTATAAATATGGGGCCCTGGCCTCCACAAGAACCCTAAATCTCCCATTTGATGTATCTTCCAGCCCAGCTGGGGCAACCTCAGGAGCTCTCTTGCCCTTCATCTAAACTCTGGGAAGAACACTTGGAGCCTTTGGGCAGATATACATAGTGCTCTCCAGGCCCAGGAATCTCCTTGAGTGCCCAAGAAAACAAGGTATTTTTGCTGTTGTTTTATTCCCAGAACTTAGACTTCCATTGCGGGATAAAATTTAAAAATAAAAATAAAGCTTTCTTCACTCCTGGGGCTTCCACCCTCTTTGTGTCTGAGCTGCCTTGCCCTCCTGGTTCTCAGGCTCTGGGGCTGTAACTCTCAGGATTTCCAACTTCCTGTCTCTTTCCAAAACTGATGCCACTTTCCCAGGCACTGGGAGTCAAGTTTGAAAGGGTCAGTCCCTGGAATTCCTTGTGGTAACAGTGGGGAGACAACCACTCCTGTCTGTTAATTGGCACAGGAAATGAGCAAAGTTGAATGTGGTTCCCCTGTGATTAGAAACCTTTTAAAACAACAAGCATGGCTGAATCTTTCCTTAAAAGAGTGGTGGGAGTGGGTATAGAAACCTGAGAACTAGCTAGGTGCCTTAATAAAAAAAATTAGACTGGAGACTTTTATTTTGTAGAATGAAAAAGAAAAACAAAAACAGGATTAAAACATTCCAAACTGTTTTGAGACTCCTGGGTCTCCCTCAAACTTTCTCTCTCTGGTGTCCCTAAAATAAACCATACAAAACAGTACTTTCCTTTCCCATTCATCTTTTTTCCCCCCTTATGCTTCATAGCAGTCCTTTTAAGGACCAGCGAACCTTTTTAAAGTCCTGCCTCCTCTGGTTTTTGCTTCTCTGACAGGCATTGATTTTTAATGATTCCTCCTTTTTAGGTTTCAAAACTATCAGAGTGTTTGTTCCTGAAACTAAAAAATTAGAACAGCTAATCAGAAGTAAAACTTTATTTTTTCTGGTTTTGTTTTGTTGAAGACATGTCTAGGGAGGAGTTGATAAGACCCACCTGCAATATTATTAAGATAGGAAGAAAATATGTATACAGGGGCATGACTCCATTTGCTAGAACCTGACATGTCTATTAGCAACTTGTGCTTAGTCTAGCAGGTAGATAGGCTAATCATTAAGGCACTGTAACTTGTAGCCTAGAAATGACAGAATCAACCTCCCTGCTCCAAACCACCTCCCCAAGGAGATGAAGAAGGTATGTATAAAAGTAATGATTGCCCTTTAAAAGATTTATAGAAGCCTTGAGACTGAGACCATGGCAACCAGAGGTTGATGTCTCACTATCTCGCTTGGGCTCTTGCTGATAACCAGATGTTTGTGGTCATCAATCATGTCCTAAGCTCAAAACCCTTCCATCTTCCCCTTCCTCTGACATAAAAGAAGCCTGAATTCTGGACTTTCTCATAATGGTTCTTTAGGATGCAAGTCTTGTGTCTTCTTGGCTTGCTGGCTTTCTGAATAAAGTCACTTTTCTTGCCTTAACTCCTTGTCACTGGACTTACTGGCTTCATGTGGCAGTCAGGATGAACTTCACTCAATTACACTTTTTACCTCCTTCAATAAAATCCACTCCCACTTTTGCTTATCAAGTAGTACACTTATATTTTCTTTTTGTTCCTCTAAGTGTTTAACTCAGTCCCAAGCATAGAGTAACCACTTAATATATATTTGCTGATGTGAATTGAAGGCCTGGGATATTTCCTACAGATTGAGCAATTTTGACACCGTAATCCCTAAATAATTCCCAGGAAGTGCCTCGCACAATGGTTTCTATCGCGGTTCACATTAGGGCTCTTGAGTCCTGTCTTTTGCTGTTTGTTTCTGGTTCATGTGTCAAGCCACTCACTCACTGCCTCTCGGTTTAGCTATTTAAACAGCCAGAGGGAAATGAGTGAGAAAACTAGGACAGGGAGTTTTTAGTCTCAATGTCTCAGAAACTATACTCCAAAGCAGGGAAATTATTTTTCCACTTTTCTGAGTAATATCATGATTATGGCCTGCAAATATTTGGAGAGGGTTGCTAAAATGTAAAGGAGAGATGAAGGTGCTTTCAATAGAAATAAAACAATTCCAATTCTGAGGCCTGCTTTGAGCATGGGGAAATGTGGGTGAAATATTATAGGAGCAACAGGAATGGTTATTGAACTGTGAAAAGCATTTGCTACATAAAGAGGGCCTTAATTCCTTTGATGTTATCAGGGAGGGGTGTATTAGGTTCTGCACAGCAAGTGGCAGTGATCAGCAAATCCATTTTAAAAATGTTCTTTCCCTTTAATATCAGATGACTATAACTTAATCTCCAGTTTGTGAGTTATTCTCCTTATGCCTCCAAAAGAAGGAGTGGTCAGGGCAATTAAGAGGATCAATTAAGAGGGTTATTTTAATTTCTGAAATGAGTTACCTCCACATTCACTTTTCTGTTGCTTTTGTATTTATCGGAACCATAAATTATGACATTGAAATCTCTGAGAATAAAACATTACTATTCTATTACCTGAAGTAGAAGACTCTAATAGTCCTGTAATATTGGATAATAGGATGTAAAAATGTTCACATCAGTTTGTATTAATTTTCTACACAAACAGTTCTAGAGAAACTAAGTCAGAAAACTTTTGAGAAATTATGTTATTAAATAAAGGTCTAGAACATCTGAATATTTGATTTTGAAGCAGCATAAACATTTTTAAAGTAAAAAGTTATTCAATTTCTTGTACTTTAATTTGGAAAATAGCATCCTATTTAAAACTACCTAAAATAACCTGCCGTTTCTTTTAAGGTAAAATTCAAAATGGCACCCAATGTGGCAGCTAGAATGGAAGTTGTACTGAGAACTTGCAACGTGAGCAATTTAGAAACACCATGTCAATAGTTTCAGGCTGTACATTTGTTCTCAAAAAGAGCCTCTGATCCCTGTATGTCTTCTTGATGTGGCTGAAAGACACAGATTTGTTCACAAATCCACCATTGGCCTAGATAAGTCAGAGCCTGATTCTTGCCCAGTCTACCATTGCTGCTCATTGGAAATTGACCCCACCCCCAAATAACCCAAACATAGGCATTTGTCTGGAATCACCTTGAGAATGTCAACTGTATCTGCTTACAGCCAGCTTAGCACCCCCACAGTTTCCGTTGGAAGTTTCAACACTCCCCCTAATTTTGACCCATCCAAGCTAATGCATGATCTCCCATCCCCAAAGCCTGGGAGAATGAGGAAAGACATTCAGTTGATAAAAGCCCATTACCATTCAGGAGATGGAGAAAAAGGGAGGAACAGAGCTGGGGCCATTCCATACCAGGACCAGCAGTTGTTGGGTTTAAAATTTCACATTGGCCTCTTTCTTATTAGACAGGTTAAGCTGGCATCAAGGGGCTATCGACTGTCAAAACAGCAGCCAGAGAAACAATCGACAAAGCCATCCCTTGAGAATGTTGAGTAAACTGGCGAAAAATGCCGTCAAAGGAGTTAATGTGCAAGCTGGCACCCAATGCCAGACCCAGCGTGAGAACCACTTACGCAGTAATTGTCCCTCCCTGTGTCCCAGGCTCTGTCAAACACAGCCCCAGGCTTGCCTTTCAGCACAGGAACTGATCTCTTTTTGACAAACTGAAATACATACCCACCCTAAAACCCTACCAGCTGAGGGAGGGGAATTCAGGTGGGAAAGCAGGCAATTCTCTACTAACCACCATCTGATTCAGTTTCACCAGACTCCCCTAGGGTAGGGCAAGCTGGGACGACTGTTTCTTGGGAATGCTGGGTGATATTTCTGTGCAGCTCTGGACTCAAAGGGAGAGAAAGCGAGACATCAGTTTAAGCCTCCCCAAACCTTTACATCCAATCCATCCACAGTAGGAACTCTCCCTCTCAAAGTCCTGCAGCCTCAGGCACCTTCCCTCATGGCATTGAGAATATGCACCTACAAAAGGAGATAAACAGTGGTCAGACCAACAAGAAGTACTTCCACGAGCAGAACAACACAATGCAGCTTAACAGTACTGATTTCAACCCCCTGTGGCAGGGCTTGCTGAAACAGTGTGAAATGCTTTCACAAAATCATAGAGGAAGAAAGTAGTGTCTTTATAATTAGGCAGGTCAAAAACATACCATTTGAAATAATAGGATTAAATAGAAACATCGTAATTCCAAGAAAGGTGTTCTTTTCTCTTGACATCCCTAGACACCTGTTATACATTTGAGCTGACGCCTAGACAGCAGAATCCTGTAACATTCTGGAAGTTGTACTACTCTGCTACTCTGTCAAATTCTCCAGTAACCCAAAGGAATGAGCAATTGGGGTTTATAGATGTAAGTAAATAAAACTATTGTGGAATAAAAAGCCATCTGGAATATTTTTTAAGAAATAGTATGTGAAAAAACATTACAAGTATAATTAAGAAGCCCTAAACAAAAATAAGTACAGGTTGCAAATGGTCCATAAAATATATATATATATAACTAGAGTCCTGGTGCATGAAATTTGGCATGGGGAGGTGTGAGGGGGTAGGGATGCCTGCATCCTCTTCAATCTGGGGACCCTCAAGGGATGTCCGACTGCCCGACATCCCTTTCAAAATCCAGGACTGCTGGCTCCGAACTGCTCACCTGTCTGCCTGCCTGATTGCCCCTAACCTATTCTCCCTGCCAGCCTAATCACCCCCTAACCACTCCCCTGCCAGCCTGATCGAAGCCTAACTGCTCCCCTTCTGGCCCACTTACTTCTAACTGCCCTCCCCTGCTGTCCTTGTTGCTCCCAATTGCCCTCCCCTGCAGGCCCAACTGCCCTCCCCTGCTGGCTTGGTCCCCCCCCCCCAAACTGCTCTCCTCTGCTGGCCTGGTTGCCCCCAACTGCCCTCTCCCTGTCCCTCCCTGCAGGCCTTGTTCCCCCCATTGTCCTCCCCTGCAGGCCTGATCATCCCCAACTACCCTCCCTTATAGGCCTGATCCCTCCCAACTGCCCTCCCCTGCAGGCCATCTTGTATCCACATGGGGGCAGCCATCTTGTGTGTTGGAATGATGGTAAATTTTCATATTACTCTTTTATTAGATAGGATGTCTAGTAAATATATATAATTAATAAAAATTCATTGCTAATTTTGAAAAAAACTATAAATTAAGAGAACAATGCCATATTTTCTACCCTAATCAGCAAATTTGAAAAAGGTTAACACTAAATGCAATTTATATAATAGGACCAGAGGAAATATGTATTGCTGCAAACCATATGGAAAACTATTTGATAGTAGCAACCAAAGTGTTAAAAATATTTGCATACTTTCACATAGTAATTTTGTTATAGATAAAGGTTTCCCTTTAGCCTCCTTTGCTCCCTGACATTGGCCAATGTGGAATCAAGTGCACAGTGAGGCCTTCTGGGGATGGACCCCTCACAATCTTTTCCCTCAATCTTCCAGTCAAAAGACATGTATATAATTTGGAATCTTCTTACTTATTTCCATAGAAATCTAGATTTTGTGTGAATTGTGCAGGGATGGTTAACTCTGGTGTCTTTTTTCCTCTCTAGATTGCCTATCATTCTACTGACCAATTTTTTTTTCTCATTTCAGGTTATTAAGCACTCCTGATATCATTGGCAATGCAGATTCCTTGTTTCAGTTCTTTTTATTTTTGAGTGTGTGTGTGTGTGTGTGTGTGTGTGTGTGTGTGTGTGTGTGTGTTTGTGTGTGCACATGAGAGATAACCAAAGAGTAATTAGAGGAAAAACACCTATATTCTATAAAAAATATTTTCATATTATTGTTCTTTTCTGGATTTTCTAAATTTTCAGCCCAGGTCATTAATTTTGTTATTAGGAAGAAAAATATAAATTACATTATTTTACAATATAAATAAATTTATATTTAGGGAAATAAAGTCTTATCTAAATAACAATCACAAAAGATATAATTTTAGGAAGACATGAGCTATATCTATTAATTGCTCTGATAATTAAAGTTATTTCAACCAGGTGAGGGGGGCAATGGAGGATATCTGTAATACTATTAACAATAAAAATAAATAAATAAAAACTAAAGTTATTTAGAAACTTCAGTCAAAATATTTTCATTGGAGCTTAAATTTAAAATGCCATTGGAGCTCATAATGTTGTTTTCTTATCATATCTAATAAAAGAGTAATATGTAAATTGACCATACCTCAGCTACACCCACAAAGCCATGCCCCCAAGCCAATCAGGAGCAAGTATACAAATTAACCCACCCAAGATGGCTGTGGCCACAGAAAGAGCAGGAAGCTTGGGTTTTCCTGGAGATGGAGAAAGCCAAGCTTTCCACCTGCCTCGGCCTGCCTTGGCTTCTGCTTAAGGCTACAAAGTTTCAATTATATAAAATAAATAAATCCCAATAAAACGGTGGCAGCCACAGAGCTGGAGAGAACATGAGGCTGGAGTTGCCTCTGGTGATGGAGGAAGCCAAGTTTCTGCAGCCCTGGCCTGCCTTGGCCTCCATTAAAGGCTACAAAGTTTCAATTATAGAAGATAAATAAATCCCAGATACAAGGGCCTCCACTTGAGTCACCAGGGGCATGGCCAGACTGCAAACCACCACAGGCCCCTTACCTAGGCCACCCCACCCCCTAAGGAAACCCCCATTCTGATCCAGGACATCCTACAGGGCAAACAAGCTGGCCCCCTATTTGTGCACCAGGTCTCTATCCTATCTAATCCTCCTATCTAATAAAAGAATAATATGTGAATTGACCATCATTCCAACACACAAGATGGCTGCCTCCATGTGGTCAAAGATGACTGACCTCACGTGGACACAAGATGGCCACCACTAGATGGTAAGCAGGGGAGGGCAGTTGGGAGGGACTAGGTCTGCAAGGGAGAGCAGTTGGGGGTGATCAAGCCTGCAGGGGATGGCAGTTAGGGGCAAATACAGGAGCAGTACAGTACAGGAGCAGTTAGGTATCAATCAGACTGCCAGGGGAGTAGTTAAAGGGTGATCAGGCTGGCAGGCAGAAGTGGTTAGGTGCAATCAGAAAAGCATGCAGATAATCAGTTAGTTGCCAGCAGTTCTGGATTGTGAGAGGGATCCCAGATTGAAAAGGGTGCAAGCTGGGCTGAGGGACATACCACCCCCATGCAAGAATTTCGTGCACCAGGCCTCTAGTTCATGTATAAGCATTATAAAGAAAGTCTTTCTCAAATAAAACCTCCAGTGATGGTACAAAATCCCTTGGTGGCCTTAGGGCAGTTCTGCTAGAAGGGAAATCTCTTCAACATTATTCATTTTTGCTTTAGTATGAAGGGTGACTTGACTGGTTGGAACACTGACATTCTCCCGCCCCAGGAAACTCTTCAGTCCCAGTCACCCTGTGTCCTGAGTAGCTGCCCTGTGCAAATTGTTCCTAACTACCTCAAAGGTGAGTGGCTCAAAACAATAGCTGTCTTACTGAATCTGATGACTCTATAGCTAGGAATTCAAGCAGGGTGCCTCTGGCTAATATTTCTATTCCTTGTGATGTCACCTGGGGTCACACTTGGTTTCAGCAGGCAATTGGGCTGGTCTGGAGGGTCCAGGATGGTTTCACGCCTGTGTATAGCATGTCAGTTGGATTTCACCTATACCCCTAATAGTCTCTGTAGTCTCCAGGCCTTCTCAGATATTCTCAGTTAGCAGGTAGTCAGACTCTGTACCTGGTGACACAAGGCTCTGAGTGAGAATTCCAAGTGGAAGCAAATGCACAGAAAGCAAAAGCTACCAGGCTTTTAACATTTGGCCTTGAGAACAGGTACAGGGTCACTGCCACCATAATCTGTTGGTCAAAACAGTCACAAACCTGGACAGATTCAAGATAAGGGACATAGGGTGTACTTCATAATGGGAAGAGTGTGAAAAAAAAAAAACAACACCACAGAAACCTTAAGGTAGACTTTAAACCACCACAGATCAAAGAGTGTTCCTTACATTTTAGTAACTGCTTTGGGATTTATAATTGAACGTAAACAGTGAAGAATATCTATTGAATGCATTCTAGGTGCCGAGTATTAAACTGGGCACTTGGCATACCTAATGTGATTTAATCCTTACTGCACATTTATGATTCAAGAGTGAACATCAGGATCGCCATTAATCATGTAAAAAACCCACTTAAAATATGTGATAGATTGTCCAAATTTCTCCTTGTCAAAAAGGAAGTAGGTCTATTTCATTATTCCTTAAAACATAATTCTACCATGTGACTTGCTTTGATTCAGGGACATTAGTAAATGGGTTACAAGCAGAGAATTGAAACACACTTGCACATTAGTACTCGCTTTCAGCTATGCCTGAGATCCTAGAACTATTATATGAATGAGCCCAAGCTGCTGTGCTGGAAGATGAGAGGCTACACGGCAGGGATCCAAGGTGGACCAGCTAAGTGTCAGCCAGCCCTTGGCCAATCACCTGTCAACTTCCAGACAAGTGAGTGAAGTCATCCTAGATCATGCATCCTCCAGCCAACTCTCCAGCTGCCCCAATCCAGTGGGAGCAAAGCTGGGAGTCAAGCCCATGTTGTCACATTCCAAAGCTTATATCCTTAAAAGTAACACAATACTGACTTCTTCAAAATGTGTACTGTTCCTCAGAACATTGATGAGAGTAAGAGCCCTTACAGCATCTATAAAGACTGCTTGGCATGCAGGAAAGCGGAGGCAAAAATTTGCCTTGCTTAATGAACACCAAGCAACTACATACACCAGGGATTTATGGAGTAATCCCTTGGATGCTAGAAATCCAAAAAGATTTTAAATAAAGACTTGACATAAAGTTGTGGAAAGATAAAATTGCAAGTCACAGGGACACAGATTAAAGAAAGGGGAAGAATATAGGCAGGTAAAACAGAGGCAGCAATCTAGGCGTAAATTAGTGAAGTTGTGAATTAAGAAAGTTGTGAAAGAATAAAAGGAAATGGCTATGAGAGCCCATTCCCCATCACTGGGACCACTGGGCTAGAAGCAGGACATGAGAAGCATCTGAGAGCAGAAAGGAAGTAATGGTGAATCTTGTGGAGAGCTATTGGGCATGCATTCCCAGCCCCACCTCTGGGTTTATAGTAGCACCTCTGATTGCTGCTTCCTTCCTCTGCATGTGGTTTTCTCATTCTCATGCCATTATCATCACTGAAACTGCATAGTTCACTCTTGACGTGGACACTCCACTCTGTTTACTCAGATTCATACTATGTTCTTGGCTCCTTTTATAATCATGGCTAAACAAAAGCAAAGTAGTCCACTCTTCTGCTGCTTCTCCCTTCTGCGGTGGGCACAAAGTCTGACTTAGTTTCTTCTGAATTTACTAATTTTATTTTATTTTAAAAACTCTACTATCTAAATATTATACTTTTTGTTGATCCAACACAATAAGTGCCCACTCTAAATTTCATTTCTGGTCAATACTTACCACTCAACACTTTTCATATATAAAATCTCTTCCACAACAGACTCTCCTGTATGTGGTAAATGTCACATACTTTTGAGTACTGTTTCTTTTAAAATATAATTCCCTGTCAGATTGAGTCACAGGCACTCTTTATAGGATTGTCACCCAAATTCTTTACAAGTAATTGGCATATTCTAATTGTCTTACTGGGTATGTGTTCTGATGGTAAAAAAAAAAGGATGGATGAGAAAAAAGCAGGTCCATTATTTGGTAAGTTACTTGGGAGTCTGCCCCAGGTAGAAAGCTAAAAATTCAGAGGAGAAGATAAATATTCTAGATTTTTGAGGACAAGAAAGAGAGAGAGAAGGGATTATAAACAAGTATAAGATCCCTGAGAGGTGAAGTAAATTTAATAAAGACCTTCACTAGTGCTTCAAAACCTCTTCATGCACAGCCAACTATTGAGTTTCCAGTGACTTCTCCCCTCACTGATTATGGATGCAGCCAAGTATACCTTTTTTCTAATGTGAATAAAAGGTAGGTCATTATTGATAACCAATAATGTAGAAGAGAATAAAAAAATAAAAAACAAGGAAGAAAGCCAAGGTGAGCTTCTTTAAAGGTCAAATAAAATCTGTCTGTCTCCCAGGAGTCAGGAGGCTATTATTGATGGAGGGCTAGTATTTAATTGTATTTTAGATTAACTTGATTCCAATAAATATGGAAGCCTTGGAGCCAGATATCTTCAAATGCAGGAGTACATAGAAGGTTCACTTTAGTTGGATATTACCACCAGTTTCTGAGAACACTATGTTGTCTGGATGTAACTCCAAATCAAAGTCTCCATCAATATTTAATGTGACTAGCTCAGACAGACAGCAATCTGGGGCATCAGATAAATTAATCACTGGTTTTAAAGGAGAAGTCTCTTCACAAATCTAAGGTCTATGGGATGCCATGTGATCAGTTACCTGATACAGCTAGCTGAGGAGGTGAATTTTAAATAACAGAACAAAAGATCTATAGGAAATATGGCCTCCTAAAGCCCCTCTCTTCTCTCTCTGTTTTTTAAGGGAGTCTTCCTTACATCTATTCACCTGGGACAAAATGATCTCTCTGCCCACTGTTACACCTACTTTTCATTTTGAATGTAGCCTTTTAACAACTTTCCATTGAAGGAAGCAAAATAAATACAAAATGTAATAGAAAGCATGGCTTAGAAATGGCCTTTATGGCTACCGTAGCATTTTCATACTCCTTTTTAAAGGTTATTGATGCCTTGCTGGCCCTAGTCCTTCTTTATTGCGCAGAGTGCTCTGCTTGGACTCAGGGTCATCCAATTTTTATCATGTACAACATTGATTGTGAAATTATCAGGAAGGGACATCAAAAAGGCCTCTATGTCATAGCACCAAAACTGTGTAAGCCCAGCTAACCACCCATGATTCTCAGAGAGATATTGGACTTAATTCAATTGTCCACCCACCTCAACCACCCCCCTTCCCATGGTGAATACATTCCAAGAGCCCGTCAAGAATTTTCGTTCTTTCACTTAAAGGAAGCACTTCATGGTCTTTCTTTGCCATACTCTAGTTGTCAGCATCACTCCTCTTTTTATTTTTTCAATAATACTTAACATTTAATATTATGTTACATTCAGGTGTACAGCAAAGTGGCTAGATTTTAATATAATCTATGAACTGCCAACATCCCTGCTAGTGCTTTGGGGCCATTATTAAGTAAAATAAGGGTTATTTGAATATAGCACCAAGAGAGCTCAACATTTGATCTGATAAAAGAGATAGCTAAGTGACTAATGGGTGGGTAGCTTACATATACAATGTGGAGACACTGGGCAAAGGGATGATTCATGTCCCTAGAAATGTGGGGTAGGAAAATTCAAGATATTATCATGCTACTCGGAATAGTGTACAATGTAAAACACAAATCACTTATTTCTGGAATTTTCTCTTTAACAGTTTTTAGAACTTGATGGTAACTACAACTGTAGAGAATAAAACTATGGATGGGGGTTGGGAGGGAGAGCTACTGTAACGTCAGCACAAACTTGAGGTCAGAAATCCATCCATTCCAATAGTGAACTTTCTTCTCATGTGCTATGTTTCCTGGACATTACCATCTCTTTCAATCATGTGTAGAGATGTTGAGGGTTGAAAGATATGGTGCTTACAAAGCATTAAGAATAGAGCCACTTAATAATGGAAGTGATAGCTTTCTCTGTGCCAGATTCTGTACTTGCCATTTTCATGGATCATGTCAATATTCACAAGTACACAGTGAGATTAGAGGATATCATTATCCTCTTTACAGAATGAGTAAGTTGAGACTTAGTGTGGTCAAATTATTTGCCCTTGGCTATAAAACTCGAAGATGGGAGATTTCAATATGATAGCATAATGCCAGGGTTTTGTTAATTTAATATTTTCCCCTTCATTATCTGCTGCACCTAACTGCATTTATCCATTTCTGCTTTGCACTCTCTAAGCACCAATCTATGGCAGCTACTGCCTTCTGGACAGGCCCAGGATGGAATTCAGAAGGGCTGACTCTCATCCTGAAGGGCAGAGCAGAGTCCTGAAGAGCAGAGCAGAGTCCTGAAGAGCGAAGCCTATGTCTGTAGAGCCTTGTGCTCTGTTAAGGAAAGTTTTATCTCATTTGATTACTTGACTTTGGTACAATACACATTTAGTCATACTATACACACACTCTATCTATCTATCTATCTATCTATCTATCTATCTATCTATCTATCTATCTATCATCTATCTATCTATTATCTATCTATCTATCATCTATCTTAATCTTAAAAAAAAAACTCTCAGAGTAGGAGTTTTTATCTCCACTTTGTAGGAAAAAATGGAACCAAAGAGCAGATAAGTTTTTTGAAAGTATTTCAGTAATTATATGCAAGCTTTAGATGTACTGCTCTTGGTTGTGATTTGTCACAGGCACTGGGTGGTAGGTATCCAGTGGTGAACAATTCAGAATGTTTTATACCTTTGTTCAGCTTTTAGTAAGAAGCTACAAATTGTGATGTTATGAAGGGAAAAGAAATGTTATGAAGGAGAAAACAAGGAGGCTATAATTTGAGGACTACTTATATGAAATGACATTCTACCTAGTCAGGAGCTGAGCTAGAAGTTGCGTCTAAATCTGTTGGGCTGGTTATGGACAAAATGACAACATCCTTGTGCTTCATTTTGTAGAAGAGATGTGCTCTTAAAACTTTCTTAAAATAAAAACATTCTATTTTAATGCTATTTAAATTTCTCTACTATTCACATAATTATTAGAGTAGAGGATAACTCCCAAGTGTTCCCCATGTAGGGATTATTTGGTTAGCTGCCATTATATGTGATTATCCAAAAATTACTTATATGCCTTCAGTGGTCAGGAGCTCACTACCTCAAAACATAGCCTATTCCACTTCCAGGAAGATACATGGTTCTGACTCTTTTTCAGTGTGTGTAAAGTTGTTTCCTCATTAATTCCACCCAGTTGACCTGGAAAAACATTAGAGAAAAAGTTCACTTCTTCCCCTGATATTCTCCATGACACTTTACTGATTGGACCATCTCAAGATTTCAGAGATACCTTCCTCATCTCTTCCTGGGTGAAGTGTCACGGGTGCCACCAACATCATTTGAGTCTCTCTGGATGCTCCTCTTAAAATGGAATCTTCAGAACTAAATGAAATGGCAACTAACCAGCACACAGAGTGTCAGAATTTGTCTTCCTATAATGTGGCCACTTCCTCTTCTTCAGTGCCATAGGCTGGTAACAAATGATTACAACAGCTTGTGTTCAGCTCTGCCACAGTAGATCACATTCCTGTTACTTATTCATGCATTCTGGTTTTTTATTATACTTGAGGGAAGCTTGCACCACAGGGTTTGGCACAAAGCAATTGACCATGTAAAAATATGTTCAAGCCTGTAAAGAATGAATTTTTTTTTAAAGTTTATTTGAGCCAAACTGATGACATATGCCAGGAGGAAGATCTTAAATGCTCTGGAGAAAAAGTTTTGCAACTTATTTTATGCATTTGAGATTAAAGAAAGGGGGCATAGGGAAGATTGGAGAAAGCAAGATAGGGATTAGATTATAGACTAGTTACCAATATTATGTGCTCTCTTAAGGACTGATACCCTCTTTGAAGGATATTTCAAAGGTGTGTTAACTTAGATACACAAGAACAATGGACAAGGTTTACTCAAGGCAAAGATAAATCTTTTACTAAAACATTATATGCCCAGGACATGACTACCAGCCATGACTTGCTTAGTTAGAAATTTATGATCAAATTACTCTGTGAGATTATTTTCCATAGAATCCTGTTTTGTTTTATCCACACAATCACACCATAAGTGCTTTCCAAAAGAAATTTCCAAAATTGAGAAAGCCCCTCTGTTTACATAAAAAGATCTGTCTGCCTTCACTCATTAAAAATCAGTAGGTAAAAATCAGAGTATTCCATATGAATATTTAAATTATTAATGCTGGTATCTGGGTTGGTACCACTCAGAACATATGCCTGATTGGGGAATCTTCGTGTTTTCTATTAAGGGTGTTTAATGGTCATACATTAGTAATCCTCAAATTTTTTTTTAATTCAATGTCAACTTTTAAATTCCCTTTATTTTTGATTCAATTAAAATCTTCTTTTTCTGCCTAGCCAGATGGATGAGTTGGTTGGAGCTTAGTTCCATGCTAAGGTTGCAGGTTCTATTCCCATTCAGGGCACATATGTGGGTGGCAGTTTCCATCCCTGGTTGGGTAGCATACAGAAGGCAATCAATTAATGTTTCTTTCTCACTTCTCTCCTTTTCTCTATTTGTCTGTCTTTTCCTATCTTTCTAAAATAAAAACAAAAATGTGTCCTTCAGTGAGTTTAAAACAATTTTTTCCATTTTATATCTCTTTCATTATTCTGACCTGCCTTCATCCAATTTCTACATATTTACTACACTGCCAAAATTCTTGCTCATTTGCCATTATTTTATCCTACAGGAACAGATGCTGGGTGTGGTTCTTTGCTTAAATATCCATCTAAGAAAGAAAATGCAGCCCACTTGGATTTTGTTCCACAAGCAATCTGGAGATATTCTCTCTGCCAGGCCCCTCTGCCAATATGTGAAGAAGAATAAAATCGTGTGTACTGTATAAATGCTATTTTCTAAAACCAACAAGAATAGCTACAGGGGAAGAATGAAAAGAGAAATGGAATCATCTGATGGGTGGTCGGCTCAACACCAAAATATCATCCATTTACACAGTGCTGCTGATGTTCCAGGCATTCCAGGTTCTTTTCATTTACTCACTTAACTTTCACACTAACTCAGTAAGGAAAGCATGAATACTATCCCCATTTTACAGATGATGAAATTAAAGATCAAAGAGGTTAAATAAGTTACCAAATGTTGCATAGATAGTAAGGTGTGGAGGTGGGAAACAAAATCCTAGCAGCTCTAGCAACAGAGGCTATAGTTCTTACTAAGGTGATTTCAATTCTCTACCTAGATTCCACCTAGTATTCTCAAAAGCTATCTAGTCTTCTTACCATATACAACTGCACTTTGGCTAGATATATCAACCCAGAAATACTACTTAATGTAAAGGAAACCAAACCACCCTTAAGTCTAGTAAGAGAAGCCATGGTTAAGTTAATAAGGCCACTGGACTATAGTTAGGAGTCATGATTTCTAATCTCTGTTCCCATGTATTTGAACATTTTCTCCAAAGTCTTAGATTAGAAACTAGCCAATGCCTCTTTTATCTAGAATGCTATCCTATCTAAAAAAGAGTAATATGAAAATTAACCATCACTCTGCTATATCCACAGGCCACGTCCACTAACCAATCAGGAGTGGATATGCAAATTAACCCAACCAAGATGGCTATAGCCATGGAGAGAACAGGAGGGACGCTTGGTTTTCCCTGGTGATGGAGGAAGCCAAGCTTTCCGCACACCTTGGCAGGCCCAGGCCTCTGCTTAAGGCTACAAAGTTTCAATTATAGAAAATAAATAAACACTAATGGAAATGGCTGCCACCACGGAGGGAGCAGAAGGCTTGGCTTCACTCCAGGCTACAAAGTTTCAATTGTAGAAGATAAAAAAGTCACAGATACCAGGGCCTCTGCTTGGGTTGCCAGGGGTCGTGGTTGGCCTGCAAACAACCACAGGCCTCCCAGCCAGGCCACCCTATGCCCCAAGAGAATCCCCACCCTGATCCAGGAAACCCTTCAGGGCAAATCAGCTGGCCTCCACCCATTCACCAGGCTTCTATTCTAGCTAATAAAAGAGTAATATGCAGATTGACCATCACTCCAACACAGAGGTGACTGCCCCCGTATGGTCAAATATTCTGCCACCGTGTGGACACAAGATGGCCACCACAAGATGGCCAACAGGGGAGGGCAGTTGGAAGGGACCAGGCCTGCAAGGGAGGGCAGTTGGGGGCAAACAGGCTTGCAGGGGAACAATTAGACATCAAACAGGCTGGCAGGGGAGTGGTTAGGGGATGATAAGTCTGGCAGGAAGAAGCAGTTAGGGGCATTCAGGAAGGCAGACAGGTGAGCAGTTGGGAGCCAGCAGTTCTGATTGTGATAGGGATGTCCGACTGCCCATTTAGTCAGACATCCCTCAAGGGGTCCCAGTTTGCTTATTATGAATCAGTCTCCTAAACATCCTTGAGAGGGCAGTCGGATATCCCTCGAGTGATCCCAGATTGGAGAGGTTGCAGGCTGGGCTGAGGGACACGCCCCCATGCACGAATTTTGTGCACCGGACCTCTAGTTCTTATAATATGAATGTTAGAGCAAGAAAGGGTGTTAGTTATCATCTCTAGCACTGTGTTTTCCAAATTGTGGAACAAATGTGGTATTTAAAAAATCAGAGTCATTTAATGAGATGGTTACTCACATTATACTCTTGATCAGCCACCCTACTAATATCATGAGGAAAATCTCCATTTGGTGCTAGGATGTCTCAACACCTCTTTAACACATGTTAAGAGAACCTTTGGTAAGAAAACATATTCATTTTAATTTTTTTTTGTATTGTTGATAGTATTATCGATATCTCCTATCCCTTTCCCCCTTTTTTTTATCTTCCTCTGCCCAGCCCTTTTCTCACTGCTCCCCCCAAGCCTTCACCATCCTATTGTCAATGTCCATGGACTAAGCATATAACTATATACTCGTAAGTTCTCTGATTTTGTAATGATTTTATATTGACTCCTAGAATAAACCTCAACCAAACCTAAAACTCAAATTTAGTAAGAATATGCTCCATCTGGGAAAATAACCTTGGATTTAGCTGATCCAGAAAGAAGACATTTTCAGTGATGGGAATCTGAAGATCAGGAAAGTGTGCCTTCCATCAAGGAGGGTTTCTGTGTCTCCTCTGCAAAGTTGTGATAGTAAACTGTATGCCTTACCAACATTAAGGAAACCTTTATGCTTTGCTTGCACCTTTCTGTTGAATTCACCACTCACCATTTGTACCAACTGCAGGGGGTTCCTTGGCTTGATGGAAAGTAATACTTGTTCTTCATTTATGGGTATGGCATAAAGATTCTTTGTGAAATTAACCAGTTTGAATAAAATAAAAGATGTGTTCTTTGTTTTTACTAGATTTACAGTCTAGTGGTAAAGATAGACTGTTGATTTTCATCCAGAGTCTTCTGTTCTGTAGAAAATATAACATCTAATGTGACTGAATGGAAATATAAGCAATCTCATGGTTCCCAGGAATAGAACCTGGAATCTTTGGCATGTAAAGCAGACATGACAACCACTATAACATGAAACCATACAGTGACTGCCTGATTGTTATGTGGGACATCAGCAGTTTTGTATCTAACCTAGACAAACTAGTCCTTCTTTGTCAAACACCTGTAGTAACTCCTGATTTCCTATTTCTCTTTGGAATTAGTTTTCTATGGCCCTGATTTTCCTAATAATGGACTTGAAATCATTGAGACATGTTCATACTATATTTGTAGTGAGCAATATTTAAATTCCAGAAAAACAAAACAAAATAATTAGTCTTTGATAACACTAAAAAAGTAAGATTCAGCATTTATTTTTTGATCATGTCCAGTGTGCCAGGCTCACAAATAAACATAATTTAAAACTGGTAAATGCTTTGAAGGAAGAAGTTGGTGTGGAGTGAGCGTCAGTGAAGTAAAAAAAAATGAAGGTGACAATGTCTAAGTGATTATACATATGGCTCATAGACATAGTACAAATGTGAAGTGAAAGTAATTGGCTGAACTTTGAAGGTATATGAAAATGTAACACCTAATGTGACTGAATGGAAATATAAGCATAGATAGATTCCTAGGAAATTGAGAAGGACAAATCACTATCCTAACCCTACAGCTCCTGGGTCCTCATAACCTAAACTACCCACCACAGAACTGCAATATTGCCTTTCTCTGAGACAAGACTTAAGGTTCCCCCATGCCCCTATCTAGTAAAAGAGTAATATGCAGATTGACCATCACTCCAACACAGAGGTGACTGCCCCCATATGGTCAAAGATTCTGCCCCCATGTGGACACAAGATGGCCGCCACAAGATGGCCAGCAGGAGAGGGCAGTTGGAAGGGACCAGGCCTGCAAGGGAGGGCAGGAGCAACTCTGCCTAATCCTTGGTTATACATGAGCATATGTGTGTTTGGAGAAGCAGACAGATAGATTGGAAAAAGGGCCAAAGTTGCCCATTGAAGAGATAAAAGACACCCCTAAAATGACTACTACAGTATCCCTTCCTTTCCCTAGAGCAGTGGTTGGCAAACTCATTAGTCAACAGAGCCAAATATCAACAGTACAATGATTGAAATTTCTTTTGAGAGCCAAATTTTTTAAACTTAAACTTCTTCTAATGCCACTTCTTTAAAATAAACTTGCTCAGGCTGTGGTATTTTGTGGAAGAGCCACACTCAAAGGGTCAAAGAGCCACATGTGATTTGCCAGCTGCAGGTTGCCAACCACTGCCTTAGAGGTACAAATCTAGCGAACACTTTGCCAACTCTCAGAAAGCAATATTTCATTGCAGCTCAACTTATTTTAAAGACAGACAAAGGGATAAGGTTAACAGTGGTCCTTAAACTTGCTTTTGCCTTCTTCTTACTTATACGCACAATTCTACCAGGAACATCTTTCTAAATAGGGTTGGACTTTAGAAATTCTGGGTGAAGAGGAAGCCCAAATAATTAGGAAAAGCTACCATAGCTCACGGTTTTTTATGCCCAATTTTCACTCTGAGCATCTCATCCAAATGTTTAACTGCACAGACCCATGGGCTAAAACATACACCCCTCAAACTTTAAGGAGGATGTTGACTTTTGTCTTTAACACCTTTCTACCTTCACTGTCAGGCCTTCCCACCACTATCTTGACACCCCTTCCCTCTTGAAAATCAGTGGCTTCACAAGAAAAACACATCCCAGTTACTTATCACATTTGCTTAAACACCTCTCCCTGAAGTGTAAATATTTCAGTGGCTCCTCCTTTCACAGAGATATTTGTACCCCTTGGCTTTATAGCAGTCCTCTCAAACAGTGGAATTTCAGCTATCAGGAAAAGCCAGATAACGTGGATATTTCGGGAAGGAGGATTTCCCCAAAGTCTAGTTCTCAAATCAGATCACTGTGGGACAATTATGACAGTGATTTATTGAAGTTAAAAGGCCATTTCTTTGTTCTAGCCACATAGAATGTCTATGTTTGCTTAGCTTACTGATTTCTTGGTATATCTGAAATACACTGACAGAACTCCATAGAAGAATGCTTGCCTTTTCTTCTTCTTCTTCTTTTTATTCTAAATTACTTAGACTAAGTTTCTTCCCCCTGGGAAGAAAATTTTTAAATATTTCATAGTTGCTTTGAAAACAGCTGAATAAATGCAAGATATTAATAGGAAAAGTGAAAACACACAACAGGGCAAGATAAGACCAAAGATATTAACCCATAACCTAAAGATAGTCGAAGTAAAATATACATTGATGTTGATTTAATTAAAAATCTAGCTTATGTTTTAAAAGAATGGTTAAGCAAAACAGTGAACCTGAAACTTGGAAACATCTTAAATCATTCACACACAGGCACACACATACGTGCCCACACAGTGCTTTACTGAATCCTAAAGCTATGGTGGCTTGAGTGGAAAAACAAAATAAGGTCTTTGGTGCAGCAGGCTGGTCAGTTGAATAGAACATTTTATAACAATCCCTTCCTACCCGCCTTATAGGTATTATACGTCATTTATTCATAGCAATGTCAATTATTCATCCTGTTCTAAACTGTGTATGAAGATTATCTCCTTTATCACCATGAGAGTGTGTAGATAACTCAGTAGAGCTTTCCGCTGGCTGACTGCACCCATTTGTTTTCTATTCATTCCTGGGACAGGAGAATTAGAAGGCTGTGTGTAGGAAATGCAGCATTTGTCCTGCACAAACTTCTTTATCTTTATTTGCCTTATTGTTGGCTAGATTTTTTTTTTTTTTTTAGTCTACTGGCAGCCAGGGGTCACATTTCCATGAAGATAAATTTCATATTGGACCCAGTGGGAGCTGAGGTCAGTGCAAATCTGTGCCAGGAGATTCAAAATGATGGCAAAGAGGAAGTCTCTGTATTTTATTTCTGACTATATTGTCCTGTTTTCCTAATAATGGAGCCAGGGAAGACTTGGACACAGGGTCTATTTTTCTGCCTTGTTCATCTCCCAACAATGGATAAATACAGTGGGCCCTCCCTGCTGGCCAGACTTCAGTCTGATCATCTGTGAGATGTCCCAAGATCCCCAAGCACTGTGATCCTGCATCCTCACCTACAGCTCAGCTTTGCTCCTGCCCTGGGTTGCATCCAGAGTTTTGCTGCCCATGAAGATCAGACTTGCTGTTTCGACACTAGTGCTTCCTGTCCAATATGGGCCTGTTTGACATTGGATGTGTGTCCATTTTCTCTGTCCACTGGAATTCAGATGTCATAGCTCAAAGCTAACATTTTTCCCTGTTTTCCTCCCATTTTAAAATGAATTCAGGTTTTCTGTAAGGGTAAGCCCCGTTTAGAGTCTGGGGGGGAATTCCAAAGTCAAGAATGTTCTGTTTATGAAGTAATTCTAGTAACGTGTGGAATTTTCATCATCAGTTGTTTTTTTTTTTTTTCTTGCAAAGGCTAAATGTTTAAGAAAAATTCAGGAAACTGGCAATTGGAATCAATTCCTTTCATAACAACAACAGGATATCAGCTTAAAATATGTCCTTTAACTGTATAATGATTGTAATAATAAATATCTATAGATTGCAGTGAAATACCCAGCTCGAGATAGGGTGCTCACATGGTAAGAATTCATAGTTCAAGAGCTGGTTCACACATTGATGTTTGGGAATTCAGAACATGAGTTTTGATTAAATTCATGGAATAGACAAGGAGCCCGGGTTGCAGTCCACAACCCTTAACATTCAAAGTGCATTATATCTGCTGCAGTTACAAAAGAAGCAATAAAACATGGTATGGAGAAAAGTAAAATAGATTATTTAGCCACAGGCCATCTGTAAACAAATGTTCATTATGTCAAAGATTGACTTTTTAATACCTATTTTTACTCTCACCTTTCCCTTTGTAGTTATTCAATAAATGTAGCAAAGCTATATTGAGCAACTATTATGCACTATATTGTAAGTGCAGTGAATAAAACTGACAAAAACTCCTGCTTTTCTCCATCTGACATTCTGATGGGGAGGAATTCAAAAACAATTTATAAGTGCTAGGAAGATAAATCAGAGAGAAGTTAAGAAATGTCAAGAAAGACAAGGTGGCAATTTGAGATTTTAGCCCTGATAAAGTGTGCTTTGGATTCGGGTTCTATAGTAACTGAGGAAAGAAGCTATTTAGCTTACAATAGGAGCCTAGTCTCAAGTAGAGGCCACAGCAAGTAGAAAGGCCCTGAGGCATACCAGACTTTTTGAAACTCAAGTGAGAAAAGGCTCCCTGGCTGCTACTTCCAAGGAGATGAAATCTGTGCGATTAGGGGACCTAAACTATAAAACACCCCCAAGATACAGATTTTTAAATTAATGCTCTCTAGCTTTGGGGAATTGCTAAGTACCTATTGTTCTCTTAAACGCATCAGTAGGGTAGAAGTTTCAGATATGGTGAGATTTATGTTCATCTCTTTCTTGTCCTCTCTAATTTATGTGCAAAAAAAAAATGATCTAGGAATGGTTGTGATGTATAACCTTTTAGTTAATGTATATGCATGTATTTTTATAGATGTACTTTATAGTATCTTCTACGGTAAAAAATTTGAAAAACTTTTATTTGGAAATGTAACATACATACAGAAAACAATGCTAGACAGCTCATTAATTTATCACAAAGCAAATACTCACTTTACCTCCTCCCAGGTCATGAAACAGACTACCACTAGCTCCTCTGGCCTCACTGAGCAAGCGCCCTCCTCCCTGTAAAAGTAAAGCAGCCTTCTGACTTGAAAATAATTACTCCCTAGCCTTTGTTTTTTAAATAAAAAAATGGTAAATGGGCTCCCCTGTACTCACAATCATTCACTTTTAACGATTATCAATGACAAGCTAATTGTGTTTCATTTAATCCTCGTTCCTTCCTTTCATCAACCCCTCCCCAGCTAAGTTATTTGATTAATTAATTTATTTTTATTGAGATATCATTTATATGAGGTGAAAAGCACAGGTCTAAAGTATACAGTTCCATGAGCTTTGACAATTGTTTATATATGTATAAAATGATATAAACACCGAGCATTACAATTTTGTTTTGCATCTGGGCAAGCTTTCTTTAATAACGGGGGACTCAGAAGCACATCGCATGATTTCAGTTTCTCACTGTGTATACATGAATACCCTGAAGCAGCCAGCTAGCCTCTGGATGAGGTCCCTGAGTATGCTTAGATCGATCTTTGTAAACTCTTTCTAAATGCAGACTGTTATCAGCTATCCCAGCCCTGTCTCCTACCCCCTCCCTCTCTCTCCTCTGTCGGCAAAATAGTTTGTTATGGATTGGTGATAAAAATCAGTGTCCACTGAAAGACATGTCAAGACTACCACCATGTGAGGTCTTCAAAGCATACCGAGCCACATTATGCCGCAGTGTGAAGGGACGTGCCTGTCAGGGGGTTGCAGCCCATGTCCACCAATTCACTTCTCCAATTTCCCATGAGTGGAAGGGTTGTGCCCCTGACACAACCAGAAGGCTCTCGTTTTCTATTTTTTCTGGCTGAGAGGACATACAGGTTTATAACATATAGACTTGAGAAGGTAAGGATGGCTTGGACAGTAGGCTGAGCCTCTGGTTAATAACTGCTGGCTGATGAGATCATGTTCAGTGACGAGCTCCTTCCCATTACCCTAACCAGAATTTCGCTCTCCTTCTTCTGCATCCCTTCCTTTATTGGTGGTCTCTCTTGGATAATAGGTGATGATGAGCCATAAATATACTCATCCCCTCCAGTCACAGGAACATAATGTCTTTATCTCAAATTTCTCGAGAGACCTTAAAACATAATTTGCATAGCGTCAATCCTCAACATCTATTTGCTAATAAATGATGTAATTAAACTGCCTGGCATAATTATATTTAGCCATTACCTGCCAATTTTGCATGCTCAAATATATTTTATTAATCCACATTGTTGTCTTCATTAAGAAAACAACAAACAAATAAATTTAAACAAACAACTTGGATTTTTGCAAGATATCCCTAAAACCTTTTTAAATTTTACATGGATTTCCTTTTTACCCTTTCATTTTTTTTTTTATATATAGTTTAGGTCAGTTAAACAATGTCTACTTTACCCAGACTTCTATATCAAGTAGCTGCTTCAAGAAAACAATAGTGAAGTATGACTTTTAAGACTGGCCTGAGTTACTCACAAGTGAGAGTGATATGATTCCCTTTAGACAATGACATTATAAAGCCAAAATGCCTTTGCGCATACAGGCAGGTTTCCGGGGGACCTAAATATGACATAAGACCTGCAATAAACAATGCATAATTCTGAAAGTCTCAGAGTCCACATGGAGCTTTGATGTTATGTTGTTTCCTCCTGCTAAATATTTTTATGATAGGAAAATAGACATAAAAGACCTGCAATAAATAGGTCTTCGATTAGTATTTCCCAAATTAAGAAGCATAGCATTGTGTGGCACCTCCACATAGGTGTCAATTAAAGGCCTGCTCTTCAATCTTTAGAATGCATGAGCATTCCTGAGGATCTTGTGAAAATCCAGGCTCTGATTCAGTCAGTCTAAGTGAGGACTACTACTCTGCATTTGTACCAAGATCCCAGGTGAGACTGAAGATATTTGTCCTAGAACCACACTTTCTCTGGGTAGCAAAGAGTTAAAGCAAGTTACCTCCTAATGCTAGATTTTGTCAGATAGTGGAGTGAGGGTGTTTGTAGGAGGATTGGTTGGGTTAAAGGTAAATTGCTCTTTGTTTCCTGCAGTAAGTCCTGCAGCTTTTCATGGGAAAATGAATTCAAGGTATGGGATTGCTGTCTTTCAAATACCGTCTCTCTCGGACATCAAGTGTCCCAAGTGAATTTTCAAAGACTTGCCTGGAGTTTTGCTCTCTTGACTCTCATGGAAATTAACTATGGTGAATGCTTTGAAAAAAGCATCTCTCTTTATTTTTGTGGGAACCTGCATCCCATAATAACAGTGGTTCTCAGTGGGAGCAACATGAAAGCAAATTAACCCTTTAAATTATAGGGAGCAGTGAGCAGTAAATTCACCCTGGTCTGAAGCAGCATCTCTTTCTCCTTTTTATGCTACACAGAGCTCTTTTTAAGGCAATGAAATGTCTGCTGTCAGGTGAAGGTCAATGGGTTTTGCTTCTAAGAGACCTGAATCTCTCCACATCGCTATTATTGACCAAAATTAGGTCAGATAGAGAGATATGAAAGTGGGTCCTATCAATTAGGGGATAAAAAACTCACCATGCTAAGAAAAAACTAACTTCTGTTAAGCCCTAGTTTGTTTCAGACCCTCTACATATAGTATGTTCTTTACATTTCACTCTGTCTGTGTGAGGTAGGCACTAGTCTTCCTTGCTTTCTTGGTTAGAAAATTGAGACCTATTGAAGTTGAACTCATTGCTTATGGTTCCATGTTAATAAATGGCAGAACTGGGGGCTGTGAACTCAGCTCCCTGTGATTCCAGAAATATTGGAATTGTTTCCCAGACTTCTAGACTGAGGGCGTCCTGCTAATTTGTAGACAGAGCCACTCCTTGTATGCTATGCCTGGCTCTCAGGTCTTCAAACATTAATTGTTACATAAAGAAATAACCACATTCATATCATTTAAATTCATAGACCCCAGAAAGAAGCCAAATTATTTTTAATGACTGTTTACCATATCATGCAAGAACCTATATTGTGAATGACATGTACATGAGGATCTGTGATCAAAGCAGAGATACATGTGGGTAGGTCCTCATGTCCTCCTTAGAAATCTCCCAGTGGTTTGCTGTATCTATTTTGAAAGTTCAGATGAGCTTACCCCCTCCCTCAAAATCAGGGCCATAATAAAAGAAGCTAGACAGGTTCCTAGCATGGTTATTTCTCAGGTGTTATAACATTGTAAGCTTTAATAGGTTTCCTTGGAGCAAAGGAGAGAGAAAAGGGGACTGTAGGTGGAAGAAAAGCTAGTTATTTGTTCACAGCAGCAAAATGGGCTCAGTTGTTATTGTGCATTCCATGGGAGGATGTCTGCTTTACCTGGACCCAGCAGGAAAAAAAATTAAATAAAAAATGAAATCATGGTTTTATGACCCAGAAGTATTAGAAAACATAGCATGGAATGTGAATTCTACAATAAGAAGTGAGACACCCTCCCTGCTTTATTGACCCAGTATGAATTTCTCTCACTGGAATCTCTAAAAACTGATGATGTTCTTATCCCATATGATAAAGGGAAATAAAACTCTAGATGGATAACTAGGAAAACATACACACATACACACACACACACACACACACACACACACACACGAACACATAAACAACAAAAAACAAGTGCCACTAGCCTCACAGAGATCGAGGAATCAGATTTTTTAGGTACTATTTTGATAATAATTCTACAAAGAAATATTCCAATGTACTCAGTCATATTTTCCATTCCCACCACAGAAAATGGCTCAAAAGCTTTGCAGGGAATCAACAATCTTAAAAACTTTGACATTATTTTCTAAAACAAGGAGTGTGGCCACGTTGCTCCAGTGTAATGGTAGAAATGTCACTTGAAAAAATTTTGTTTTATCTTTGTTTTCTATGTGGGCACCTCAGTCTTTCTCCATCCTGTCCTTTCCCATTCTTATCCATAAGAATATATTATGGCTGTTCATTTTTGTTAACATGGTCCTAGGAATGGTGCTCCAGAATTTGAAGCATCTGAGAACATATGGGTTCTAAGATCAACATCTATTGAACATAGGAAGAAAATGCCCAGTGGCCACGTGTACGCCTTGGAGTATCAGGCTGCCCACATGTAAAATCTGGAGTTATTATAAATGTAAATGCTTGCTCAAGTCTCAGAAAAGCAAACGGTGGCCCTTGTTGGGTAGGAGTGGAAATGTTGTCGGTGGTTTTCCTTTCTCCTGATGGGCAGCACATCTTCCCTCCCTTCTTATCCTCTCCTAATTGAAGTGACTGTCCTTGGGAGAGTTCTTCCTATGGTCACTTTCCCAGGATTTTCAAGTAGTATTTCTACTACCACAATGGAACATTGTGGTCTGTTTATTTTGATAGGTCTGTCTCTAAGACAAAGGAAGAGATCTTTAATGCTTTGGGATTTTCTTTTTACCATGGCTCCAGTTCCTTTAATTTTCAGAGCAACCATTTATTAGCTCTTCTGTCATAAATCCCAAAAAACAATTTTCTACAGAAAGCAAGATTTTTTAAAATATCAGAATGAGAAGTTAAAAGAAGATATTTTTCCCCCTTAAATTCCAAAGCTCTATAGAACAAAATATACTGAGTGATTAAGAGTGGGGCTTACTAAGCTCCTCCCATAACCTCTTAAAGTCTCCCCAGTTAAACACTAACTAAGTAAGAAAAATGTGCTCACAATGCAACTTCAAGTACCTGGGAACAAGAAATCATTTGACTGTGTTAAGACCATTATTTGGCTTTAGACAAACAGCTCTGAGGTAGGGGCTCCTGCTGCTCTACCTTATTCGGGAAGGACAGGAGATCTCAGGAAATGAGAGAATGCGCTAGAGCCAAAAGTGTGGAAGCAAATAGTGGAAGTTGACAGGAGCCAGGGGAGCAAGTACCAGAGAGCTCATCTTGACATGAAGAAAGTGAACAAATTCTGAAAGGCATCAAAACTAAAATTTAGAAACCACATGAAACACCCAGCTGGAAATTTATTCCAATTGAAACATTTAAGGGTACACCATAATTTTCACCTTCTTTTATCAGAGCTCTAGTGTCTAAGTGAGGCTGATAAGGGAGGATTTGATAAAGAAAAATCAATGAAAAGTTACATATGCCCTGGCCAGTGTGGCTCAGTTAGTTGGGTGATGTCCTGTGCAATGGGGGTGGAGAGTGTGTGGGGGGGGGGTTTGATGGTTTGTTGCAGGCTCAGTCCTCCTACATGTACAATCACAAGTACATGTAGGAGGTGGCCCATTAGTTTGGCTCATGCAATGATGTTTCTCCTCATTATCTCCCTCTCTCTCTAAGAAAATCTATAAAAATATTTTAAATCATATATGATATTTTAGTTGAATATGGTGATGAGTTAGTTAAAGGAGATAACTCAATTATGACATATTCTGCATCTTCTCTGATCTAATACACCTGCAATGTAACTTTCAAATATAGTATAAGCACAATTCCTTGTTAAAAAAGTTTTAAAGTTTTATTTTTCAAGCAAGCACAAGTATATTCCATCATATAAGGCATGAATGACCCCAAATTATTCCTATCACCTTTGAATAGCATCTATAATAAAGCTTTCTGAAAGACAGAGTAGGTGAGCAACTAAGTTAAAACCTACAATAGATAGATTACCACTGAAATGTCACCATAAAGCTATAATATGAGAAATATTAGGAGAAGCATTAATTAATTTTAGGCTTACTTAAAAAACTTACGTTTTTTAGAAAATTTGCTGATTCTTAATTTCTGAACAACTCTTACAAGTGAATAGATAAAACAACAGCTAATTTAAATGTAAGTATGTATCTTCTAAGAAAATATAGTATGTGTTATATAACTCCTTAGGTTTCCTAGGAGTTTTTACCTATATTGGTTCATAGTTCTTCAGAACTACGCTGTGTGTGTGTGTGTGTGTGTGTGTGTGTGTGTGTGTGTGTGGTAGGGCCTACTTTTGAGAAATGTTATGCCATTTTTTCTGATGTTTTCAAATCATTTCCTCCCCACAATGGATGATGAATCTTTCTACATAAGATATAACATAAGAAGAGCTGACTTGGCCCAGTGGTTTCCCAAACTTCTTTGTATAATGAAATCACCTGAGAAACTTTAACAAATATTGTCTATGCCTTTGCTCCAGAGATTGTCTTTTTAGGGCATAAACTGGGTGTGGCATAGACTTTTTAAATCCCTATGTAATTCTAATATGTACAAATTCTGCGGTCATTCACCTAGGCTCTTTTGGATCTAATTTCCTCACCTATAAATTGGATGTGTAGGCAGAGTTGAAAGTATTTCAAGGTGTACAGTAATGATCACAGTATTTCCTGAAGTAAATTCTTGGGAATGCTGTTCTTTTCTAATCCTTATGAAAAAATAAAAATGGTTCTCTGATAAAATCACTTTGGGAAACAAATGTGTGAACTACATTGATTAAATGAATAATAATTGTTTTAATGAATGAACCAATCAATTAATCAACCCCGAATCAAGAGTGCTGGTTCAAGTTCTACCTTTACATCCCACCAGCTCTGAATCACTAGACATCAATTATCTCACCAAGGTTCAGCTTCCTCAGCTTTAAATAAAAGGGTTGACCAGATCTCTAGTGAGATGTCTTAACACTTCTAACATTTCATAACCCCATGACCAGATCTCTGAGATCTCTTTTATTTTAGAATTCCATGAGTGAAAGGGAACCAATGATCTTATCTAACTCTCTCAGGACTGCAGAATTGGGGGAGGGTGCTTAATTGGTCCAATTTTACAGTGAATCATCATTAGGCCCCTAGGCAATGTAGCTGCAGACTGTGATTCTTCTCTCTAGTGGTTAAGACTCATTTTATTCCTAAAAGCTTTTTAAAATATTATCTTCCTTATTGTTGCAAATAAAGACAGCTGAGCCTCAGACAAGCTGATTCATAACTACTATTTGTCAGGCTCAGAACTACAAAAGACAATCGACACAGGCCTTCCTTTTGCTTTCAGCTTTCTTTCTGCCAGCAGGCTGTCTGGGCCTTGCCCAGGCCATCTCTGGGCATTAATGAATGATGCATTAACCCCACTGGAAATCTGAAATGACTAATGGGTAGACTATTTGGGCTGCCTACAGTCTAATTCAATGTCCTCTTATGCTATCTACCCCCTTTGCCTTGTTTAGCCTAGAAATAGGAATTGTGCATAAAATGTAGTGAAGCCAATAGAAATTTAGTGACAGGGAGAAGAAAAAGTACAAAAATCTGGCTGGTACTATATGCTATATGTGTATTGACAACTTATTAGTAGAACAGTTTAGATAAGTACAGTTTCCTCTGAATTGACCTTCCCTAATTAAGTCTTGCAAATAATAAAAAAACTTAAATTGAACAGTTTTTAAAATAAAGGATTTACAGTTTATTGACTAAATTCAGCCCACAGACTGTTTTTGTAAATAAAGTTTTATTTGAACAGAACCAAACTCACATATTTTATTTTACTTTAAAATTTTTAATTAATTTTTTTAATAATTACAGTTTACAGTCAATACTATTTTGAATTAGTTTCAGGTATACAATATACACACTCAATTGTTTATATAATATCTTTATCTGGTTTTGTTCTAAAATGGAAGCAGTGAATAGTTGCAAGAGATTGTATGAGTTGCAGAGCCTAAAATATTTCTATGAATGACCCTGTTTTAACTTTATACATGTTATTTGGTATGAATACATTTTTTCACTCACTCATTCCTTTCTTCTATCACTTTATAGACATTTAATAAACAGAGAAATGAAATAACTGCTATAAGGAATATAAAAAGTATAAAATAATTTCCTGTTCTTTCAAAATATACCCAGACATCAATGGTCATCTTATTGCAATTATTTATGTACAAAATCCTTTAGAAGCACACCCTGACATACACACTCACATACATGGCTTCAGCAGGAAAGGAAAACCATGCACATGACCTTTTCATGTATTGCATCTTAAGTGGATCAGGTAGACATATATAAATTATAAACTCATAAGTCGAAAGTTAAAGGGGATGGTTACTTCTAGTCTATCCTCTTTTGTGAATGTCACAAAACTAGAATTGGTAATAAACTTAAGTTTTATATGTAGGAATCTTGGCTCTTATGCTATTATCCTATCTAATAAAAGAGTAATAGGCAAATTGACCATACCTTCGCTACACCCAATAAACCAAGCCCACAAGCCACACCCACCAGCCAATCAGGAGTGATATGCAAATTAACATTCAACCAAGATGGTTGCTGCCCATGGCAGGGCAATCCGCTGGGTTCCCAAGGCTAAGGGAAAAAAGCCTCTTCCAAGAAGTTTTTTCCCCCAGGTCTTGGTGCAGGCTTGGGCCAGGGCTGGGATGGGGCTAGGGCCAGCCAGCAGATTGGCTGCATGGCAGGGTGATCTGCTGGGTTCCCAAGGCCGGGGGTGGGGGGGAAGCCCCTTTCAAAAGGCTTTTTTTCCTGGCCTTGGGGTGGACTTGGGTTGGGTTGGGGCAAGGCAGCCAGTGATCAGCCGGAACACAGGGCGATTGCTGGCTGGGGTCCCCTGGCCAAGATCCCCTGCCCAAGGACGAAAGCCTCAGCCAGAGGTTTCAGCCTTGAGCAGGCCAGGGGTGAGCTGTCAGTAGGACATCCCTTGAGGGCTCCCAGTATGTGAGAGGGGGCAGGTTGGGCTGAGGGATAACCCACCCTTAGTACACAAATTTCATGCACCGGGCCTTGGTTATAATATAAACATATATGTATATGTATATGCACATATAAACAATCCATAATACATAAATATTTGTGGTATATTTCTAAATGTTTCAACATGCTAGCTTATTTTACAACTTCTGTCTCTCAGAACAACTATTGCCAGAATATGATTTCTCCTTTTGTAGTTCTGGCATAGATAAAACAAGTAAATACAAGAGCAGTTTTATCTGGGATTTCCTCACTCGAGGGAGATAGGAGGAGGGAGAAGATGCTAATAAGGACTTAGTTTTAAAGAAGTGCTAAAACATGCACTAACTCAATCCTGTGTGTTTCTATCCCAAAGCTGTATGCTATGCATTGGAATCAGTGATCGAACAGATTTTCATTTGGAAGTTAACATGTATTTCCCAAGACAACAAATCTGATACCTAAATGTGTGAAAAAAACAGAAGCCAGATCAAATTCAGAATTAAATATCAGATGCTGACAGTTAAAGATCTATTTAAGTAATGCTGTTTCTACTGATCATTCCCAAACAATATTTAAGTGTATTCATGGAGCATGTAATTCTACTAACAACTAACACAGCAGATCATTTATTAGTCTCAATGTAACAAACCAAATAATAATACCAATACTACTATTAGTACTACTACTACTACTACTACTACTACTACTACTACTAATTTTATCTTTGGGACACGGTTTCTCTACTGTTGGGATCTAAAACTCCCAAGTGAGTCTCTTGTACTCATTTGCTGAGGACCAATCCTTTCACTTTTCTAAGTCATTCCATATTAGGATTTCATGCACTGTTAGATCAGATGTCAGCTGCTTATGGAAAGCTGCTGGAAAGTGCAAACTAAAATGCTGGAATTTTAATGCCATATTTCAGCAGAGTGAGTGTCTGGCAGAAGAAGATTAATTAGATTCAAGATAGAAGGAGAGTCCAATTCAATTTTGCCCCATTACTTCACATGCCTAGAAATTATACTTAGTGTGTGGGATTCTTCCCCAAGGAGAATAGCGCTCCAGAGCCTTCTCTCACCCTGTCAATCACTGGGAGATATGTAGTTTTCCCTCTGCCCACTATGCTCCCTGCCCTCAGGAGTCTCTTTGTGCCAGAACAGCTTGGAAAGTCCTTGGAAGTTGGTTTCTGGCACAAGATTTTCACAATGAGAAATAGGCCACTATGGTAAAGATACATTGGCACGAAGCACCCTCTGGCTTTGAAAATTATCACAGAGGCTTAGGCTCCAATTCTATATCAGGGGGAGAAAGCAGAGGGAAGTACATGGTCACATTTCAACCATTTGCAAGTATGTTCTTGCCTTTGCGAATTAATCCATATTAGCCAAATAAGGACTTCCAGAGCTGAATCAGGAAATGTTCCAGAGAAGGCATGCAGCCAGGGATGCACCTTGTTCTTTTCTCCTCAAGAGTGGCACATTTATTAGGCCTGAAAAGCCTTCCTTTTACCTACAAAATTCTGAAAGCCCCAACTCTAACTCATTAGTCACTCCCCAGTCCTTTTCAATTTTGAATTTGGTAGTGAAACTCCACAACTTTCCACCTTCCAATATACAGACGGAAAGGTACAAGCAAAACTCTGCTAGGGTAGAGACTTACCAACTCTGTCTACCACCAACAGAGGGCGTGAGCAGTTGGAAAGGGTTCTTAAGAACCAACCTCTGCATTTGCTAGGCAGTCTACTCAGAAAACTCCTGTTCTCTCATTGTAAAGTGGGAGCTCTTGGGAACCCAAAGCAGTCTTCTTCCAAGTCTTGACTGTGTTATGATCTATCATTTCATTCTGGTCTTTTTTTCCCCCAATGACTCTGAAATTTCACAGATAACTAATCCCAGGTCTCACCCACAGGCTCAGTTCCTGAGCTGGTCTAGAATACGACGGAAACAGCATGCTTCTCTGACTTTAAGATGTCATACAGTTTAAGATAAACCTTTAATTTACCAATAATGAAAAAGAACAGCACAGTAAAGCTCATTGATTTTAGAAAACACTGCAGTTTCAAAAACATTATGGTTAAAAGAACAATGGTCACTGTGGAACTAATAGGTAAGGTAGACAGCAATATTAGCCCCAAAGTCAATGGACCTTGGAACTGAGTTGCCCCTATCATGAATGGACTTCTGCTCATGAGTAGGCAGAGTTCAATAATGCTGCCTACTGAAATGGAAAGCTGTCACAACAGATAAACCTTGGTTTTGCTGTTACTAACCCTTCTTCCCTACAAAGCTGGCTTTCTCCCTGAACCCTGGCTTGATTTCCTGAGACATCATGCCTTGTCGGCTTATCCTAATATTTCCTTTTTTTCCTCTTTTGGACCTGTATTTTCCTCTCATCCAATCAAGAGCACCTGTGCCCAAGGCTAAGGCTCCTCCAAAAACTGTCTGCTTCCTAAGGGTATCCAAGGCATTCATCAGTACTGAGGTTCGTCTCCTGTCTAAGTCTTTCGAGTTTTCACAACTGTTTATGCCAGTAGTTCTCAACCCTGGACTGCACACGAGTCATGGAAAGAGCTCATGGAAAATATAGCTGCCCTAACCCCATCCCCCAGATTCTGATTTTTTGTTCTAGAGTGAAGCTTGTAACTTGGGCTCATTGTTTTTAAAAGACAGTATACACATGACACCATTCCTTTCTTTGGATAATATTTGTGCATATAAACCTCATGTCCTTGAAAATGACTCCAGCAAGTTGATGCAAGGATAAAAACACATTTTAATGGATAAATATCAAAGGGGTAAAAGTTATTGCTCTCTCCTGCAAAATATTTCAATTCTATAACATACCTGTAATTTCAAACTTTGTATCTAATTTTTTCACAAGAGATTCAGGGACTCAAAACTCTTCTTCTTTCTTTTATATCTTAGCTTTAGACAGAAAATTTTAGTGCATGTGAGAGTTTTAAAGATAATTAGTAGTATTAGTACATGTTCATTGAGTAATTGCCAATTTTAGATATATGAAAACTTTTCATATATCTAAATTTAGGAATGCATTATTGACACTTCATTTCATTTAGAATTTTATTTTAAAAATCAATTGGTAAAGGAATATGGATCAAGACCTATAAAGTATTCCAGAAAGTAGTGATATAAATTATATGAATCTGAACAATGGAATTTAAACTATAGTCACTGCAGTGAGCCAAAGAGTTGATTGGCACTAACTCTGATTAATGAAGGATTGGCAATTACAACTAACTTTCTATTAAAAATTATCTTTTTGAAGGACTTACACAAATTTAAGAATTTTAAAACTTAGCTGTTCAACATGTTGACCTTCTTAGAATCTCATTAGAAGCCAGATCTCAGGGTTTAAGGCACGAAACCTCTCAATGATAAGACAGATTTATGGTGGGAACCATTTGTTATATCAGTGTTTAAACTCCCTTGAATAGCTTCCAAGACCAATGCTACAGCTTGCTGAAGTTTGTTCTTGAGGATTAAAAAAGAGGCCTGAATTTTCTATTACCTTCTTGATTCATACCTTTCCCTCCCATCAAAAGATTGACTCTTATTTCCCTACCACTTGAATCTAGGTTGGCCTTGTGCTTGCTTTAGCCCCTACCTCCCTCAAAAACAGTATAAGTTACCTATTATCCCATCTTCCAGAAATATCTCTCTTTTTTGTACCTTATCTGCTTAGATTTTATTATATATTTACAGAAATGTGTCTCTTTCCAAATAGACACAGAACATGTATTTTTCCAGGTGGTAGAATATTGTATATAGTGTTTCATAAGTTTTCTCATCAATCTCTATTTTTACATATAACAAGGTTATATAAAACACTTTTCATTTTAAAACATTTACCTCAACATGATCATTTCCAAAAACTTCACTGTATTTCATGCTATACTACCATGATTTATTGAATTAATGCCTCTATTGCTGGACATTTATAGTGTATGCTCAAATAAAATACAAAATGAAACAAAAATATTTCCCATATTCCAATGAGAAGATAATAAAAATAAGTATTTTGGCCCACTTAACTCTATTTCCTTTATGTTCAGCAATAGTTTCACATTATATTTCATTCAATTTTCTTCTTTTGTATAAATAATCCCATGGAATATGTTTGTTTCATAATGTTGTATATTTAGGCATAATTTTTTAGGAAAGTTTTCAAGAATTGAGACTACTAGATAAAAGTGTATGAGCAATTTTAAGACCTTTCATCATTGTTTCTAAAATTTAAAACAATCTAGATTTCCATTAAAAGTTGTTAGATTTTATATTTCTTCTGGAAAGATTTTATTTATGTTAAATTTTTCTGAGTTTGTGATTTTATCTAACATTTCCATTTTATTGACAAGAATATTCATAATATTTTAATAATGATTTATATTATGTATATAATATCTCCTTATTTTTTCATAATATTGATTATTTGTGCCTTCTCTCCTTTTCCCCCATTTTTAATATTTTCTTTAATTTACCAGATATCTTTAAATCATATTTGTCTTTTCAGGGAACAAAATTTCAGCAATGTTAATCTCTATCCTGTTCTTATCAATTTAATACTTCTAGTGTGTGAAATAGAAGAGTTCATAAGAAGTGTTAATTGGGGACACTTGCCAGTTAATGGATGCTAGCTCCACTTGCAGTCTCTATTTTTTTCTTTATTAGATTATTTTGCCTACAGCTCTCAATCAGTAATTGAGAAAAGCATGATAAAATTCAGAGTGGTTATTGTTTAATATTTGTTAATATTGGTTAATATTTCTTGCCACTCCTGTCTGGCCTGCATAATTTCTGTTGAGAAATCTGCTGACAATCGTATAGGTGCTCCCTTATAGGTAACTAACTACTTTTCTCTTGCTGCTTTTAATATTCTATCTTTGTCTTTTGCTCTTGGCATTTTAATTATGATGTGTCTTAGTGTGGTCCTCTTTGGATTTCTTTTGTTTGGGGTTCGGTGTGCTTCTCGGACTTTTAAGTCAATTTCTTTCATGAGGTGGGGGAAGTTTTCGGTCACTATTTCTTCAAGTAGGTTTTCATTATCTTGCTTTCTCTCTTTTTCTGGCACTCCTATAATTCAGATGTTGGTATGCTTGAGATTGTCCCAGAGGCCTCTTACAGTATCTTCAATTTTTTGGATTCTTTTGGTTTCTTTCTTTTCCAGCTGAGTGGATTTTACCTCTTTGTATTTCAAATCTTTGACTTGGTTCTTTAGGTCCTCTAGATTGCTTTTAGATCTTTGTACAATATTTTTTATTTCAGTCAGTGTATGCTTAATTTCTAGTTGGTCCTTTTTCATATCCTCGTAGGTCTCATTCATTTCCTTGTAGGTCTTGTTCATTTCCTTGTAGGTCTCACTAAGTTCATCGGCCTTTTCTAGGAGCCTCTTGAAAAACCTTATAACCTTGGTTTTGAACTCTATATCCAGTCATTTTCCCCCTCCATTTCTTTTACATCTGATTTCTTTCCATGTCTCTACATGGTGGCTGCTTTCCTGAGTTGGTGGATTAGCTTTGTGTGAAAGATGTCCTCTAAGGGACAGTGACTCAGCCTCTCCAGTTACCTGAGGTTGATACTCTTGCTGCAGCCCTTTATGGGTTGCACAGTCTTGTTGAAGTTAAGCCTAGATTATTGTTTTTAGCACTAGGAGGGTTTGACCTCCAGGCCAATTGGCTGTGAGGGTCAGCTGTGCTCAGGTTGGATGGGCGGAGTCTCTGAGCTAAGCAGGCAGCGTCAACTCTGCCCTATGTGGCACCTGGATCTCTGTGCTGGGTGGTAATGGCTGAAAGTACCTCTGAGAGAAAGCTGCCGCCGAACTCCTCCTGCTGCTGGACAATTCAGCCTCTCCACAAATGATTCGGCACACATAATGTCTCACCCAGGGTTGTAAAACAATGCAGTCCAGTGGTTTCCCGAATGAGAGAGCAAGTCACGAGTCCTCTCTGCATGCTTGCGCAACTCTGCTGTTCCCAGGTTTACATGCACTCTTCACAAGCTTGCCCTCTCCACAAGCTCACAGACCTTTGCAGCACCCAAGTTTCAAAGTGCTTCCCCACTGTCCAGTTTCACCCCGTATGAGTGTGGGTTCCTTGGACCTCACCCAGACCCCATCCCACGTATAAGTACAGTGGGATGCCTTTGTCTCTGCAGCCGCCCACCCTCTCCACTAGCTTGTGTGCCCACAGGGCTCCAAACCTCTGACTCTACGTGTATGTTCAATGCTGACCTCCACCACTCCTCTGAGTCACTGTGTCCTATTTTTACTTTTATTTGTGGAATTTTCACTCAGCCAGCTTTCCAGTGATTCTGGATGATGTTTGTTCTGTTGTTCAGTTGTAGTTTTGAAATTGCTGTGTGGGGCAGCAATATAGGTGTTTACCTATGCCGCCATCTTGGTTCCTCCTATTTTGATCTTTAATACGTTATTATAATGCCTACTTATTGTTATTTTGTATATTTTGTTATATTTTGTATATCTTGCTATATTTCTCCACATATTCACAATATTCTCTGCTCTTTATTCCCTTGTGAGCTTTGGTTCTTCTCTCTGGGTTCAACTTGAGTCTGTTGTAACATCATTCTTCAGTGGGTTTGCTGGTGGCAAATGTTTTACAGTTTTTGTTTGTGTGAACTAATGTTAATTTCCTCTCCTTATATAAGATACGTTTGACTGGGTATCCATTTTCAGGTTAACGCTTCCCTTTTTAATACATTAAAGACATCATTCCATTGCTATTGGCTTTCATTGTTATTGTGAAATCAGCTAAAAGTATTTTCGTTATTGGGTTCAGCATTATATTAGAAAGGTCATACACCAGGACCAAGTGGAATTTTTTGGGGGGATTCAAGGATGGTACAATATCCACAAATCAATAAATGTGATATATTATATAAGCAAACTGAGAGATAAAAATCACATAATCATATCTATCAATGCCGAAAAAGCGTTTGACAAAAATCTAACATCCTTTCTTGATAAAAACTTTCAGCAAAGTGGAAATAGAGGGATCATACTTCCACATAATAAAAGCCATATATGACAAACCCACAGCCAATACCATACTCAATAGGCAAAAACTAAACTAATTTACCCTAAGAACTGAAAAAAGACAGGAATGCCCACTATCACCACTTCTGTTTGATATAGTATTAGAAGTGCTAGCCCCAGCAATCAGACAAGAAGAAGAAATAAAAGGCATCCAAATTGGAAAGGAAGAAGTAAAACTCTCCTTGTTCACAGATGACATGATACTATATACAGAAAACCCCAGACTCCATCAAAAAACTACTAGACTTAATAAATGAATTGACAATGTAGCAGGATACAAAATTAACGCCAAAAATCTATGGCATTTCTATACACCAATAGTGAACTTACAGACAGAGAGACTAAAAAAGCAATCCCATTTACCATCACACCAAAAAAATTAAGATACCTAGGAATAAACTTAACTAAGGAGGTAAAAGACCTATACACAGAAAACTACAGGACACTGAAAAAAGAAATAGAGGAAGACACAAATAGATGGAAGAACGTACCATGTTCATGGATTGGGAGAATCAATATCATTAAAATGTCCATACTACCCAAAGCAATCTACAGATTCAATGCAATCCCCATTAAAATACCGATGACATATTTCAAAGATCTGGAACAAAATCTCCAAAAATTCATCTGGAATAAAAAAAGAACCCGAATAGTGACAGCAATCCTGAGAAAGAAGAGCAAAGTTGGAGGGATCAAAATACCAGATATCAAGCTATATTACCAAGACACAGTCCTCAAAACTGTGTGGTACTGGCACAAGAATAGACATATAGACCAATGGAATAGAACAGAGAACAGTACTTGACCCAAGATATTATGTTCAATTTATATGTAACAAAGAAGGCAAAAGAGTGCAATGGAGTCAAAACAGTCTTTTTAATAAATGGTGCTGGGAAATTTGGACAGATACATGCAAAAAAATGAAACTAGATCAACTTATACCAGACACAAAAACAAACTCAAAATGGCTAAAGGACTTGAATGTAAGATGGGAAACCATACAAATCCTATAAGACTCCATAGGCAGAAAAATAGCAGGCATATGTCCTAGCAATATCTTTACAGGGCAAGGGAGACTAAAGATAAAATAAACAAATGGGGCTACATCAAAATAAAAAGTTTCTGCTCACAAAAGAAACCATCAACAAAACAACAAGAAAACCCAATGCATGGGAGAGTATATTTGCCAATGATATTTCTGATAGGGACTTAATCTCCAAAATTTACAGAGAACTCATACCACTTAACAAAAGGAAGATAAACGATTCAATAAAAAAATTGTCAAAGGATATAAATAGACACTTTTCGAAAGAGGACATACAGAAGGCCAGAAGAAATGAAAACATGCTCAAAGTCACTAATCATCTGAGAGATGCAAATTAAAACAACAATGAGGTACCATCTCACACCTGTCAAAATGGCTATCATCAACAAAACAACAAAGAGCAAGTGCTGGCAAGGATTTGGAGAAAAAGGAACCCACCTGCACTGCTGGTGGGAATGCAGACTGGTGCAGCCATTGTTGAAGACATTATATAGTTTCTTCAAAAAGTTAAAAATGGAGCCCTAACCGGTTTGCCACAGTGAATAGAGCATCAGCATGTAAACTGAAAGGTCTCAGGTTCGATTCTGGTCAAGGGCATGTATCTTGATTGCAGGCACAGCCCCAGTAGGAGGTGTGCAGGAGGCAGCTGATTGATGTTTGTCTCTCATCATTGTTTCTAACTCTCTATCCCTCTCCCTTCTTTTGGGTAAAAAAAAATAATATATATTTTTGAAAAGTTAAAAATGGAACTGTCATTTGACCCAGTAATACTGCTCCTAGGATTATATCCCAAGAAACTAGAAACACCAATCAGAAAGGATATATGCACCCATGTGTTCATGGCAGCACAATTTACAATAGCTAAAATTTGGAAAAAGCCTACCTGGCCATCAGCAGATGAGTGGATTAAGAAACTGTGGTTCAGCTGAAGCCAGTTTGGCTCAGTGGATAGAGCATCAGCCTGCGGACTGAAGGGTCCCAGGTTTGATTCCGGTTAAGGGCATGTACCCGTGGCTGCGGGCACATCCCCAGCAGGGGGTGTGCAAGAGGCAGCTGATCGATGTTCCTCTCTCATCGATGTTTCTGACTTTCTATCCCTCTCTCTTCCTCTCTGTGAAAAATCAATAAAATATATTTTCAAAAAAGAAACTGTGGTTCATCCACACAATGGAATATTATGCCGCTATAAAAATGAAGGTACTTTTAACATTTGCAATAACATGGATCAAACTGGAGAACATCATGTTAAGTGAAATAAGCCAGTCCGAAAAAGATACGTATTACATGATCTTACTCATATGTTGGATATAATGATCAACATAATTTGATGAACAAGAATAGATCCAGAGACAAAAGGTTGGGGATGGGAGTGTTAGAGAGCAACCAAAGGACTTATATGCTTACATATTAGCATAACCAGTGGATACAGACACTGCAGGTGTGGGGCCTTGACCAGGTTGGTAATGGCTGGGTGGGGGAGGAAGGGGGAAGCTCAATTGAGGAAAAAGGAGAAATATGTAAAACTTTAGACAATAAAAAATAAAAAATAAAGGAGTACAAGTGGCTTGTGGAAAAAAAAGTATTTTCTTATAGGTAATCTCTTTTTTCTATTGTGTGTTTTCAAGATTTTTCTTTCTCTTTGAAGCTGAAAATTCGCTATAGCATGATTAAGTGAAAAATGTCTTTTTATTTACTGTGCAAGAGATTTCTCCAATCTCTAAATTTTGATTTGTGTCAGTTTTGAAAAATGTTATTATGGTTCAAATATTCTCCCTATCATATTCTCATTCTCACTTTTAAGAATTCCAATTTAAAAAAATCTTAGAACTTCTCAATCTATTCTTTTTGCCTCTTGACTTCCCATCTGTATTTCATGTACTATTTCATATACTATTCATGCTACACCTGGATAATTTTTTCTAATTCAGAAGTTTTCTTAGATTATATTTAATCTGCTTTTAAACTTATACTTTAGTCTTTTAAATATTTATTACATTTTTAATTCTATAAATGTTAAGATTTAAATTATGTTAGTTCATTTCTTTAAAATCTTATTTCTTTCAGATCATTTGAAACTTGGCTTTTATTTTTTTAACCCAACAAAAATAATTATTAATTAATTTGTATCTAATAACTAATATTTTGGACATTTCTTCTTTTATTTTTTCTTTCTTTATTATTTTTAATTTTCTGCTAATTCTTTTTTCATAATTCTTTGTTTCCAATGGTGCTTTAAAATTTTTTAACTTTGTGTTTCTAATTTTACTTGGAAATTATTTTTGCAAATATATTCTAAGCCTATGATACTGTTACACTTTTCTAGTAATGATTATTATTATTTCTACCATTTTTAATTTTATTTCTATTTAATTATAGTAGTATACAATTGTATATTGGTTATATTAGTTCCAGGTATACTTGTAGTGATTGTACACTTTGTTTCCTTTACAACGTGATCACACCAATTAATTACTAGTAATCATCTGTCACTGTGTAAATATATCACAATATTGTTGATTATATTTCCTTTCACCTTTCACCCATCCACCTACCCCCTCCTTTGTGGTAATCATCCCTTTTGCCTCTGTTTCTATAAGTCTATTTTTGTTTTGCTTATTTGTTTTGTTTTGTTTTTAGATCCACACATAAGTGAAATCTTCTGGTATTTATCTTTCTCTACCAGACTTATTTCACTTATAATTCCCTCTAGATCCATCCATGTTGTAACTAATGGAAAGATTTTATTCTTTTTTATTATTATACAAGAGGCCCGGTGCATGAAATTCATGCATGGGAGGTAGGGGATGTCCCTTAGCCCAGCCTTCACCCTCTCCAATCTGGGACCACTCAAGGGATGTCCGACTGTCCATTTAGTCCCAATCCCACTAGAATTGGGCCTAAACAGGCAGTCGGACATCCTTCTCACAATCCAGGACTGCTGGCTCAAAACTGCTCACCTGCCTGCCTCCCTGATTGCCCCTAAACCCTTCTGTCTGCCAGCATGATGACACCCTAACCACTACCCTGCCAGCCTAATTGATGTCTAACTGCTCCCCTGCCAGCCTGTTTGCCCTCAACTTCCCTCCTCTGCTGGCCTGGTCACCCCTAACTGCCCTCCCCTATAGGCTTGATCGCCCAATGGCCTTTCCTTGCAGGCTTGGAACCTCCCAATGGCCCTCCCCTGCTGGCCATCTTGTGGTGGCCATCTTGTGTCCACATTGGGACAGGACTTTTGACCACATGAGGGCAGCCATCTTGTGTGTTGGAGTGATGGTCAATCTGCATATTTCTCTTTTGTTAAATAGGATAGAGGCCTGGTACATGGGTTGGGGCCAGCTGGTTTGTCCTGAAGAGTGTCCCAAATCAGGGTGGGGATTCCCTTGAGGCAAGGGGCAGCCTGAGCAAGGGGCATGTGGAGGTTTGCAGGCCAGCCACACCCCCCAGCGACCCAAGGTGAGGCCCTGGGATCTGGGATTAATTTATGTCTACAATTGAAACTTTGTAGCCTAGAGCAGAGCCACACCTTCTGCTCACTGCATGGCTGCAGCCATTTCTGTTTGAAACTTTATAGCCTAGAGTGGAGGCCTAGAAAGGCAATGGCAGGCAGAAAGCTTCCCTTCCTCTGTTGTCAGGGAAACACAAACCTCTGTTATCTCTCCAACTCAGTGGCTGCCACCATTTTGGTATCTTTTATAATTGAAACTTTGTAGCATTGAGTGGCGGCCTAGGCCAGCAATGCCAGGTGGAAAGCTTGGCTTCCTCTGTTGCCAGGGAAACCCAAGCCTCCCTCCTGCTCTCAGTGGCAGGAGCCATCTTTGTTGGGGTTTATTTCCATAATCTGCTCCTGATCGGCTGGTGGGCATGGCTGTGGGCGTGGCTTGTGGGTATAGCGAAGGTATGGTCAAATTTGCATATTACCTTCTTTTATTAGATAGGATAATATTCCATTGTATAACTTCTTCTTCTTCTTCTTCTTCTTCTTCTTCTTCTTCTTCTTCTTCTTCTTCTTCTTCATTAAGCCTTCAATGAGCATTTTATTATTTATTTATTTATTGTTTGTTTGTTTGTTTGTTTAAAGTTTTACATATGTCTCCTTTTTCCCCAATTGCCCTCCCCCAGCCATTCCTGCCCCAGGAAAGCCCCCACTGCCCCAGTGTCTATGTCCATTGGTTATGCTAATATGCATGCATATAAGACTTTTGGTTGCTCTCTAAAGCCCTCCTCCCCTACCATTTGTCTCTGGATCTATTCTTGTTCATCAAATTATGTTGATCATTGTATTCCACATATGAGTGAGATCAAGTGATATTTATCTTCTCTGACTGGCTTATTTCATTTAGCATAATGCTCTCCAGTTCCATTCATGCTGTTGCAAATGTTAAAAGTTCCTTCATTTTTATAGCAGTATAGTATTCCATTGTGTAGATGTACAACAGTTTTTTAATCCATTCATCTGCTGATGGACACTCATTGTATATCTTCCTTATCCATTCCTCTTCTATCTTGGATACCTAGGTTGCTTCTATTTATCAGGACAATGCATATTAAAAACATAGTAAGATGCCATCTCACACTAATTAGAATAGCTATTATCAAAATATCTATAAATACGATGTATTCGTGAGAATGTAGAAAAAGGAATCCCTGTGTACACTTGATGGGACTGCAAATTGGTGCAGCCCCTATGGAAAATGGTGGGGGTGAGAGCTCGTGGAAGGTGGAAGGATTGAGCAAAAATGAAAATAAAAGAGAAAGAACTCATGGACATGAACAACAATGTGGAGGTTGAAGAAAGCATAGTAGGGATAATAGTGATGGAAAAATAAAATAAAGATAAATAAAATAAAACAAAAATAGATATACCATACAACCAGTAATTCAATTTCTGATTTATTCCAAGAAAATAAGAACACTCCTATGTTCACTGCAGCATTACTTATTTATTGCTTTTACCAGTTTTAGTGCTACATCTATTAACTGTATGTGTTGGGGGAGAAGGGCTTGTTTATATTTATTTTTTCATAAGGAGGCACCCAAAAATTGCAATTTTGTTGAGAAAATTCATGGAAGGTCACTTTATTTTTGCTTTCCCCTTTCTGATTCTATACTCCTTGGGTTCCTAACTAAAGCTAATGATGCCACAGCTTAAAAAGAATCTGGGTTTGATTTTCCCCTCTTTTTCATTATAAGTCTAAAGTTCTCAAAACCAAGATTCACATTTGTCAGTTTTTGGAGTCACTTTCAGGATAAAATCAAACTTTGTTTTTTTGTTTTGTTTTGTTTTGTTTTTGCCTATCACTTGGTTTTTGCATTTGTCTGTACAATTTTGACCTGGTGAAGTTTTACTATTTTATCAATTCTTTGAAACTTTATAAAAAGTCTTTAAAAATATTTTATCCATAATTTTTATTGTTTTCAACAAAAAGATATATGAGTAACCAAACCTGCTATTATTAGAAATAGAAGTACTATTACGATCTTTATAAGTTACAGTATTAATCTTTTGTCCTTTTTGCCATAAATATTTTCCAGGCAGCTTTTTTCCCATTTTCCCTTTTATACCTGTTTAGCAGCAGAATAGATTGCCTCATGAGTAAATGAACTAGGAGGTACATGGAATACTCACTCTCTGACAAGCTGTCAGATTATAGAAATGAGTTTTATAATAAACGAAAGATTTAACTAAATAACATCTGAAGTTCTACCTAAGTTAAAGAAAGCAGGGATTTTTTTTTTGCCCTTAAAACTAATTTTCAGTAAGTTATGTTTTTGTTTGTTGGTATTCTGAAAGATGATCTAACTATTACTCATTTATTTAATCAGTATCTCTATTTGACCGTATTTATTATCCCTTTTGCCTTATTTAAACAACCCAAACCAAAGGGAGGAGGTGGTGGATTTTGTCCCAGAATCTCTGGCTTCAGAACTCCTATTTGTAACTATTGCACTATGTAAAATTGTCCAAAGTGATTACAAATATTTTCAGGATAATTGGGGGAAAAAATAAAACACTGAAGAGACAGTGAGCAGTAAATAGTGGGAGAAAACTAACCTTGTTTGACAAGAGAATGAAAACAGAATCATTTATTCCTTGTGTTCAATATTCTATTTATGTGTGTGTATGACTGTGTGTGTGCATATGTGTGTATCTGCTTCTGTGTGTACGTGATAGTGACCCTTTGTCTCCTTTAACAAATTTTCTGTGGGAAATCATATGTCCTCATTCCCTTTGTCCTCACCAAGCTATCAAAATAGCCACTCAGGAAGATCCGATGCCCCGCCCTGGATACTAAAGCCCTACTTCCGCTTCCTCCCTGTCTCATGCATGACGTGCAATTCCAGCCCTTCAGCATGTTCTAACCTAGATAGCACTGATTTCCAGAATTGAGACAGTTTGCTGTGCCAGACCCAAGCAAGCTTTGGCTACCAGCACTTCCTCTAGAAGCTGGCCTCTTTCTGGAGTAGACATTCTTTCCTATTCTGGACCTCATTCCTCTTCGACAGACAGCCCTCTGCTCTGCTCACACATCATGTGAACTTTATTAAACTTTTGATGTTCTGTATGGTAATCATTTGCATTAAGACTTATGCCACTCTTAGAAGGTTACAATAGTCTTGCCCCTCTTTACAAACATCAGAGTACCATTGGTTGCATGAGCAGAAACCAATTTTGCCAATTATTATTATTATTATTGTTATTATTGTTATTATTATTATTTTTACCATCAACACATTTCAGTGTGGCCCTGGTAGGGCATAAAATTAATATAAGTTCACTGTCAGTGCCCTATCATCCAAATTTGCCACCACCAGTGCCCCTTTCATCCATGGACACTCCAGAGCCCAAATTGGGGACAGTATAGCAACTTTGATGCCCAAATTCTATACCATTCTTTCAAATTGAGAGCTGGTGGATGCCCAAAGGATTATTCTTAATATCTTAATAGATTTATGAAGGTTAATAAAAAGCAGACTAGCTATTTCTGGATTGGGAAAAGGCAGGAAGACTTGATGGGGAAGAGAAAGCTATTGCTCAGGTTCCTGTAGCATGCATTGTTTTCTACAACTTTCATTATCATTATCTCTCTTTCATTTTAATGAAAAATTTAAGAAGATTATAAGAGACTTCTATATTATCATTGTGAGTTCTACTTTTCTTTCTCCTGCAAAGCCCAGTGCAGCACCAGCCACATGAAATCATAAAACCATAGATGGATCACAGAGCCAGTATGGGGGTCCCTTGCACTGCATTTCTGCATGAGGGTGACAGTAAATTATGACATCTCGAGGTAGATCTTGAAAGAGTACCAGAGAAATCCAGCCCAGAGAAAATAAATGCCCAGGTCACATGACTTTCTGGAATGTGGGCTCAGCAGATGCTTGTTATAGGCCTGACACTAGAAGGATTAAACTTGTGACGGTTTCAGACCCTGAAATGCTACCTCTTTCTACAGTGACTACGGATGAATAGAACTTTTTTGAATAAACCATGGCGTATTTCATGAGTCTTTATATCAGACCTCACGTGGGTAATACCTTTGTGTTCCCCTTCCCACTTCAATATGGTCTAGAGAAATTAGATTCACCCAAAATTTGAATGTCCCCTCCTAGTAGAAGCCTTGTCCTTTATGAGGCAGCAACGCTCCTTCCCCACCCAGCTCTCTTCCCCTCAACATTAAATAATTGGCTTATACAGCTTAAATTTTCTCCATAGCATCATGTAGTACCCGCTGTGTCATGAATTTTGTTTTTGTTTTTGGTTCTTTCTCTCAAATGTTAAAAAGAACCCAAAACGGAGAAGTTGCTTATGGATAGCTGAAAAGATTTCCCTACAATATTAACATTGTCTGGTGTTGACTAAAATAATATAGGGGGAAAAAGAGTTCTGATGAAAGTGTGTAGGTGTGGGGACAGAAAGAGAGAATGAAAGCAAAGCAAAATTGGAGAATAAAAATTTTAAGGTAAAAGAAGCCATTAGACTGGCTCACCAGCAAAGATCTGAATAAGGAACCAAGGAACTGAGACCTGGAAACAGAAAATTAAGCAGAAGGCAGCTTTATCAGCTATTTATTTCTGTAATCATGCTACATATAAAATATCTCCATACTAAGCCACAAAACAATAAGAGTTATTGAGACTGGGCTGAGATGGCCCATTCATACTTCTGGAGGTGAATTATCTGTTGGCTGATTTCAGATGACCTCGGCTATGGCAACTGGTATGACATGGCTTATCCCTCATGTCTCAACCTCTAGCAGACAACTGAAAGTATGTTGTCATGCTATGACAGAAGAGCACTAATTGAGAAAGAGGAAACACACAAGGTAGTTTAGGGTTTAGATGGAACCAACACTGCATAACCTCCACTATTGTCTCAGGCAAGTCACAGGGACAAATTCAAGAAATGGGAGATGAACCCCCAATTCTTGGTGAGAGGAAATTCAGATAATGTAGATAGAGACAGGAGTAAATAATTAGGTCGTAGTTGCAAACCTGAAGGTCTTGTGATACAGAGCAGGATAGTTCTGACTCTCTAGAGTGCCTCTTTTAGAAAGGGGGAATGCTCCCCATGGACCTGGATTTTGGAAACTCTGTTCACATGCTTATATGCAATAACCAGTGTGTCATCATATATATATATATATGGCCAGTCACTCCCTTTGACACTGTATTGCAGACAGCTCATGCCAGTCTACTCTGTAAAGATGATAAGTGGAGTGAACTTCAAGCCAGTGAAATAGCATCATAAGGAAAATATAACTTGGTCTACTTTGGCACCATCACATAATGACAGAAGGGACAGATATACAGAAGGGATGGGTGAAGAGCACTCCATCATCACCCTACCTCAGTCTGCAGAACTCTGCTTTCCTATGTGGCTTCCCCCTCCCTGACCTCAAAACTAAAACAAACCTATTGATTCATTAAAAAAACTGAGACTGTATTTGCCCAGAATCCCAGACATCCTTTCAAAACTTGGGGAGCAGACCCAATTATTTCCACCCCCAATGAAGGGGTACCTTATAAGGCATCCCTATGGCCTCCTTATAATCAGGCCCAAACCCAAATAGTTCCCACCATCCATCCGCCTGCATTCCTTGGTAGCCTCCATTTTGGCATAGAACTCATCATTATTTAAAGAGGAAAAAAACCTTATGTGGGCACCTCTGTTTCTTTTCTGCAAGTATTATTCTAAGTGCAAAATAAAAAATAAAAATAAAAAAACCAAAAGCTTCATCATCCCTTATGACGTTAGAGGGGAATTCCAATCACACAGAGAACACTCTGTTCCTTCCTCCCACCTTTTCCACTCAGCTAGCCTTGGGGAGGCAATCATTTTCCTGTCCCACTGTCTGTGAGAACATTTTCCACATCAGTCCTGACTTCAATTTCAGAAAACTTCCATATCCAAATGAGACCAGTGTTGGACAGACTCACAATGCACTTCCGACTTCCCACAGGTAACACACTTATCAGCCTGAAGGGAAACGGCAAATGCTCAGGGCGACAGGGAGAACATGCACTCTGTTGGTTGATAAACAGTCTTTGCTCATGACAAGTTGGGGAGGGGGGCCGTGGTGATTTTCCATGGACTGTTATCAACAGGAAATCTAACTGTAGTTAATGCAGCAGGAGATTTTGGCTAGACTCTTGAAGCAAACTTTTGAGAGCCCTTAAAGTAACTGTCACTCACCTTCCAGACTCATTAATCATTGACAAGCTGAAGCTATCCAGTTAGGAGGAAATAAAGAGGGGGCAGTCAAATGTCAAACAAATCATGCTCCTGAGCAGGCATCAAACTCCAGTAACTCCAGTAAGAGACAAAATGTAAGCTAATGTGTCAAACTAAATCATAGCATTGTGTGTGTGTGTGTGTGTGTGTGTGTGTGTGTGTGTGAGAGAGAGAGAGAGAGAGAGAGAGAGAGAGAGAGGTTTCAGAACAAAATAAATAATATGACTCTGAGATCAAAAACTTGAAACCTTAAGGTTCTTTCCTCCTTACTGCCATCTCAGGAAATTGAGTGAGAAGGTGGGGGAGACTAAAAAAGAGATAAAGCCATAGAGTCTTGTGTTCCTGAGCCCCTTCAAAACCAAGGTAGATTTTGAAAGACTTAACATTTCCCATTAGCTTTTATGAAGCCTGACTTGGCTGTAATGTTTCTTAAATGCCAGCCAGATTGCAGACAGGATTTTCCAAGTGCATCTAATTGCCCGCTTTATCACAGGCACTATCAGGTAAAACGGCGTTCCACCTCCGCTCGGCCTGCCTGAGGTCGACACCCGGGACTTGTCAGGCAATGGATCACAGAGCCAGTATGAGGGCCCCTTGCACTGCATTCCTGCATGAGGGTGACAGTAAATTATGACATCTGCCAGGAAGATCTGGACACGGCTGTGCTACCGGATGCACCTAAGCTGCACAACCAGGAAGGCTTTTAGGATGTGATGGGAGATGTGTCTGAGAGCTCTTAAAGGAACAAAGAGCCTCTTTCCCCAGCAACAGTGGAGCAGAGATGAATCCTGGGCATTTTCCTTTCTCTTTGATGACATTTTATGACCTATTTTTATGTTTGGGTGAATAATGTTACCTGTCAATTATGAAAGTGCTCCAGAGTTTAAATTATGCTTATATCCATCCTCTCAGCACCCTCAAAGCTACTTATCATTGTGCCTGTAATATAGGGTAAAGAAACCGAGATGAAGCCAGGCTAGGTGATTTGCGTTGGGTCAAAATAAAGGGGTAGAAAGTGCTCTTCATGAATGGGCTTCAACCCTGTCAAAACTTAACCAAGATCTTCTCTCCGCTTTCAAAAGTGTTTTTATCAATTGTAGCTTTGGGAGTGTGGGCTATATGTTTGTGATGTATGCCTTTTAGTCTAAATCTTTACAGGATTGATAATGAATCTCAATACCAAAAACCAAACAAGAAAAAATAATCCTCTCTTTAAACTAGATTTTTTTAAAGAAGCTAATGGGAAAATAAAAGAAGAAAGGAAGTTAAGTGACTGGCAGCATAAAGGTATCAATACAAACAATCATTTTTTAAAACTTTCAATTGAATAAGTTGGACTTTCCAATAAACTCTATGCTGGATGAGAAAAACAATGGTATAACTTGAAATATTTGGGGACTTGAGTAGTTCTTTGAGGTCATATCAGACACAAAGTCTGGGACATTTCTCATTTTATAAATTTTCACAAGGAAAATACTCAGCCCTTATATAAACTTACAAAGATTAAAGGAGGGTTTTTTGTAGATAAAGATGCCATAAGTGATCATCTAAAATGGTGACATAAATTGTCCATTAAGTACCTGAGGTTCAACATTCAAGAGTGTATCCTGGTACACCCGCTTGCAAATGCCAACCAGACAGGCTTTTGACTTATTAACACTCCACAGAAATTAATGGTGCAAAGAGATCAATATTTTGTATTTCAATCTGATGACATTTTTTTGATGTCCCAATGTAAATCATTTAACTTCTCTGATTAATTTTTTCATCTTAAATTGTGAATAAGAATATTTAGTTGGTGAAGTGGTTCTAAGGATTAAATGAGAAACTATATATAAGAGCATTTTGTAAACTATAAAATTCTATTATTTTTATCTAAAAGCAATTTGGTATTTATTTAACATTGCGCCATGCCCTTAGGGATTGAAAAATAAAATGGCCCCATTTACTTTATTCTTCATTCTGCTGCATTTGTTAGGTGTTTAGTATATGCAAGATACTCTATTAAGACCACCGATGCCCTCAAAATAGAATAAGATAAGGTCATGACCATTATAAGGTAAAATTGGTCAAGATTAAAACTACCATATATGTATGACTATCTTTATATTTCTTTCTTCCAACATTTATTGAATAGCCACTGCCTTAAGAAATTTACAGAATGGCTGATGTGTGTGAGTGTGCATATATACATACAGATAAATACATTATTACATTGTCATACATATTACTACAAAATAATTTTATGAGATTATTTAATGATAAAATTGTCTGGAAGTGAGATTCCACAAACTTTAATATATGCCTTTAATATGTAGTTCTACACCTGGAACTATTTATGCATAAATGCCAAGTTTTTCATAATAATAGCTCAATATATAATGGCTTGGATAATGTTTTTCTTTACTGTAGTTTTTGGCAATATTGGAAGTAAGTAAATAGATGGATACACTTAACTTAAGTGACCAGCAAATGGAAAAGCTGACAAGTCATTGTAAGCAGGCATGACTGGTCGAATGAGGTTGGTTTACCACAATTAGAAGCAGTAAGAATTCTAGAAAAAAATATGAATGGATGTGGCATCTTCTAGCCTTCTTTGCGTCACAGTCAATATTTAAAAACACTAATAAAATACCACCTCTGCTCAAATGCCTGGTGGATAAATTGAAAGAAATATTTATTTTTAAAGACTTGGTGGTTTTCTTGCCCTTCACTCTCAAGTTACAGTCCTGAGGTAAATAACTGTAACCTCCTCTTTTCTCTTTTCTATTAGCTAAATCATTCCAAAAAGAGTGATTATCATTGCTTCTGGCACATACAGGAGCTACATAATCAATACTGGCAATTTGTGTAGATCACATAGAAGATAAGTGTAAATGTATTTAATAAGCAATTGGTTCTATACTCTATTACTCTATTATGAACATTCACTGAAATTCTACTGAAGAATTATCTATAGTTAAGATGCATCATGGCAATTATTTTCATGTTAAAGCATGGACTTCCCTAAAAGGTCCTGTGAATCCTGTCATTTAGGAGCCTGGAATTTCATTGAAAACATTCCACACAGTCCATAATCAGAGTTGTCCTTTATTACAGTTGTTAACACATCACGAAAAACACAATAACATGACCAGAAGGGACTCTTCAGTTTTTAAAGTGGTTTGAAAAACATTGTCCTTTGATTCTTTTATGAGGGTTCCATAATTTCTTGGGGTTTTCCAGCTGCTCTTTGATTACTGACCCTGCCAGCCTTTCTTCCCAGACAAAAACTGGGACACTTGATGGTGGTTGTGGTAAATTAATAAGAAGAAAAAATAAACAGAAGGCCCTTTTCCCATGTGTGTTGTTTTTCCTTTGCAAATCTGTTCACTGTACAGTTAATTTGGAGCTTGCAATGCAGGAACCCTGTCTGGTTCTTCCAATTCATCATTCTCTTCTGATGTTATTCCTTCCCTAGAGAGTCCACAAGTAGAACTCACAGCAGGCTAGTGAATGGATGGTCTTTTTTCCAGGTTCCCACATTCTTCTGGGACATCTGTGTAGCTGGATGCAAAGGCAAAGCAAAATTTTCGAGGATTTCTACTACCCACTCCCATAAATTTAATATGATATAAATTAGCAGTAGGCGAATGTTTTCTGTAAATAACCAGATAGTAAATGTTTTTTATTTTGCAGGCCATATGGTCTCTGTCACAACTACTCAACTCTGCATGAAAATATCCATAGATAATACATAAACAAATAAATGTGGCTGGGTTCCAATAGAGCTTTATTTATGGACATGAAATTTGAGTTTTTTAAAAAATTTCATGTATCATAAAATATTCTTCTTATTTTGAATTTTTTCAACAATATCCTATGTAATAAGAGAGCACTATGCTAATTATCTATTATGCCCTAAAGTGTAAAGACCTTCAAAACAACCCAATCACGGATCTGCAGGAGGGTGGGACAGCAAACTACAAGCTACAAGGAGTGGCAGAGAGATACAGGAGGGGGCAGGGCAGCAAGTTATGAGGGGGGTTAGGAGGGTAGGGGGCCAGGGAGAGCTACAGGAGGGTGGGGCAGTGGGTGAAGAGCTACAGGATTGTGGCAGCGACTTACTGGTGCATGAATTCATGCACAGGGCTGCTAGTTTAAACATAAAAAGTATTCAATACTTGTGTGGCTGTACAAAAAACAGATCAGTGTCCAACTTTGGCCCATATGTAGCTATGTGTTAACTCTTGGTCTAAATGATCAGATCAAATTTATGTCTCAAGCCAAAACTTTTGAACCTCACAGTTGATTATTATACTTTTATTTGTTTGTCCTTCAAACACCTTCCATGTCCAAGATGAAAGTTGTGGATCTCCTCTCCCATTGATCTTTTTGCTGGGTCTTCCCCATCTAGGAAAAATACTTGCACATCTTTAATATAGATGCAACAGGTAGAAGATGGCTAACAATTCTGAGTGCACTTTAATTATACTCCACAGCCAAACCAGTATTAAATTATATTCATTAGGCTTCCAAAACACACTACAAATCTGCTTAATTCTCACCATTTGGTCCAAACTATTCTCATCTATTAACTGAATTCTTGTAATAACTTCCTAATTAAAATTGCACTTTTCTGTCTTGCATATTAGGTAAGTCTTTGCAAAGTGAGTTATTGGCATTGCTTGTGAGGTATATGGAAACCGTGTGACCACATTGACAATATGAATAGGTAAAATAGAAGTTTCCACTCCTATCCACTCTCAGTGCATTTTACCTACTGCATTTAAAGTGAACTTGCTGAAGCATTGGTCATAAAATCATGCTGATGGCTTTTCTTTGCCCTGAAAAACAATCCAAGTTTATAATTTAACTAGAGGTCCAGTGCATGAAATTCATGCATTGGGGGGCAGGGGATATCCCTTAGCTCAGCCTGCACCCTCTCCAATCTGGGACCCCTGGAGGGATGTCTGACTGCCCATTTAGGCCTGGTAGGATCTGGCCTAAATGGGCAATTGGACATCCTTCTCTCAATCCAGGACAGCTGGCTCCAAACTGTTCACCTGCCTGCCTCCCTGATTGCCCCTAACCACTTCTGCCTGCCAGCCTGATGACCCCCTAACCACTACCCTGCCAACCTAATTGATGTCTAACTAATCCCCTGCCAGCCTGTTTGCCCCCAACTTCCCTCCTCTGCCAGCCTGGTAACCCCTAACTTCCCTCCCCTGCAGTCTTGTTAGCCCCCAACTGCCCTCCCTTGCAGGCCTGGTCCCTCTCAACTGCCCTCCCCTGCTGGCCTGATAGTCCACAGCTACCCTCCCTTGCAGGGCCTGGAACCTCCCAACAGCCCTCCTCTGCTGGCCATCTTGTGGTGGCCATCTTGTGTCCACCTGGGGGCAGGATCTTTGACCATATGGGGGCAGCCATCTTGTGTATTGGAGTGATGGTCAATCTGCAAATTACTCTTTTATTAGATAGGATAGAGGCCTGGTGCATGTGTGGGGGCCAGCTGGTTTGCCCTGAAGAGTGTCCCAGATCAGGTTGGGGTTCCCTTGGGGTGAGGGAAGGCCTGGGTGAGGGGCCTGTGGAGGTTTGCAGGCTGGTCACACCCCCCAGCAACCCAAGCAGAGGCCCTGGTATCTGGCATTAATCTATGTCTACAATTGAAACTTTGTAGCCTGGAGCAGAGTCAAGCCTTCTGCTCACTCCAGGGTGGCAGCTATTTCTGTTTGAAATTTTGTAACCTAGAGTGGAGGCTTAGGCAGGCTGAAAGCTTGGCTTCTTCCATTGCCAGGGAAACCCAAGCCTCTGTTCTCTCCAGCTCAGTGCTGTTGCCATTTCTGTATCTTTTATAATTGTAATATTGTAACATTGAGTGGAGGCCTAGGCCAGCAATGACAGGCGGAAAGCTTGGTTTCCTCTGCTGCTGGAGAAACCCAACCCTTCCTCCTGCTCTCAGTGGCAGCGGCCATCTTGGTTGGGGTTTATTTGTATAATCTGCTCCTAATTGGCTGGTGGGCATGGCTGGTGGGTGGGCTTGTGGGTGTGGTGAAGGTATGGTCAAATTTGCATATTACTCTTTTATTAGATAGGATTATTCAAGTTTCTACCTGAGATAGACTACTTTTACCTTCATCTCTTCACAAATTCTGTCTATCCTCATCCTTGTTCATTACAACTTAGCTCAACTGGGCTTTATGTTACTGTTGCATACTTCACATTTTCCTGGCTCCATGGTTTTCCTCACTCTTTGTTCTGACTGTGGTGGTCTCTTTTTTGCATGGCTGACTCATTTTCATCCTTTAAACTTCAACTTAATTATTACTTTATCAACTGACCATTTTATCCAAAGTAGCCATCTCTATTTTCTTTGCCTTGATTGTTTCCTTTGTAGCCTGTATCCAAAATTGAACAGCTTTGATTACCCAGCTTTGATTACCCTTTTTTTAATCAGTTAGTTATTTGTCTTCCATATATAATGCAAGTGATATGAAGGTAGATACATGTCTATTGAATTCACTATACACAAAGACTCAGTCTAGCACACAGCCGCTAAATATGTATTGAATAAATTTCCAAACGAATGAATCTATCAATTCAAAAATTTAGACCAGGCCATTATGCTCAATTAATATTTGACAAAGAAAACAAGATCACACAATGGAGTCAAAACAGTTTCTTCAATAAATGGTATTGGGAAAATTGGGCAGATACATGCAAAAAAAATGAAACTAGATCACCAACTTATACCATTCACAAAAATAAATTCAAAATGGATAAAGGCCTTAAACTTAAGACAGAAAACCATAAAAATCTTAGAAGAAGCCATAGGCAGCAAAATAGCAGATATTTGTCATAGCAATGTCTTTACTGATACAGCTCCTAGGGCAATGAAAAATAAGGAGAAAATAAACAAATGGACTACATCAAAATAAAAAGCTTCTGCACAGCAAAAGAGACCATCAACAAAACAACAAGAAAATCCACTGCATGGGAGAACTTATTTGCCAATGTTATCTCCAATAAGGGTTTAATCTCCAACATTTACAGGGAACTCATACAATTTAACAAAAGGAAGATAAGTAATCCAATCAAAAAATGAGCAAAGGACATAGATACTTTTCAAAAGAGGACATACAGAAGTCAAGAGACATATGTAAACATGCTCAAAGTTACTAATCATCTGAGAAATGCAAATCAAAACAACAATGAGGTACAATATCACACCTGTCAGAATGGCTATCATCAACAAATTAAGGACAAGTGCTGGAGAGGATGTGGAGAAGAAGGAACCTTCTTGCACTGTTGGTGGGAATAGAGACTGGTGCAGCCACCATGGGATCAATATGATGTTTCCTCAAAAATTAAAAACGGAACTTCCATTTGACCCAATAATCTCACTTCTAGGAATATATCCCAAGAAAACAGAAGCACCAAACTGAAAGGATATATGTACCCCTATGTTCATAGCAGCACAATTTACAACAGCTAAGATTTAGAAATAGCCTAAGTTCCAATAAGCAGATGAGTGGAAAAGAAAACTGTGGTATAGCTACACTATCGAATACTATGCTGCTATAAAAAAGAAGAAATTCTTACCATTTGCAACAGCATGGATAGAACTGGAGAGCATCATGCTAAGTGAAATAAACCAGTCAAAGAAAGATAAATATCATATGGTCACACTCATTTGTGGAATATAAAAGAATCATAAACTGATGAACAAAAATAGGTACAGAGACAAAGAAGCATCAAACAGATTGTCAAATTTCAGTGAGAAGGCAGAGGAGGGTTGGAAGGGGGTAAGAGATCAACCAAAGGAGTTGTATGCATGCATATAACCATAACCGATGGACATAGATAATAGGGGACTTGAGGGCATGTGCTGGGGGTGGGAGAGGCCAGGGGGAGGTCAATTGGGGGGAAAGGGAGACATATATACTACTATTTGTAATACTTTAAACAACAACAACAAATTTAGACCAATTTTGTAGTGTGATTTTTAAGTGTATGAAAATTTTTAATAGAAATATGATTTACATTCTGAGAAATGCATCATTCCACAATTAACATTTTGGTCTTAATCATGGAATCTGCATGGTTACATTGGAACATGAAAATGCTGCATTGTCCAAGATGAATGGCATAAAGGTAATATCCCACCAAGATGCTATCATTGAGAAAAGCTCTTCAAGATCAATTTATTCCTCAAGTGGAGAGCTGGGAAAGGGATGTGGGAGCTTTGGTAGAGCAATCTTATCTTCTCTGTTGAGTCACACTTGTGTTTATCCTCTTTTGTCTGTTTTTTCAAAATCAGAATTTCATATGAAGGATGACTAAGCAACAGAGGTGATTAAAAACATCAGTGCATGGTTGGGAGCTGTGGCTTGAGTTGAAATTCTGACTGTGTAGTAATATCAATATCTGAGCCCCGATTTCCTCCTCTATAACATAAAGCTCCAAAGTAATTTCTCATTAAACTATTATATTGAAGATTTGGAAGATTTTTATAAGGACCTGGTATATATATATGACACAAACTAAGTATCAGTTTATGTGTAATAAATATTATATTTTGAAGGAATAAGTTCCACTAAGTAGGAATTCTTTGTATGTTTATAATAAAAAGGAGGAGAAATCTGGCTTAAGAAAGATATTATAAATTACTGGGATAATTATCTTCTCATTATTCAGAACCCTTGTTAAAGATGTAAGCCAGTATTGACTACGTTATACTGCAATGACCAATAGCTCTTTAAACCCAGCAACATATAAAGGTTTACAAAGATTTAGGTCTCATTTGCCTTACATTTGGGCTGTGGAGCAGCTGCATATTTCATGAGTCTGCTCCACATACATCCTTCATCCCAGAATCCAAGGAAAAGCAATAACCTTTCTTTGGAACATAGCTTCCTCAAAGTAGAAGAAAAAAATGGAAATGGTTGAATTAAATACACCTCATAAACTTCAGACATGGAATGTGTTATTTTGTTCATATTTCATTGATAAAAGCAAGTCACACTGGTAGAATGGTGACATTGAGATAATGAAGTTACTCCATGAAAAATCACTGCAATGCACATGGCAACAAGTAAAGATTTATAATTCTCTTACAAGAGGCGGCTGAAAAATCAGGCACAATAAAACAATAGACTGCATTAACCTGGTTTATTTCTAAAATTAAAATGAAAAAATAAGAAGACTGTCATCTAAAGTTATGTAAACAAAATTCTTGCACATGAAATAAACCAATGTTTAAAAACAAAACATTGTTTTGGAGAACCAATGGGTTGAGATGTTTAGCTTAATAGAAAAGACTGATTTCTTAAGTATCAAATTAGGTAACAGAGTCTTGGAATAAGATTTCTGGTAGTAGGGCTGCTTATACAGGTAGATTTAATGTGAGACAGATAGATCTGAGATTAACTAATCATCATTCTTCTAAGATAACAGGCCAGCTCTCAGAACTGTACTCAATATGAATACATTGAGCCCTAGGCAAAAGGATTTATAGTCTCCTTTAATTAGACCAAAATATATTGATTAAATATTCACACACTTTTTATTAGATTTTGACTACACATAATTATTCATATTAATAGCCATCAGATGAAATATATGATTTATGCAGTCAGTTATCAGTAAAGCATGAAAAGTTTCCTTTCCCCTCATATTACTTTTATTTTGCCACATTAAAAATTAAAATATTTCAGCTCTCCAAATAGTACTTGTCCAGTTCTTCAATATTTGAGTACAACTTTAGCTCATTTATAAAGAAATAAAAGAGGTATTCTTGTTTACATTTTTAAATTGAGAAACTGACACTCAGGATAATGAGTGTTGACCTCTAACCCTGAGCTGGTAAGGGGGAAGACCAGAAAGGTGCCTGGATTTTGAAGACCAGTGCACTGCCATGGCTTGGTGTTGGTGTTTCTGCTTCCTCAGAATTCCACAGTGGTGGAAATCTAAATACCTTTACTTTTGATAATTAACAGATTTTTTCATAGAGAAGAATTAATCAAAACAGTTTTTTTCCCTAGAGAGTCAATCTAAACAAACCCTTTTGTTATTGTTATCCATAATGTTTGGTGTTTTCAGAAAAGTACCTCTAGTTCTGTAGGCAATGCAGTTAAATTAGGCCAAGCTGGTTTAAACATGTAGTTAAATATTTCAATTTTTGAAATAGATGGTTGAAAAAAAGTTATTTTTTAATCAAGTTTAAAAGTAGTTTATTAGCCAAATTAATGATTCACTTCAATAAAAACATTTAAGACAGTTGTGCATGTGGATACAATGATAAAAAAGAGTTTACACAGAAGCATGTCTTTTCAGGCTTGAACAACTAGGAAAACATGAAAATACATGCGGGATATTTGTCCTTTTTATGTGGACAGAAAGAAAAACAGAAAAGATACCAAATATTCTAGCTGAAAACTAAAGACCTCTCGTTCCTATTTCTAGCTATCCAGTTCTCTTCTCTAGTCATGTAGAATTCAGAAATTTATACATTTTTTCAAGTTACTATTTTATATTAGCTAAAGCATATTAAGCAAAGTTATGAATTAGGTAACACATTTTTGTACTTTTCAATTTTTCTAAATATTGCCATCAAGATCTTGGAAAAGGGGGAAAGGATACAAGAGGAAAAAACCTTAAGAGACAGAACAGTGATCCCAAGCATTTCTTTCATTTGAATCTCATGGCACATTAATTGGTGTTTTGATTTTTAAAAATATTTACCCATAATATTATGGAGCTGGAATCATAAAAAAAGGAGCTTGATAGTCTTCATGGAGAGAACAAGAAACATAAGAATACCTTTCAGTTGAGAATCCAGAATAATATTATTTTTCTTAAACACAGAACATATAAACTTTTAATCTCAGAGGGTTTGTTTCTAAAATGGGTAGGAGTGCATTTAAAATTATCCATTTATTCATAGAAGTAGTTATTTGGCACCTAATATGTGTCAGTTGCTGAGGATATGAAAGTAAACAATATAAATATGACCCATATGGTCTTAGATGTTCCCAAAATTTCAATGAGTCAACAGCCTCTTTTCTGAAGAACTAAAAATTATCTTGCAGAATGATAATTAGTTCAAATTATGAATTCATAAAAAATTACTTTTCATTATACATGTTGTGTAGATTGGTTATAAAAATGACAAAAAATAACAATGAGATACTACTACACACTTATTTAAATGTGTAAAAACAACAACAACCTGATGATAGCAATTACTTCCAAGATTGTGGAGCAACAGGAGCTCTCATTTATTGGTGATGTGAATTCAAAGTGGTATAACTACTTTGGAAGACAGTTTTACATTTCCCAAAGCTAAATATATTTTCTTGCCCCAGTGATGTTGGACCAAGTCATGTGACTTGCTCTATTCAGTGGAATGTAAATTGCCATGACACCTAAACAGAATCATTGGGAAGGCTGCATGGTTGGGTTATATTTTCTTTCCTCTTCCATGAGAATGGCATAGCCCCAAGAGGATTTCCCTTTCAGCCATAGCCCCAGATTGAGAAGACACAGGGAGCAAAACCAAATCAGTTAAAATGAAATGTAAGCTAGATATAAATGGCTGTGGTTGTGAGCCACTGACATATGGGATCATTTGTTACCAAAACAATGCTAATTAATACAACTTTCCATTTACATATGAAATGGTGAATTATTGAGAAGGGTTCATGAATCCAGAATATAAAATACTAAATAAATTTGCGTTAAACTAAACTACACTTTTATCTATAAAATATATGTAGAAAGTGAGGGAATTTTATTTAAGATGGTGTGTGTGTGTGTGTGTGTGTGTGTGTGTGTGTGTGTGTAAAGTTATTGATTCTTTACTTTGGAATGCTGACTCTTCCTTACCACTCCTTGGAATAACTTGTTTATTTACTTACCTATTTATTAATTTACTTATTATTCAAAGTAAAAAAGATAGTGATGGGATTATTTATCTTTGTAAAAAATAAAGTACAATGAAATTGCTTTGATTTAGTGGTGATTCACAGATGATACCAGATAAAACAGAAATTGTTTTCTCCTATTGAGAGCTATGGATATCTTTTGAATGATCAATGTTAATATGCAATTGACAGCCAAATTACCTTTCAGAAAATTGTTTTTTTTTCATCAGTGAATTTTGTTCAATCAATTGGTATCCATCCCTATCTTAATATTCTAGGTTCAAGAAAGACTGAGCTTAGTCCAAAGATTTTAGGCAGCAAGGAATTGTTTGATGTGCCCAATAGCATATTTTTATTGATATAATCTTTAGCACTATCTCCAAGAGAAGCTAATCTGCATCCTCAAAGAGAGTGACTGCAAGTAATGGAAATATGAGTTAAATGTGGGTGGCTATGCTAAAAAGTTTATTACAAATTAAGTCATCAAGACTTCTGAGTCAAGACTTGACTGATATGATAATGCTGTCATACCAGGGTGAGGAGGAGTCTGCCTTCCACTACCCTGAACTTAGAAATATGATAATGAGTGGAAGAAGTCCAGGACCTTGGTGGGCAATAAATGAAAGTGAGCCTGGACTACCTATGTGAACCCCATAATCTCGGCAATGCAGGAAATGCTGTCAGAGAGACTGAGGTGCTTATGATTATATTGCTGGGGATCCAGACCAGCCTCTAATGTTTCCATCAAGGATATTGCCTGATGATGTTCCGCCTTCACTCTGAACTCCCTGGGAGAAGAAACTTAAGATGCGGTTTAAATTATATTGTCAACTATATGTCCTTTATAGGTCAGTATGACTTCTATATAACTATCTGATACCGGCACTTCCCAAAATCCAGTCAGGCTAATGGTTCAGGATGAGGCCACAATGAATCTCTGAGAGAAATAAAGGATTTTCTTTTATTTTTAAGGCCCAAATATCTCCTGTTGTGGGGGGTAGACTCAGAGATATGTTATATAATTAGAGGTCTTAAAAAGGCAAGACCTAACCGGAATGTTTGAAATTTTACACAGGTGAGATGATCTGTCATTTTCCCAGGAAGTCTGAAAAGCTATGTTAGATGGACGACTTCATAAACCCCCTATCCAATCATCACCTTAACAACATTTTATTTATTTCTTATTTTTTAAAAATATATTTTATTGATTTTTCACAGAGCGGAAGCGAAAGGGATAGAAAGTCAGAAAAATCAATGAGAGAGAAACATCGATCAGCTGCCTCTTGCACGCCCCCCACTGGGGATGTGCCCGCAGTCAAGGTACATGCCCTTGACCGGAATCGAACCCAGGACCCTTCAGTCTGCAGTCCGATGCTCTATCCACTGAGCCAAACCGGTCTTGGCACCTTAACAACATTTTAAATGTGGCACCCTTGAGAACCTGTGTGGGGATGTAGTGCATTTCTCCTAATATCTAGGTCCTCTATGTACTTAATTCAAACTCTCAAAATGGTTTGAGATTTGAGCATTAACTTGTACAAACCCAGGGTGACTAGTGAGAATAAATATTTCCCCAGGATATCTGAGTAGTTCACATTGCTTTTCTGATTCAACTACTTATGGGTTTATGGTCAGTATCTAAGCAACGTATGCAGACAGAAAAGGTTTAGGTTAAGAATTTTCAGAAGCCAGGTTCCAATCATATTTTTATATATCCCTGCCTCTTATTGTATGTCAAAATAAAGACAAATAAATGTACGGACATATATCAGTTATGAGTGTTCTCAAACTCCTTTAACAATAATGTCTTCAATGCAGTTCTCAGAAATTGTAAATATTAAATTCTTCCAAAAAGAACACTTTGGGGTTATCTCTGTTTAGCTGGTGCAATAAGCCTGGCATTAGTTCACCCACATGATCATCTAGCAGTGAGACTGCCTCATTAATCTTGGCAACTTCTAACATTTGCTGTGAAATTTGTTTCTATAAATCATTGAGCTTATGTTCCCTAAATTGTGGAATGAAGCTAAATCTTTGCAAAAATTTTAGAAGTTATGAAAGAGACTGAAAAGAGAAACTCATGAATCCTAAAGATTGTCAAGTCTGTTTCTGTAACATCCTGCATGAAGTTCTAAACCAGAGAGGAACAGCAAGATTATAAACTACCTGAGAGAAAGAGTCAGTCAAGATTGAATCACAATGACTTAGAGATGGGAATGAGCTCAGGCCCATTACATAATACTCACTATTGTGCTCTGGCTTAGTCAGAGCCAAATTCAGGAAACACATTCCATTAGACTAAATAAAGCTCCGATCATGTGTAAACTTTCCAGCTTGAATAGGCAGCCATCCTATCACTCATCAGGGTAGATGCATTTAATGGGTGTAATTTCTTCCTCATTTCTATGTGTTTATTGTTTCATTTTTATTATAGGAATTTGGACACCTTATAAAGCTTATTATTTTCTGTTAAGCCTAGGCTTAAGTAAATAGTGTTCTACAGGGTGTACATGAAAATATGTTTCCTTTAGATTGTCAGAAGAATGGGGTAATCTGATTCAACTTAACTATGAGATTAGAAGAAAGGAAAAGTGAAAAAAAATATAATGTGTCCAGCACCCAGCCAATGTATCTTGAAAGTGTATAGAAATTATTTGTGGGGAGATTGTTTAATTAGATACATTATAAAGTATATTATAAAGTATAAAACTTCAATTTTAGAAGTTCTAATTCTGTAGACTCAAGATGGAATTTTAAAAAATTATTTTAAGAACACAAGTGATTTTGATATAGGTAAACATTGCCTTGGGCTCCTGTAAATTACATTAAATTTATTTATAATAACTTAAAGGGAAAGAAAAAAAGAGGGAAGATGAATGTTATTTTTGTTCTTTTCAGGCCAATTATATGAAAAAATGAATGTCAGAAATTGTCCATTCAACATTTTAATTTCAAAATTAAACTTCATTTATGGGAGCTGCTGAGACACACAGCTTTTGAGGATTGTCTAATCCAGGTCTCACTCAGCTGGCTGCTGACAGATCTTCAGTTGGAAGCAAGTGCTCATTAAGTTTGATGTAAGTGAGCAAAGTGCAGTATATATATTTTCCAAAGGTAATGGTCTGCCCCAAACAAAAACAAAAAAAACATGGAGAATTAGCCTTTGAATATTTGGTAAGAGGTGCCTTAGTTAATTATTCTTGTAGGATAAAGGTTTTCCTATTGTTCTTCAAAATTTCCCCAAATGTAGACCCAGAAACAAAGATTTAAAAGTAAATTGTTTGGTCCTGGCCAGCATGGCTCAATTGGTTGAGTGTCATCCTGTGCATAGAAGGGTTGCCCATTAAATTCCAGTTCAGGGCACACAACTGGAATTGCAAGTTTGATCCCCCAGTTGGAGAGCATATGGAAGACAACTAGTAGATATTGATCTCTCACATCCGTGTGTGTATGTGTGCGCGTGCGTGTGTGTGTGTGTGTGTATGAGTGTGTTTCTCTCTCTCTCCCTCTCTAATCATGTCCTCAAATGAGAATTAAAAATAAATAAATAAATTAATTAATAAAAGTAAATTGTTTGACAGGTGATTTTAGGAAACACTGATAGAGGAATGTTGGAGCAATAAGACTGGCATTGGAAGACAGCCAATAAGGAGGCTTGATCAAGCAAGTTACCACTGTGAAAAATTGGGACTCAGTCCTCATGGGGGACCTCAAGAAACAGTGTAGAACATATGCATCAGGGTTAGCCTGTGGCTCTAACTCCTCACCTGCCTGCTTGATCACTCCTAACCACTCTACCTCCCTTCCTGATCGCTCCTAACCACCTCTGCCTCGGATCCCACTGCTGCAGCTTCATCTGAAAGGTAATCTGGAATGACATCCAGAAGGTCATTTGGCTATTGAGTCTAATTAGCATATTATGCTTTTATTATTATAGATATGCTTAGTATCTTTTCCCAAAATGTTGAAGAGTGTCCAACAACTGCATAGACTACCACTTTTCAAAGAACTGAAACCATCCCTTGTTCATGAAGGGCAAACAATTACTTGTGGACACAATGCCCTAAAGCTGTTTGAATAGAATCACAGTGATTTTTTCCAATGGAGATTTGCAGACTCATCGGATGCAGACACTGTAGCAAGGTAGCATGCCGGATTTAAATTTCATTCTGCCTTAGGTCGGTTCTGAAATTCAGAAGATTTCCTCTTGTGTACTCCACAGATCCAAGCATGCGACATTTGAGTTTGATACACCCAGACAAAACCCCAAGGTACAATTATTTGTATCTTTAAATTCAATTTATCCCAAATTCCACTTTTTGCCCTCTAACAATATTTACACATTCCAAAAGGATTTCCTGGCTACAATCAATCCTGGGAATGCTTACCATGGTATCTTAGCTTAAAGCTACTAGTGTGGCACTGGGACAATTAATAGAAAAAGATATCCTAAATTGAGTGTCAATTTATCAGTTTTTGTATATTGTGGTCTCAGTTATACATAAGAGACTTTTTGCTTCTATTAAAAACTACTGTCAAAACATTTTTTTCCAAAGAGATAAAGAATGCAAATATTAATATTATAATTAGGATGCAGGTATAATTTTGCAAATTGGATTTATTCTGCTGATTTGGGTCCTTTCAGTACTGTTTTATTGTTGAGACAGAAAAGCCAAAAATTTCAGCTGTGAAATCCCTTAAAGCACTACTGGCAATTGAAATGTTTGTGTTTCTTAAATGACAAAGCCTTGTTAAAAGTGTCCAAATTAGCAGAATGAGTTGGTAAGATAAATAAGGATAGAATGAGTTGAAAGAGATGCTGATTAAAAGACATGATAGAAGAAAATTATATGTACACCTTCCCCATTTGTGTTACACTCTTTCAAATGTGTGCCCCTTTGACTACCAATTTGGAGAACAATTTGACTAATGCAGAGGTAAATACAGAAGGAAGTAGGAAAGGGAAAGAAGGATAGAAGGTAAAAAAAAAAAAGATGGACATCATTTGAAGTTATAGTGACTGAGTGAGTGGAAGAACCATAAAACTTCTTGGTCTTAGTTTACTCACCTATGAAAGGCTGATATTGATGAATATGATCTCTGATGATTCAATTAACTATAGCCCAGCTGATGTAGCTCAGCAGTTGAATATTGACCCAGGCACCAAAAGGCCAAAGGTTATATTCCCGGTCATGGCACATGCCTGGATTGCAGGCCCAAAACCCTGTGGGGAGCATGCAGGAGGCAGCAGATCTGTATCCATCTATCTTTCTCCCTTTTTCTCTCTCTAAAAGATCAATAAAAAGCATGAAAAATACAAGCACACAAATAAGTCTAAAGTTCATTTCTTTGCTTTTATAGTGATCATGTGATTTTAGCCACTAGCCAGTGAAAGAGCTCAGAAAAACTGTCCTCCATATCCTGGATAAAATAACTCTTTGTAAAAACAGTTTGAGAGAACAAATTGACTTCCAGATTATTTTTGTATACACAATTTCAAATTATCAGACTGGTCAAGGTTCAGAAAGGACTTGCACATAAAGTGACAGAAACAGTCTCTAGGTTAACCTGGTTACTTGTGAGATCTTTATACCAGGAGCCGCATGAGTCATGTTGCCAGCTGGCCCCATCACTGAGCTCAGAAGTAGAAGCATTAACTGCACATAGGCAGTGAATTTTCAGGTTGAGTTTACTGGAACACCGCCCAAAGTTTAAGGGATGAGTGTTGCCTTCTGGGGAAGATGTTTTCCCAAGGAAATAAAAAACACTAACCACCAGTCAGGTATTTAAGTTCCAGAATTGATGTCAGTGCAAATGTAGAGTCATCTCTGCCTCTGGCTTTCCATCTCTGAGTCAAAGTGAGGATCTGGTGCATCTCACTCTGGTTTGCACCAGGAGACAGCATGATGCTTCCAGCTGTTTTCACTTTGGAGGTGGCAGAGTCCATTTTGGAGTAACAAGGATCTGTATCAAGGGGTTCCATCATGTTCATTCCTGGAAGATTTGGCCCAGAGGCTAACTCCATTACAGCTCCTTGTTCCTTATATATACCTGAGCAATAATGTCCATTCTAGGTTCTTTTCCCAGAGCACTTGCCTGTCATTGAAACATGGGGTGTCCTGCATGGCAATAGAGCTGGTCTTTAATCAGCTCACCAAATTATGTCAGATAATTGGCTTAACTGAGGTCATACATGGTTCTTCCTCTGAAGTTCAGATGAATAATCATCACTTGTATAAGGGCTTATAACTCCAGTTGGTCCTGGATACAAAAAGACTAAGAATATAGATAGTCCCTTTGGCAGTAAGTCAGTTAAACATCAACCTAATGTTAAAAACAAAGAAAATAAATTTTCTTTATGTCTAAAACATTTCACCAAACTTAAGAGTAGGGAGACCAAGGCTCCAGGGCAAGTCATGTTTTATAAGTGTACAGCATGGCAAACTCACACACTGAGTTCACCCTCACTACTGACACCCAATCCAGACACAGAGCATTGCCAGGCCTTGAAAACTGTTCTTGTGATGGTTCCTGGTCATTTTTACAACCCTTGCCTGCTACAGTAACCATTGTCCTGATGTCTGACACTCCCTCTCCCTGCCCCTGCTTTTGAACTTTATGAAAATGCTATCATCTACACTAACAAAAGAGAAACATGCAAATTACCATCATTCCGCTATGCCCAATAGCCAATCAGAGTAAGTATGCAAATTAACCTGAAAAGATGGGGCAGCCCCACCCCCAGCTGCTCTGGACCTGTGAGAGTCGGGGAGAAGTCCAGTGCCAGCACCTGAGGCTGGCTGTAGACAGGGAGACCAAGAAGCCGCCTGCTCCATGACTCCAGGCTGCAGCCAGCCACAGAAGCCACCTGTCCCACATCCTCCCCCTACATCCTAAGGTAGATAGAGAAACTGGGCCCTAGCACTTGAGGCTGGGTGCAACCCAGGAGACCAAGAAGCTGCCCGCCCTATGATCCCAGGCTGAAGCCAGCCAGAGAAGTTGCCCACATTGCATCCCAGGGAAGATGGAGAAGCCACCCACCCGTGGTCCCGGATGCCAGCACTTGTGGCTGCAGCCCAGGTGAAGCCACCTGCCCACCATCTCCTGTGGCTACAGTCGGCCTGGGTGCCTATGGCTGACTAGTGGGAGGGAAGCCCAAATCCCGGTGCCCGTGGTCAGCCAGAGGAGGGAATCCTGGGTCCCAGATGTGGGCTGAGGTAGAGGTGGTTAGGAGCAATCAGGCTAGCAAGGGAGAAGTTAGGGACAATCAGACTGGCAGGCAGAAGTAGTTAGGGACAATCAGGCAGCCAGGTGAGCAGTTAGGAGCCAGCAATTCTGGATTTTGAGAGGGATGTCTGACTGCTGGTTATTTCCTGAGGAGTCTCAGATTGGAGAGGGTGCAGGCCAGTCTGAGGGACACCCTGCCCCTCCCCCCTTCCTCCAACCCTGGCTCCCATGCAGGTATTTTGTGCACCATCCCACTAGTATGTTATATATGTTCCTGATTGGTATTTCTGCTCCACATAATGTTCATATAATTCAATGATGCTATTGTGTATAGTTGGTAATTAATTAAGTATCGTCACTACATAGTGTTCCCTTGTGTGAAAATAGCACAATTGATTTACCCATGGAACTATTGAAAGACATCAGGGTAGTTTCAGGTTTTGAGTTATTGTGTATACAGCTTCTATGAACATTCTTCTTTTAAAAATATTTTAATCTTTATCGTTCAGTTTATTAATTACATTGTTCCTCCTTTGTTCCCCCTATAGCTCCCTTCCTCCCGGTACCCATCCCACCCTCCGCCCTCACCTCCCCACTATGAACATTCTTGTAGGGTGTGCATATATATGCATTTCTGGGGGAATATTTATTCCTAGTGATTGAATTACTAGTTCTTAGAGAATTATATGTTTATCTGTAGCAGGCATCCCTCAATTTCCAAAGTATTTATATCAATTTATATTCTACCAGCAAGTTGTGTATAAGTGTTTTGATAGCTCAACATCCTCGTTAATACTTGATACTGTTTGTCTTTTCAACTTTATCTATTGGGTATGTCTTTGAGCTACATGTTTTATATAGGTAAAATGCATACAAGTTCCACAAACATAGGCAAAACATTGATCAAAATAACAAAGTAAAATCACATAGGTAGCATGTACAATTTATTCATTCGTTCAGTAAGTACAGACATTCAAAGGATATTTTACAACAAATGAACAACTAGGAAATGGAAATTTCAATGAAAATATTAAAGAGAGATGTTTTTATACAGATGCAATTACGTTTTTCCTGAAAACTCTTTTTCCATGTGCTCCTCATATGGATGTTAAGTGTCCCTTACACCTCTAGGCCCAGGGTGATTTCATGATTTCATTTCTTAGCAATAACAACAACAACAACAACCATAGCAACAGTAGTTTAAGTAATTGAGTTCATTGACTTTCACAACATGCTTTCATTCATGCTGTTTGATCTGATTCTCATAATTGTGAGAAAAATTGGGTTCATCTCTTCAGTGCACAATCAAGGGGATGGGACTTGGGCAAGTGATCAGAACCAATAATAAGAGATGCAATGGATGTGGGATTTGAAGCAAGGGCATTAGTCTTCTTAGCCTCATGATTCCCTTTTATCCTTAATAAAGACATTTGTACAATGACCTGTTTAGTTTTTATTTTGCTTAATCATTGATTTAGAGACCAGATCAAGTTATGTTATTCACATTGCATAGATGAAGAATGACAAGCTCTGGGGGAATTTCAGAATTTTCCATTTTTAATTACTAATTAGCCAATGGGGAAACTCATAGGGAAATGCTAACGTATTAATTTCTTCAATTATGCCTACCAAACTAAAAGTGCTTTGGAAAAAGGGAGCAGACACAACCACATGTATCAGGAAGCTTTTGATGGAATAATAAGCATTGCTGTAATATTAGTTCACATTTTCTGCCTTTGTTTGGACTCACAATTTCTTTAATCTATCCAAAGAAAAAGAAGCTCCTATAAGGTGAATGTTATAAAATTTAGATGCTCAGATTTAGAGCAATTCCATACTCAACATTCTAGAAGCTTACCTAATTTAAATTAAGTGAATATATCTTCTTTTTTGCCCCAAGTCCTTCTCTGGTCCCCATTCCATAGTAGATAAAAACATAACTGTACAACATTCATTGATGGCCACTGGATGAGCCCAGGCTTCCAGAATGCAGGCAAAAAAATCACCAATTTTAATGTAACACTAGGTGATTACAAAACATGTCAACACTAGGTGATTTAAAATGAGATTTAAGCCTTTCTTGTTCCCTCTGGATTTTGTTGTTTGGGGATAGGGTGGGTAACAGGAAAGGAGTTTATGGCATATATCCCATGGGTCTTTCTGTAAAAAAGAAAAAAGGAGGAAAAAAAACTTCCAGTGTTTTCTAACTTCAAGGCCAAATAACAACAAAAAAGCTTTATTGTTTCTTTTGTCAATTCTCCCTACTGTGCTGGAAGTCCTAAGTGGTGAGTCAGCCCAAGTAAATTAAGCTGGTGTATCCAATATTTCACAGAGTCCAAGTTGGAGTAGCATCCTGCCAAGTGAATATGTTTAGTCAGAGGTGTTTGTGTTAATGTACATTCTCCATGTGGTTTGGGTCACCCCTGTGGCTAAACTCCACTCCTTTGCACTGGCAAAGAACCAATGCCCACTAAACCAGATCATAATGCTCACTGGAACAATTAACTAATTTTTTTAAAAATACCAAGAAAATATGTTAGAACTATACATTTCAGATAATTAAAACATGTAAAGTCAATTTATTGCTCATAAATATGTCCCAAATGGAAAAATGTTTATCATTGGTCTCATCTCACTCTCAGGCTACCTGATTGGAAATTGAATTTTAAAAAAATGAAAAAATTAAAAAGCTGCCCAAATAAAAACTGAATATTAATTTTAAAAATAATTATTTGTAGACAGAATAAATTCCCTATATGTTGAACCATTCTTGAACATTTCTTATTGGAATTGATTTGTCCAGATCTGATTTATATGAATTCTTTACAAAAATATCTATAGCACAAATATATTTTGAATCTTAGGACAACTAAATTATCTTATATCTAACTTAAATCATATAAGTAAAGCTCCAATGAATTGCAGATACAATAAAACTTGTTCCTATTCCAAAATATGTCTGGGAAACCAGAGGTAACAGTGGATTTCAACTTAGTATGTTGTCAAAATCAAAATAGCTCGATATGGATTGAGAAAAATCTTCTTAGTTTTTGATTGTTGAATAATGAATTCCTCATTATCTGCAAATGTACAGTATAGCTGTCAAAGGCAGAATAGGATAGATACAACAATACTGAAAAAAATCAATATCCTGGGCAGAGATCCCACACGAAGAAACCCAATGTCTGCAGCACCTCATCACAGGCAAAAAGAGCATGATTAGTTAGAAAAAGGCATTCCATTTGGATAGTCTACAAAAATGCAAACTTTGCATTGCCTGCACTCATTAGAGACTACAAAAAAGCGTGAGAACAAGCTGTGGTCATATTTTTTAGAAATGCTCCTTGGAGGAGCAGTAATATATATAAATTTGAAATACTTTAAATTGTGTCTTTAACACTGTGGGTGTTTTTCTTTTTGTGTGTGAAGGAGGTAGTGGAGAATAGAAAATGAGTGAGGAGAAATTCTCCTAAAGGAGACAGTCAAGCAATGCAAACAAATGAAAACAATATCTAAAGCAATACATTAACCATGTCAACAGTGGTAGCAAGACTGACATTGGACATTGAGGAAATACAGAGTGTTGTGGCTTGGCTTTGCTTCTGTGACAGGCAAAGCGATGTTCCTGTTAGAAGAAGCCAGGAGAAAGTCATGAGAGTCAGAATTATTTCATGTGAAAGGAAATTGGTAACAATTAAAGTACTTAGAGAAGGGAAGTTTGGTGATTAATTTCAGAAAGGATGAGTCTTATAATAGAAAAAGAATGAGCCCAGCTGGAGTGGCTCAGTGGTTAAACATTGACCTATGAACCAGGAGGTCAGGGTTTGATTCCTGTTCAGGGCTCAATCCCCAGTGTGTGGCATGCAGGAGGCAGCTGATTCTCTGTCATCATTGATCTCTTTGAAATCAATAAAACATATTAATAAATTAATGGGATATTGTGTGGGAAAGGATATACTGCCGCATCCAACTAATGGGAGGGAAGGATGGACATATATTGCTTTCTTTCACTTCTTTATTAAGATAATAGAGGCCTGGTGCACAAAAGGAGGTGGGGTTTTGTCCCTTAGCCCAGCCTGCACCCTCTCCAATCTGGGACCCATTGAGGGATGTCTGACTGCCCATTTAGGCCCGATCTTACCAGGATCGGGCCTAAATGGGCAGTCAGACATTATTCTCACAATCCAGGACTACTGGCTCCAAACTGCTCACCTGCCTGCCTCCCTGATTGCCCCTAACTGCTTCTACCTGCCAGCCTCATCATCTGCTAACCACTACCCTACCAGCCTAATTGATGTCTAACTGCTCCCCTGCCAGCCTGTTTGGCCCCAACTTCCCTCCTCTGTCAGCCTGGTCACCCCTAACTGCCCTCCCCTGCAGGCTTGATCATTCAAAACTGCCCTCCCCTGCTAGCCTGATGGCCCACAACTGCCCTCTCTTGCAGGGCCTGGAACCTCCCAGCAGCCCTTCCCTGCTGGCCATCTTATGGGGGCCATCTTGTCTCCACATGGGGGCAGGATCTCTGACCACATGGGGGCAGCCCCCTTGTGTATTGGAGTAATGGTCAATTGGCAAATTACTCTTTTATTAGATAGGCTAGAGGCCAGGTGCATGAGTGGGGTCCAGCTAGTTTGCCCTGAAGAGTGTCCCAGATCAGGGTGGGGATTCCGTTGGGGTGAGGGGCAGCCTGGGTGAGGGGCTTGTGGAGGTTTGTATGCTGGCCATGCCACCCTGCAACCCAAGCAGAGGCCCTCGTATCTGGGATTAATCTATGTCTGCAATTGAAACTTTGTAGCCTGGATCAGAGCCAAGCCTTCTGCTCTCTCCTGGGTGGTAGCCATTTCTGTTTGAAACTTTGTAACCTAGAGTGGAAGCCTAGGCCTGCAACGGCAGTATGAGAGCTTGGCTTCCTGCATTGCCAGGGAAACCCAAGCCTCTGTTCTCTCCAGCTCGGTGGCTGTTGCCATTTCTGTATCTTTTATAATTAAAACTTTGTAACATTGAGTGGAGGCCTAGGCAGGCAACCGGCAGGTGGAAAGCTTGGCTTCCTCTGTTGCTGGGGAAATCCAAGCCTTCCTCCTGCTCTCAGTGGCAGCAGCCATCTTGGTTGAGGTTTATTTCCATAATCTGCTCCTGATTGGCCGGTGGGCATGGCTGTGGGCACAGCTTGTGGGTGTGACAAAGGTATGGCCAAATTTGCATATCACTCTTTTATTAGATAGGATTATCCTCTTAGAGTTGTCTAAAATGACCATTCTATTGAAAATTCATCCCAGCCTCTTTTCCCCTACATTCCTTATTCCTCCTGTCTTGCCATACTTTTTAAACTGTAGTATAACACCTTCTAAATGTATATTAATTTTGCTCTATTTTATTTATTGAATGACAGCATTTCCCTAGCTGGAGTGGAAGCCCACTGAGGGCAGAGAATTGCTTATTCAGTGATCTACCTCAAGCATCTAGAACTTCCTGGCATAAAACAAGCACTTGAAACACATTTAATGGATGCATGAAAAAATTTGAAACATAATATTCAATTAGGCAAGGTCACATGCTAAATTTTAACAATGAAATTTCTCATTATAAAATAGTCACTTGAAGCCCAAATTACACTGTCTCTTGGAGCCAACCTACTTTACAGGAGGGTAGCAAACATTAGAGAGAGTATAGAAATTTCTATTAAATGTCATTGAAGAAGAGTACCAGAGCTATGAGTGTATGACATGAGGTTGAATTTAGAAATCTACCTTTGTGGTAGGTATTTTAAACTGAATGGAATTCTAATACCTCTCTCTCTAAAAACAAAATAAAACAATGTGTTTGTGTACCTAATCCACAACAGAGACACATCAAATTCATGAAACTTCTTAATAGCATATAGAATCCTAACAACTTTTATCAATTGGTGTAACACAAATATGATGGCATTTAATCTTGGTAAAGTGCAGTTTTGGGAATGTCTGCTCAATATTGCTTTAGGCTCCTCAAATTTTTTAAGACCTGTCATGTAAATACATGTTTAACAATCTCATTTAAACAACTTCCTAGTCTACAGCAAGCAAGAGATCGTTGAAACCATTAAATATATTTCTGTATATTCCCTGTAAGCTGGAATGAAGAATTCAAATGCAAATATGATCCCTGTCTTACCCTTATCTCCTTAGCACTCACAGTTCCCATATGATTTCTTTTGGTTTGAGATCAGTCTTTGGTAGAATGAACATGCATGGTCTGTACGTAGCAGAAGTGCCAGGGAGTTAGCTGACCTACATGAGGCCCCCTAATGAACAAGGATTGGAGGACAAATGTGCATATCCTCTTCCCTTGGACAAAACAATTCTGACATGTTCTCAGTGGAATTCTGCTACAGTTGCTGACAGTGGTAATCTTTTAAAAAATGCACCTTAAATTTCCTGTCTCCCAATCCTTGGCTCACTTTCCCATTCCTCTATCAGTGCTCCCTGGAATCACATTCTTACACTGAAATTCTCATCTCCAGTTTTGCTTCTGAGGAATCCCAACCTACTACAAATGTATAATCTATTTATAAAGAAAAGGCAATATTTCTAGAAAGCAAAGAATGCCAATATTTAAATGCCAGAATATATGACCATATATTTTGACCATAAAAGGAGAAGTTTTTAATTTTGATGAAGATGACAGATAGACTTTGTACTTTGGAAATAAAATGGGATATTTTGCCTGAATATGAGAGATACCATTACTTTTTGGCTGACTATGAGAGGTGAGAGATGCTGTATATCAGGAAAAGAGCATAGAAACTTGTGGAATTCAAAATGGGCATCAGGTTGCTTCAGGAATAAGTCTAATAAAAATAGGCCAACTACCAAGTGGCAAACAGAAGAGGCCTCATAAAGTGTCTTCTGTTCTTCCCCATATGGTCAACCAAAGTTTTAAAGTTTATAAATAAACTAGAGGCCTGGTGCATGAAATTCATGCATGGGGGGCAGGTGGTGTCCCTCAGCCCAGCCTTCACCCTCTCCAAGCTGGGACCCCTGAAGGGATGTCTAACTGCCCAGGCAATTGGACATTCTTCTCACAATCCAGGGCTGCTGGCTCCAAACTGCTCACCTGCCTGCATCCCTGATTGCCCCTAACCACTTCTGCCTGCCAGCCTGATCACCCCCTAACCACTCCCTGTCAGCCTAATTGACGTCTAACTGCTCCCCTGCCAGCCTGTTTGGCCCCAACTTCCCTCCTCTGCCAGCCTGGTCACCCCTAACTGCCCTCCCCTGGAGGCTTGATCACCCCCAACTGCCCTCCCTTGCAGGCCTGGAACCTCCCAACAGCTCTCCCCTGCTGGCCATCTTGTGGTGGCCCTCTTGTGTCCACATGGGGGCAGGATCTTTGACCACATGAGGACAGCCCTTGTGTTTTGGAGTGATGGTCAATCTGCATATTACTCTTTTATTAGATAGGATAGATGTCTGGTGCATGGGTGGGGGCCAGCTGGTTTGCCCTGAAAGGTGTCCCAGATCAGGGTGGGGGTTCCCTTGGGGTGTGGGGTGGCCTGGGCAAGGGGCCGGTGGTGGTTTGCAGGCCAGCCACACCCCTCAGTGACCCAAGCAGGGATCTGGGATTAATTTATTTTCTTCGATTGAAACTTTTTTGCCTGAAGAAGAGTACAAGGGCTGTAGAAGTTTGGCTTCCTCCGTCTCCGGGGAAACCCTAGCCTCTGCTCTCTCCAGCTCCTTGGGTGCTGACATTTCTGTTGGATTTATGTATCTTCTATAACTGAAACTTTGTTGTATTGAGTGGAGGCCTAGGCCAATAAGAGCAGGTAGAAAGCTTGGCTTCCTCTGTTGCTGGGGAAACCCAAGCCTCCCTCCTGCTCTCAGTGGCTGCAGCCATCTGGTTGGGGTTTATTTGCATATCTTCTCCTGATTGGCCGATTGGCGTGGCTGTGAGTATGGCTTGATCAGAGGTACATTCCATTTGTATATTACTCTTTTATTAGATAGGATGATATTTCTGCTTCCACCCTCTATAATAAATCCCCAGGAATCACAATTTGTGTGTAGTGGATGCCATTGGAGTCCTTACTTGGGTCACTGTTACTGGCAATGTATACATTTCCTAGCCTCTGCTGGCTATGAATGGCTTTCACCTGCCCAACAAAACTTGGCTGAATAGGAGCCTCCTTGCCTGGGAGATTGCTCACTGGCCCTCTCGATGGCAGTCAGTCAGATGACTGACTGAGATGAATGACAAGGGGTGCAAAATGCTGGGCCCCCAAACTTCTAGGTGTTGGGATTCATATTCAGAGTTCCCATAGGATCAGGCAAGATGATACACTTAGCATCTTTCACTCTCTTACCTTGCTTCTCTCATCCCCTTTCTTATGAAATCAAACCCTCAATAAATCACATGTACCCAAATTAAAGTCTTAGGTTCTGCTTCCAGAAAACCTGACTCCAGATTCTACATGTAAAGCAGGAGTGAGCCTTGTTCAAAAGCCCACAGGAACCTCTGCCTCAGACCTCTAATGACAACTGCAGAAAATTAGTAAGTTCTTTCCACCTTCCTGAAGCTCCCCACTTGTCACTAGCCGTCTTTCTCATAATCTGCTATTAATCTAAGCGGATTGCACTGTCTAAAGTGGCCCCATCCATTTAAGAACCAGCAAGCCACTAGCTGATAAGGTGGACGTGACCTCAGGCAGAAACAAATCTTTAATTATAGTAGCACAAAGACATCGGGCCAAAGAGCCCCACCCACACACAGCGGAAATAATGAGCAGGTGACTTTCTGAGAGGCCTAAAAATGGATTCTGCATGAAGGCTGAGAAAGAAAAGAACCATATAACGTTTTATGTACCAAATCTCAGGATCAATTTCAGGAATTGTTGTGTGGGAGGCCCTTGTTTCAGGTCCTCAGTGCGCTGCCTAACCCTCAGTTAAACTAAAAACAAAGCAAAACAAAGCACAATCCCACCATGCCTAATACTCCCCAGATGACTTTAAATGAATATACAGAGACTATTAGCAGAACATGATGTTTTTCTTTCTTTCCTGTTTTTATTTTTTTAAAGGGACATTCTTCAAACTCACTGTGACATTGCAGTGCCTGCTGATATGATGAGGTATAATGGGGTCTCTCTCCCTCTGCTATTGTTACAGAACAGAAAGAGTTCATCTACTCAGAGCTAGCAGAACCAAACACTAGACCCCGAGAACTGCAGTGGAGAAATATTGGCACCATCCAGGAGTACAGTAAGTTAATGCTCAAAAGCCTATAAGATGTAAGTTAAAGATTATATAAGGCAAAATCACAAGACCCTGTTGTGCTGGGAGCTGATTTGTTGGAGGTGAGATGAGGGTGATGAATCTTCTTTGGATCTTGAAGGTAGGTTTGATGTTTATTCAAGTATCCCTCTGTTTGGTTTCATGGGAAAGTAGCCAGGAGGTAGTTCTACCTTAAGGCTCAGGAGCTGAAACATAACTTAGGCCAAGATGTTGTCTTCAGCATGCCAGAGGTCTGCACCATGTGACCGTTAGTCAGTCTGGGCTAATGACTTCTGCTGTCTTGGGGGGTGGTGATTATCCAGGGAAAAAGATAGGTCTCTGAGGTGGGTGAGGGATGGAGGAGAGCGAGAAAGAGAGAGACTATTCCTAGAGCTCAGATTTAAACTAAATTTAACCATGTCACAACAAACCTTGATTTCACTAGTATGTGGTTTTTGCTCAATGAACAAAAACGTGCTTCACCATTTTGAGCTCGAGTAGGCGTTAAGCAAGAAGTTCATCTGTAGCTCAGATATGCATGTATGGTTTGTTAATGTATTTTTAACCCAAGAAGTAGTGGTTTGACCCCTTAGAGACTGCAATATATTTGAGATCCCAGCACCAATCCATAGACCTGGTACATATAAAGCACGCAAAAAGCAGTGTGCCCTACAATGTAACCCAACAATTCCGCTCTTAGGAGTACACCCGACAGAAATGTGAATATATGTTATCAACAGGTATAGGTCAGAGCCTTCGTTTGTAAAAACTTCAAAACTGGAAACTATTCAAATGCTAATTAACATAAAATTGTGATGTTTGTATATAATAGACTACTATAGATAGACCCAGGAATAAATAATCTCCCCATATAAATTACCGTATAATATTTTTTTAAAATTTATCTTCATTGTTAAAAGTATTACAGATGTCTTTTTCCCCCCTATTGATCCCTTCTATCCATATAAATTACCGTATAATATTTTTTAAAATTTATCTTTATTGTTAAAAGTATTACAGATGTCTTTTTTTCACCCTATTGATCCCCTCTAGCCCACGCTTGGACCCCACCAGAGGCCTTCACCACACTATTGTTTGAGGGTTATGCATATATGTATATGAATTTTTTGGTTAATCTCTTCCTACCCACCCACCCATCCTCTCTGCCTTTCCTCTGAGATATATTGGACTGTTAAATATTTCTATGTCTCTGGATCTTTTGTGTTCATCAGTTTATTTTGTTGATTAGATTCCACATGATAGTGAGATCATGTGATACTTGTCTTTCTCTGACTGGCTTATTTCGCTTAGCATAATACTTGCTAGGTCCCTCCATCTTGTCTCCTTTGGTAGCTACTACAAAGTATTCCATGGTTCCATGGTGTAAATATACCACAGTTTTTTTTTTGTTTTTTTTTGTTTTTTTTTATTGGAAGGGGAGGTTTTAATCTTGCGCTCCTGGCTGAAATTCTCTGGTCCGAGGGTGGGCCAGAGAAGTTCACACCAAAAGGGGACATCGGTATTTCTTTTATACAGCTATTTAGTGGGCGGAGGGCATGAGAGATGTGGAAATTTTGCCTCGGTCTGGGGGTCTAGGAAGGCACCAGTTATCTCTGTATCTCTATCACCATATACCACAGCTTTTTATACACTCATCTACTAATGAGCACGTGGGCTGTTTCTAGATTTTAGGTATTGTAAATTGTGCTGCTATGAACATTGGGGTTCATATATTCTTTCTGTTTGGTGTTTCTGCTTTCTTAGGATATATTCTTAGAAGTGGGGTCACTGGATCAAGTGGAAGTTCCATATTTAATTTTTGAGGAAACTCCATGCTGTTTTTCATAGAGACTAGTGTACTTTTCTTCAGATCCTCCCAGCACTTCTCATTTGTTTGACTTGTTGATGGTAACCATTCTGACAGGTGTGAGGTGACAGCTCATTGTGATCAAATGGCTTTGATCATTTATTTTCATGTCTTTTGGCCATCTGTATGTCCCCTTTGGAGACATGTCTGTTTAGGTACTTTGCCCATTTTTTAATTGGATTATTTTTCTTTTGTAAAATCATATGAGTTCCTTACGTATTTTGGATATTTAACTCCTTATCAGATGTATCATTGGAAAATATTTTCTCCCATATATTGGGCTCCCTTTTCATTTTGTTGATGGTTTCTTTTGTTGTGCAGAAGCTTTTTATTTTAATGTAGTCCCATTTGCTTATTTTCTCCTTTGTTTCCTTTGCCCTAGGAGACGACAGTTGGGAAAAAGGAGATGCATGCCTGAAGCCCAGTGAGAGGCTCCAAGGGGCACAGAGAGTAAGTCGGGTGGAGATATCAAGACAGGGAAAATCAAGAAACAACATAGTCCAACAAGCTGGACAACCTGAATGAAATGGACAAATTTCTAACAAAATACAATCTTCCAAAACGAAATCAGGAAATCTGAACAAGTCAGTAACAAGAAATCAAAAAACTCCCAGCAAACAAAAGCTCTGGTTTGGACAGCTTCACAGGGGAGTTTTACCAAATTTTTGAAGAACTGACATCTATCCTCCTCAAACTATTCCAAAAAATCCCACAGGATTTTTATGAGGTCAGCATTAGCCTAATTCTAAAGCCAGATAATGACACTCACTACAAAGAAAGAGAATCACAGACTAATATCCCTGATGAAGAGAGGTGCTAAAATTCTCAACCAAATATTAGCAAATCAGATCCAGCAATATATCAAAAAGGTCATACACCATGACCAAGTGTGATTTATTTCACAGATGCAAAGCTGGTACAATATTTGAAAATCAATAAATATACTGCATCATATAAACAAATTGAAAGGCAAAAATCATCTGATCAGATCAATCAGTACAGAAAAAGCATTTGACAAAATCCAACACCCATTTTTGATAAAAACTCTTAGCAAAGTGGGAATAGAGAGATCATACCTCAACATAATAAAGGCCATATATAACAAACCTACAGCCAACATCATACTCAATAAGAAAAAACTAAAACAATTACCCCTAAGAGCAGGAATAAGACAGGGATGTCTGCTTCACCACTCTTATTCAACATAGTACTAGAAGTCCTAACCATAGTGATCAGACAAGAAGAAAAACATAAAAGACATCCACATTGGAAAAGAGAAAGTAAAAGTGTCATGTTTCACAGATGACATGATACTGTACATAGGAAACCCTAGTGTCTTCACACACACACACACACACACACACACACACACACACACACAAAAACTACTGGATTTCACAAAGGAATTTAGCAATGTAGCAGGATACAAAATTAACACACATAAATCAATTGCATTTTTATACACCAATTATGAATTCTCAGAAAAATAAACTAAAAAACAATCCCATTCACCATTGCAACTAAAAAATTAAGATATGTAGGAATAGACCTGTACTCGGGAAACTACAGTGCATTGAAAAAAAGAGATAGAGGATGATATAAACAAGTAGAAAGATATACCATGTTCATGGATTGGTAGAATTACCATCATTAAAATCTCCACATTACCCAAAATAATCTATAGATCCAATGCAATCCTCATTAAAATACCAATAGCATATTTCACAGATCCAGAATAAATACTCCAAAAATGTATATGGAACCAAAAAAGACCCCAAAGAGCTGTGACAATCTTGAAAAAAGAAGAACAAAGTTGGAGGGCTCACAATAGTAGATATCAGGTTTTACTACAAAGCAACTGTTATCAAAACAGCCTAGTAATGGCACAAGAACAGGCATATGGATTAATGGAACAGAACAAATCAACCCAAACCATCATGCTCAATTAATATTTGCCAAAGTAGGCAGGAATATATAATGGAGTAAAGACAGTCTCTTCAATAAATAGTGTTGGGAAAATTGAACAGTTACATGAAAAAAAGAATTAAACTAGACCACCAACTTGCACCATACACAAGAATAAATTCAAAATGGATAAAACATTTAAATGTAAGTCGTGAAACTATTTGAATGAATTCCAAAATACAATCTTCACTAAAAACACAGACACAAATAAGCATAAAAATAGGCAAAGACAAATCTGTAATGTTCCAAATCAGAACAGTGGTAAACTTTTGAGGGGATGGTCAATAGTGACTGGAAGGGAGAATGATGGGTGACACCAGTGCACCAGTAATTAATTTGGGTATTGGTTACATGGATGTGTCACTTTGGAAAAAAAAACTATCAAACTGTATAGATATAATTTTTGGACCTCTCTGAATGTTAATCTCCAAAAAAATTTCAAAAGAATAAGTTTGCTCAACTAAGCTAAATGCTCCATTGAGGTCATTTGGACTTAGCTTTCTTCCATAAATGTCAATAATAAAATGTCAAGTAATTAACAAAGATTCCTGTTTTAGTCTACATTAGGAAGCACTAGTGAACCAACACAAACTATCTTGATTCCCAAGATTCAGAGAGAAACATAACAGCAAAGTATTATTATTATTTTTTTTGGCAGGGAAAACACTATTCTATTAGGCATTTAAAAGTATGAAGAAATTCTAAAAATTACATTAACTTATAGAATTTTACTTAGGAGGGGACTTAGAGAATAAATAATATACTAATATAGCCCACACATTTTAAAGATTAAAAAAACTGACCTCAAGAGGTTAAATCATAGTCCAAGGTCACATGTGTGGTCAGAAGCAGCCCTGGGAGTAAGTCCAAGGTCCAAGGTCCTTTTTCTTTAGACCACACAGGCTCCTTGTTTTTCAGACCTTCAGAGAAAGTTCATGAATACATTTAAAATTACATTAAATTCATTAAAATTCTGTTTCAGAATTTTAAAAGATCTACTCATTTATTCACTATTACTATAACAAATAGGATGTGAACTGGCTCAACTCCCTCCACTCCAATATGTCAATTGACAGCAAATCAGTAGACTGCTGGCATTTCTGTTTCAATTTAATGGTTGATTTTAATTAACTCATAGTTTCTGTGCTCACTATATTTCTTTTTTAAACTCATACAAACAGGCTTAAAATAAAATGGTATTCTCACCAACTAAGACAATTGAGGCCCTCAGGGTCACTTTTCTTAAAGTAGTAACAGTTGCACATCTCTTGGGGGAATCAAAAAGTCCTTGGGGCAAATATCTCCTAACTCTCTGAAGTTCACTATAGAGATTTCCAATCCTGACTTCTTTCCAGTGCAGACTGCACAGGATTTTAAGCACTGTGATGGTGTGGCTCCACACCAGACCTCCCAAGTTGGATTCTCTAGGGACAGAGTTTGAACATCCAGATGCTTTAAAAGCCACAGGTAATTCTGGCATAGTTGTGGTCAGAAAAGACCACCTCACTGCTTCTCTATGTTACAGTTCTTACCACCCTTCTGTGATCATTCAGATAGGTGAATATTTAACAAATAAAGCTATATCTGGCAAATGTTAAACTACATCAAACCTGAGTGTTCACTCTTTCCCAAAGGCTCATTGATTGCATATCACATGCTGGTATATTGCCCACCTGATTGGCTACATCCACCTGACAGACTAGTTAGTACTTTATAAATTTCTTGGAGATCCATTAAACTATACTTTTGTATGGGGCAGTCACAATAGCATTGGTAAAGATCATACACAAATTAAAAGGATAGAAAATCAAAGCAGGCTATGAGAGGAGGGTCAAATAAGAGTAAAAGATTCAGCCAGGGCTCTGAGTCCAAAGTCAGAAAAGCTTTGGAACAGTCAGTGAAGGCTGAATGGATAAAATAAAAGTGGATTGTCAAACTGAAACTCATCATATTTGAACCTTTGTTACAAAGTAGAGACACATCTGCTGTAGCGTTCTATCTTATATAATTAAATGAATGTTACTAACTACATTGCTATAAAATAGGGGTAGGGAACATCCACGCCATAGGCCGTATAAGTCCCTCAAAATCATTTGGTCTGGCCCTATCAAAGCATTAAGGATGAATTAATTAAATGTTTGACCAAATACAACAAGCTAATTTTTAAGTTAATAATTTTGTATGGCCCATGAATGATCTTATGAATATCCAAATGGCCCTTGACAGAAAAAAGATTTAAATAATTTGAACTTTGTTAACAGAGACCTAAGAGATATAAAGTACTAACATTATCAAGCATCAATAATTAATTAGTTGTCGGCCCTCATTATTTAGTTCACTAACTAATTCATAGTTATTTTGTTCACTATACAGTAGTTCTAAGTATAACTGAGATTTAAAAATAACTCTGTTTCATCAGTTTATATCTAGTGGGATGGCAGATGCATAAACAGATACTGTAATATGGAGCTAAGATAAAATACAAGGACACAGGATATGATATTCAGGGAAGAGTTCCTACCCCAGAGAGATCTGGTAATGTAAACTAATTCCTTAGGTAAGTCTCAAATAATAAGCAGGAAAAGGTAAAACAAGAAGAATGACATGTATGCATAGGCAGAGACCCTAAAACATAGGATGAGACAGATATTGCTGATTTTATATAATTCTCAGACAGTTAAATATAAACATAGAGCTCATGAATCTAGGAAACTCCCATCTCCTTAGCTCCCAAGTCATCACCTTATCTCACGTCTCATCTAATTAGGACATATACATGTCTTAAGAGTTCCTTGAGGTCAGGGGACATGTATACCTGGTTTGCAAATATATTCCATGGTCTACCATATGGTAGGTTTTCAGTGCATACTTTTGAATGAATACATTTTTTTCTAGCTCTGTCCTGCTATAACTGAGAAAGTCAAGGTCCAGGGAGCTACAGTGGTCACTGTAAATTCACACACTATTTAGTGACTGAACCAGATATTAAAATAAGATATTGGGATCCAGGCTATGTCTAACTCTGCTGCAACAACCCCCTATGCTAATCCTGAATTGTGGGACTCTTCCAAGCTTTATGTGAATGTACTCAAAGAAAATGGAAAACTTACTTGAATATTGATTTCCAAAACAAGGTGTTGCTTGCTGCCATTATGAATTCACCATAGAGAATGAATCTGAACCAATAACTCTGTGATTCAGGAAAATTATAGTAACTAAACCCATTTTAAAAGGTGGCCACTGAAGGCATAAAATAAGTGATGTTTTAATAAAATTTACAATTGTATGAGCATAAATCAATAAGCAATTTAATCAGATTATAATGGCGTAAAATGATCCAAATGCACCCCTAAAGTGGTGCACATAGAGTTCTAAGGACTATATCAAATACCAAAAAAAAGAAAGAAAGGATCATCATATAGCCATGAAGATAGAATCAGTAAGATCTTATCAACACTCAAACACCAACAGCCAGACATTAATGGTGTATTTCTGTCAGATTCATGGTATCACAGAAACAACACTATTTTTGAGCAATAGCTATCTGCACAAGAGGAAAGCCAATAGTAACCTCCCAATTGAGTTTAGAATTCTGCATTGAGGCTTAGTTCCCTTATCCTGTGTTATGAATTTGGTATGCATAGCTCTATTATGTATCAGTCCCACCACCCCCATTTTTAAAAAATGATTTACAATAAAACCATCCATCACAGTCATGCTGCTGACTCTATCGTGGGCACAACCTTGTTATTCAAAATCTGACACAATTCAGATGACCAGACATTTAGTGAATGCTGGCCATATTCTGGCTCTATGCTTAGACTGGGATTACAAAGGGGGACTCTCAAAGAGCTCTTCAGAGTGGAGAGAAGAATAATCCATGAGTGTAAAGGGATGGAAGGGCTTATCAGAGGTGCAAACTAGGACACCTGTATGCGAAGGGATGTATAAGGTCAACCAGGAAGGAGGAAATTTGGGGAGGAGGAGTTATTATTTAGCTAGTTTTTGAATATTAAGATTTCAAGTAGGTTTCTTGAATGTTCTACAAACATGTTTGTATTTTTTCTATAGACCATAGGAGCCCCTTCAAACAAATAAACAGGATTGTTTAAGCAGGACTGGCAACTGACATTAGTAGGGAGCATTCAGCCAACGGGCTATATAAGGCCCACAAAATCATTTGGTTTGGTCCTGCCAAGGCATTAGGCATTAGGGGTGAGTTAATTAAATGTTTGACCAAATACAGCAGGCTAATTTTTAAGTTGACAATTTTGTATAGCCTGCAAACGATGTTATGAATATCCAAATGGCCCTTGGCATAAATAAAAGGATCCAGGGAGAAAATCAAGGTCCAGGGAGCTACAGTGGTCAGTGTAAATTCACACTGGTTTAAAGGAACAGCTCTGGCAGCAGGACAATTGGATAAGCCAGGATGAAAGGCAGAAGGAAGAGTTAAGAGGTTCTTTAGAAAGTGTACAGCTTTGCTCCTCAAAGCAGCTTCAGAATCGCCAGGGAGTCTTTTAGAAATACAGAATTTCAGGCTCCATACCAGATCTACTAACTTGGAATCTCTACTTTAGTGAGATTTCCCAATATGAAAAGCACTTGTCTATTGAAAATGTATCCCCAGCATAGCAGAACAGGAACTCAAAGACTCGGGGGCTGGCTCAAGGCTGAGAATGAGGAGCAAAGGAAATCTAAAGTTAATATACTGGTCAGGGATAAATGCTGGAAGTGGTGGATCCTTTAAAGAGTTGCTCAAAAATGAAAGGGCCACAGAAGTGAGCAGAAAAAACCAGGTCATGGCTGGTGTCAGGGTATCTGGAGCAATCCCAAAATGCACTGATAGGAAAAAGGAACCTTTATGGAATAACTGCCAGAAAAGTTGTTAGTAGGGGGTGGGTCCACGTGGGAGTGGGAGGTGCCACGTACTGCTAATTGGGAAATAGAAAGCAGGTAACTTCAGAGCTATAAGGTGGGAAAAAATTTGTGTACTGCATGAGAAAGATGCTGAAGATCACGCTTATGATTCCAATCTGCTGGATTGCAGAAGGTGATATCAACCTCAGGTGAAGTTCAATGCCTGGAATTTACACAACTGTATATCATCTATGAAAAAACTTTGTTTAAAAAGTACACCAGATAACTTTGTATGGGATCCTTTAAAAATGGTTAAAAATATCTGTTTCATTTTGAGACACATAATGATCCATGAAGTGGCCTGTGTTATTATTCCATTTTACAGACAAAGAAATTGAGGCATTTAAAGGTTACTTAAGTTGCTCAAGACAAAAATCAGTGTCAAGGTCAAGGTTTGGACCTGGTAGTGATGTTATAGCTTATAGTCATCATTACTATGCTGGGCTACACTCCTTCCCTCCTCACACATCTTTATCCTGTGGTCTGACCTGCAGGGCATTTCAAACAGGAGTACCCAATTTATACTCACTACATACACACACACACACACACACACACACACACACACACACACGAAAAGTGTTAGACAAGATTTGTCAATTCCTTGAAACACAGTATATCTCTAAATTCCAGAAATCATTTCAATGAATTAAAAAAAATATTTCTGAGAAATAACAAAATAGCTGTCCAAATAGGGATGGAGTCAATTCCTATTATCTGTTCATTAGAGATAGTGTTAACAGGAGCTGTTGTCACCCTCCAGTATCCCACAAACTTTACTATTATCAGCCAGGTTCATAAGTTATCTCTTAGCACTCTCTAATTTAGATGCCCACTTTCCATGAGCAAATCATAATATCTGTGCATCCATTGCCCCATATGGAAACTGAGGTTAGTGATGATACTTACTTCAAAGTATTGTTGGGAGAAATAGAATGACAGTTTATGAGGAGCACATGGTAAACAGGGAATGATCCCAACAGTCATCAGTTCAGCAATCAAACCGACACATAAAAATTTAATTGGAAATGGTGACTCCTCTTTTTTGAACTGTCTGCCAAACTATAACATATCTGTCTCTGTCTCCATGTTGTTCAGTTGTGGGTTAAAAAATGAAGCCCAGGTTGGTAGGAAAAAAATCTCCTTGTAGTTTCCTTTAAATGAGATCCAGAGGGTTCCTCCTCCCAAACCCCCCACCTTTATTTACTCTGGCATCCAAAGTTAGCAGCAAGAATTATTAGCAAAAAACCCAAATCACATGAATATCAATAGAATAAGAACCTTCCAAGATTCCATATCCTGCTTATGCCTCAAATCCAGAAACATCCACTGACCTCCTTTTAGCCCTGACTGATGACAATGCAGATATTTCAGGCTGCAACTCCCAGTTCATTGCAGTCTGTCTGAGGTTGCTTTCCCCTGGACTATTTTTGCTCACATGGTTGTGCTCAGCCGCAGACATTCAAATAAAAACCAGAAAGATCCAAATACTCGGGATGAACCTATAAATAAGTGTAAGAAGAAGCATCCAGTCTGACCATGGCACCAACAATAGTTTTCTGTAGACAGAATATAAGGGGCTGAATCTCCAACACCTACTACTTGAGGACTTGACTAAATCTTTCTTAGGGATACTCAGCTACTTCATAGGGATGGAAAGATAAACTTCAGAGGAGCAAGTTGGGGAGAGCTTACTCATTGTGTGCCTATAGAGAAAATACAAATTGGGCCATATTGATTTATTTTTAAAATAAAAATCAAACAAAAACAAGTCTCTAGGAGCTCTGGTCAGGTGGCTCAGTTGCTTAGAGTGTCATCCCAATATGCCAAGGTTTTGGGTTCTATCCCTGATCAGGTCGCAATACAAGAACCAACCAATGAATGTATAAACAACAAAACCCAAAATTTCACTCTCTCTTTATCTCTTTCATCAATAAATCAAAATTAACATAAAAAAGAAAAGAAAACAAAATAGATCCCTGGGTTACAAACCTACTGAAAAACTTCAAGCCATTGAGGTATCATTTAGGTAAGAAAAGAATGAGTTCTACTCAAGAAAATTTAAGTGTACTGGACAAAAAGCTGTTCCTAAAATATTATCTAAAATTTCTATTAGTAGTTCATCTCATTGTAAAATTGCCTAACATCCAAAGAACCTAAAGCAGTCATATTTGAGTGCAAAAATTAAAGTTATGAAGACTGCAATATAAAAATTCCAAAAGCCCCCATTAATCAAAAAGGGGGGTAGTGAGGTAATATGTAAGAAAAAATATCGTGTAAGTAAATTACATCTAGAAAATTCTTACTTCAGAAAATTAATTTCCATTTATAATGCTAACAACAGGACACCCATGAAAAACACACATGGTGTCCAAATAAGCCAAAGAAAAATCATTTAGGCAAAAATAAAAAGAATCCCAAGTCTAATTTACAGAAAAGATCCCTTATTAACTTTTTGTCTAGAATATGTTTGTATATTTTCAGAAAACAACTCCAAGACCATATGGATTCTTGCAACAAAGAGGAACTGACAGGTCTGTTCCAACAGCGAAGACAGTCCAGAGATAGAAGACACTGACAACACCTTGCCATGCTAGCAGTCAGCAGCTGTGCATCGCTGTAGGTGGCCCAGGACCAAACCAGAGAGGGCAGAACCTGCATTGCCACCATTTGTCCACCATCCAGATACCACTGCTGACATGTACACATAAGGAACTATTTGACATTGAAACTGGGACTCAGAACTGTTGGACATTGAAACTGAAACTCAAACAGTTTTTGTTCTTACATATTTATTTCCAGTACGCAGGTGCAAGATTTTTTTAAAGAAAAGAAATAGGGGGAAAAGATTGATACAGAGACAAAGAAGCATTGAACAGACTGTCAAACTACAGTGGGAAGGCAGGAGATGGTGAGGGGCGGTGCTGCAAAAGATCAAGGGAAAGACTTGTATGCATATATATATGCATAACCAATGGATACAAGACAATGAGGCGGGGGCGGGCAGGTGAGGGCATGTGCTGAGGGGTAGAGGAGGCTGGGGGGAGGTCAATGGGAGGAAAAAAAGGAAACATATGTCCTACTATTTGTAATACTTTAAAGACTAAAAAAAAAGAAAAAAGATACTGAAAACATTTTTAAAAAATGATTACAATAGATCCTAAATACTGTATGAGAAGAATTTATTTGGAGATCAATAATGACTCTAAGCCCAGGTTGTAAATATACAAACACCATTCACCATAAAGAACTGTGTAATTTTGTAGAACTCATATATGCAACCCTACACTTGGCACAGGGCCTTCCAAATTTTTATCCTTTTCTCCCAAAGTATCAGCCTTTTTTCCCCCTCTTCTCCCTAAACCATTATGATTGGACCTCATCAGCCAAGAAATTGATGCAACATAAGGAAAGGGTGGAACTCACACCACAAGGCTACCCTGGCAAAGTCTTCTAATTGGAGCATACACTGAATTTACCAGAGGCTTTATTCATCATAGTCCTGGGTCATATTCACTCACCAATGTGCTGTCATCTTTGAAGGATTTTAACCCACAAGCCCCCAATGCTTGCAGTCTAGAAAGAAATAAAATGCTATATGGGACCTTACTCTCCTTACTTCATGAGACTATTGGGCCACTGGTTCTAAACATATAAAAGAAAAAAGAAAAAACAATCCCACCCAAAAGCAGGAATAAAACTAGAAGGAATCCTTGCTTTCATGAGTGGCCAAATCTTTAAATATGTTCTGTGTATGTGTGTGTTTAAGAATCAGTTATTAATTTTTCAGAGAGGAAGGAAGAGGGAAAGAGAAACATGGATATGAGAGTACAACACTGGGATTGAGTTCTTAACTGGGAATAGAACTGGCATCCTCCTGGTTCATAGGATGATGCCCAATCAACTGAGCCACACTGGTCAGAGCTATTAAATACATCTTTTAAGACCAGCTGGAAAATGATGTGTAGCCCTAGCTGGTTTTGCTCAATGCCTAGAGCGTAGACCTGCAGACTGAAGGGTTCCAGGTTCAATTCCTGTCAAGGGAACGTACCTTGGTTGCAGGCTCCCAGCCTCGGTCGGGGCATGCAGGAGGCAACCAATCAATATGTCTCTTTCACTTTGATGTTTCTTTCTCCCTCCCTCTTTTCCACTCTTTCTAAAAATCTAAGAAAAAAATATCCTGTGGTGAGGGAAAAAAAAGATGTGTAGCCAACCAAAACAAAATAAGCTTATGGAATATTTTTACCTTTTCCCCTTCCAACAAATTGACTGTTTTTCCATTCAAACAATAACCTTATTGTTTGTCCTGAAGTATAGTATATGACTAGTCATACTTTAGGAAGTGAATGAATTGTTGTGTTGTCAACAAGATCTTTTTTCACAACACACCTATTATTTCTAAGAATTCTTTCCAGAGTTAGAAACTTTGAAGAAAATGAACACTGCTTTCATCTACTTTCATTATTCTGAGTTCTCCTGATATTTAGATTAGGGTTGCTTAGCAATGTGAAATTAATAGTAGTAATAATTTTACTAGTTTCTGAGTATATACTATTCTACCCTTGTCCAAGTCTAATCAGAATGTTAGTCCATGATAGTTTCTGTGTTTTATTTAAGCCCAGGTTAAACATAGGTTACCATCTGGAAGGGTTCAGTTTACCTACTCTTGCAGGAGTATATGGAGACATTGTAAAGGTTAGGCCTGAAATGAGACTCCTTAAATACTTCCCTATCTTCCTTCTCTCACAGCCAATAAGAAGAGCTATTAGTCCTCAAGCTTTGTCTGACCTGGATGATTCCCCTTTTATAATTAGCAAAAACAGACCTTTCAGTTATAAGTCAGAAAAAAAGTTAAGTGCACTTTTGTGGAGCTGAGACAACTATTCAATATTTTGCCAAGAGAGTTCGAAACAGAAAAGCACTCATATGTTCCTGTTCTGTTCATCAATGTCCATAAAGAAAAAGTCAGACAGAGATACTCATACATGAAATAAGCTCCATGCAGCATTCATTTCTATTCTCAGCCAAAGTCTTGGCCATATAATAAACTCTATCTTCACATGTCACATGGAACAATTACCACATAGGCCAGCACTCCCCCTTCATTTTTATTTGCTTTTTATCCTATAGTACCCTATTTCTTTATTTTCTTTAAATTTGGAAGGTTATGATGAAATATGAAAAATAAAGTGTATCCCTAACTCCTTCATATGTGCAGAATATTAGGGCCAGTTCAGATTTTGCTTAAGGCTCCCATATGCATGTATAAATATGTTTACTTGAAACCTTGCCGATATCTATATACAAATGATGAGTAATGATTCTCAGAGAAAAATAAAATCCTTCAATCTATTTATTCCCTCTTCTGGGTGACAAACAGGTATGCACAGAGGCTAAATGCTCTTCTCCACCTCACTCTCCCATCCCTTCTCAGGCTAGCCCAGGCATATTCTCATGGCAAAGGCAGATATGCACCTGTGGAAGGAGAAACATGCAAGTGCGGTTGGTTTTTAAGCCTCTGTATGGGTGTCTTATCTGCTAATATATCAGTGGCAAAAATTGGTCCCATGGCCACATGTGGAATCAATAGGGACATAAATAAGCTACACACTTTGTTTTTTTTAATGTATTTTATTGATTTTTTTACAGAGAGGAAGGGAGAGGAATAGAAAGTCAGAAACATCAATGAGAGAGAAACATCGACCAGCTGCCTCTTGCACATCCCCTACTGGGGATATGCCCACAGCCAAGGTACATGCCCTTGACCGGAATCGAACCTGAGACCTTTCAGTCTGCAGGCTGATGCTCTATCCACTGAGCCAAACCGGTTCCGGCAAGCTACACACTTTGCATATCGCAAGGTGTGTATACACTAAGGAGAAAATAATTCAGGTCACTAATGTGCAGTGAATCTGTGACAGTCAAGATGTATTCATATCATACAGATGATAATATATAGATCCAGAGATTGATTCAGAGTTTAAACTAGAATTTCAAACTTATGGTTTGCTCCTCTTTTTATGATACCTCCTCTCTTTATTTTACTATAGAGCAAGGATATGACTGAAAAGGTACACTTTAATCAGTTTCCGTGTTATCAGACACAATCCATATTCTCTAAAATAGTGCCTAAGAATATTATGTCTATAATATATATGTGAAGAGCTTTGACCCTGGCCAGTATGGCTTGGTTGGAGTGATGCCCTACACACTGAAAGGTCACAGGTTCAATTCCCAGTCAAGGGACATACCTAGGTTTTGGGCCTGTAAGAGAGGCAATCAATTGATGTTTCTGATTCTCATTTCTCTCTCTCTCTCTCTCTCTCTCTCTCTCTCTCTCTCTCTCTCTCTCGCCCTTCCTCGCTCTAAAACCAATAAACATATTATCCTGGGGTCAGGAAGGAAAGAAAATAAATAATGAAATAAAATAAAATAAAAGTGTACAACTTTGAATCAAACACGAATAACTTTATTTTCCATTTAGGAGCTAAGATGTTATGCTATTGCAAAGTACAATGTAGGTCAGTCAACTATCAGAAAAAGATGAGCTATGAAGGCTGGAGATACAATCTGCTTAGAGTTGCCAAAATAAAAATACAATATGCCAGATGAAATCAGAATTTAATAAATAATTGTTTGATATATCTTGCACATTTTTGGGGATATTCTTATGCAGTTATCTAAAATACAAATTTAATTGAGCATACTCTATTTTACCTGGCCATCAAAAATCTAGGAGCCCTACCCAGTTTGGCTCAATGGATAGAGCATTAGCCTGCAGACTGAAGCATCTCTGGCTTGATACCAGTCAAAGGCACATGTCTGGGTTGTGGGCTCTATCTCCAGTAGGGGCTGTGCAGGAGATAGCTCATCAATGATTCTCATAATTGATGTTTCTATCTCTCCCTCTCCCTGTCTTAAATAGGATGGAAAAATTTTTTTTAAATCTACTAGGAGCTTTAGAAACATACAAGTCATAACCAACAATGCATGATATACTTACATATACAATATTAATATCACTAATAATAATTATTCCCATTTTTCCAGAAGAGGGCCTATAAATATTCAGAATAAATACACTAATATGATTATAAAATAATTGTCATATTTGGCATATTAATTATTATCTTCCAATACAAACTTTCCCACAAAATTACATAAATAAGAAAGCATAATAAGGCTTCATATGCATATAATTAATTAAGTAAGTAAGTAAGTAAATAAGTAAGTAATTCCCTGATAGAAGTTGAGTGCATTGGAATTGAGCCTCATTAATGCACAATAAATTCATTAAGATTCTGGTGCTTTTGATGGGCTAGAAAATTGAAAATACAGAATAGGGACTTTCTATATTCCACAAGCCACTTTGGAAGAGACTGGCCCACAGAGTGGTTGTGATAAAAGGATATGGGTGCAGTGGTCTCAATAATTTCTTTTCAGTGCCTTTCCTTGTTCTATCAGCAAAGTGACAATGCCCAGTGGATTCAGTTCTGTGATCCCTCTCTCTACAAACTCCAGCCACAATACCCATGGCTCCCATGTCAAAGCACAATGTTTGAAGGGAATAAATAATTGGACATTTGAGAGAATGTAAAATTTAAAAATAAATAACTAAAATAACATATTTAATTTTAAAACATAAAATAAATACAAGAGATTAGTGTCTATACTAATGGCCCAGTGTATAACATTCATGCACAGGGGTGGGAGGGGTAGGTGTCCCTCAGCCTGGCCTGCACCCTCTCCAATCTGGGGCTCCTCGGGGGATTTCCAACTGGTGGTTTAGACTGGCATTTGGACATCTCTCTCAGAATCTGGGATTGCTGGCTCCTAAACATTCTTCCTTCCAGCCTGCTTCCCCACCCCCCAATGGCTTTCTCACCCCCAACTGCACTCCCTGCCCAGCATCATGGCCCCTAATTGCCCTCCCAGGCCAGTCTCCCAGAAGGACCCCATGGTCTAATTAGCATATTACCCTTTTGTTAGTATAGACTAGAGGCCAAGTACATGAAATTCATGCATAGGGGAGGGGTGTGTCCCTCAGTCCAGCCTGCACCCTCTCCAATCTGGGACCCCTTGAGGGATGTTCTACTGCCCATTTAAGCCTGATCAGGCCTAAATGGGCAGTTGGACACTCCTCCCACAATCCAGGACTATTGGCTTCCAACCGCTCACCTGCCTATTTGCATGATTACCCCTAACCACTTCTACCTGCCATCCTGATCCCCCCTAACCACTCCCCTGCCAGCCTGATCAATGCTTAACTACTCTCCTGCCAGTCCAATTTCCCCTAACTGCCCTCCCCTGCCAGTCTGGTCACCCCCAACTGCCCTCCCCTGCTGGCCTGGTCACCTGCAACTGCCCTCCCCTGCAGGCCTGGTCCCCCAACTGCCCTCCCTTGAAGATCTGGGTCTCACCCCCCCCATTGCCTTCCTTTGCCTGACTGGTCACTACTAACTTCTCTCCCATGCCAGCCTGGTCACCCCCAACTGCCCTCCCCTGCTGGCCTGGTCCTCCCTTACTTCCCTACCTTGCCAGCCTAGGTCCCCCCTAACTGTCCTCCCTTGCAGGCCTAATTACCAACTGACCTCTCTTGCAAGCCTGGTCCATCCCAATTGCCCTGATCTGTTGGTCAGATCACCCACAACTGCCCTCCCTCCTGGCCATCCTGTGGTGGCCATCTTTGACCACAAGGGTGTGGCCATCTTGTATGTGGAGTGATGGTCAATTTGCATATTACTTCTTCATTATATAGGATGATTTAGTGGATGAGATGAATAGTTAATAACTGTCTGGTTCTATCAACAGTTATCAGTTGGAAAGATTAAAAACAACAACAACAAATTCCCTGTATATGGCCAAGCTTTCTGTTGAAGCTGGTTTCCATGAAATGTTTGTTAATTTCATTTATAAAAGCCAAAGTCCAACTCGACTGGAGTAGCTCAGTGGTTGAGCATCAATCTACCTATTAACCAGGAGGTCACAGTTTAATTCCTGGCCAGGACACATACACAGTTTGTGAGTTCAGTCCACAGGAGGCAGCCAATCCATGATTCTTTCTCATCATTGATGTCTCTATCTCTCACTCCCTCTCTGGAATCAAGAAAAATAAAAGCCACAGCCTAAGAACGCTGTATGAGGCCCACAACAGGAATTGTGTGCACAGGTGGGCTCTCTGACAGTACAGAGTGTCATATGAACTGGAATCTTGTTTATAAACATTGTTTAAATATATAATGAATATATATATATACACATATATATACATATATATGTATATATGTGTATATATACATATATATGTATATATATGTATATATATAAACTATATATATATATATATATACACATATATATATATATATATATATATATGGTTTCAATATCCTTATTACAAAACAAATGCTGAACTTCCTGTGTTCAGTTCCTATATTCAGACCATAGGCCTTCTTGTTGGCCAGTGGATATGAGCGGGGCTTTGTTTCACTATTTTCATTATCAAAGTTTTCATGTCCACTAGGGAGAGAGGAGAGGAGGTTGCCATCGAAAACGAATTGGCTCTGTTATATACTTTATTGTCATTGGTCTGAGTCATTATATTAAAAATGTTTATGTTACGGAAGTCTTGTTTTTAAGTTAAATATTAAGTATATATATATATACATATATATATATGTGTGTGTGTGTGTGTGTGTCTGTGTATATATGTGTGTGTATTCATAAGATTCTTATGTGTCCATAAGTTATACATATATATATGTATATGTGTTGGATATTACATAGAATGTGTGCTATAATTATATACATAAAAATACAAAATAGTGGTAAATAAAAACATTGGTATAAATGACAGTATATTCCAATGCAAATATTCATTATCATAATTAATAATACAGGTTCCCTCATCTGAAAATAGTGTTCCTGTGAAAAAATTTGAAAGTCAAAATGTCAAAAAGAAGTAATTACCATTAATTTATATAGAAAATGTTCACCCATTCCCAGACTCCAAAAGTAATATAGCAAATTATACAAAAAAACACATAAAACTGAAAATAACACTAACATATAGGAAAGCTAGAATATTAAAAATACACAGGTTGTATAAAGTAGAAATAATATATGTACAGTTTCACTTACTAGAATTGGGAAGACAGTGAGCACACTGGCAGGCTGAGAAGTGGTGATGATGGTGTATTAAGCTGTTGTCTGAGGTTGTGGTGGTGAGAGTTACAGGAGATGGGTGTAGGAGAGAGAGGGAGAGGTGACCTATTAATATGTTATCACCATCTGAATCCATCAGGGCAAGCACGTCACTAACGTCTATACCTTCTTTAATGTCTGTCTGCCTCAATGTAGAAGGTCAAGGTTCTTTGCTGCAGTTGGTTGGAAGGCTTGAAACAGGCCAGTCAGTATACTTGACTGCTTAACTTCATGCATTTTTCTATCATACAGTCTTTGTAGACACTCAAAACTTCGTGCAAACCTGCCCTACACTTACATTCCCTTTTAAGATTAAAGTAATATATTTCTGATACTTTAGAATGCATCTTGCTAGTATGTGCACAAAACAAATTGAGATAAACCACAGATGCTCACAGACACAGTTCAAAGCCATGGGGGTTTGATGCTCAGACACTGCATGTGGTGCCTGGGGAAGGGGCTTCCTGGTTCAAAACAAATGCTGAACGCTTTTTTTAGTTTTACCTTTTTTTAGTTTTACCCTGCTGCAAAACAAATGCTGAACGCTTTTTTAAGTTTTACCTTTTTTCCCAAAAGTAAAAATCCTCTTTGGGTTTCTTTCAATGAACAAAAATAGATACTAATATAGGTCTTTTGTAAAAGTGAAGTAATGAAACAAACTTTTGAAAAGCAGGGGCTATGTGTATATGCTAAATGGGAAAACAAAAAAACAAAAAAAAAGATGGAAGGGAATGGTAAGAGAGAATATTCCTTTTCTTTTCCTGGCTTCTTTTCAGTTCCCAATATCTCCCACAAACTTTTTGCCCCTTCCCAATTCAAAGACAAGCAATGAGAGAAGTAGACGTTATTATTTTTTCATTCCACCAATAAAAAATTCTCTTGGGAGCATCTTCTATGTTCTCTCTCCTGTGCTACAGAAAGTGGAGGATAAAGAGCATGTGTGAGCTATGTTACTGGTCTCCATCAGCTTATGATCTATTATGAGATCCCCACAGTGGTTCTGCCCTGAGGTTTTGTCATTTGTATAAAAACCTACTCCTGCTGTTCACACAGTGGACAATAGTCAATGTGGATCCCATTTGGGTAGTTAAGGTGAGAAACACTGAGATAAAGGGCAGTCTCATCCATCTTGTATCAAAAAAATTATCTATCAAGTACTCACCATATTCCATTACAAACATGAATATTTGTTTGATATTGAGTGTTGGTGTATGTGTGTATGTGCACATGCATATGTAACAAAGAGAGAGGAGGAAATTTAATTTAAATAGCTTCAACATGAGTTTTAATAACAGTAACCTTAAAAGGTCAATGTAGCATTAATTGATCCTCAGTTGGGTATTTAATCATCAAAGGAAGGGACAATTAAGAAATTAATGATCAGAGTGTATTTTTGATAAAATATGGAACACACAATAGTTTGCTTCCTGTTGTTATTTATTTTGTTCAGTTTGGTTTTCCAGTGTTAACTGGTTGTGAATGTCATTTAATTCCTAACTCAGAACATCACTTATGCCTGGGAAGAATGTGGCTTTTTGATGGAAAACTTACCTGTGTGTAATATTAATATGGACTTTATTCCTATTAAAATAAGATGCTTTATTTAGCCAATGAGTTGGAATTAAAAAAAATCCTTTATGCTGAAGTAATCCCTGTTTTTCATTGCAAAACCAATCCAAATATCTTTAGGATCAAAGAGAGCATCAATCAGCACTTTGTCAAACCCTAGAATGTTATTAATACTAACATGTTTTTCTTTTGTTTTCTTACACATACCTTTTTCTTAGTTATTATCTAGCAAGTATTTTCCATTTAAACAAATGGCAGAGCCAAGAAGCTGTGACAAATGAGGCTATTCGCACCTACTATGACATCAGGTGAGGAAAAGTTGTCAGCAAGGTCAATGAGGCACAATTGTGGATTTCGTATTTTAAGACCAAGTTTCAATGTCAGTTTTGCTTCTTGATTGATTGGCAGTAGATAGGTTCTCCAATACCTTCTGGATCCAATCCTCAGTCTTAAAGATGACATGAGACACGGAGTGTTAGGGTGAGGGTTGTATGAGAGAAGGTACATAAAAATGCTTTACTGAACAGCAAGTAAATGATGTTAGAGGAATGCTGTAGTATGGCTCTGCAATTTCACAAAAAGGGGCAGAACTACCCGGAGAAGTCTCCTGAAGATATCTGTCAAACAGCATATTCTGTTTTCTCAGGACCTCCAGGACTCTGTCAATCACTTTGCTGTGCAGTCACCCTATGACAGCCATTCTGAGTTTTTGTTACACAATTCTTAACAACTTCCTGATTCAACAAATAAAATGAGAAGTATTTTTTTTTATAAAACAACAACAAGAATATATTGATGATTGGGAGAATTTAAGTCAATAATAGTAGAAATGCATTAATCTATTTCCTATCAGCTTAAAACATATTAAGTAGCTTAGTTTAAAACCACATTTATAATAAGAGAATTTACATGAAAGCTGAAATTAAATGTATATAGAAACTTTGGAAATGTTAAGGAAATATACTGAACAACTAAACTAATAAAAATCACTGTAATTAAGCATTTAACTCTGCACTGAACTTCCTACCAACTAAGTTGAAATTAAAAAATGAAATTATATCATTCTTATTATAAAATATCTCAATATAAACTGTTAATGCAAGACACCCTTATTTCTGGGAATAATTATAAAGGGGACTTACCTATTTTATTGAGATATAATTGACATATAACACTGTATTTTATGTTATATAATTACATGTTTCAGGTGCACAACATAATGACTTGGTATTCGTATATATTATAAAATGACCAGAACAGTAAATTTAGTTAACATCTATCACCACACACTTATAATTTATTTTTTCTTGTGGTAAGAACTTTTAAGATCCACTCTTTTAGAAAATTTCCAATATGCAATATAGTATTATTAACTACTAGAGGCCCAGTGCACAGATTCATACACTGGTAGGGTCTCTCAGCCTGGCCTGCAGGGATCAGTGAACCTCTGCTCCACAGCCTGGCCTTTCCTGCCAGCTTGTTAGGAACAAGGGATGTGCAGGGGGAGTTTCTGGGGGAGAAGCTCACGCAGCTGCAACTGCACTCACCAGCTGTGAACCTAGGGTTGAGCAGCATTCCTACTGTGGGAGTGCACTGACCACCAGAGGGCAGCTTCTGCATTGAGTGTCTGCCCCCTGGTGGTCAGTGGGCATCATAGCTACCAGCCAGTAGTCTGGTCATCTGGTTGCTTAGGGTTTTATATATAGAGACTAATGGCCCTGTGCACAAAATTCATGCACAGTGGCTGGGGGGTTCCCTCAGCCCAGCCTGTGTCCTCTCCAATCAGGGAACCCTTGGGGGATGTCCCACTGCCGGTTTAGGCTCAATCCCAGCAGTCAGATATCCATCTCACAATCTGGGACCACTGGCTCCTAACTACTCACCTGCCTGCCTGCCTGATAGCCCCTAACTGCCTCTGCCTGCCTGCCTGATTGCCCCTAACTGCCCTCCCCTGCTGGCCTGATCTCACCCAGTCTCTGTCTCTGTTTTTCTCAGTAGTTATCCAGTGAACTACTTCCCTGTGTCCTTCTTACTCTTTCCTCGCTGGGAAGGGTTGGGGCCAGTGGGGGCCACTCCACCCTTTGCCTGCCCACCCTTCCATCCAGGCCTCCTCAGGCCCAGTCTGTTTTGTTTCCTCATTCTGAGAGAGGCTCTGAGAGGAAGCTGGGAGGGAGGGAAAGAAAGGGAAAAAATGCTGTGAGCTGGTGGGTGCTGTGTGTGTCTATGCATGTGTACAGTTGTGGGTGAGTGTGAGTGCTCACCTCACTTCCCTCATCCCAGTCTCCTACCAGTCTCTGATGTCACAATTCCCCATCCACCAACCAGAGCCTGCTGCACGTGCAGCCTGGGCATTAGGTCGAGTCTCCAGTCATTGTGGATGTGACAGACCTAAGGTTTTTATATATTAGAATAGTCACCATGCTGTATGTTAACATCCCCAAGATATAAGGGCCTTATAACTGAAAATTCATACTTTTTTTTTACCATATTTATCCACTTATTTATTTATTATTTATTTCTGGTACTCTAACCAATATATAATGCTAGATTTCTCAAGCTGTGAAATAAATATCCCGAGAGCAGTGATTCTCAACCTTTCTAATGCCATGACCCTTTAATACAGTTCTTCATGTTGTGGTGACCCCAACCATAAAATTATTTTTGTTGTTACTTCATAACTGTAATTTTGCTACTGTCATGAATCGCATCCCACAGGTTGAGAACTGCTAGCAGGGTTGCCGAACACCATAAAAAATACAGATATTTACATTATTATTCATAACAGTAGCAAAATTACAGTTATAAATAGCAGTTCCTCATGTTGGGGGTCACAACATTAGCAATGTTGAGGACCACTGCCATAGAGTAAACCAAAAGACACAAAGAACTTGGAGCATTAACTTAACCAGGGGTAAAAGTCACATATTTACACATTTATATTAATGCTAACACATGATTTATGAAATATAAGCAAAATTTTAATTTATTTTATAATAAAACATGTCAAGAAATATTTTGGTCTGCTGAACCTCTACCCCAAACTGCAGAAGCAAGGTTATACACCCCTCTGTTGAGAATTTTCTGACAGTCTAACATAATGACAATATCTTCAATAACAATTTTAGAGAAAATGCTAATGTTTTCCCATGCAGTTATATATATCTTTCATAAAAATCCAGGGCAGAACTTGACTTACAAAATTGAATGTTCAGAGAGCCAAAACAAGAAAGCTTGTTTTGGACCAGGTTGCTTGTGCTCTAACTTTAAGGAAACAGAACTTCATCTCAAAATGTGGTTCTCAGAGTATCTGCATCAGAAAACCCTGGAAATGCTTATTAATATGAAGATATTTAAAATACACCCATTACTCAAAGGATGATTATTTTTATAAATAATTGTTGGTAGTATTACAGATGTCCTCCCTTTCCCTCCATTGCCCGCCTCCACCCAGTTTCAGCTCTGCCCCATGTCTTCATCACCCTATTGTCTGTGTCCATAGGTAATGCATATATGCATATAAGATCTTTGGTTGATCTTCCCCCACCCCTCCCTTCCCTCCGAGATTCGTCAGTCTATTCCATGATTCCATGCCTCTGGTTCTATTTTACTCATCAGTTTATTTTATAAATTAGATTCTTTGTTCTTTTGATGTTTAGATTCAATTGTTGATAGATATGTATTTGTTGCCATTGTATCGTTCATATTTTTTTCTCCTCCTCCTCTTTCTCTTTCTCATCCTCCTCCTCTTCCTCCTCCTTCTCTTCCTTTTCCTCTTCTTCCTCTTTCTCCTTCTTTTAAAGAATACCCTTCAACATTTTATGTAACACTGGTTTGGTGGCGATGAACTAAAGAGGGATTGTTTCTGGAACAGAAACTCAGCAACCTTCATGGGAACTTAATAGAGGATTGATACATACATACACTGAAGTTTTCAAATAATTTCAGATGGTTGGAGGGTTTGAAATTCCCCTAGCTAGTTTTTCTATATATATCACTTTTCTCAACTGTCCTTTTCATAAAGCATGGTAGCACCTAAACTCCTAACAGTTTTTAGAACTGATTGAAAGGAGCACTATACATCTTATATATACCAAAACTCTAGGAGGAAAGTTGATTGTTCTATGGGAGATAATGAGAACCTGAATTAAGCCTTACTCATTTGGAGAATCAGTAACACTTACCTGAAAAGGGTTACAAGGGTCATCTCAAAGAGAGTCAAACATTTGTAAATGCTTCCCTCAATCCATTGAAAGGCCTGGACAAATATTTGAATGAACACCATACTTCTGGCCATCTTTTCCTTTCACAAAAATAAAATCCTCCAGGTTGTTAAGAGATAGCATATTAAAATAAGTTCCTATTGTCTATCAGTTTTGTATCTGACTTCCTCAGAGTAGATATTCTCAGATTCTTTAATTTGTTAATGTGCAGAGTTTTGAACAGGAAGATAAAAATGCAAGGTTTTAAACATTTCTCTTGAACTTATTGGACCAGAGGATCTTCCTAAAAGATCGACCACTGTATATCCCTGCTACTCAAAGTAAGATTCAGAAATCAATGGGGATCTTTGTAAACTTCCCCTAAGAGCTCGCCAGAAATGCAGTATCTCTAGCCCTCACCCCAGAACTACTAAAACAGAGTCTGAAGTTTTACAAAATCCTCAAGAGATATGTATGCACATTAAAGTCTGAGAAACAAGGCTAGAGAACACATTTTGAGGACCAAGGCCAAGGACAATGACAGAGATGGTTGTAACCTGGAAAACTTCAAGAATCAGTCTTACAGTTCATTTACCTTGGCTCCTGAGAGCTTTCGGTGTTGTTTCCAAGGAACAGCTGCTCAGTGCAGAGAGTTTTCACTTGGAAAATTACATGTGAAGCCTGCAATGCTTTCTGCTATGGAGAAAAGCACAAATTGGGGCTATGGTTTGTAGCTTTTTCTGTATATGGACAGTTTGATTTGCACCAAATATGTCCCATGGGGACAGAGATACTGAATGAACTAGAATTTTGCCTGCCATTTGAATCTGCAGAGAAATAGCCCATTTCCCAACTGCAGCTGAGAACTCATCAGTTCATCTTAGCTAACAAATAATCAGAGATTTTTAAAATTGCTATCCCCAAGCCACTATAAGTCCCAAGCACAGATTCTGAATCAGGTGCGTGTGAAATACAAACAGGGCTGGAATTGGGGAGGAAAGATGAAGCTTGAGCCTTAACAAGCAAAATGTACATGTTAATAAAAGCCATGCTCAGTCTCAAGTCCATGTAAGGTATGAATCAACCAGCAAGAGCAAGGTTCCCATCGGAATCTTCCCAGCCTTACAGCCATGACTCATGCCCAGAGCCATCTTGTCGCTGCAAGAGAAGCATAAATCATCATCCATTCTTGAAAATGATGCCAAAAGTGCATTTTATTCAAATGCATTCCTTAAAATAATTGCTGAGAAAATAATACAAGAGTATTCAACTGACAACTGACTCCTTAGTGTTCACATCTGGAGGGAAAAATGTGTCATGGAGTGGTTAAATGGATTCTAGAGATGCTGGGAATTCCTAAACACACAAAAATCCAGCAACAACAGAGCTTGTTTTTATTATTTTAAGGAGGAAACTTTTGTGTCTTTGTCACACTTACAAACTTCTAAGTTTTATAATGCCAACCCGATTGTGTTTTTCTTTGTTTCCTTCTTTTCCTTTATATATTTTAACCAACAACAGCAGAAAAAAAATATTTGTCATAGATTTCTATAAGTTCTCTCTACTCTCTCCTATACCCTTTACACCAGCATTCAAGCAATCTCCAGACTCTTTCATGGTTACAATAAACCATTTCTGACTTTGTTTTCCCTCCTTAAGCTATTCTCATTAAGAATTATACTAATTTTAGCAACCATTTATTAAGCTGTATAGTGGATACTTTTGGTGTGCCAGTCAATGCCCTTTACCAGATTGGTATATCTACCCTCAAGAGACCAGCCTTGGTATGCCTACCCCCAAGTCGGGGCTGCTAATAGTTTACAATTGCCCCTTTTTCAGAGAATTCCCCTTGGCAAAAATGGCAGCCATTTGCCCAGGAAGTCACATCCCACTCCCACCCCAAAGATAGACCCCTGCCAATGACTAGCTGACATGAACAAGACAAAAGGCCAGCCAGTCACATCTAGGTTGGAACAACTCCATGGTATAATTAACACTTCAGAGCCTGCAATGAATCAAGCTAAAGCCAGAGTACAGTAGACACCATATCCTGTCTTAGCTCCTTCTCCTACCTCATCAGCTTCCTTTCACCCTTCATCCCCTTTCTCCCGAGGACCCTGCTCTAATAAATCACTTCCAGCTGAACCCCTTTCACAGGCTGTGCATCTAGAGATGCAGACCTAAATCAAGCCATAGTTTTTATCTATTACTGATACATATATTTGTTTTCATATATTTGTTTCATTTAACACTGAAGAATACCTTATTTGGGAAGGCTACATAACTGAGATGACTAGAGAACAGGGTAGATAGATATTTTTCTGGTTCCTAAACATGATCTATATGCATTGTGCTAAAATGCTGCCTTAGATATTTATAGTACTAAGTTACTCACATATCACCAATAAAATTAATAATTACAAAATTTTATAATTTGAATGAATGTCTCCTCATCATGTCAACATGTTCAACAACAGAAGTGCACAGGGTTTTCTTGACACAAAGTTATATTTTCCATTAAGAAAAAAGAAGAAAAAGAAGTTAAAGTAAAAATAAGTAATGAAACAAAGAAGGGAGAAGAAAAAAAAGGAGGGAGGAAGTAAAGATAGAAGAGAGGGAGGGAAAGGGAGAAAGAGGGAAAGACAGACAGACACACAAAGAGATAAAGCCACAATAGATACTAGTTTTAATAGATTTTTAGCCTCTTAGGTGACCCCGGGATTGCTTCTTGACTGGAAATGCACTGCTCATCATTTCTCCTTCCCACTTCTTTTCAATGAGGAACAGTTGGGAGTGTTTTCATCACAGGCTGAGTTTCAGTGCCGAGCTTTGCTGAGAAACACTTTTTTTTTTTTTGCTACAAATGTTGAGGAGTTTCCAGGGAGGGCTTGTACACTAGTTATCTCTGTTGATGACCACATCTGTGGTAAAGAAACATTCATGTAATAAAGTGTATCTTGTGTTCTGTGACTTTCTGCCATGTGGACTTGTCTTTCCCACCCCATTCAAGACACCCTTTTCTTATTAAAAAGAATCAGAATGTAGTGAGTGATACCCCACCCATAGGGTGAGGAGGCCTTTCTGTTTTTCATGTTGTGTCCAAGGCAAGGCAAATATCAAAAGATTCACTGTGTGATTTCTTAACACTTCTAGAATGATCTCACTCTAAAGGCATTGAGGACACAGAATGCCTACTATGTGACAGATATACATAGCAATATCATTGAATATTTTATATCAGCTCAATAGAATTTCACAGCAACCACTGAACTAGGCATTCTGGTTCCCATTTTCCAGAAGGGAAAACTGAGAGCCAAAAGAGGAAAGTCCAATCTCAGGCATGGCATCCAAGAAATAAAGAAACTCAGCTAGAGTCAAATCTGAAGGATTCCCAAAGTGTACTTTAACAGGAGCACAGAGTGACTTCTCAGGTGTCCATCTCCATCTGGATAAGAACACTTTTCATCCTGAAGAAATGCAGATGTAAAGGTTATTTGCCTTTAAAATATTTGCTCTGCCCAACTCTCAGAATTCTATAGAGATCTACCAGCCTCCCAAAGAATATGAAAAGAATCATCATGTAATATAGTCTATTCTCAAACCACATGACGAGGTAAGCAAGGCTGGAAGAAAGAGAAGCATGCAAAATGGCTTGCTATGATTACTCAAGATGACTACAAGCAAAAATTTTTTTTTTAATTTTAAAATGCCTTTGGAAGAAGATTTTGTTTGAGCTCCTGAGGCTGAAGAAACTGAAAATGAATATGTTCGCTCCCAAGGAATTCGGGCTTCGATGCTGTATCTTGATCTTCCTAGGAATCTGATATCCACAGGCATCTGCCCAGAACAGTGACCTTTGACTTCATTACTGCTTTTAGTAAATATGGGAAGAACATGATTTAAAGGAGCTTGAAAAAATGGTTTATTTTGAAAGAAGAGCAGAAAGTATGTCAATCAACTAAAAAAGTATCAGGTTTGAAATTTAATTATCGAATGGGAGTAGGACTTAAATAATGTCTAATTTAATTCCAATGCTATTTTAGGATTTTAGGACATATTAGCTATAAAATGTACCTGGTAGATGGCAATAGATTTTATGAGGTTACAAACATTTTCAAAGAGGCTCAATTGCTTTCTAAACCTAAAGTATTGGCAAATGCTATTTATGTTATTTTTTAATAGAAGTTATTTTACATTCCTTAACATAAATTATACTGTACATAACATAACTTTCTCTCTTCTAGTTCCAAAAGTAAACACTATAATTCTTTGGAGAAAATACCCTAATTAATAACTTAATGGAAATAAAGAGTAGTGAATATAGTTTTTAAAGACTTGCAGAGTTAGCATAGACATTGTGATATACATGATAGATGGTCATTTTGGCAGATGCCTGCTCAGAGTTTCCACTGTTTATAGTTATTGGTCCAGGTAGACTCAGCTTAGAAGATATGTCCCTGGTATATTCTAGGAACAGACAAATGCTTTGATATTAAGATATCTATATTCCATGATTTTTGAATGAAATAATTATATACAATTGTAGCATCTTTTACTTCTTCGTTTCATCATTCTGTCTTATTTCTATCCATCAATGAGGATAATATTAATGAGAACAATGGAAATTATACCAGCTATTTGTGGGCTTTTTAGGTCAACTGGCTGACATATACCCATGAAGACAGCAGAGCCTCCTTGGATTTCTCTGGGAGGCCAATAAACTGGCTATAGGAAGCATTGAAATAATCAAAGACAGGTTTTGGGGAAAGGGCTCAGAGTGTTTCCCTGGCTTGCTCTAGGAATATCCTAGACATGCTCCATGCATACCCTTGGGCTTCCACAGATTCCAGAGGAGTTCATAGACTTAGTGATCCTACCCTTTTAAGCCTCACAGCAACTTTGCCAGGAATATAATGATATTTCCTTTATTTTACAAACAGAAAATTAAGGCACAGAAAGTTTAAAAAAAACACAAAAGATATCCATAGTGGCATAGCAGAAAGGAGACAGAACCAGGATTTGAACTAGCCAATATGATTTCATGGGCCATACTCTTTACCACTCCCCACCACTGCTTAGAATTTATAGGCTTGCATGTTTCCAAGCACTCAACTTAAATGTAAGGCCAGGGGATGGACTATCTCCTCATTGAATCATAGCATTTTCCAACTAGAAGAGATGGATGCACTATCACCTATAGCAAGAGGGTTCCTTGGGATTATAAGAAAACATCCAGATCAAAGTGAAGCAGAGAATAAATCAGTATGCTTAAAGGAAATACGAATTATGTTCCCACCTAGAAAATTGAGGCATTAGTGAGAACCATTTTTCATAAAGACGATAACTGCTTTATATCTCTTTAAAACTATGTGTTTGAAAGCATTTTGGTATCCTCCAACAGCTCAAAGAAACATGCTAATTATTCCTGTTAAGGATGTGTCTATCTGTACCTTGGGACTAAGTCATAATTACTAAGATATCCTCACAATGTTTTTCTATCCCTTGGTTCAGATTTCACTGGCATCAGCTGAGGGGAGAGAGAAAACACAGAAAAATGTCCTACCCTAGGCCCTCACTGGCACTACAACCAACTGGGCGAGGACTGCTGGGCAACTTCAGTGTGGGTTTCATGGCAACAGAGGCACAAAGATAAGGTTGCCAGCTCTAGGTTGACACACTGAATGTAAGGGAGGAAACCTAACTGACGATACGAGAGCCGGAGCCTGGATATAGGGTTTCTATAATGAGAGTTTCTATTTTTCCTCTGGGAAAATTGAGCATTGTCAGAAAATACTGGAATGAATGCACTGTATTTTTCTCTAGGAAATGTAGCATTTCTTCATTCATTCACTCATTTATTTATTTACCGAAATAAAATGGCTTCATTTTCAGGGAAGCCTATAGGGTAATGTTTCTAATATGCTCCCCATACCGTTACTCATAGTCTTAAATGAGAAGGAATAAATCAAAATCAAAATAAAAGTGAAGAATGTGAAAATAAAAGCATTAGAAGATAAAATAATAGTAACCATTTCCTCTTGTTTCTTTCTCTCTTTCTTTCTTCCTCCTTCTCTCCCTCCTCTCACCCCTTTTTCTTTTGAATTGCATGCTTTTCTGACATACAAAAGAATGTCTGCCTTCATTTTCTCCCTGGTCCAACTGGCTTATACATAGATAAAGAGAATCTTTTCCCCCAACTTTATTGAGGTACATTGATAAATTTGTAAGGTATTTAAAGTGTACAAATTGATGAGCTGATATATGTATACATTATGAAAGGATTCCCCCATGTAGCTAATTAACACACCTCTACCTCACATGTTTACTATTTATTTATTTAATTATTTAGAGAGAACATTTAAGTCGTACTCTCTTAACAAATTTCAATTATGTAATGTCATCAACTATATAGATGCCATGTTCTAGATTAATGCCTCATATTAATTCGTCTTATAGCTGAAATTTTGAACCCTTTCACCAGACTCTCTCTTTCTTTTGTACACCCCAGATCCTGGTAACCACCATTCTACTTTCTGTTTCTCAAGTTATACTTTCTTAAATTCCACATATAAATGATATCATACAATATTTATCTGACTTACTTCACTTAGTATAATGCTCCACAGGTTAACTGATATGAAAAATAACAGGATTTTATTCTTTCATAAGCCTGAATAGTATTACATATACATGTAATGTTTGTGTGTGTGTGTGTGTGTGTGTGTGTGTGTGTGTGTGTGTGTACTAAAGGCCTGGTGCATGAAAATTCATGCAATGGAGGGGGGTCCCTTAGCCTGGCCTGTCCCCCTCACAGTCTGGGAGTTCTCAAAAGCAGGAGGTGACCCAATGATCAGAGAAAGGCGATGCCCCCATCACACCTCTTCTGCTGCCACTGCCAGCAGCATAAGCTGGTTCTGGTTATCTGAGCCTTGGGTGGCCCTGGTTGGCTGGGCAGCTGCCATTGGAGACTTGCCTGTGCCTCAGGCCAGCCCTGGGTGGCTTGGGGGCTGAGGAGACTGGATAACTGTTGTCAAGCATGTGGAGCAGCCAGACCCACCTGGCTGAGAGGACTGGGAGCCATCATCTTGTGGCTATGGGTGCTGCCATCTTTGAGGGTGTGACAGTCAATTAGCATATCCCCTCCTTATTGGCTGTGGGTGCTGCCATCTTTGTGAGGGTGTGATGGTCAATTAGCATATTCTTCTTTATCCTAATACTTAAGATTTTTTTAAACCAAATACTTTGACTATTGTGAATGTGGGAACATAGATTTTTGTTCTAGAAAGGATTTCATTTTATCTGGCAATACATTCACAAATGGGATTGCTGTAAGGACAATCTTATTTAAGGAACTCCAGATAATCCCCAATACACTCAAGTCATTCTTGGCATTGTTCACTCTTGCACAAGGTTTAATGGGTGTCTTTGTTTCCATAATATTGGCCTCCCAAAGTTAACCCATTCTCCATCTGTGAATTAATGCACCTTTTTTTGCCTTGTTTTATAAATACTTGATCATAAACAACATAGAACCACATAGCTATGTGCTCATCACACACATATGTGTTTGTTATTCCTTATCCTTCTTTTCCAGACAAGTTTTAAATGAGTCAAGCCATGAAGTTTCTACTGTATATTTCATTAAAATAATCTCTGCACCACAATTTTTTTTACCACTTGAAATTTAGCTTATGTTTTCATCTGCTTCATTTCATACATAACTCTTCAATTTTTTCTAGCAACAGTACAATCAAAGAATAAACTATTCCTGATAATTACCACTTCACTTTGAGGTGCTGGCACCCATCTTTTATAGCCAGTCTAACCACATTACATAATTTCTCTCTGCCCCTCAAACACATCTACTTCCAGACCTCCTCAAATCATAACTTTGATTTTCCAGTAGTTATCTCAGTTTTCACTCTTTGGCAAAGCCTTGAATAAGTTGTGAAATATCACAAACAAAGGGTTTAAGTATTTCAGTTCTGGTGGGACTGCCCATGAATTCCATGCAGATATGTAAACATTGCCTGGAGCATGAGATTCCTTTCCAGGTGTTCACCTGCTGAACCAAGCCCTCAACCTTATTTGATAATCATTTGTTTGTCTCCAAGTATTGGGCAAACCATGAAACTCCATTTACCTTCAAATTTGCAAAACTATACAGCTTTGTTCCTGGGGAAAAATGCAGTGAACTTTGCAAAGTTTCAGTGATTTTTTCTCCAGTTTGTGAATTTTGAATTCCATGTAAAGTGTTTCTTATACATGGCATGGCTCACCTTTCACCAGTATCTCTAGATACAGCAAGTAGGAAGGTAAATCAAATAATATGTTGACTTAGAGTCAAGGATAAATTACTTGTACATTGCATAAGAAAAGAAAATAAATTTCTAATTGGGAGTTTAAAAAGTTCCAGTGTTACTGAATACAATTTCTTGCCATGAGGACAAATATAGAATAAAAATAGAAATAAATTTCTTAGTTGGCTATCCCTGAATTGAATGACAGAATGAACAAACACTGAAAGACAGTGTTGATGCTCATATAGAAAGCATATTTGTAAGAAATTTTAGTTATCCATTTGCTCAATCAGGAATAGGTTTGTGCACCAAAAATAAGTGAGGACAAATAGGTGTTTGGCAGGTGGATGTAAGGAGCTTAAGTAAAGCCAGGAGCCACTGAACACAACATGGAGGGTGTAGTAAGGGAGCTCTATTCTGGGGACCATATGAGAGTTGTTATTTATATTCAGAATTCAGATAGAAAATACAGAATATGAAATAACAAGTTAAGAAGCTGGGTACTTGAACTCTGATGCATTTTTAAAAAAATATATTTTTATTGCTTTTTTTACAGAGAGGAAAGGAGAAGGATAGAAAGTTAGAAACACTGATGAGAGAGAAACATCGATCAGCTGCCTCCTGCACACCCCCTCTACTGGGGATGTGCCCGCAACCAAGGTATATGCCCTCGACCGGAATCAAACCTGGAACCTTTCAGTCTGCAGGCCGACGATGCTCTATCTACTGAGCCAAACCGGCCTCGGCAGAACTCTGATGCATTTTTAAAAGATAAACATTACTCATTTCCAAGGGGTGGGAGTTGTTTTTTTTTAATGTGTCATGAATAAAGTTATTTTTAAAAATAAAATAAAAATTACAAGTTGAAACCGGTTTTGCTCAGTGGATAGAGCATCGGCCTGCGGACTGAAAGTTCCCAGGTTCGATTCCAGTCAAGGGCATGTACTTTGGCTGCGGGCACATCCCCAGGAGGGGGTGTGCAAGAGGCAGCTGATAGGTGCTTCTCTCTCATTGATGTTTCTGACTTTCTATCCTTCTCCCTTCCTCTCTGTGAAAAATCAATAAAATATATTTTAAGAAATTACAAACTTTACAGATTCCAATTCAAGCAAAGTCACCAACTTTTTTAGATAATGAAATGATCATTTTGTTGGTAATTCTCTCCTGCTTGTCACAAATAATCAGAAGAGTTTGTTTTATGTGGGAAGACCATTTACTAGCTGTGTCTCTTTGGCAAAACATATCTATTCTGACTGTTTCCAGGTCTATGAAATGAAAATAATCACTTGAAGATAAAAAAAGATAAGGACATAAAAATTAATTGGAAACTGCTATAGAAATTTTATTGCTACATGTATGGTTATTACTTATTAGGTACAGAATGCAAATTCTGTTATTCATTTAAAGAGGAATGTCTGGCTCTAGGACAGTATAAGGCCCAAGAAATCATTTGGTCTGGCTCTGCCAAGGCATTAGAGGTGAGTTAATTAAATATTTTACCAAATATAGCAGGCTCATTAAATTGATAATTTTGGATGACCTACAAATGATATTATAAATATCCAAATGGCCTTTGTCAGAAAAAAAGGTTCCCCATTCCTGGTTTTAAAAGAAATAACTTACTGAAAAAAAGAAAAAAAAGAGTAAATTAGTGTGAAGTTGAGTGTCTCTAAAGCTTAAGAAGTAATCATTTTCCCCTAATCTGAAGCTTGCTCTGAGCCTCAATTACCCTCCAAATTCCTTACCTTAGTAGAGACATGGAGTTGAATGTCTTCAAAGATAAATTATTGAAGAGAGGTCAGCAAATGAGCCAGTTGGATTGACAGACTGGAAAGCCTGAAGGAAGATGAAAGAGAAGAAATGGAAAAAGGAAGCTGTTAGGGATAAGCTTGGGCCCAGCCAAAGGAAGAAGCAGAGGAAAGGGCAAGGCTTGATGGTGTGGGTACAGTGATTCCACATTCTACCTGAGGACCAGTAAATGAAAGAGCATCCTCATCTTTGTACAGCCTCTGAGGTCAAGTGCTGCTTATGTGGTGGGTCCCTGCGTATAGTGAAAAATTTCCGTAATGACAGAATCCGTTTGAACACGTTTGGCCTCGTGCTTTCCTTAGGCCAGTTACAGTCTTGAGAGCATTGGGGGATCCTTCTTCCATTACAGACAAATTTACTTATATCCAACACAGCTATCACTCAAGGAAATAAATGTCTTCCAACTGCCTGGGAGTACAAAGATGGCAAAAAAAAAAAAAAAAAAAAAAGTTCAAAGCTCCAGAAGCAAAAAGTCTGGAAGAGAACAAAGAATCAGAGAAAAAGTTGCATTTATAACTGTGGCTAAAATGCCCAAGAAACATAGTTCATCACTTGAGCACAGAGTTGAGTATCCATTGTAGACCTAATCAGCATGACCTCCAAACACATTCCCATACTCAGCCTCAATAGTACTCTCCTGAGGCCCCTCACTGTTTTACTTACTATCAACCCATTTTATCCATATTGACCACTTGCACAAAGACTAGAGAGTATAGAAGAGATGAAATGCACTTTTCCCCCCCAAAGTATCTGACTACTAGAACCTGCCCCTCCCCCTGCCTTTTCTTCCCTGACAAGGGGAAAGAGGATTCAATTTCCGGATGTCCTCGGCAGAGGCAGGCAGTCTCAGGAAACACATTAATAGTCATTTGGCTCTCACCATATCCCCTTGGAAATCCCCAGGTGTACCATTTGTACAACTAAAAATAGAGGAAATAAAGGTGGTTTTCTTTAGAAATAAACAGGTCATTATTCTGCTTTGTTCTCATACTTGATGCCAGTGTGTGTGTGTGTGTGTGTGTGTGTGTGTGTGTGTGTGTGTGTGTGTATTAGAGGTCTGGTGCATGACATTCATGCACAGAGGGGTGTGTGTGTAGGGTCCCTCAACCTGCCTGCACCCTCTCATAGTCTGGGACCCCTTGGGGAAAGTTCACTTGCCAGAGAAGCAGGAGAGGCTCCTGCCACTGCTGTTGCATTTGCCAGCCATGAGTCTGGCTTCTGGCTGAGCAATGCTCCCCCTGTGGGAACACACTGACCATCAGCGGGCAGCTCCTGCATTGAACAACTGCCCCCTGATGGTCAGTGTACATCATAGCAACTGGTTGTTCTGCTGTTTGTTTGATTTGCATATTAGCTTTTTATTTATAGGATATGTTCACTGGCATGACTACACTCCCCAAAAATCTACCTGTGAGCACAGTCATCTTATTTCTAAGCAATGACTACCTTCTGGTAAATATTTCCTACCAAGGGTCTCTGTGTCTGCTATGGTATTTAGCTATCAGGTTTGTCTTCAACTTCAACAGTTGTATAAAAGGACAAAAAGTCTTCCCCTTGGGATATTTTTATACCTTTTTCTTTCCTAGAAATTTCCTCAGTAGGGCCAGTTATGAGAAGAACTTAGTGGGGATGAGTTATCTTATTCTTCCAAATATCTTTCTCATTCTTATGATAACAAATTCTCATAATCCTGTGTGAAACCATCTCAATCTTATTCACATTCCATGTTATTCAAAGGTATATAACCTAGGTCTGGCCAATCAGCATCTTCCATACATAGTCACTATTGTTAGTTCAGGAAAAGCATGTAACTATAGTCAATGCAATCAGAGTTAACCTCACCATTTTAGCTTGAAAAATCTTTAAGAAGCACTCCCTTTTCTACTGAAGTTATTGGAGGGAGAAAATGTACACATGAACATGCTGAAGGTCATTTTGCCACCATGGAGAGACAGTTTACTTAAAAATGGAGAAAACACAAAGAAAACAGAGGGACAATGGAAGACAACCACTGACAACATTGTATCAGTCCTCAGAGCCAGTATTGCCTGAAACTAAACTACTCATCTTTTCAATTCTACAGTGCATCTTCTCTTTAGCTTCATTCTCAGGTTTTCAGCCAATCTGTTAGATTTTTTCACTTGCCACTAAATGTGTTCTTTTTTAAATCTTCCTTTTTGTGCTAATGCTTCATCTCCATCTAAGACTGCATCAGCAATGTTCTCACTTTGCCACTAAAACTATGCCTGGAAATCAGGTGACAGTGATGAAAATGATCCACCATCTACGACATTCATTACTAGCTGAACTTCAGTTTCCAATAAATGGAGAAAATTGGATCATAATGAAAGCACACAAAATCATTTCCAATATGAATAATCTTTGGACAACTTCATTCCTCTTTACTCCAGAGACAGACAAGAGTCTCTTCTCGTTTGCCCAGACTGGTTAGCCAAAAACACAATAGAATGAAACCATGAAGCTGAGATTACTATAGAAAATACCACCATTAAATTAGAGCACAATGATAAAATGAATACGCTATTAGTTGGATCTTTGTAAATCACCACTAGAGTGTTTATTAAGTGTTGGAGTTAAGTTTGATTACATTGGGTGAAGAATTTCCATGTGGTAAAAGTGAGACCAGTTTAGCCAAGAAGCAGTTGGAAGCCACACAGATCTGTTCTTGGCTTTCCAATGGGTGTGGAAAGAGTAGACAGAACTAAAAACACAACTAGAACTTTGGCCTAGTTCCTAAATATTAGCATAGAGGGGTGTGCTCTCCAAGAAGAGGGTGTCATCAAGTAACCAAATGAAGGAATACTTGGGGAAAAGAAAGAGGGTGGGGGAGGAGTCCCATTTCACTCTAGTTCTCCAATGTCAAGGATACTTACTGGCTGGGGATCAACAAAGGTCCTCTAAGAATGCTTCTATTTCTTGGTTTTTGGCTAGTTACCCAGAGCAGATGTGAAGCGTTTGCTGTGATTAGGAAATATTTTGCATGTGAGAATGTGAATGCTATAATCCTCAACTCAGCCAAGAAAACTTAATAAATGGTGAAATTTTACATCTTTAGGGAGGAGCAACAAAATTTTTTAAAGTGTTGGTTAAAATAAACACCAAATTCCCAAGGAGAGACTCCCAACTCTGATGATGTGCAGCACTGATCATTTTATTACTGTGGAAAAATTGACTCAGACAGTAAAGCCCACCTCATGCTTTTGTTAATGTTCACAAATATCCCATTATCAATGGCATACTATTGATATTTTACTTTTCTTTTGTTATTGGATGAACTATAAATTGATGACACAAGGTGACTTTTTTTAGCAAATAGTAAATGAAAAAGTTATTTGATGACATTAAAAATGGTAAGCCTTTATAAATGAAACCAAGTTATCAATGACTAAAATATTATGGAAATTATAGAGTACTCTTGCATTCTGGTTCTCCATTATAGCCAGCTGTCTGACCTTTATTAAGCAACTGTATTTCTCTATGTTTCAATTTCCTGTTGTGTCAAGGAGAGAACTGGATGACATCAGCATTTCAGAGTGTGTATTGTAGAAACTAGTTATATGTGATCTTAATTAATTGTCAAAGTAAAGGTAGGAATTTACTCATCAAAAAGAACAAAGGAAGACATTAAACACAGAAGAAATCACATGTGTAAAAGTACACAGATATGAAAAAAATGTTCACTCATCTGTTGAACAAGAATTTATTGAAAGCACTAGCTATTAGGTGCCAGGTGTTCAGTGTTCTAGATGTTGAGGATTCAATGGTAAAGATGTCAAGAAATCTTCCTTCAAAGAGTTTATATTCTTGTGAGGTTGAAGTTAAACAAACAATTAAAATAAAATAAAATAAATCATTCTTAATATTATGCTAGAAAAAGAACAGAAGTTCCTACAGAATATGCAGATATGAGGACTTTTGGGAGAAGTTATATTTGAACACAGATGTAAAAGAGATGTAGGAATGACCCAGGCAAAGATTATAGAGGATGAGCATTCCAAGCAAAAGGGATATTATGCATAAAGAGCGTGAGGCCAAAAAATAAAATGGATAGTTTGAAAAATTTGAACTTGAAATCCGGTGTGACTGAATTTGTGTGAGAGGGAGAAAGTAGAAGAAAATGAGCTTTAAAGATAAATGGGGGAAGGTAATGTATCTTAGAAACAATGCACAGTGATTGGAATTTGATCATGCAGATAAGGAACACTAAAAATTCTAAGCACATAAGCAAAATGACTATATATATATATATATATATATATATATATATATATATATATATATATATATATATATGGTAGTAGCAGCAGTGAGAAGATTTATTGAAGAGGAGCAAGAATAGCACAAACTATACTAATTTGGAGACTCGCCTTTGGAAGTTGTGGAAGTGAAGATGGAGAAAAGAAGAAAAATGTGAAAGTTATTTAAGAGGTAGAGTTGGAAGGTTTGTGTCTGATAAAATGAACAAGATACAGGAATCTTGGCTGACACCTGTGTATTCAATTTGAGTCACAAGGTGGATGACAGTATCATAAACTAGAATAGAGATTATAGGACAAAGAAAAGAAGAAAGAATGAATTGAGAAATAAAGTTGAGTTCTGTTTTGGTTATGTTCATCTTTTTAGTACATTGGACATTTAAAATAGAAGTATTCGAGTATACTAGTCTAGAACACAAGGGAGTGGATTGAAGTCTCAAGATAAATTTGAATGTGTTTAGTTCATGGAGTGGCCACAATCACTCAAAGAGTATGTGAGGAATAAAATAAGAAGAAAGATAAGGCTAAAACCAATATAGATGGAGAAAGCATGTGAAACTATATCTCAGTGGTCGGCAAACTCATTAGTCAACAGAACCAAATATCAACAGTACAATAACTGACATTTCTTTTGAGAGCCAAGTTTTTTAAACTTAAACTTTTTCTAATATCACTTCTTCAAAATAGACTCATCGCATGACTGTGGTATTTTGTGGAAGAGCCACATTCAAGGGGCCAAAGAGCTGCATGTGGCTCGCTAGCCACAGTTTGTGACCACTGCAAAGAGGGCAGAAAAGAAAAGGCAAAGGGATAGAGTTTATTTTAAATTATATTATTTCCCAGTTGACTATTATAAATATCAATCTGGAAGCTGGCTGAACAACTAAGTAAAGAAACCATAGTTAATATAAAGCACAAATCGATATATGCAGAAATAAAAAACAAACACATAAAATAAAATAAAATAAAAAAACCTAAGATTTCCCCCCCAAGTGTTGAACATATTCAGTTCACTTGGGTCATAACCATTAAGTTTCCAAATTTTGGAATCCAGTGAGCCCTCTAATTTTCTGACTAAGCTATAGTCTTCTGGAGTTGATTTCATCAGTGGCTAGTGAAGCATGACTTCATTTTTGTGTTGTTGTTTTAAAATAAGCTTTTCTTCTTAAAACATTTTGATGAGCTAAGCATAAATTAATTAGAAACATATGGATTAAATTGATTCCAAAATACATATGTGTTTGAAAAAGAAGAAAAGTAGTTAGGGCAAAAACACATTTAGGGTTTTATAAGCCCAATATGTTAGAACACTACAGCAAGAGACTTCTAAAATATAACTTCCCCTTATCTCTGTCATAGTCAGCAAAGTCCTTGCTATCTCTTTACAGAAAAAGAAAGTCAAGAATCAGATGATCACTCTGAGATTTTTTGGTTTTACAACTCACTTTCTAAGACCAGGCATTGCAATTTCAGCCCATCTGTCTGCTCCTTTTTCAGGGAAAGCAGGCACTTTGAGAGCTTTTCCTTTAGCTTCTGAGACATCAGGATCTATGACCACACCTCCAGGTTATCCTCTCTTTTGAAGATAAACATCTTCATTTTCCACTTCTTCTGAGGCAATTCTTCTCTTGCATATCTGTTGTTACCTCCAAATTGGTATATTAATATAATGCATTTATTATCTCTTCCTCTTATTTCCTTACTTCCAAATCTTGTGGGCACAAAATTTGGGGGCAACTTTGACTCTGTCCCCTTAATTCTTTACATCCCATCAATCATCATGTCCTGCCAAATTGTCCTTTGAAATCCATACTCTCTCCATTCTTACTGCTAACACTCTCATCTGTCCCCTCATCACCTCACACCTGGATTACCAAGAGCAGCCTGCAAGCTGACCTTACTGATTCCTTCTAACCCCTGCATACTATTGACAGCTTAATCTTCTTTAACCCATGCTTTCATCATATCATCCTTCCCCTTCTCTTCTTTTGCTTTTACTGTATGTCAAATTTAAATTCTGCCAGCCTCCCAAGTTTCTTTATAATATAGACATATTCTATTTCTCCAAGTGTGTTTTCCCATTATCATGCAATACTGTCTGGCTCCCAAAGCTTTGCATCAGTCCTATACTTATGTTCAGTTTATGTTCCAATTTATGCCCTCCCAAATCATTCCCTTATTACTCATTTCCTCACTTGTATTTGCCTTTCTTCTACTTTTTATGGTAAGATGTCTATATCACATAATGTAGAAACTTTATTAATGTGATAGTTAAGTGACAACCTGAAGGATCAAAAAGATATAGCTCACAAAGAGTGTCAGAGAAATAGCTCATGCAAAGATCCTGTGATGGCACTGAGAGAGGCAATGAGGAGAGATAAGAATAACTTTGTGTATTTAAGAAATTGTAAAGGCAAAAATTATGTGTAAAGAAATTGTGTTTTAGAAAATGTAGAAGGTAGTTGTAGCTAACTTGTTTAAAAGGAGAAAATGGTTGTGAGACAAGGTTGGACAATAGTTATAGGCCAAATCATAGAAGGCCTTGCCAGCCCTGCTAAAAAGTGGATTTTATTTCAAATTCAAGTCATTGTAAGGTCATGACACTAAAGGGATCATTTACTAAAAGATAACTTGCTTCTTAATAAGTATGAATAGTAGTAAGAGGAATGACAGTAAGAACACCAGTATAGGGGAGAAATCAAGATGGTGGCAGAGATAAACACCAAAACTGCTGCTTCGTATAACAATATCAAAACTACAATTAAAAGACAAAACATGAGAACACCATCCAGAACATCAGGAAAGCTGGCTGAGTGGAAATTCTACAACTAGAAGAAAAGAGAAAAGCACATTGAGAATCAGAGGACCTGCAAAAGGCTGAGGTACGGAGACACACACACAAAGAGGAAGGGCGGCTGGGAGCACAGTGGGCTGAGTGCGCCGCTGGCTTTCTAAAGTGAGAGGAGACAGACACTCCTGACTGTGCTGAACTCCAATCCCAAACAAGATGCTGGGAAACCAAACTCATTCAGGGGGGATCTGGATTGACAAGAAAAGGGAAAGCACACTGAGACTCAGGAGCTGTGGGAGGCAGAGGTCCAGAGGCATGCACACATGCAGAGAAGCTGACTGTGCCACTGGCTTTCTCTAGCAGGAGGGAGACAAAAGCCCCCGACAATGCTAAACTCTAGTTCTGGGCAAGTTCTGAGCACACTGACTAATTCAGAGAGAAACTGGACTGCCTCGCAGCAGGCAAAACTCAAGGGTAGCTTTTTCTCAGAGGTGCTTGTAGCGATGACCGAGGGACGCTGAGACCCAGGGGCCTCATAGAGCAGAACTGATGGGAAGCCAAGGCTGTCTGCTCCTCCCTGAAACTCTGCTCCATCCAAGCTGAGCACAGAGGCTTTTACAATTTTCAAGTCTTGTCTCATAAGAGTGTCTCCAGCAAAGAAATTCTCCCAGCATAGACACAGCTGATCTTCACAGCCAATTGGCCTGGAGGTCAATTCTGCTCAGAGATACCAACAAAAATCAAGACTTAACTACAACAGGGCTGAACACACAGTCCACAAAGGGGTGCACTGAGAGTGTCCACCTCAGGTAACTGAAGAAGCTGAGCCACTGTGCCCTATAGGACACCTACCACACAAAGCTACTCTACCAACTCAGGGAAGCAGTGAAAATGCAGAGACAAAGAAATGGATAACAAATGAAAGAAATGGAGGAAAGCAAAAGACTGGCTATAGAGGTCAAAACCACAGTTATAAGGTTTTTTAATAATTTCCTAGAAAAGGCTGAAAAATTTAATGAGACCCTTGAGGATATGAAAAAGGACCAACTAGAAATTAAACATACTCCGACTGAAATAATATATATATATATATATATATATATATATATATATATATATATTATACAGAGACCTAACAGCAGACTAGAAGACCGAAAGAATCAAGTCAAAGAATTGAAATACGAAGAAGCAAAAAACACTCAGCTGGAAAAGTAAAAAGAAAAAATATTCCAAAAATTTGAAGGTAGTGTAAGGATCCTCAGGGACAACCTTAAGGGTACCAACATTTGAATTATGGGGGTGCCAGAAGAAGAGAGGGAGCAAGATACTGAAAATCTATTTGAATAAATAATGACTGAAAACTTCCCTCATCTGATGAAAAAAATAGACTTACAAGTCCAGGAAGCACACAAAACCCCAAACAAAAGAAATCCAAAGAGGACACCAAGACACATCATAATTAAAATGCCAAAAGCAAAAGACAAAGATAGAATATTAAAAGAAGCAAGAGAAAAACAGTTAATTACCTACAGGGAACACCTATATTATTGTCAGTTGATTTCTCAACAGAAACTATGCAGGTCAGATGGGGGTGGCAAAACATATTCAAAGTGATGAATAGCATGAACTTGCAACCAGATTACTCTACCCAGCAAAGCTATCATTCAAAATTGAAGGTTAGATAAAAAGCTTCACAGATAAGAAAAAGCTAAAGGAATTCATCACCACCAAGCCAGTATTATATGAAATGCTGAAAGGTATTATTTAAGAAGAAGAAGAAGAAGAAAAAGGTAAAGATAAAAATTATGAACAACAAATATATGTTTATGAACAAGTGAATCTAAAAATCAAGTGAATAAACAATATGATGAACAGAATAAAATGCTGAATATAATAGAATCAGGGCATAGAAAGGGAGTAGACTGACAATTCTTAGATGAAAAAGGTGTGGGGGGTGCAGGAAAAGACTGGACAAAAAGGGTACACCTATGGAGGAGGACAGTGGGGGGGGGGGGAGGTAAGGGCAGAGGGTGGGATGGTGTGGGAACCAGGTAGAGGGGAGTAATGGGAGGGGGAGAGGAACAATCGTAATAATCTGAACACTAAATATCTTTTCAATTATAAAAAATAAAAATAAAAAAGAACACCAGAATAAAAGTTATTTTAATGAAATATAAGATAAAAAGGTGGCTTACATTTGGTGATAGTAGTCAGTGGAGTTAAAAAAACATTCTGGTAAAGAATTGACAGCATATAGTTGTGGAATTGACAAATCAAGGATGATTCCTATGGTTCAGTCTTGAAGAATTTAGTATATTTCTTAAAATAGAGACAACTATGAGCGAAAGAGAATAATACATTTCATCAATTTTTAGTTTTGAGTTTTGCCCCCAGGCAACAGTGGTTTAAATAGTTTTGACCCAAATTCCTTGGAAATGACAAGGACTGAAGACACTAGTTTTAAACCTATTTAGAGGCAATGGAGAGCTATTGAGGCAGTGAAGATCCAAAGGGTATATATCAAGAAGAAGGAGAAGAAAAATAGGTGGAGGAGGAAGAGGGGGGTAGGGGGCGGGGAAGGAGGACGTCTGGAGACATGATCCAGGCATTTGGTTTCTACCTTTCCCCTCAAGGCTTTTGTTCATTTTATTTTTTAAAAATATTTTATTGATTTCTTACAGAGAGAAAGGGAGAGGGATATAAAGTCAGAAACATCAATGAGAGAGAAACATCAATCAGCTGCCTCCTGCGCACACCCCACTAGAGATGTGCCCACAACCAAGGTACATGCCCTTGACCTGAATCAAACCTGGGACCTTTCAGTCTGCAGGCCTACACTCTATCCACTGAGCCAAACAGATATCAGAAGCTTTTGTTCATTTTAAAAGTGTTGAAAAGCTAATCAACGATTTTGCTAGATTTTTATTGCTAGGAGGACAAGAACTGGTATACATTGCATGCCAAGAAAGAAGATCCTTGGTAAATGCTCTGGTCTTTTGGTTAATACCTCAAAGACCACGCCAAAGGGGAAAAAAAGTAAAATCAGAAGTGTTCCAAACAGTGTAGAGACTGAACTGAGATAATCTCAGTGCTCAATTGCATTAGAGTGATAATGGGACTATCAGTGATTCTAATTTAGCTGCCTACTAGAAACAAGAAGAAATCTTTTCTGGAGAAAGATGAAAATAAAAGAGGCTTCAAAATACCTCTAGAAATTATGAAAGCCAATAGCTTATATTGAACAAAAGTGAATAGATATAACAAAGATAATATGACCAAAATAAGTGACAAAAAAAGATATAAAGTACAGATAACAGAAATAGATCCAAAGGATATCTTGAATTTAAAGATATAAAACATGAAAATAACTGTGATTAATATGTTTAGTGTTTTTTAAGAAGAAAAAATTTGTAATAGAACAAAAGTTTATTTTTTAAAGAAAAAGAAAAACAAACTGAAAAACATAATGATGTTATTAAGATAACAAGCTGAAGAGAAAATTAATGAAAAATAAATAGATCAGGATAAAATAATCATAGTGATAAGTACAGGAAAGAATGTAAAAATTATATGGGAGATACTGAAACATTCTAAAATAAAAGTATTTTAAATCCCAGAAGGAAGGAAGACAGAAAATGACAGAATAATACTTAAAAGATAGTAGCTAGGAATTTACCCAAGTGACAAAAGACATCAAGCCATGCCCAGCCAGTGTGGCACAGTTTAGAATCAGCCCATGAACCAGAAGGTCATGGTTCAATTCCTGGTTAGGGCACATGCCTAGGTTGCAGGGTCCATCCCCAGTAGGGGGCAGGCAGGAGGTAGCCATTTAATGATTTTTCTCACCATTAATGTTTCTATCTCTCTCTCTCCCTTTCCCTTCCTTTCTGAAATCAGTAAAAACTTATTTTTTAAAAAAAGCATCCCTGACCAGTTTGGCTCAGTGGATAAAAGCCTGCGGATTAAAGGGTCCCAGGTTCAATTTTGGTCAAGGGCATGTACCTTGGTTGCAGGCACATCCCCAGTGGGAGGAGTGCAGGAGGCAGCTGATCGATGTTTCTCTCTCATCAGTGTTTCTAACTTTCTATCCTGTTCTCTTCCTCTCTGTAAAAAATCAATAAATTATATTTTTTTTAAAATGACATAAAGCCACAGATGCAAGGGGTAAAAAATATTAGCAGATTCAGAGGAATTTTTAAAGAGACAATTTATCAGAACTAACAATGGAAAGTTCATTTATCATTTTTTAAAAATCAATATGTATAATGTACCACATTAGTAGAATAAAGTAGAAAGTAATATCACATTTTGATAAATGTATAGATAGCATTTGATTAAAATGACAGAAGATTATGATAAAAATTCTGACTTTAAAAGCTTACCAAAAAACAACTGGACTAGAGAGCAGACTAATACATGATTAGCAAGCCTGACTTCATTCTAACAGAAAATTATACCCCCAAAACTATAGAAAAGATGTTTTTTTTCAAATATTTTCAGAACTTTGCCAAAATTACATGTAATGAGCTATATAGAAAGTCTCACCAATTTCATAAAATTTATTTAATAGAGAGGATATACTCTAATTACAGTGGCATTATGCTGAAGATCATAACAAAAGGTAACTAGAAATTCTCTGTTTTTAAACTAAGAAGTATATCATTACGTAATCCATGGTTCAAAGAAAAAAATCCTGTAAATTATAAAATATCTGGGACTAACTTATAATGAAAATACTACATATAAAAACTTACTGCTTTTTAAAAAGTATCCTCTAACTTGCATATATTAGAAAAGAAGGATGGCTAAAATTCAATAATGTGTCCATATCAAGAAGTAAGAAAAAAAAAAACACATGGTGAATACAAAGAAAATATTTAAAAAGGAAATAAGCATAAAATATTTAATTAAAGCAATTTTCTAGATGTAATTTACTTACAGAATATTTTTCCTTACATGATATTACCCCACTCCCCCACCCCCACTTTTTTAGTAATGTTGGCTTTTGGAAATTTTATATTGCAATCTTGGTAACTTTAAATTTTAATTTTTGCACACAAATATGACTGCTTTAGGTTCTTTGGATGTTAGGCAATTTTACAATGAGATTAACTACTAATAGAAATTTTAGTTAATATTTTAGGAACAACTTTTTGTCCACTACACTTAAATTTTCTTGAGTATTCACTTATTTTACTTGGCCAATTTAAATTAATCTGCAAACTTGATTACTATTTTACTGTCAAATTTAATACTCAAGCAGAAATCTTAGTTTATCCTGTAAATATTAGTGGAAAGAATTATTTGCATTCTTGAGTAGCCCTGAACATTCCTGGTACTAGAGTACATTTAGATATAAGGCAGCTGTTGCTGGCCGAGTCTCTCTCTGTAACGTGGGTCCCGATCTAAGCTGCGTGTGGGAGGTGAAGCAGCCATGGCGGCAGAAGACCTCCCTCAGAAAGGGTGAGAGTTCAGGCCCCTGAAAGGTTAGGGGGTGAGGGTCTGTGCCCCACCTCTGTTGACCTTTTAATTCTCTCCTGTTGGCTCCTCTGCAACTGTGCCTGTCTTAGGTTGTTCCTTCCCTGAGGAATTTTACCAGTCTCTGGCTAACTAGCCATCCTCTGGGGCCAAACAGGGTGATGTGAGGTTCAGTTCTGTCTCCTTTGTAGTCTATGCCCCATGGCCTCCATGCCCAGCACCTGCCTTGGGATCCCCTCACCTGCTGGCGGGGTCCCAGTACTGATCACATATGTTAGAGGACCCAGGTTTCTTCTCCAGGGAGGGCCCAGCTCACACCATTGAGCGAGAGACAGATCCATGGTGCCAGCCGCCCAGAGGCTTCAACAGCAGCTTGAACTGAAAGCTCAGGCAACAGGGGTATGCACTTGGATTGTAAGAAGAGGGTCCCTCTTGGCAAAAAGGGCAAGAGAGGCCAATATAGAATGTTCAAGTGCCTTTCCAGTGCCTTAATTCCTTCTGAAAGGGATTAATTCCTTTCCTGTTTTTTTTTTAATTGCTGTTAAACATACAAAGAATCAGTTTGTAAGTTTCTTTGGGATAATTGAATAATATGCTGTAAATAAACTACAAAGACAAATGGTCACTGTTTAAATAGAGTAATAAAAACAACACCAATAACAAAAACCTGATAGGAGTGATGGTGAGAGAGGGAGGTGAGAAACAGAAGAACAAAGGGAGGGAGGGAAAAAAGGCACAGATTATTAATTTCAGTAATGAAAAACAGAACATCATTAAAGATCTATTGCAAAACATTAAAAATAATAAAAGGATATAGTAACTTAATGCCAGTAAATATTTGTTTATTTATTTATTTATTTTAAAATATTTTTGTTGATTTTTAAAGAGAGGAAGGAAGACGAGAAGGAAACATTAATGCAAGAGAGGAACATCAATCTGCTGCCTTCTGTATGGCTTCTACCTGGAACAAGCCTGAAACTGCGCCCTGACAAGGAAATGAACCAGCAACCCTTTGTTGCAAGAGACAACACCTAACCAACTGAGTCACATGGGCCAAGGCATGCCAATAAACTTTTAAATTGAGGTGAATTGAATATATACTCAGAAATATACAACTAAAAACCAACTTAAGAAATTGTCCTTGCTTTCTCTAAAGCATGGTGTTTCTAGTCACCTGATTACCTCCAAAATGGATCCAAGAACTTTCTATGCATTGCCAACTCAGAGAAAATCCATCTAGTTCTTCTCTTGTAACTTTTCAAAAACAACCATATGACCATGTGCAGGAACATTTGTTTTTGCTTTATTTGTGTGTTGTTGTTGTTGTTGTTGTTGTTTCATCAAAATTGCTTCTTCATTACTCACAGGTGAAAAGACATAGAAACTATTGCCCTTCAGACTTACAAGAAGAATTGAATGCTTATTCATTAGGAAATGTCAATACTGGGTTCCTAGAACATTCCAGAGGACCTCACCCAATTCTCAAAGTGCGGAATGAATCCATGTATGCCAAGAACTCAGAGTTCTCTCTCTGAATTTAACAGTGAAATCATCTGAATGGCCCCCACATAGAATCTCAGAGGCTAATTATTATCTAAAAACCAACAGATGCTGAGTAACATCTAAAAATCTATAACACCTAGAATTCTAATAAATTTTAAGCTATTTTTATCCCCAACATCTAGCAAAGTGCCTACTGCATAGTGGGCCTTAATAATTTCCAATTGAATGTATGTCCAATGTCAGTAAACAGGAAATGTAACCTAAGAAGTCGTGAGGATAACTCATAGGGACTCAAAACTATAAACAGAAAGTAAGTTAATGCTTCAACTTCTAATGTCATACATTGTTTACTAAGTTTTGAACAAAGCACAGCTAGTCATGTTATCAGTGCCAGGGTAATAAGTTTATTGCCACATAAAGAACTAACTTGTCTTCTAGTTCATGTTCTGCTAGTTTATGAGGTTAGTATAGTTTCACTTAAATTGCTGAATATACCCAATGAAGTTCAGTATTCTTTCAAACCCCATTTTCCCCAGACCCCAGGATACATTTCAGGCTCAAGACTGAGTCTCATCATTCCTTGCTCCATCCAGACCAATGAGCTAATCCTTTCCATAGTAGCCAGAAAAAAAGAAGAAATGTAGTCCCTAAAAGTTACCACAAATAGATATATAGACATAAATAAAACTGGCAGGATAATGGTATACATTTTAATATCACAAATATTGACGAAATTGCACAACTTCATCATGGCCTTACCACTTGTGAATAATGTACTCATTGCTGGTCCAGGGCAATGAATAAGCTCATAGCACCCAAACATCATCAGAGCTTCTATATTTACCATGTATCTGCCAATAGCCCATGTTCTCGCATTTTCTGTGTAAAAGAGCTCCATGTAGGCCAGATTTAATTTGATGCAGAAACACTATATGTCACTTCCAATAAAAGCAAAAGGGAAAGAGAGATTCACACACTAACTTCTCAAGGATGGCAGCTCATGCTGGTATTTGGAATAGTTTAAAGATATTGTTTTGTTTACTGAGCCATCTAGTTCAAAAGAAGGTGCACAGCCTGTTCAGAATGGCCTCTGCAGATCTCTTTTCCAAATGGAAAACATATACCCCTGTGGGCTGAGTTCTTCATTCCCAGCTACAAGTACATTTTAAAACAGTTTCACTTTGGGGGAAAGAGAATAAGTCTTTTCTTAACAGAATAATGTTCTAAGATAGGTCCGGGGCAAATTTCTGATAGTCAAAGTAAATGCATACCAAGTTTCCCTAATGCAAAAGCCAAAGGGAACCTTAGACACCATTACTATACTACTCCACCCCCTGTAGTTTCCTCTAGGTGCCAATACTTAAGCCTAAAGAGATGACACGACTAGATCTAAAACCACACAGCAAATTCATGGCCAAGTTGAAGCCATCAAAATAAATTTTTAAAACTTTATTTAGAGAAAAAATAAGAAAATAAATTATCATTGTTGATATGAAGACAAGACTAAAGTCATTTATTTAGTACAGAGGAAATCCCAATATATGAGCCAAATTAATGCTTTTTTCTGTGTGATTCACATAAGAGTTGAGGCACAAATAAGAACTATCTCTTATTTTCTAGTAAAGCATCTTTACTCTTTTTCCATTTGAACCTGTGAGGATTCCTAAAGGTGTTAGTCAGTTTATTTATATGTCATGTATTTTATTTTTTTGTTGTTGTTGACAGTATTACAGATGACCCCTACAATCCCCCCTTTTAAAGAATATTCAAAATAGACTGAATTACTAGTATTTTGCTCAGGCTAAGTGAAGGCATGTCATCTTATAGAAATATCCTACCTAATAAAAAAGTAACATGCAAATTGACTGTACCTCTGATTAAGCCATACCCACAGCCACATCCATCAGCCAATCAGGAGCAAATTATGCAAATAAACCCCAACCAAGATGGCTGCCACCACTGAGAGCAGGAGGGAGGGCTTGGGTTTCCCTGGCAATGGAGGAAGCCAAGCTTTCCACTTGCCCTTGCTGGCCTAGGCCTACATTCTATGCTACAAAGTTTCAATTATAGAAGATACATAATCCCCCAACAGAAAAGGCAACAGCCACGGAGCTGGAGAGAGCAGAGGCTAGGGTTGCCTGGGCGATGGAAGAAGTTAAGCTTCTGAAACCCTAGTGCCTAGGTTTCCACTCTAAGCAACAAAATTTCAATTATAGAATTTAAATAAAACCAAACAGAAATGGCTGTCACCACGGAGGAAGCAGAAGGCTTGGATCCTCTCCAGACTACAAAGTTTCAATTGTAGAACATAAATTAATCCAGGATCCCACAGCCTCCACTTGGGTCTCTGGGGGGTGTGGCCGGCCTGCAAACCACCATAGACCCTCACCCAGGCCACCCCATGCCCCAAGGAAACTCTCACCCTGATCTGGGAGACCCTTCAGGGCAAACCAGCTAGCTCCCACCCATGCACCAGGCCTCTATCCTATTTAATAAAATAGTAATATGCAGATTGACCATCACTCCAACATACAAGAGGGCTGCCCCCATGGGGTCAAAGATCCTGCCCCCATGTGGACACAAGATGGCCAACAGGGGAGGGCCATTGGGAGGTTCCAGGCCTTCAAGGGAGGGCAGTTGTGGGTGATCAAGCCAGCAGCAGAGAGCAGTTGGGAGGGACCAGGCCTGCAAGGGAGGGCAGTTAGGGCTTACCAGGCTGGCAGAGGAGGGAAGTTGGGGGCAAACAGGCTGGCAGGGGAGCAGTTAGACATTAATTAGGCTGGCAGGAAGTGGTTAGGGGGTGATCAGGCTGGCAGGCCGAAGTGGTTAGAGGTAATCAGGGGGGCAGGCAGATGAGTGGTTTGGAGCCAGCAGTCCTGGGTTGTGAGAAAGATGTCTGACTGCCCATTTAGGCCTGATCCCATAGGGCAGTCGGACATCCCTCAAGGGGTCCCAGATTGGAGAGGTTGCAACCTGCGCTGAGGGACAACCCCTCGCCACCCATGCATGAATTTTGTGCACCGGGCCTCTGGTGTATTATAAAAAGAAACAAAATAAAATATGTACTTAGTGATAAATAGCATGTCATGAAATTTTTTCTATATGCACTCAACTTACACACACAAAAAAACCCCCAGTACTTTTTATGAAATGTGATTTATTTTTACATGAAAAAAAATGTTTTAGACTTGTTTAAGTGCTTCTAATATTAAAGGAAAAAACTTTCCATTGTGGTTTTAGGAATTAGAAAAGCAAGTCCATTGTTTAGAACCCATTCTTTTGTATGGCACCTTTAAGACTTGAGGGATCTGAATCTATACCTATATTTGTAAGTCTGTAAAGTCTGCTGATTAATATTCTAAGGTTTTTTATTGCATCACTACAAAAAAATTGAGGCAAAGTAGACATTTAAAGTAAAGCTTTGTTACTAGAAAACAAACAGTCTCCATCCTTGTTTTGAATAATGTGTACCTGTATTCAGTTTAATAAAAGCTAATAGCAAAAAACATGCCAGATGGAAAATACCTTGTGAAGAACCACAAATCACTTCATCCAAAAATTGACTTCTGAAAATATGGTGGGAGGTGAGATACTATTTTAATACATTTGATTTTTATCTATTTAAAGTTTGCATAGAAGCCTATTTATTTAATAAAAATTGCATACTTTCATGAAAATTCTACTTGCCTAACTTTGGCTATGGAGACACTCTGGTCGTTTCCTAGTTTAGATCTTCTATAGATTAATTTTTACTCAAAAGCCAACTTTCTATGGTCCTTCTATTATGTTGAGTCTCTGTTTTTGCCAGTATCCCCTGGCTCACACTGATGATATCACTCTGAGTCACTAAAAGGCCTGCACATACATGGCTCAGACACAGTAATGATGTTGCTGATGACAACACCACTCTTAATAATCTGACCACAGAGTGATATGAAGTGTTATCTGGCTCTGTACTTTAACAATTAAGTCTTGTTTGTTCTTCATAGACCATCTAGGATTCGACCACACCTGCTCTTTCTTTCTTTCTTTCCTTTTTTTTTAACATTATCTCTATCTTTGTGATGCATTCTTGGCCAATATGGAAGGAGAAATCATTTGAGCCATCTCATAGCCTTTGATTGATCTCTTCTGACTAAATGAACATGTCTAGAGCATACATAGCTTGTGTTTGATATCATTTCCCCTTGAGGTATGAAGTTGTATCCAGAGGATGAAAGATAAAAACTAACCTTCTCTTTGAGTTGCACTGAATTGCTCAGCAATTTATGTATATTTTTTTAAATAATTATGTTACTACAGTGCCTTCCTGAGAAGTTGGAAACAAATAACTATGTCTGTTAATATCATTCCTTTGTTATTTGTATTCCTAAATTAGACATTTCACTGGCTTTATATAAAAATATATACAAGTAAAGACATAAAGGTACAAGGGTGATGACCACATATAGTGTTTGAGTAAGTTTTAATTCATGATTATTTCATTTAATAAATCAAAATATAAGAAATTAATCTTATGTCAATGTTTTAACATCAACTGAAAGCTTGGTAGACAAGCTAGCATTACAGTGAACTTTATAGAAAGCCCCAGCACTTCAGCCAATGGTTAGATCAGGTACACAAAAAAATCAGTTTGTTGAGTGTTGGTTAGTAAGTTAGTTAAATTGGAGCTAACACAGGGGAAGTCACAGGCTCAATCTCTTTGAGATTACCTGGTTCTGTGTATATAAAACTTGGTCTCTTGGTCTCAGATCATGGTCTTCTGTACCGGACAAAGCCAAATATTAATCTAACAAATATAATTGCAACTCAGTAGATAATGTCTACAATTCATAAACTAATATATTTCAGTAAATACATTTTATTTGAGAATATATACATAAAAAGCAGAAGAAACAATTAAAAGAGTTGACAATGGCAAAAGGACTAAGGAATGGGGAACTGGTGTTTTCCTTTATTGACCATAATGATTTTTTTCATCTGTGTATAAATATTATCCTAATAAAATTGAAAATTGAAAACAACTGCTTTCTATTGCTAGCTAAGGAAATAAATGGGACATTATGAAGCATTTAGTACAAACAATTCCTTTGCACAATTAAATGAGATAGACCATTCATTCTTTCATACATTGATCAAACAATTAAGGAGCAATTATTATGGATCACACATGGACTGGATGCTGTGAGAGTTGCAGATGAGTTTGTCGCAGCCTCTCTTCTCAGAGCCTTCACAATCAAGTAAGAAGAGAAGGATATGTAAAGAGCTAATTATATTAAAATTAATGTTTTGCAATGGAAATTTATTAATAAGTGGAGAGTATAAAGGAAAGACCCATTGATATTCATTGACAAAATAGAAACAAACTCCACAAAGAAAATAATCACGTGAATTCAACCTTTAACAATAACATTTCCTCTGTGACCCAGTGACTAAAGATTTCAGACTAGTGGAGAAGAGGGGAGGCATTTCAAATTGGGGGAGAATCAAGAGGAAAGGTGAGAAGGTATGTAATCTCAATATGGGAAGAGGTAAGAGAAAGGTTAAGAGGAAAATCAATGGAAAGGATTTGAAGTGCCACATAAGGGCACATTTTTATTCTTAATGTTTTTTTGAAAAGGGCAATGGCACTTGCAAGGTTAACTCCAATGACCTTGTGATTAGGGCCTGGAGAGAGAGACGCTGGCAGTGTCAGTGAGGAAGCTGCTGTGGTTGTGACTGGAACACAAGAACATGAACCAGGGCATTGGCAGTGGGAATGGAAGGAAAGGAATACTTTAAGTGGCAGTGTGTGGCAGTGGAAAAATCAATTAAACTTAGCAACCAATTAAATGTGGGAGGTAAAAATAATAAGGGATCCAATACGGGAGGTTTGTGTTTGGACAGTTAAATTAATGGTGGTATCAGTAACTGGGACAGAAAACATAGAAAGATATGGGATCGTGGAGGGACTATAATTAATTCCATTCAGGACATCTGGGCTTCAGACACTATCCAAACAAGCAATGCGAAGGCTGACATTGACAAGTGGCAAATATGCCTGTTGACGTAGAACAAAAACTTGAATCATGGACAGACATTTATGAACTTCCTGCTATATGCAAAGTATTGAGAAAGGTCCTATGGGGTGAGTAGAGTAGCTAATAGTACAGTGTCTGACCATAGAAGCTTGACAACATAAGTTAAAAACAGACAATGTAAATCTATAGAAAAGTATCTAAGAATTGTTCCAATAAATTTTTATTGGAGAATGAGAAAATAAATTATCCCTTGAAAGATGGCTAGAGTAGAGTGAAGGGGGGAAATAGAACTTTCCAATGAAAAGTATGTAAAAGGCTGAAAAAGAAGGTTTAGTGAGACCAAGAATAGATGGACTAAAGGAGGCATGTGAAAAGGAAAAAGAATAAGCATGGAATGGTAAGCTGGAGCTAGCTTTTGAGCATTTTTAATATTTAACAAAGTTTCTTGAATTTGATGCAACAAATGGAACTTGGAAGATTTTCTAACAAGTGAGTAAAATGAACACAAGATTGCTTCCCTGCCCTTTTGAAATTTTTTTGCATTTCTTCTTACTTTCCTCATTCTATCTAATAAAAGATTAATATGCAAATTAACTATCACTCCAACACACAAGATGGCTGCCCTCATGTGGACACAAGATGGCCACCACAAGATGGCCAGCAGGGGAGGGCAGTTGGGAGGGACCAGGCCTGCAAGAGAGGGCAGTTGAGGGTGACTAGGCCTGCAGGGGAAGGCAGTTGGGGGTGACCAGGCCTCCAGGGGAGGACAGTTAGGGGCAATTAGGCTGAGAGGTAAGCAGTTAGGCATCAATCAGACTGGCAGGGTAGTGGTTATGGGATGATCAGGCTGGCAGGCAGAAGTAGTAGGGGGAATCAGGAAGGCAGGCAGGGGAGCAGTTAGGAGCCAGCAGTCCTGGATTGTGAGAGGAATGTCCAACTGCCCATTTAGGCCTGATACTATCAGTCAGACATCCCTTGAGGGGTCCCAGATTAGAGAGGGTGCAGGCTGGGCTGAGGGACACACATGCCTATGCATGAATTTCATCCACCAGGCCTCTAGTTCTTTAAATAAGTGTTTAATAAGTGGCTATTATGTGTGAGATACTATGAAATGCACATAACTGGATCAGAATTGCACAGTATTTTCCTTGACATAACATTTAAATAAACATCATGTGGAGTCATGGAATCAGAATTTGTCTTTCCACTTAGGTTTTGCCACTTATTAGCTTTGGGTAAGTCATCAATTTGTCCTGAGTGATTTTCCCATTGTTATTTTTATTTGTTTTTGTTTGTTTGTTTGTTTGTTTTTATGTTAGGCAGTCTTCTTATTAGTATTATTTTTCTATCCCATTTGTCTTCTCTTTCACTTGTGCTAACATATCACAAAGTTACAATTTTTATTATTGCTTGCCAAGATTGGATTGTATGCATATATTCCTATACAATTTCCTCTTTTCCATGAAAAATTTTATTTAAAGTTTTCTTAATGTACAACAAATTTATATTTTTTGTTCTTCCTAATATTGGGTATGCTTATTCAATAATCTATCATGCCTGTATCTTTTCTCAGGTTTTTACCTTTAAGACAAAGCTGTAGTAAACTTCCTTGCCTACATATATTTATTTCCTAGTGATGGGAAAGATCTTCAGAGTTAAGAGTGCCAGATATACGTATTTTAAGTTCATTAAGTTTTGCTAACTAGCTTTCCATAAAGCCTGCAATTCAGAGGTCTATACAGAGAACTCTAATAGTTCACAAAGGTTTATATACATCATAATCATGTAGGAAGTTTGTCAAAACACATATCCTATGCCTCCCCTCTAGAGATTGTTTGCATGACTACCTATATTTGGTAATAATGTTTTTAATTTTTGGCAATATAAGAGATATAAAGTCCTATTGTACTTTAATTTGCATTGCATTGGCTACTGATAAGAGTGAGCATATTTTCAAACATTTGTGTATCACTAGAGGTCACTCTTCTTAGTGTTACTTCTCACGTTCTTTGTCTACTTTTTTTCTGTTGTTTATTTTTTTCCTTAAATTATCACTCACCAAGCACCCACTGTTTCACATCTCATGAGCTCAAACATTTGGAGGAGCTTAATTGCCTTTCTCCCTTCCTACTAACCAAGTGTAGAAGGAGATGTAGATTCACAGCTCCTTTCCAAAAAGAATGGGCAGGCTTCGCTATGAACTAGAAGTTCAGCACTCAGTTCACTATTATGGCTGAGGCATCATTCCCAAGGTGTCTTGCCTTGTCATCGCCTCATAGGAAAACAGTAAGCTAAGACCTATCTGAAGATCTTCCATTGTGGATTCAGAAGTAAGTGATGAAATAAGGCGTTTCTCTGTTTATTAGATTCAGCTAAAATACTTATGGCAGAGAAAGCCTGTTTTGGCATCCTGAGTGAGTTATCAAGAAAAATTCCTTCAGAAGGACTCACAGCTCAAGCAACTCCCACCACAGACTGATTTCTGTCACATTGAGAGAAGTGACATTTTCTTAGATGTATTTTCATTCATTACAGTATCTGAAACAATATTTTCAAGTTAGTATACATGCTCAACTAATGAAGGTATGTGGCATTATCTATCTTTATAACTTTACATATACACATAAAGGTTAGGACTGAACCCATAGCATGTCAAGTCTGTGCTTTAAAATGTGGTCTACAACATTTATTTTAGAATTGAAGTATTTCCTTCATTCCATGTTGTGCATGAAAGATGGTTAGTCAGCTCTCCAATCTGAAGGAAATTTCCCTTCAAATTTCAAAGTGAACATTCTGGGAAAAAGTCAAAGCAAGACATCTAGAAACTGAGTTCCAAACCTCTAAAGTGATTCAGTTTTTGTTTTGTCTTCAGGGACTTACAGAGACACAGTTGTTGTCTCAGTCAGAATACCCACCCCTGAGTCAGACCATGTTTGAATGGTAGCTCCATATTATGACAAGGACATAACCCAAGTTTAGAAGCTTCCAGCAGTTTGTGGCACAAATGTCTGGTCACCAAGGGCAGAAATCCCCAGCCATCTGGGGACTTGTGGTTCAATGGGATACGGCTAGTCCAAAGTAAAGTGACTTTTACTTTGAATAACTTGTGGAACACTGCGAGTATACTCCTAGTATAGAAGTTAAAGTGTCTATTTTGTTTGTTTTGATTGTTATTTGCTTTATTTTTAATCTGATAATGAACTCAAGGCCATGCAGCCCATAGTTTTTCAGGTTCAATGCTTACAGACAGGTTTTAGAGGATTGCAAAAATGGCCAAAATATTTTGCAGTCCTCCCTTCAAGAGATGAAGCCTATTCCCCACTGAGCTGTCCTCGCTACTTGCTTTGGGTCATAGAATACAACCAAAGCAACACTGTACAAGTTCCAGACCCAAGGCAAAAGAGGCTTTGAAGCTCCTATCCTTGTGCCCTGAAAACCCAGAGGCTGCCATGGGAAAAAGCTAAGGTTAGTCTGGTAGGTGATGAGTTGGCTCATGAATACGTATTGCCCCAGGTGATAGCCAGCCAACCTCAGAAACAGTAACCTTGCTAAATATGGCAATTGACTACAGATGAGTAAGTGAGTCCAGACAACAAACTGCCCAACTAAGTCCACCAAATTACTGACCTTAGAATGCTGAGCTAGGTAAATAGTTTTACTTTTAAACCATGACATTCTGGGGTTGTTTGTTACATGACAAAAGCTAACCGATACACAGGTCCTTACAAGCATACAGAAAGAGTAATAAGAGTGGTCAGGACTGTGGTGAACTGATAATCCCTGTCTAAGGAACTCAAATACAGATTTTGAAAAACTCTGCTTGCCCTAGGAAACACATCTGGAAGCTGCTGCCAGCCAAGAGTGTTAGCCTTCTGAACTAGCCAATTCCCTTATTCTTACAAATGAGAAAATTGGTCCAGAAACTGACTTACTTAAATTGTTATGGCTAGTTCATGCCAGAACAAAAATAGAGTCCAGGTCTTCTGATATCTGTGATATCCTATGTAGGACCTTTTCTTAAAAAGAGGCTTTAAACAAAGGCTGGCTTTTTCTATCTGAAGTAGGCAAAACTTGAAGATAAGTAAGGGCAGCATAGAAGTAAAACTGTTCAACTCCTTATGATGATGTCTTTAAGTTATCTTTTATGGAAATTGTTCCAATGAGAAGGAATGGATCCTGTGATTTAATTTTAAGAAAAAAATATTCTTAGAAATGTTTATTGAGCTTACAATTTTCTGTCCAATGAACACATCACCCTCACTCATTAATTATATTTTTGTGTGTTCTGGAAAGCAGAAAGAATAACAAAGTTCTCAGATCTTAAAATGGAGGGGAAAATGTTCCTGTTACATAATTCTTTGAGGAACTGACTTCTGTCAGCTTACATAAGAGGATAATAAAACCCATATTGCATATCCTCTGAACATATAATGCCACCTTTTTGTAGATGTGCACATGACTACCTTTAAAATGAGTTCCATCATTGATGACATAATTGCATTGTAGAAGATAAACAGATGTTTCAACAGGTATCAGGCATTTGACTAAAAAAACAAAAAGTGCATTGGAGGGTCAATTTTCATTCAGTTCTCTTTCTGTGAAGTTAACATAAACCAAATGATTTCTCACACAGTGTGTTTATTTGGTATTTCTGCATGGAGGTTTACTCTTCACCCATGATAAAAGCCTCTCCTGCACACAATCACCACATAAGGGTTAGGAAATGAACGGGTTCTATATAAACTGTCTCTTTTCCCATCTGGATGTGCCCATCCTGCCAAGATAATGCTCTTATTCTCAATGCAGTCCAAAAGTAAAATAAATAAGTTAATTAATTAAAAATCAACGTGCTATTGGCACTTTTCTCTGTTTAGTGCATGTGCATTGTGAAGACGTTTAAAAAATATCTTTTGGAGTGTATATGTGAGCAAGTACACCTAAGTTTGTGATGGAGACATGGGAAGCACTGTGAGGGAAAATGGGGTGGGAGGCATGAAGCAGAGAAAAAGAGTACAGCTCAATTCCCATTACTTAATATAACACATTGTGAGGCCAGAGCCTTGTGGGAGCCAATCACCAGCTGACAAAATTAGATTCTGAATCATGCTTTGTAATTCTTTCTAATGCCAGCCAGGGATGAGAGTCTTCCTTGGGAACTGGTTCCTCCCAGGACCTACCCTCCAACCCCCCTCCCCGCATTCCTTATCAGCCCCTAGCCAGCTGCCAGCTCTTAAGATTACTGGACAGAGAATTTAATTCTCAAGGTTGTATATTAATATTCAAATTCCTTCTTATCCATAGACTGTGACTTAAGTCTGAACTTTTTTTTCCCATCTCCACCCTCTTTCCTGCATGAATTTCCTTCCATAGATTTTACCCAGAAACCTTCAAATTGAATGGGCATAGAAAAGAGAGTCACTTACAAAACTTGTACTAAATCAGTCCTGCTGCAGCATAAGCATATCCCCAGAGCAAGGCTTTTTCCCCCCAAGCCTAAAAACTAATTTTATTCCATATTCTTTAAAACACATCTCCACCCTCAACTCTTTTCCCATCCAGCAAGTGTTCAGCTGATGTCTGAAGTTGTTGGCAAGTAAATTGGAATTAGTTACAGTGGAAAATACAGTTATCAGAATATAGCTAGATATCTCATATTGCTTAGGGTGGCCCTGGTTTTCACATGGATGCTTTAAAAAATATAGAGTTCCAGGGATTTACCAGGCAAAACTTCTCAAATGATCCCAATACCAAAAATATACCTTACCTGCAGGTTTGTCAGGAATCATATAACCAAAAACTATGCATTGAAAAAGATATGAAGGCATGTGCTATTTTGTGTCATAAAGCATTTTGGTCTTAACTATGGGACTAACTAAAAGAAAACATGATGGGATTTCAGTATAGTCTCAATTAATGCAGTGTTCATTCTCAGTGAAAGGCATCTTAATGTTCTGCTGTACTTTGCATTTCTGGGGTAAGTCACGCCAAATGTAGAGACGTCCCCTCCACTGAAATGAATAAACATTTATTAGTGGCAAACTGCACAGGGAACTTTTAATAGATATAAAGAAGATGGCTGCTCTCATTGATTATTGTTTTTTTATTATAATGAGTCCAGTAGATCTTTTCCAAATTATTGTCTAGATCATCCACTAATTTTATGACTTTGTCAAAGTTACTTAAACCTCCTATGCCTCAGTTTTCTCACCTATAGAACTAAAACCTCAGATGATTATTGTCAGGCTTTATAAACCAATACATATACACTGACTTGAACACATATCCCAAACACAGTAAGCAATTAGTAAATATTATATTATTAGCTATTCAGATAAACTTATTTTTCAAAAAATTAACAATTTTACATTGGATGTTGGAGCTTAAAGCCAGATTTTATAAACATAACAAAGCCAATGGGACCAATCCTCAGTTTATCTTCAAGTATCTTTTTTTGTTGTTTGAGAGACACAACTCAAGCAGCCATGAGAACTGACCAAAACATGGCCTAGTGAAGAGACAAGCTCATTCTCAGCTACCTACCTTTGATCAAAACTCAATTGACATGTGTGCTGTAAATTCTGGGCTCCACAAATGGTATTTGTTTTTTTAATATATTAAAATAAATCAGCAAGGGCTGGTGCATGAAATTTGTGCACAGGGGGAGGTGAAGTAGGGGGGGTCCCCTCAGCCCTACCTGCACCCTCTCCAATCTTCAGGGGGTGTCCCCCTGACAGCTTAGGCCTACTCCCCATAGTTCTCTGCTCTCTGCAGGGCCTGCCTGCTCTACACCACAGCGATGGGTAAGCAGGCCCTGCTGGGTGTGATCTGTGGGCCACACTTATCTGCTTCCAGGTCACCATGGTGGCAGCCAGTCAAACACTGCTGGATGCTACCTATGAGCTTCACTTGCCTGCTCTCAGGTTGCCCTGGTAATGGCTAAGTAGGCCCTGCTGGGTGCTGTCAAACTGCAAAACCAGACCCACCTGGGGGCAGGTCCAGCTGCACTGCCCACCATGGAGTCGTCAGTCTGGCCCTGCCTGGCTCACCAGGCCCTGCCTCCTTCTCCAGCCCTTGAAGCAGCCTTGGCTGCTGCCCACCAGGCCCTCCCCCCTGCCACCCCACCTCCGCTGCTGCATGCGCAACCTCCTCCTGTCCAGTCAACCCCTTATGGCATCCTGGTTAATTATTATATTTCTCTAATATATACACATATCAGCAAGCTCCTAACAGGTTTGGTTCAGTGAATAGAGTGTCAGCCTGCAGATTGAAGGATCCCAGGTTCGATTCCGGTCAAGGGCATGTACCTTGGTTGCAGGCACATCCCCAGTAGGGGGTGTGCAGCAGGCGGCTGATCAATGTTTCTCTCTCTTTGATGTTTCTAACTCTCTATCCCTCTCCCTTCATCTCTGTAAAATATCAATAAAATATATATTTTTAAAAATAAAATAAAATAAACCAGCAAGAATGATGAGTGGGACCACTGGGTTTTGTGTTATCCTTTACAAATAATAGATGCCATTTTAAATATTCTCCAATGGCAGGATACATTTACTCCTTGAATGTAATCTGCCCTTCAAGGTTAGAATGCCTCAACATTAAGTATAGAATAATGGCAGGAAGGAATTTTAGAATAAGGGAAATATGGGTGCCCCTAAAACCATACTGAAGGGCAGAACATCCATTCATCCACTCTGCTTGTATAATGCAGAACTGACATCTCATTTTTAAAATGACACTTTAAAACACAAACCTAATGGTCTAAAACCAGAATGCATAATGATCTCACTGCCCTAGCCAGTGTTGTGGCTCATTTATTAAGAACATTGCCCTGAGCGCTGAAAGGTCTTAGGTATGAATCCAGGTCAGGGCACATACTCAGGCTACTGATTTGATCCCAGGCTGTGTACTGGAAGCAGGTAATAGATGTTTCTCTCTCACATAAATGTTTCTTTCTCTATATATCTCTCTCTCACTTCCTCTTTCTCTAGAATTAGTAAAGAATGCATTCTCAGGTGATGTTTTTTAAAAATTCCCCAAAAACTATTTCACTTTTTTGTAAGCATAATTTTTCTGTAATTTGGTGGGAAATAAAGACTAAAGATCACCTTATAGCTAATACATAATAAAAAAATGAGAAAGTTAACTAATTTTTCTTTGTTATCCTATATAATAAAAGCCTAATATGTTAAGTGTTTGGTTGTCCAGTCAGCCATTCAACCAATCAAAGCATAATATGCTAATGATATGTTAAGGTTGCTCAGCTGCTTGCTATAACATGCACTGACCACCAGGGGTCAGATGCTCTGACCTGTAGGTGAGCTCGCTGCAGGGGTCTGGCCGATCCCGATTGGGACTGAGCAAGACGGGGCAGACACACCCAGGAGCCCTCCCATAGTCCCTCCCTGGCTGGCCATTCTCCTGCGTCCCTCCCTTGCTCTGATCATGTACCACTGTGATCCCTCAGCCTGGCCTGTGCCCTCTTGCAATCTGGGACCCCTCAGACAATGTCAGAGAGCTGGTTTCTGCCCAATCTCTCAAGCCAGGCTGAGGTATCCCACTGGTGCACAAAATTGTGCACTGGGCCTCTAGTCATTATATAACAAATGTGCCTAGATATGATCTTCTGGTTTCATAATAGTATTAGCATATGGAAATGCTAATTGAATTTAATTACATGGCTTGAAATGCCTTCCTTATATGTTAATGTCAACCCTGAAAAACTGACTATTACTCTGAAGCTTATGAATTAACTAGAGGCCCAGGACATGAATTCCATGAAACTCAGCTTTTGGTTCCATTTTGTTCATCAGTTTATTCTGTTCATTAGATTACATATATTAGTGAGATCATATGGTATTTGTCTTTTCTGACTGGCTTATTTCATTTTAGCATAATACTTTCCAGGCCCACCCATTCCATTGCAAAGTGTAAAAGTTCCTTCTTTTTTATAGCCACCCTAGAGGTCTGGTGCACAAAATTTGTGCATGGGAGGTGGTCCCTCAGCTCAACCTGCACCCTCTCTAATCTGGGACCCCTAGGGGGATGTCCAACTGCTGGTTTAGGCCCAATCCCTGCAGGTCTAGACCAGCAGCCAGACATCCCTCTCGTAATCTGGGACTGCTGGCTCCTAACTGCTCATCTGTCCGCCTGCCTGATTGCCCTTAACCACTCTGTCTGCCTATCTGATTGCCCTTAACTGGTCCCCTGCCTGCTTGATGCCCTAAACTGATCCCCTACTGGCCTAATCACCCCTAACTGCTCTCCCCTGCTGGCCTGATTGCCCCTAACCACCTCTGCCTCAGCCCCTGCCATTGTGGCTTTGTCCAGAAGGACATCCAAAAGATGTCTGATCTATCTAGTCTAATTAGCATATTGCCCTTTTATTAGTATGGATAGAATTCCATTATGCAAAAATATCACAGTTTTTTATCCACTCATGTGTTCATGGGCACTTGGACTGTTTCCAGATCGTTGCTATTCTATATAATAAAGAGGTAATATGCAAATTGACCATCCCCATGTGTTCAAAGATGACCACCACAAGATGGCCTATAGAGGAGGGAAGTTAGGGGTGACTGGACCTGCAGGGGAGGGCAGTTAGGAGTGAGCAGGATGGCAAGGGAGAGTAGTTAGAGGTGACTGGGCCAGAAGCAAGGACAGCTAGGGAGACCAGGCCTGCAGGGGAGGCCAGTTGTGGGCAATCAGGCCAGCAAGGGAGGGCAGCTGGGGGCAACCAGGCCTGCAGGGGAGGGCAGTTGGGGGAGACCAGGCCTGCAGGGGAGGAAGTTAGGAGCGACCAGGCTGGCAAAGGAGGGCAGATAGGGGTGACTAGGCCAGCAGGAGAGGACAGTTAAGGGCAATCAGGCTGGCAGTGGAGCAGTTAGGTATCAATCAGGCTGGCAGGGGAGTGGTTAGGGGGTGATCAGGCTGGCAGGGAGAAGCAGTTAGGGGTTATCAGGTAGGCAGGCAGTCAAGTGGTTGGGACCCAGCAGTTCCAGATTGGAGAGAGTGCAGCCTGGGTTGGGGTATACTCCCTAGACCCGTGCATGAATTTTGTGAACTGGGCCTCTAGTTGTAAATAATGTTGCTATTCATATAAGGTAGCATATATTCTTTCTGATTAGTGTTTCTGAATTCTTAGGATATATTCCCAGAAGTGGGATCACTGGGTCAAAACGTAGTTTCAGCCCTAACCAGTTTTGCTCAGTGGATAGAGCATCAGCCTGCAAACTGAAAGGTCCCAGGTTTGATTCCAGTCAAGGACATGTACCTTGGTTGTGGGCACATACCCAGTAGGAGATGTGCAGGAGGCAGCTGATTGATATTTCTCTCTCATCAATGTTTCTAACTCTCAATCCCTTTCCCTTCCTCTCTGTAAAAAAAAATCAATAATATTTTAAAATAAATTATAAAATTATAATATAAAATCAATTATATTTTTTAAAAGGTAGCTTCATTTTTAGTTGTTTTTAGAAAACTTCATACTGTTTTGCATAATGGGCGCACTAGTCTGCATGCCCACCAATGGTGCACTAGGGTTCCCTTTTCTCCACATCCTCACCAGTACTTGTTGTTTGTTGATTTATTGAAAGTAGCCTTTCTGACAGATGTGAGGTGATATCTCATTGTAGTTTTTATTTGTATCAGAAAGCAAGCCTTTTATTATTATCAAGTCTTATCTTATGCTACAAATAAAAGTGCAAGAAATGCTAACAAAAAATAAACAGTTGTTAGAAAATGTGCAGCTTACAAATATACCAAATTAGATGTTTTAATTTTAAAACTCCATCTTACAGTCTACTCAGTTTATTCCAGTTACCCAAAGGTCTATCATTACTGAGAGATAATTTAATAACATCTGTATTTATTAATGGCAGGAAAGGATTATGTTTTTGGGATTACTTAAATATTTGAAGTTTAGATCTGACTAGCTGCAGAAGTATGCATATGCTTCCACAGAGAGAGCTAGATAGTAGGTAATTAGCCCTGATTTCATACATCACAACTGCTTTGAAGTAAATGCTACAACTCTGTTCATGGCTTATCATTGGTTACTTTTTTATTAAAAATAATACCTTTTTTTTTTTACTTAAAAACAACAACTAGTAAGTGATATGTATCAGTCCACCAAACATTTCCTGCAAGTGTAGTATATCAGGAATAGTGAGTATTTTAAAGACTGTTCTCATGACAGCTACTCTATTACGTGGATCATATCTTTTTTGCTGTTTAATGTTTTGCTAGCTTTCTTAAGAGTTATGTATATTACCAATGGCCTTCTCAGCTAAGTGGTTTTATTTACGAAGTGACCATTAGAATAGGGAACTGACCATACTGCACATTGAACTCTTCAACATGTCACAGGTATTCACTGAGGCTGGAAGAGTTGACTATTATTTTGGGGATCCAAGGAAAGATTTCAATCTAGCAAGTACAAAAATATTTTCATTCACCAAAACTCATTACAGCCCATAGTAGGAATCTCATTGGCATAGTATAGGAAGTGCAAATATCTGAAATTATATGTAAACTGATTACAAATCATAGAAATTTTTTAGCTTAAAAAGGTGCCAGTAATCAATGAAGTATTTGTTAATATGGATAAAATTTTGATTTTTTGATTCAGAAAACGTGTGATGATTTTATATAGAGTGGGCTGTATAAACCCCATGATTCATTAATTTAATGCTTATCAACACAACATCACTATAATAAAGAGATATATATCTACTATACATACAAAGAAGAAAGAGACATATAACAGTGCTCCACTGATGAATGTACATTGGATTCTTATGTACTGATTTTTAGAGAAGGGGGAGGGAGAATGGAGAGAGAGATATATTGAGGAAGACAGGGGGGGGGAGGAAGAGAGACAGAGACAGAGAGAGAGAGAGAGAGAGAGAGAGAGAGAGAGAGAGAGAGAGAGAGAGAGAGAGATTTGTTGTTCCATTTATGTATGTATTCATTGGTTGTTTCTTGTATGTGTCCTGACTGGGGATTGAACCTACAACTTTGGCATATCAGGACAATGTTCTAAGCAACTGAAATATCAGCCCAAGGCATGTACATTGGATTTTTTATTTTATATTGTAGTATGTTTACCTTTGACTTTATAGCTGGTTATATGGGTTGCCAAATGTAACTATATGTTATGATGGGCCAGGTGCTATAAGATTCTTTTAATTCCCATTGAAGCACTCTGCCATTTGAATCAGGGATCACTAGCCATTGCCAGAGCCACTCAAATGAGAGAGTTTATGGGCAAGGAATTCAGAAATCTAGTACTTTAGAAAGATAAGACATTTCTCTGCTCTTTTATCTTCTTCCTCAATGTGAACTTAGAGTTTTTGAATTTCCGTTTTTAGGTAATTTCTGATATTTGACCCAATCCCATTCTCTCTTGGTGGTGGATTTAGGAGAGCTAGGAGGTGCTGGGGTTGGGGGGAGAGGGAGGTAACTTTCTAGAAGATTCTATTATGAAATTCAACCAAAAAATGGTGGAGAAAGAAAGAAATGCTTTCTTTGAAAACTAAAGATAAGAAAAGAAACTTAATGTTGTGACTGGGCAGAGTGCCATTTTAAAATATCTACTGTCAATACCTTATATAAAGATGAAACAATGCTTAAGCGTTCTCAGGAAACTTGGTAAAGGGGGTTTCCCATCTTCTCCCACATGTTCCTACCCCTTGTTTAGAGGTTAACAATACCTTAGTTTCTAAGATTCAAAATACAGATCTTAATATTTATGCTTTATTTACTATCAATCCTTGGTTCAAAGGTCTTTTTAACTTTCACATAAAAAAATTACTCAAAGGATTTCATGGCTATTAAATAATTCTTTTAAAATGACAATTGTATTTGTGTGGAATAGAGAAGTAAGAAACAGATGGATTAATTTTTCTTTAAAATATATTTGGTTTAAAACTACTAGAGGATAAAATAAAATATTTGGATAAATACATTTAAGTTTTTCTAAGAGATTAATGCCTAAGAAACATTTTGAAGGTATTAACCAATCTGAAAATCCAAGGTCTTTCCATAGCAGATAATTTGTTCCCATGAAGAACTAAAACTCTCAATATTTGCAGATAACATGATACTACCTATTGAAAACCCTAAAGAATCCACCCAAAATTATTTTAATTAATAAAAGAATTCATTAAAGTAGCAGGATACAAAATGAATACCCAGAAAGCTGTTGCTTTCCTGTACACTAATAATAAACAATCAGAAAGAAAATGGAGAAAACCATTCACAATTTCATAAAAAATAACAAAATACCTGGAAATAAACTTAACCAAGGAGGTGAAAACTTCTACTCTGGAAACTATAAGACATTAAAGAGGGCACAAATAAATGGAAGAATGTATCATGCTCATGAACATGAAACATTAATTTGTTAACATGGCCATACAACACATAACCATTTACAGAGTTAGTAAAATTCTTATCAAAATACCAAGATCATTCTTCTCAGAACTAGAACAAACAATCCTAAAATTTATATGGAACCACAAAAGAGCCTGAATAGTCAGCTATCTTGAGAACAAGAAAAAAAGAAGTTGGAGGTATTGTGCTCACTGATCTCAAACTGTACTACAAACTATAATAATCAAAATAGGATATTGGCACAAAGCATACACACAGATCAGTGGAATGAATATAGAATCCAGAAATAAGCCCTAATCTATGATAAAAAAAAACAAACCCCAAACTAAAAATGTACACTAGAGTAATGACAGTCTCTTTAACAAGAGGTGCTGGGAAAACTGGACAGATACCTGCAAAACAAACAAAAAACAACCCCAAAAAGCAAAAAATTGGACCACTGTCCTACATTACAAACAAAAATAAACTCAAAATGGATTAAATATTTCCATGTAAGAGTTTAAATCATAAAACACCTGGAATAAGATACAGGAAGTTAATTATCTGGCATTAGTCTAATATCTCTGTGGGCATGTCCCCTCAACCAAGGGAGAAAAAAAATAAACAAATAGCACTATGTCAAACAAAAAGGCTTCTGCAAAGCAAAGGAAACCTGCAACAAAACAAAAAGGAACCTACTAACTGGGAGAACATATTCATAAATGATATATCCAATAAGATATTGATATCCAAAATATGTAAGAGATTCATAAAACTCAATAACAAAAAATAAATAATTGATAAATGGGCAGAGGACATAAAAAGACTTTTTTCCAAATAAGACATACAGATGGCCAGCAGTCATAGAAAAGATGCTTAACATCACTAATCAACAGGGAAATGCACATCAAAACCATAATGAGATACCAATTCACTCCAAGTCAGAATGGCTATTATCAAAAAGTCAATAAATAACATGTTAGCTAGGATGTGGAGGAAAGGGAGCCCTTACACACTGTGGGTGGGACTGCAAACTAATGCAGCCCCTACGGAAAACAGTATGAAGATTCCTAAAAAAAAATTAAAAATAGGTATATGATATGACTTAGCAATTCCATTTCTGGGTATTTATCCAAAGAAAACAAGAACACTAATATGAAAAGATATATACTCCTCTATGATCTTTGCAGCATTATTTACAATAGCCAAGATATGTAAGTTATCTTGGTGTCCATTGATAGACAAATGGATAAAGAAAATGTGGCACACATACACAATGGAATATTATGCAGCAATAAAAAGAATAAGGTCTGGCCATTTGTGACAGCATGGATGAATGTTATGCTAAGGGAAGTAAGCAGAAAAAGACAAATACTATATTGATTCACTTATATATGAAATTTAAAAACAAAAATAAAACAAACAAAACAAAAACAGATCAGAAACAGCCCTGGCCAGCTTGGCTCAGTGGATAGAGTATTGGCCTGCGAACTGAAGGGTCTTAGGTTTGATTCTGGTCAAGGATATGTACCTTAGTTGTAGGCATATCCCTAGTGGGGCATGTGCAGGAGGCAGCTGATTGATGTTTCTCTCTCATCGATGTTCCTAATTCTCTATCCTTCTCTCTTCATCACTGTAAAGAATTGATAAAATGTATTTAAAAAAAAAAGATCAGAGACAGAGATCAAAGAGATATTTACCAGAAGGGAAGGATTTGTGGTAAAGGTGAAAAAGGGAAGAGGAATTTAATAGTAAGTTTGTATGGTGACAGATGATTACTAAAATTAGTGGGGTTATCACATTGTTAGGTATAATAATGATGAATCACTATATTGTACATCTGAAACTAATATAATCAATATAGGATTCTATACCAACTATATTTAAACAAAAAAGTAAAAATTAAAAAATTCTCAGTCAAATCTTCTGCCATCATGTTTGACCACCTTTACTAACTTCACACCCTTCTTCCATCTGATAACCATTATACTGCTATCTGTGCCTGTTAGTTTTTGTTTGTTTTTCTTGCTTGTTAGTTTGTTGTTTAAAAAATGTTTATCTTTAGCAATGAATAAAAATATATAATTTTAAATCAAATATAGCATGCATACATGGTACAGTAAATATTGGCACCCTTTCATGATGCCAATGTATTAAAAGATAAGCAGTGTGCTTCTCACTGGAATATCAGTACAAATAGAACTCATATCCTACATTTAAGGCAATTTTTAATTCACAGATTTTGGCCTGGAGGTCAACCCCTCCAAGTGCTAACAACGATTAACCTGAGCTTAACTTCAGCAAGACTCTGCAACCCATATCCACCTCAAGTAACTGGGGAGGCTGAGCCACTGTACCTAGTAGGAAGTCTACCACACAAAGCTAAATGACCAACTCAGGGAAGCAGTCACCATGCAGAGACATGGAAAGAAATCAGATGTGAAAGAAATGGAGGAAAAAAAAACGACTGGACATGGAATTCAAAACCACGGTTATAGGGTTTTTCAAGAGGCTCCAACAAAAGGTCGAGGCCTATAAGGAAATAAGCAAGACTGCAAAGGAAATGAATGAGTCCTACAAGGATATGAACGAGACCTGCAAGGAAATGATCAAGACCAACGTGGAAATGAACAAGACCCTCAAGGACATGAACGAGACCTGCAAGGAAATTATCAAGACCAACGTGGAAATGAATGAGTCCTACAAGGAAATGAAGGAGACCCTCAAGAATATAAAGGAGACTCTCAAGGATATGAAAAAGGACCAACCAGAAATTAAGCATACACTGACTGAAATAAAAAATATTATACAAAGACCTAAAAGTGCTCTGGAGCACCCCAAGAACCAAGTTAAAGATTTGAAATACAAAGAGGTAAAATCCACTCAGCTGAAAAAGCAAGAATCCAAAAGAATCCAAAAAATTGAAGATAGTGTAAGGGGCCTCTGGGACAACCTCAAGCATACCAACATCCGAATTATTAGGGGTGCCAGAAAAAGAGAGAGAGCAAGACAATGAAAACCTATTTGAATAAATAGTGACCGAAAACTTCCCACACCTGGTGAAAGAAATTGACTTAGGAGTCCAAGAAGCACACCGAACCCCAATATATAGGAACCCTAAGAGGACCACACCAAGGCACATCATAATTAAAATGCCAAGAGCAAAAGACAAAGAGAGAATATTAAAAGCAGCAAGAGAAAAACAGATGATTACCTATAAGGGAGCACCCATACAACTGTCAGTGGATTTCTCAACAGAAACGATGCAGGCCAGATGGGAGTGGCAAGAAATATTCAAGGTGATGAACAGCAAGAATCTACAACCAAGATTACTCTATCCAGCAAAGCTATCATGCAGAATTGAAGGTCAGATAAAGTGTTTTGCAGATAAGAAAAAGCTAATGGAGTTCATCACCACCAAACCAATATTATATGAAATGCTGAAAGATATTCTTTAAGAAGAGGAAGAAGAAAAAGATAAAAGTGTAAATTAGGAACAACAAATACACATCTATCAACAAATGAATCTAAAAATCAAGTGAATTAATAATCTGATGAACAGGATAAACAGGTGAATGTAACAGAATCATGGACATAGAGAGGGAATGGACTGACAATTCTTGGGGAGAAAGGGGGTGTGGGAAGTGCAGCAAGAGACTGGACAAAAATCATGCAACCATGGGAGAGGACAGTGGAGGGGGGTGAGGGCGGAGGGTGGGATGGGTACCAGGTGGAGGGGAACTATAGAGTGAAAAAAAAGGGAACAATGTAATTAATAAACTGAATAATAAAGATTAAAAAATAATTCACAGATTTTAAAAACATAGAACCATGTTCAAACAGTATCCACCTTACAATGTTGTAAGTTCATGGGAAACAATTGCAAGCCAGTTGCTTCAAAGCATTCATATGGAGTCTTAGTTATTTTAAATTGGAAAAATAACACTGGAATTACTCAAGACAGATACATAGGAAAGTAAAGAATTAATTTCCTCTTTTGATAATTCAGTCCATGAAGCATCTTTCTTTGCATATATGGTTGGTTGTCTCTGTGAGTATATTTGGGACTTAACTGATTGGAACACAAGTTTCATTATTCCAACTCCATTCAAGTGTGCATGCAAATAAGAAAATAAATTAAAATATGAAAGCATCAAGAGCAGTGTTACAAACTTTGGTGGTAAGCAAAATCATCTGAAGAGCTAATTTAGAATGCAGAAGTCCAGTTTCCTCGAAGTTGGATGGGGCCTGGCCCTTTGTCTAAGAAGCTCTGACCTAAAGTTGATTTCTATTCTTAGCCTGAAATTGTGCTCAAATATATTTATAATTACAAAATTATATTTACACATTTACATTATACACTTATGGTTATAACCTAAATCTACATTGATATCCATATAATTTATGAATTGAGTAAGGGAGATCCTACTTGATGGAATTGGTTTGAAAATACCTTAAGATTTAACTGGTCATAAACTTAATAGGAGTTAATACTATGGTACCTCTGCTCAGAAGAAGACAATGCAGTTGTCTAATGCAGTGGTCGGTGAACTCATTAGTCAACAGAGCCAAATATCAACAGTACAACAATTGAAATTTCTTTTGAGAGCCAAAATTTTTAAACGTAAACTTCTTCTAACACCACCTCTTCAAAATAGACTTGCCCAGGCCATAGTATTTTGTGGAAGAGCCACATTCAGGGGCCAAAGAGCCACATTTGGCTCGCGAGCCAAAGTTTGTCGACCACAGGTCTAATGCATTAAAAGACATGCAGACATGCAGAGAGCATAAGAACTTAATATCTAATAAAGGAAGTGGCTCATGATATTGAGTAAGAGATAGTCAATAACAATCTTTAGAAAATTGGCTATTCTTTCAATTTAGTATTCAAGTTTATTTGGATAAATTATCAAACATGGAATCACTGGTCATAAGGCAGTTCCATTTTTATTTTTTTGAGGCAATTTTGTACTGCTTTCTATACAACAGTGCATGAGGATTCCCTTTTCTCTACATCTTCACCCCAACTTGTTTGTGGACTTACTGATGGTAGCCATTCTGACATGTATTGTTTTAATTTGCATTTCTCTGATGATTAGTTACATATAGCATTTTTTTCGGCATTATTTACAATAGCCAAGATTTGGAAGCAGCCCAAGCATCTATCAGTAGATGAGTGGATAAAAAAGCTGTGATACATGTAAGCAATGAATACCACCCAACCATAAAAAAGAAGGAAATCTTACCTTTGGGACAACATGGGTGGACCTTCAAGTATTATGCTGAATAAAATAAGCTAGTTGGAGAAAGACAAATACAAAATAATTTAACTTATATGTGGAATCTAATGAACAAAATAAATTAACAAACAAAATAAAAATGAACTCATAGATAGCAAACACAGACTGACAGTTGAAAATGGGGAGTGGGGAAGGGAGTTGGGTGAAAAAGGTGAAAGAATTAAGCAAAACAAAACACATCATAGACAACAGTATGGTGATTACCAGAGGGAAAGAGAGGGAGAGTAGGTAGGAGAGGGTAAAGGAGGGAAAAACAGTGATGAAAGGAGACTTGACTTGGGGTGCTGAACACACAAAACAATATTCAGATAATGTATTAAAAAATTGTACCCAAAGAACTTATACCCATACTAGAGGCCCGGTGCAAAAAATTCATGGAAAAGGGGGGTGTCCCTCAGCCGTGCCTGCACCCTCTCCAATCTGGGATCCCTCTCACAATCCAGGACTGCTTGCTCCCAACTGTTTGCCTGCCTCTGCCTGATTTTCCAGAACTGCTTCTGACTGTTAGTCTGATCACCCCCTAACCACTCCACTGCCAGCCTGATTGACTCCTAACTGCTCCCCAGCCAGCCCGATAGACCCTAACTGGCCTGGTCACCCTAACTAACCTCCCTTTCCAGTCTGGTCACCCCTAACTGTCCTCCTCTGCAGGCCTGGTTGCCCCAAACTGTCCTCCCCTGCTGTCCTGGTCCCCCTCAATGCCCTTCCCTGCAGGCCTGGTCCCTCCCCAACTGCCCTCTCCTGCTCTCCTGGCACCCCCCAACTGCCCTCCCTTGCTGACCTGATCGCCCCTAACTGCCCTCCCCTGGAGGCCTGCCCCCTGCCAACTGCCCTCCCTAGCAGGCCTGGTCCCCTCCAACTACCCTCCCCTGCTGAAGTAGTCTTCCCCAAATTCCCTCCTCTGCTGGCCTGGTCACCCCTAAGTGCCCACAATAGTCCTCCACTGCAGGCCATCTTGTGGTGGCCATCTTGAGTCCATGGAGGCAGGGAAGCCGTCTCTGACCCCATGGAGGTGGTCATCTTGTGTCTTGGAGTGATGGTCAATTTGCACATTACTCTTTTATTAGATAGGATATGCATAACCCATAGACACAGACAATAGTCCAATGAAGGCCTGAGTGATGTGGGGTTGGGTACAGTGTGGAAAGGGAGATTGGGGAGAAAATGGGGACATCTGTAATACTTTCAACAATAAAGATAAATTTGAAAAGAGAACCCAGAAACCTATATAATTTTATTAACCAATGTCACCCTAATAAATTCAATTTTTAAAAAAAGAAATAAAACTGGCTATTAAGGGAAGAATACATTACTTTAGAGACATTGTTCCCAGTATTCGCTGAAATAAAATCCAAATGTATTTTTTTAAATGTAGAACAAAAGAAAGAAAGAAAAGTCAAAGTAATAGAAAATAGGGGTATATATGTGAATAGCTTTATAATATAAAATAATCACAAAAATTCAAAAGATTTGCCTATATGAAAAGTTAAAACCTTGCTGAATAAAAAACACCATTAAAAAATTAAAAGCTATCAAGTAAAACGTATGATAGGTTATTATGCTTTCATAATCACATCTCTTCTCCTGAATTCCTTTTTTTTTTTTTTCATGTCACAGTTCCCAAAAGGGCAATCTACTTTTTTGGCCCTATGTCTACCAATCCTGAAACCACAAGAGTCCTTGTTTGTAGTACACTCCAACAATGATTCCTAAACTGAGCTTTCACTGAGATCCATGTGGAGGGGTTCTGAAATATATATTAGGGGTTCCATCCCTGAGTTTCTGACTTAGCATGTTTAGTTAAAGCTCGAGATTTTGCATTTCTAAGAAGTTTCTAGATGATGTTGATGCTACTGATATGTGGCCCACACATAAAAATTATTATTCTTCAGAATATTCTCTTATTATGTTAACAGAACTTTGGTAACTGGTAAATCCAGTGGTCCAACTTCAGTCCTCATTTCACTTAATATCTCAGCATCATTTGTCATATTTTTCCACTTCTTCCTCTTTGAAAGTCTCTCTTCACTGAGTTCCCATGACATTAATTTTGAATTTTATTGTTCACAACTCAGAACACTTATTTATATACCTGGTATGTAAAATCTCTTATAATCTACTAGAGGCCTGGTGCACAAAATTCATGCATGGGGGGGTGGTCCCTCAACCCAGTTTGCACCCTCTCCAATCCAGGACCCTTCAGGGGATGTCCGACTGCCAGTTTATACCAGCACTTTTAACAGACGACAGCTCCATTGTTATTTATTTCTTTTAATACTTAAACCCATTGGAATTAGTAGGTATTCAAAGTGTGCATACATTTTTGGAGGACACCCCATATATCTCTAGTCAGCAGTGAAAGGAATCAATGATGGGTTTGGAACTCCCAGGCAGGAAACCTCGCTCACTCCCCACGTGTATCCCAACTCCACTTTCCACCTTCGTGGGCAGCAGGAGAATCAATGTTTTCTCTCATTAACCTGGAAAAGCACATCCTGTCACCCGCTGCCTAGCAGGAGCATACTAGGCCTTGATCAAGTAAGGTTCAGTCACAGTGGCCTTTGCTCATAGGCGCTGGCACCCCCAGTGCATGTTCTTCCTCTGCAGTCACCCCGACTCTCCCGGCATTTCACTGAGAGGATGGACCTCCTCGCCTTCTCTGGGTTCCCGGATGCTGACTAAAGGTACCTCAGCAAGGGCCACCCCATGCCCACCAGGTATATCTGTCCACACCTCCTTTTGCCTCAGCACCTGCATTAGCCCAACTGAGGCGATTTTGTCACCACACTAGCCTCCATGGGAACAGATCATCACCACTCCATCCTCTCACTGTCATATCACAGGTGCCCACCCCACCACCCAGACACGCTCCAAAGGATGTGAGCATGTCAGAGGGGACATGCGCACATCATGTGGAGGATGTAGGCATGCTGAGGTTGATGGAAGTGAGGTGGAGGGGAGGGGGGAATGTGTGCACACCATAGTCCGGGACTGATGCAGGCTCACGTGGGTGACAGCGCACTGGGGGATGTTCACACGCGATGTGGGGGCGGGGGGGAGAGGATGCGTGCACTGGAGGCCTGCTTCTGCACCTGTGCAGATCCACAAACCCACACAGCATCAATCTGGTCCGCCAGGGTAGCTGTTGCACACCTTCTGGACCAGAAGGTTACACTGGGATCTGCCAACAGTGAGGGTGAGGGCGAGAGCAAGGGTGGCCGGCTGAGAAGGCTCCACAGATGACCAGCACACTGTCAGTCGCAGGGGCCACTGCCACCGCAGCCACCTCATCGCCAGGCCCTGTGCTACCTCTGTTGCTGCAGCCCTCCCTGGGCCTTGGTGCACTGGGAGCTAGGCTGCCTGGAGCAATGCCTGCGGTGCTGCCTGCCTCCTCCAGACTCAGGCATGCTCCTAGGGCAGGATCTTCCAACAGGCATCCCTGGAAACAGCTTTTTCACCCAACTCCCTTCCCCACTCCTCATTTTCAACTATCAGTCTGTGTTTGGTATCTATGAGTTCGTTTTTATTTTGTTTGTTAATTGATTTTGTTCATTAGATTCCACATATAAGTTAAATTATTTTGTATTTGTCTTTCTCCAACTGGCTTATTTCATTCAGCATAATACTTGAAGGTCCACCCATGTTGTCCCAAAGGTAAGATTTCCTTCCTTTTTATGGCTGGGTGGTATTCATTGCTTACATGTATCACAGCTTTTTTATCCACTCATCTACTGATAGATGCTTGGGCTGCTTCCAAATCTTGGCTATTGTGCACAGTTAGGGTCCCTAGGGCTGGTCCATGATCAGGGCCAATCTGTGGGGTGACCAACGGGATGATTGGGGGCCTCCCACTTGCACCTGCCTTGGTCAGCCTGGCACTGTCTGCTCACTGGCTACACCCCCTGCCACTGCCACTAGTCACCTCCCTATGTAGGGCAATCAGCAGGGTGATCAAGGGACCTTACTGGCACCTGTCTTGGCTAGCCTGGTGCTTCCCCCTCACTGGCCCCAGGTCCCACCACTACCACTGGTCACCTCCCTCTTCAGGACAGCACCTGCATTGCGCGTCTGCCCCTTGGTAGTCAGTGCACACCATAACAACCAGTCGTTCTGCCAGTCATTCCGCCATTCAGTCTATTTGCATATTAGGCCTTTACTATATTGGATGCTCTACACATGTTGTTTTTTTCCCTTTTTCTGCCTGACAGATTCCTTATTTACCCTTTAAGACTCAGCTGAAGTGACACTCTCCTTGAGAAGCATTCTTCCCAATGGAGTTATGTCTCTTGGAATTTTCCCAACATTTTGTTGACAACTCATTACTGTATGTAAGGTATTTAAGTCTAATTATTTGTTTATACAATCAATACATAATGATGTTTCTGTAAACAGTACACCACATATATGACAGTGCCCCTTAAGATTATAATGGACCTTAAAAAGTCCTATCACCTAGTGATGTCATAGTTGTTAAAACATCATAGTGCACCAGATTACTGACATGTTTGTGGTGATGCTGGTGTAAACAAACCCACTGTGTTGCCAGTTCTATAAAAGTATAGCACATACAGTTATGTATACTACATAATACTTGATAATGATAATAAATGACTGTTTCTGGTTTATACATTTACTATACTACACTATTTATTTATTGTTATTTAAGAGTGTACTCTTTTTATTTATTAAAAATATCAATTTGCTGAAAAACAGTATGCCGATTTATGCTGGCAGCAGCCTTACACATCTTATGTTTACCAAGTCTCTTGATTGCGTTATTCTCTCTTGTGCTTGATTTAATCTGGTTGTTTTATACAAAAACATGCCGTACCAGATTGTAACCTTGGAGTAATAGACTACACCATATAGCTAGGTGTGTAATAGGCTACTCCATCGAGGTTTGTGTACGTGCACTCTATGATGTTCACCCACAAAGTTTGCCTGACTCATTTTTTAGAAGTTTTCCCCTTCATTAAGTGGTGCATCACTCTTTACCAATCTCGTTAAAATATGAACTCATTACTGAACTGTTTCATAGGCAAGGGCCTAGCATAGTGTTGCCTCAAGGAGACTGGAAATGTTTAATGAATGAATCAAAATTCACAAAAATGTTTAATGAATGGGCCAAAAGTACCAGGCCATACTGGTAAACACTGCTTAGAACCAATGTTTAGGGCAGAGCTGTTTTCAGACCCATCCTGTTTCCATGGTACAGAACACATTCCTATCAGCTGATTCTAGGATCTGATCAAGTCATGAGTGACTAACTTATTTTGCAATGTACCTGTCATGGCAATGCTCATAAGAAGGTATTTAATAAGTTCATTCGAGAGTTGATAAAACAGACAACTTTGTCCTCTTAACTGTTAGAATATACACTATTAGTTTTGCATCAATGTTGACTTCCAACTGGTCAAATTGAGAAATTAGGAGGGTACAATTAAGAGATATTTATAATTCAGATATATTCCACATATTGAAAAAAAAACTTAATCTGAGAGAATTTTCCAAAAGAGTAATTCAAGTTAATTTTCTGAAAGGTTCAAATCATTTTTTCAAACATCCCACCTTGGGATCATTTAAACATACTTTAGTTCTGCACAAGTGTATAAATTAATGTAAACCTCAAAATGTCCCATCATGACTCTCTGCATTTTTAAAAGCTCTCTAGAAGAATAAGAATAAAATACATGCTCTGGACCCTAGGGCTCAGTTGGCTGAATGTTGTTCCATATGCTTGTCCATACCATGTCAGAGTTCAATCCCCAGCAGGGAACATGCAAGAATCATCCCATTTATGTTTCTCTCTCTCATTTATGCTTCTCTCTCTCTCTCATTCTCTCTGTCTCTTCTCTCTTTCTCTTCCTTTCTCCCTATAATCAATAAAAATATACTTTTAAAGATTAAAATGTATGATACTTATTAATAAGAGAAATTAATAATTGTCAAGCTGAAAATCAGTTTCCAGAAAAAAATAGGATACAATTTTAAGTTATATTTCACACAGAAAAATAAATGATTGATTTATCAAATTTGAGGTATTCCAAATTGGAATTTAGAAGGATCTCTTAGCAGCAGTGTGATGGGTGTATTGGGCATATGGGAGATAGAAGACAGGAAGACCAGGTAGAAAGATGTGTGATAATCCAAGTGAACAGTGGGACTAGATCAGAGGGGCAAAAACCTGAGGTATGTGTGATCAAAGTATAAACGTGTTGGTGGCTGATCTGATGTCAGAGGGTGAAAGAAGAAACAAGAGAATGATCCTCTGATTTTGACTTGAGTTACTTGGTTGATAATGACAGGAAGAACATAGGAGAGAGGAGTGAGACTGTATAATGGGCTCAGTTTCAACAGCTGCAGTGGGTCATGTCAGAGGGATATCTATGAATAGATGGCTATTAAAGTTCGAAAGAGGGGGTCTAGAAGGCCAGAGAATCTCCACATTTTTAAAATGTGATATATAGATTTCTATGAATTAAGATCCTTTTCAAGTCTAATGATCTAAAAATCCTCAATTACCATTGTCTTTCATTAGAGATTCAGTCAGTCGAGGTGTTAGGTTTAGAAAAGGCACCCATCGAGATGATTACTATAATTTCTCAAATGAAAGTACTTTCTCAAAATATTTCAACATACTTAGAGGATGTTTCATCTTGCTAAGTTCAAAAAACAACACAACAGCTTCAGTTAAATATCAGAGATATCAAAGCTAAACCCATCTTCCTCTAAATATTGGAGCCTGATGCAAATGAAAAATATTTCACTGTGGTTTAAATGTTGTTGATGAGTCCACAAATAGATGGTGTAATGGTTCTGTTCATCTCAGCGGTGCTATACGCAGTATAAACTCTTCTCAAAGTCTGACATATGCAGAAATCATGTGGGGATCTTACTAAAGTTCAGGTTCTGACTCAGGGATCTGGGGTGAGGTGGGGCCTGATAGTCTGCATCTCTAACAAGCTCCCAGGTGATGCTCATGCTCTTGATTCATAAGATTCTCAGAATATAAAAGAGACAGAATGACACATTCCTGCAATCAGATTTTGTTTGGATTACAGTCCATTTGCCTGAGTCCAGGCAATTTATTATTTTTTTTAAATCCACTTTCTCTTACTGTAGAATGAAGTGATCATCACCAGCTGCCATGGACTCTCCTGAATCGAATACTGGGGACATGTGTACCCAGAAGATCAGAGAGAAAGTCACAAAAAATGAGGAGGAGAAAATGGACACATGAATGTATGGAACAGAGTGATCAAAGGGAAGTTGGGACTTAGAAGAGAGAAGTAGGATAGGAACAGATGGTGATGCATTGAAGAAAATGAGCAAAACATGGCACTTTTTCTTTACTTAGCATTAAAAAATACTTAAGCGGTTTTAATTCTGAATGCAATTTTTAGCAAATGTTAATATGTACATATAGATTCACCTGTCCTGTTTGTTAAAATGCAGATTTCTCAGCCATATCTTTAGAGATTCTAGATCTAGCTCACTGGGGTGGGCCAGGTTATATGCATTTTTAAAAAGCACCTTAGATAAGTATTACTTTGGAACAATAGTATGAGAGGCACTATTACGACCTTAGGAAAAAGAAAAATTGTGGCATATTTGAATTTGAAAGCCAATAAATGTAGTAGAATCAGTGGAAAAGTTTAAAAGTATTTACAGGAGACAATGTTGCAACACGCCCATTGAGTGATGATTTGGAAAAGCCAGTAATTAACTGCCTCCATGAGTAAATTTCAACAAATGAGGAATATGAGTCAATGAAAAGTACCCCATAGACTTAGCTCTCAGGGAGCAGACCTGGGGTGCACTCACACTTATTCATTTATTTATTTTTAAATCCTCACCAGAGGATACTTTATCCATTAATTTTTAGAGACAGTGGAAGGGAGGGGGAATGAGAAAGAAACATCCATGTGAGAGAGACACAATTGGTTGCCTCCCACACATATCCCAACTTGGGTCAGGGAATGAGCCTCAAACTGAGGTACATGCATGCCCTTAACTGGGAATAGAACCCATGATCCTTCAAAGTGCAGGCTGATGTTCTAACCACTGAGCATACTGGCCAGGTGTGCACTCACATTTAGAGGATCCCCAGCTGAATTGAGCAATAGCTGTCTACCATGCCCACATTCTTTATTGGCATTACTCTCTTCCCTGTTTTACTTCCTCACTTTCTCATATGTTCCTAAAATCACCTCCCAAGAAAACTACCTGCTTCAGTCTTTGTCTCAGAGTTTGATAATGGAAGGGTAGGAGACTCTAGCATGGATCAATATTACATGTATATTTATGTGGCTATTTTGTGGGTTTTCTTGGTATGTGTTTTTTTAATCCTTGTCCCAGGATATTTTTTCCATTGTTTTTCAGAGAGAGAAAATAGAAGGGAGTAAAAGAGAGAGAACATCCATGTGAGACAAATCAACTGGTTGTCTCCCATAAGCATCCTGACTGGGGGTGGGTAGTGAACCCAAAACCCAGGTATGTCCTGTTGAACAGGAATCAAACTTGAGATCACTCATACTGAAGGGATCTAACTACTGAGCAATACTGGCCAGGGCAGCACATGTATATTTATGTATGTGTATATGTGTGTATAAGTGCACTTTATTCTTTTTTAAAATATATTTTTTATTGATTTCAGAGAGGAAGGGAAAAATAGAGAAAGATAGAAACATTGATGATGATCATAGAGTATTATCAATCTGCTGCCTCCTGCACATCCCCCATTGGGGATTGTGCCAACCAAGCAGTCATGTGCCCTGACTGGGAATTGAATCATGACCTCCTGGTTCATAAGTCAGTGCTCACCACTGAGCCACACTGGCTGGAATGCATTACATTCTTAGTTAATAAGCCCATGCTTCACATAGCCTTCTTGATTATTTCTATTTTTCTGCTTTTTTTTAAACATACTTCTTGCCATGCTTACTTATTTCATTGATTATATTCTCATGACAGCAATCATTCTAAGAGTAAGATACAGGTCAATGCTACTGGCCTGCTGTTTTCTTATCATTACTTAACTGGTATTATCTTGAAGGCAACAGTTCCTTTCAGGAATCCTTTTTAATGCACCTGTCCATTTTGTGAGAAGTTCAATGAAAACTTAATAACTAAATTCATGATTCTACCTAACCAGGTCACTTAACTAACAACACTTTGAAACAAGCTATCAGAAATATGAAAGAGTATCTCTATCCTCCACAGTGCTCTAAGGCACCCACACCCTTTCTACAAGCTTCCGCCCAGAACATGAGTAGCTCCTGATTCTGTCATACCTGGACTGAATTTGGGTGCTGCATGTTAAATAGTTGTGAAATAAGCCAGTCAGAGAAAGATAAGTATCACATGATCTCACTCTGATGAACAAAATAGATCCAGAGACATAGAAGCATGGAACAGACTAATGAATTTCAGAAGGAAGGCTGGGGGAAGGGGTGGGAGGTTGGTGGGGAGAGATTAACCTGGGAGATTATATGCATATGGACACAGATAATAGAGTGGTGAAGGCCTGGGAAGGGCAGGTACAGGGTGGACGGGGTCAATGGGTAAAACAAATAAGCAAAGGGGACATCATCTGTAATACTTTCAAAAATAAAGATAAAATAGTTATTAATTTCTGTCCATTTTAAGGTCAAAATTATAAAATTAAGATCTCAGGGCTCGAGAAAGATAAAGCTTAATTAAACTCCATAGAATTACTCTATGCATTATGCTTTTGCTTAGCATATCCACCTTCATCTTGACTCACCACTTCACATCCTGTGCTCCAACATCACAGACATCCTTAAATTTCTAAAATCAGCCTTGTTCTTTTACATTAGTGAGCCATTGTAAATGTCTACTTAGCTCTTCATTGTTTTACCAAACCGAAGTCATAATATCCACCACCTTCCAGAGCAAATATCTCTGGTGCTTCATGGCCACTACCATGGTTCACCACCAACATGGCAGCTGAATGTTCACTGGAGACCTCCAAGTGGATTAGATCTACCTCGCCCCATATGGTCCCACCTCAAGCATGCCAGCAGGCGTCTTTCAGCTGTTTGCTCCAGGGACTTCCATGTTGGCTCCCCTGAGCACGCAGTCCCTGGAGGAAACTCTCCCCCAGTGGGGACAGGAGCCAGTGAATAAGAGCTCCAGTTTCCTGTCTTTCAAGGGACAGTTTTGGAAAGCATTGTGTTTGTTTCTCAGGAAGTCCTAGTGGAACCAAGCCCTGCTGCCCACAGGGGAACCCTTGATAAGACACCCTTACAATGGCCTTCCCTCTTCTCTGTCTCACCTACCCTCATTAATACTTCCTGGGACCTACTCCCAAACCATTTGCACCAAAATCCCTGTCACAGGCTCTACTGTCAGTGGGAAACAAACTGAGACACTTTGTTCTGCCTAACTGCCTGGAAACCCTGAAGTCCCTCCCCTAAGTAGACATATTTCTGTTCTCTTTGCTACCGTCGAACCTTGATGTACCTTAGCTGTTTCATTCACTACAAACAGACATGATTGCTGGTTATCACACATATTCTAGCTCTCTGCAAAAGGGCCACCCAACCAGGTCGAAGGACCCATGCACTCATACATGTCTGTTCACCCTGGCTCTTCTGCTGCTCATCTGATGTGGCAATCTGGGGTTCTTAATGCCACTGTGCTCAATGGGCACTGTGGTTAACATGACACTGACATTGGCCCAAGTCTACTCTCCAGGTACAGCAAGTTCTCTTAAAAACTAGCTCTAAGTGAAATGACCCATGGTAAAACCAATTTTATTGTAGGCTAATTAATATAAAGAAGAATTAAATTTCCATAACATATTTCTGGTCACAAAACATCACCATATTTCTGAATAATATTACTAGTACACTTGTAACAGTAAACATTGAAATAAAGGTGAACTCTACATACATTTAAGAAAGACTAATAAAAACAAAAAGGATAATTATTTTCCACCTGCTGATTCCAGTTCAGGGTGGCAGGTGACTGGAGCCTAACCTGGTGGTCAGATCTCAAGTTAGAGACCAACCCTGGACAGGATACTTTTCCATCACAGAATGCCTTCATGAACACCCTCACAATCCCACTGGCACAATGTAGACACACAAATTCACCTTATATTCACATCTTTAGAATGTGGCAGGAAACCAGCATCCCCAGAGGAAACCCACAAAGACATGCGGAGAATATGAAAACCCCACACAAACAGTGGCCTCAACCAGGAATCTATTTTTTTCTCGTCAACATTATAATGAAATGACATTGAATTAAATGTTACTCAAGGACCTGCTGCCCAGTTACTCTAACCAGACTCAACTCTTTCACGTTTCTCCACCAAGTAGGCAATCCTGGCTGGTACCCATGGGGTGGTCCTTCAAAGGTCCCTGCTCATGCCTGGGCTGCCACAGCTCCAAGAAGCCCATGGTAGATTACTTGAACTCCAGAGATTTTTCCATTCAGTGAAAAGTTGTTAATTTCTCTAAGACATTCATTTAAAAAAGGTTAGACAAGGGATGGGTTCAATTATTAGCTATCATTCTTGTTTTAAAATTACTACTTTCCTTAATATCTTTAATTGATTATCACTTTTTTCACTAAGGTAAATTCACTATCCCAACCCACCCGCCAACTTCCTACCTCCATTAGCTTAATCGCATTATATAACTTCTCTAGGCTTTAGAACTTTCTCTGGTAAGATTAGAATAATAGTTCCTTGCCCACTGAAAGACAGTGGACACAAGATTATCTCTTGAGTTTTCTTAGAACCTTAGATTAGGGTTTCTGCTGATTGCCATATACCTATATGACATCAAGTTATTATTCTAGTTTCATATCAAACACACACACACACACACACACACACACACACACACACACACACACACACACACACAATCCCCTCTCCCACCCTTGACTGATGCTGTCATCCTTTGAAGGACATTTAGCTCTACACCTAAAATGGATGCATAAATATAATTGCTGACATCGATTTATTCCTAAAAAAGCCTATCACAATGGTGCCAGCGTGTAACTCTCAATAAAGGATGTGACAATTACGGATATAAATTCAGCCTTTGGCATGCCAGAGTTACAGCATCCTCATATTTAGACATCAAACAAGACTTCCCCGTTGTACAAAGCAAAGGAACAGGAAAACGTGGACACTCAGCATGACTGCACTGGCTCCAGCAGGTCAGGAGTTTGCTTCTTCAGAGGATGAAAATACTCTATGCTTCCTGTGTTTCAGGAAGAACCTGGGTCCATCTTGGCAACTTAAAGCTTTGTGGTGCTTGAAAACAAGCATGCCTCATATCCACACTCATCTCATCGGTTTTGAGTGGGGGTAGGGGAAAAAACCTTTGGATTCCATTGGGTGAAAGAGACGTCAAAAGAATTAAAACATTAACTATTAAAAAATAAAAAGTTAGGGAGTAAGAATTAGGATGAGTTATTTACTTACTTATTCTGGATCATATACTCATCACAGTTCATTTATTCATGCCATTTTAGGGTTCCTTTGCTCTGAAATCATGGAGAAGAGAAAGGCTCAATCTAACCGTGAGCTAAGGGCAAAATTATTCATTTGGCAGAATGGCTGAATGTGCAAAATTTATTGTAAAGGCAACCATCAGTATATAGCTATTTCATACAAAATACGAAGAAAATAAAGAAAGTAAAAAAAAAAGGATGGACAGGATAGGATGGTCACTAGTTATTTAATCAATTATTCACTCCATTGAGAACATTAAAACTATATCAAAAAAATAGCACATATAATGAACAACTATGCCCATGTCCACACAGCTTCAACAACTATAATCCTAGTGTGAACATTTTTAGCATTCTATATTCCTAGGTTGTACCAAGCTTAAACAACCCTGACAGAAGTATATTCAGCAGTATTTTAACACATGATTCTTTGTTCTTTTGCTTTTTTACACTGTGAATTCACACACACAAAAAAAAGCGCCGAACTATGTGAGTGTGTGGGTGTTTTCCCATGCACTGTATACTTTAATTCACATACCCCACCCCTAGGGAAATTTTTAAAAATTAGTTTCACTCTAATAGATCCAAAGAGCTCAACAGTTTATAAGCTATGGGTTATTAGTCCTTGTAGTTACTTCCCTGTGACGTCAGTAAGTGGGAAGTGTTATTATGCCCATTTTACAGATGAAGAAACTGAGAGATTTTATAATTATATGTCTCATCCAGAGCCAAACTGTACTGGCAAGACAATCAAGGACTTCCAATAAAGCCCATTTATTGAACCTCCACACCAAAGCTAGAAATATAATGTGAGTGATGCTTGTGATTTAAAATTTTCCAGTAGCCACACTAAAAAATAACAATAAACAGGTGAAATTACTTTTAATATTATAGTTTATTTAGCCAATATGTCCAAAATAGAATTATTCCATTAAGTAATGTGTTTGAAAAAAATAGTTTACATTCTTATTTTCATACTAAAACTTCAAAATAGATGTGTATTTAACACATAAAGCACATCTCAATTTGGACTCATCACATTTCAAAGGCACAATTGCCATGGGGTGGCTAATGGCTCTCATAATGGACAGCAGAGCCCTAGGTCATAGGTTCTTCTCTCACAAGCCACCCTCCTGCCATTAAACACCTTAACCAAGACATGCCATGCCTTCTGTTGATTGTTTGGAATGCCTTAAATTTTGCTTTAATATCACTTTGGTTTGGGATAATGGAATCAAATTATAGACATGAATTAATGTCCTTGGAAAATAATATGCAGTTCCAACTACTGGAGAAAAAGAGGGAAACCCACTTTTATAAATTTCAAAAGAGGACATAATTTATTTTGAATTTCAGTTTCTACCATCGAAATGGTTTAATAAAATTAGGAATGAGCTTGTGATGGGCTAGCAAATAAGTTGCTTACTGTACTGTAAGAGCTATAAAGCTATGATTTTTTGAGCTAACATTTAACAGGCAAATATTGAAAACGTTTTTTTCTCTTGACAACTTAATAACTTACACAAGCTACAAAAGTGATATAGTTACTGAATAGTATCATTAAGGGTAGTGGGGGAATAGCTTATATTTAGCTCAGTGCTTATTCACACAGGGAGCAGAGGTTTTCCCTCTCCTAATTAAAGCATACTTGCATTCCCCCTGGTAGGGGGTTGCCCTTTGAACATTGACCTTTATGTACCTCACAAAACCACAAGTCAATTTATCTAAATCTCTCATTTATTTCACTGGAGGTCCCCGATTTGGGTGGTAATATCAAATAAAACTGTTAAAAATCTCAAAAGTATTTCACAAAGTCAGAAATCCATGACAATCTAAGGAAAGTTCAGCATCCAAGCCATCAGCAAACAATGTAACATTTCCAAAGGAAAAGAAATTAACTACAGCCAGTATTCCACAACTGTGCACCACTAGGATGAGATGGCTTAAAGTGAAACAAACCAAGTGGGTAATCACTAAAAACACAAGGCTTATCAGCTAGTGACTCTAGGGTTAAGAAAAAATTACACAATATTCAAGGTTCCTAAGGCAATGCCAACTGCAGGCTAAAAACTAATTTTTATGGCTAACAATCACTCTAAATGCTGGGTTATACATTGAATCTGCAGCTATTACAGATAATTTTGAGGTAGATAGTTTAGAAGAGTTGACCCTATATGTTCAATAATAAAAACCAATAAAGTAATTTTGCTATATTTATATGTCTTTGTATCTGTCTTTTCATCTTTTTCTGCGTGTATCTACCCTCTATGTATGTTCATTCCCAAGGAAAAAAATCATAAAATTATACTGGAAGGCATATGATTAGAAACTACGAATATATATGCATAAAACACAAGGGAAAAGGCCCCATTTGCTGAATAAAGACCCATTCAATAGATAAAGAAAAGGTAATACATGATATATAGATAGATGTTAGATAGATAGATAGATAGATAGATAGATAGATAGACAGATAGATAGATGATAGATAGATAGATGAGAGGTGGATAGATATTTCACAATTTATGATAAGAAAATCCTACCATTTGTGACAACATGAATGAACCTTAAAGACATTATGCTAAGTAAAATAAGACAAAGAAAGAGAAATGCTGTGCAATCCCACTCATACGAGGAATCTCAAAAAGCTGAACTCATAGAACAGGGTAGATTGGTGGTGGCCAGGGGCTGGGGGAAATGGGTAGATATTGGTCAAGGGTACAAATTGCCAGTCTGAAGATGAATAAGTTCTGAAGTGACTACGATTAACAGCACTGCACTGTACACTTAAAAGTTGCTAAGAGAATAGTCTTAAATGTTTTCAATCTAACAACAAAACAAATGCAATTAATTTATATGCTAACTAACTTCACTGTGGTCATCATTTAGCAAAATAAATGTGCACCAAATCATCATGTTGCACACCTTAAACTTGCACAAAGTTATAAGTCTGGGGAGGTAGGAAGATCTATTTGAGGTAAGTTTTCAAAAGAGCCTTCTTCAGGGCAAGGCTATTTTTTAAATTCTTCAAATACTCCTTTTCTTCAAATTGCTTCAAGAAAACTATCTCAAAAATTCACATTTATGTGGAAGGCCTAGTAATAAATTATTTAACAACTCCTTTACTTAAAAGTTCACATTAAAGAGTAAACAAGCAAGGATTTTGCCTTTTGCTTAGAGGAATCTATGAGCTCCTGCTTTAGCTCTCATTCCCCAGACTTTTCCTTCAAACCTTCTATGTAGTTGGAGACCCTCTTATTTTAAGCAAATTTATTTGACATTATAAGGATCCTGGCATGAAGTGAAATACATGCACCCACAAGAGACATGTTGCATGCAGTTACACAGACTGCATATGAACCTGGAGAGATCGTCAAGATAGGTGGTGAATGAAGCCCATGCAAACTCAACTTTCCTATGAGGGAATCAGCCAAGGAGACAAGGAATAAAAGAATCTCATTTTCTTACAATTCTTGCTTTCCTCCCAGAGAATCAGGTCATCTAAGCTCCAGAACAGCCTCTTGAGAATTTCCCTTATTCCCACTTGGACAAACTCTGGCCTCTGAGAGACTGTCTTTAGAAATCAGCCTGATTAAATAAATAACTAAACAATTAAAAATTGCCCTTCCTTAGATGAGCACATTAGAGATTGTAATAAATTACCACATCATCAGTTTATTTATTTAATGTGCTACTTTTATGTTGATGCCTTGGTAAAGAAGAAGAAGGAAGAGGAGGAGGAAGAGGAGAAAGAGGAGGGGGGGGAGGAGGAGGAGGAGGGGGAGGAGAAAGAAGCCTTTATTTCTTCTTCCTCTTGAATAGCACACGTAATAAGTATTTTGTATTTTTGATAAGCAATCCATCATTTTCTTTGAACACACAGCTCTCCAAATTTTAAAGTCTTGGACACTTATATATTTGGAGTCCAACAATGGCAAATAAAAATTCCTAAACCCTAAAGAAATTTTCTCCCAATAAAGTGTTTGCTGTCACAGGAGCTTCCTTTCTCCCACAGATATTTCATGATACGAGGATGGGAAATCAAGGGGCCATTTGATGAGGCTGAATATCAAACACACAGGCTTTCCAACCCTCAGGCAGTTTACTTGGTGACTTCACATCACATCTGGATTGCAAATCTCCCTGCAGCACAGGCCTTACTTCCAGGCCACCAGGTTTACACAATGAGACCGCCCAGCTGTTAGCTGGTAAAAGGCTCCTGGGGTCTCATGGGGTCCCTGGGAGCTGCGTAATTCAGTGCAGAAGCTCAGTGCAGAAGCTGTCCCCGCAATTACATGTCCCTGTGGATTACAGTGTAATTGCATAGAGGAGACTGGAAAAATAATTGCTGTAACTTACCCTGCAGCTGAGAAGGCATAAATCATCACGTGTGCACTGCGTAATGATGTGTGATCACTTTGCCACTACTGTGTTGCAGCTACCACCTATGTAGCCCATCAGCAGTGACTCCTGGAGAAGAACACATGTGAAGGTTATGTGTAACCTGAAATGTAATGACCTGAAGCACTGACAGCTACCCCTTGCCTTCCAAAGAACTGCCTCAGGAAAAGTTTTATAAGACACTTCCCTCTCCCCCCAACCTGCTTTCACAAGGGGAGTAAGAGGGAGGACTGTAAGTGTTGCTTGATTTGCACTTTTCAATTGGGCTTGTGCCATCTGGCCCCTGTTTCCCAGGCTCTGACATTTGATCCCTTGAAAGGTTTAGATGCTCAAGTTGTTAAAAATTCAACCTAATGCAGAATTGATATTTGAGAGATTATTCTTAATTTTAAAATCTCTTTTACGTGTTTAATTTATAACAACCTAGATATTATTTGTTAGGATTAGATCCTAATTCCCTTCAACAACTCCTTAGTCCCATTTATTGTTTTAAATAACAAAAAGAAATATTCTATGTTCAAAGGATGTGTAGTTTTAAGGGGTTTTACTATATATGGGTAATGTACCCATAACTCACAAACAACCACAAATTACTTAATCTATTTATGGCCTAAGTGAAGAAAAAGTATCTATGTCTTTGCATAATTTCTTCCAGATTTGAGAGTATTGCTGTTTGACCTCTTTGCTTCATCACATCTTGACTCAACAATTGATGAAGCATGGGAATAAGTCCAGTATCAAATTAGAAGCTTTGGAATCCAATTTTTATTTTATTTTTATTGTTTAAAGTATTACAAATAGTTGTACATATGTCTCCTTCCCTCTCCCCAATTGACCTTCCTCCCACCTTCCCTACCCACATGCCACCCCCACACACACATGCCCTCACCCCCCACCCAACGTCTTGTGCCCATTGGTTATGCTTATATGTATACAAACAAGTCCTTTGATTAATCTCTTACCATGCCCCCCAACCACCTCTACCTTCCTCAGCCTTCCCTCTGTCATTTTACAGTCTGTTCGATGCTACTCTGCCTCTGTATCTATTTTTGTTCATCAATTTATAATGTTCTTTATTATCCATAAATGACTAAGATCATGTAGTATTGTCTTTCATTCCCATTTTTAAATCCAGTTTGATAAGATATTTAATTATTCTTTAGAAAATAATAATCTTTCCATTGAAGAATACAAAATTATAATTATTTTACAAATGGCAATAAAAATTGCTATAGGAAGTTTACCCTTAATCTCTTTACAATATTGACTACCATAGAAAACCAACATTATTGAGCGCTGTAGTTTGAATTATGAAGAAAACATGATTAAAACTAGTTTCAAAAGCTATATAATTGTAAAGAAAAAAATTTTACTTCTAACAAAACCTAAACTTTGAAAGGTATTATTTAGTAGTAGAGGCCTTTTGCACGATATTCATGCAAAAGTAGGCCTTTCTTCCCCTGGCTTCACTCCCAGCTGCCCAGGAGCCGGCAAGGCCACAGCAAGTCCTTGATTTTGTCTGGAGAATGGCTCCAGTTGTTCCCTCTGCCCCCCTTTCTCTCATAGCAGGTATCATGTCCTTCCTGGTCACTCCTCACTTGCATATGCAAATTAACCTCCATCTTTGTTGGGTTAATTTGCTTACTCACTCTGATTGGCTGTGGGCACAGCGGAGTAATGGTTAATTTGCGTGTTTCTCTTTTATTAGGTAAGATAGAGGTTACAATCCATAAATTTTTTTCAAACTGGTGAAGCCTATAAACTCTTCTCAAAATAATGTTTTTCAAAACTTTAACTTAAAATACATAGGAATACAAAGAAAACAATTCTATGAGTGCAATTAAAAAAGATTTGTGATATAGTAAAATATAATTTTTATTGATGAATTATTATGTGACTATTAAATTTAAAGGAGTCGCTCTGGTTAGGTGGCTCAGTTGGCAGCTGATTGAAGCATTGTCCCATATAGTAAAGATTTTGGGCTCAATTCCCAGTCAGGGTACATATCTAGACTGTAATTAGATCCCCAGTTAAGGCACACAAGGAAGACAACTGATTGTTTCTCTCTCTCTCTCTCTCTCTCTCTCTCTCTCTCTCTCTCTCTCTCCCCCTTTCTCTCTCTCTAAATCAATAAACAAAACAAAGCAAAAAAATTTTTTTAAAGGAACCCTCTAGCTACTACATTTTCAAAATGGTGAAAAACACATGAGATTTGAAGATGTCATAGCAACCGTCATACAATATGAACATATCTATGCCCTTGGTACTGTAGTATGTTGTTCACATTCATCACTGAAAGATATGCTCTATTTATGATACAACTTAGTAAGAATAAGAATGCAATGTTTCCCATTCCATTTCACAGATTCTCAGATAGACCCTTTTAGGGAGGTGGTGTCCTGTGCTTGCTAAGTTAAGGGTACCTGATTCCATACTAGTTTCTGAAAGAGATATTAAACACATTACTGTTTAATGGTGTCATTTCATACCTACTGTCTACTAATTAACATTGGCATCAATTCAATGCCAACAAGAATCCCCAATTTGGGTTGCAGTGAAGAAGGAAATTTCATTTAGTGGAGTGATAGAGCATGACTATAGAACAGCCCTTCTGTAGACCAGCTCAGTAGGCTATATAGTAGGCTGCAAAAATAGCAGGACTCTGAGGCTACCCCAGGGACAGGTGGGCAGGCAGCTCTGCTCTGCACCACCCTACACTAGTGAAACTCTAACTGGGGAAACCTTTTCTTCATTCTTCCATGGAAAGTGTGATCCCTGAGCAAGAGGGATGCTGGCTTATATGGACAGAAGGTCCTTAGTCTCTGATTGGCCCATCTTCATGCAAATGAAGACTCCAAATCTTCACAGTTGGATTGGTCCAAAGGCACTATCCTGATTGGTCAGAATAGAGCTGCTCTGATTGGTTGGTGCTATGCAGCTCCAATTAGAGGGGGAAAGCTTCAGTCCTATTGGTTGTAATACGGTTCCAGGAACTCCTTTATAAGGGCTGGCTCAGATGGCAGAAATAGTGCAGGCAGGCAGTTTAGTGCAAAGACAGGCAGTCTAGCTCTGCCTTTTTTTTTTTTTAATTTGAACCCAGTTAACCACTAAGAGCCTTTTGTTACTAGGTGTTTGTTTTGTTGTTTTTTGTGTTTTTATTTTAGGGCTCACACCACCATCTCTGAGATTAAAAGAAAGGGCAGAACTAATTATTTGTTTGTTTTACAAAGATATTGGGTATAGAAAAACATTTAATGAAGGATCCACCAATAGAATCCTTATTTTCAAAGTAAGGGGTATCTAATACATAAAGTCTACTTTTCACAAGTATAAATTGTATACAGGGTGATTAAATAATACAGGGAGTGACTTAATTCCTTACACTCTCACTCCCTTATCTACCAAATAAAGAAAATGGGATGGAGGATTCTCAGCTAATATGCTAATCTTAAATCTGTGCTAATCTGAAGTTAAGATTACAAGGAAAGAATTTATTCATTTATATCTTCCCAATAGCACCTGCTTATTTAGCCACCTTAGTGCTTCCCTTACCTTCCAATACAATTTGACAGTTTATCAAGTCGTTACAAGATATTCCTGATCTCATTTCCATTATTGCAGGCATGCAACTGCAGTGCCAATGTTTGAAATGCTACCTGCTCATATAGCCAAGCCATGTGGGTAGGTAAGGGAGGGTTCCAATTGCCATATATAAATACCCTCTCCCATGGGATATTTTCTCTTGAAACTTCTCAGTGCCTGTCTCATGATGACTATGACATTATTATTTACTGAGCTGTGAGAAGTGGTTCTCAGTACACAGAGCAGAGAGGGAGAAGCTTGCAACTTTTAATAAGACCCACAAGATAATTAAGGCATACAATTTCTTCTAATGCTAAGCCAGGAGAACTTTTCAGCTTCTAATATGAATGACTAAACAAACTTATGTTTGAATTTATACATGACTGTAAAATACATTTTGATTTTTTTAGTCAGTCCTTTCATTTAGTTTTCCCAGGCAAAAATGAAATATCACATCATATTCCACTAAAAAATGGGGAATTTCAATCAGGCTTTTGATCCACCTAGTTCTTTATTCAAATGCATCCTGAACATTGCGTGCATAACCACTCGTGTGCTCATGAAAAAATAAAACCAAATTGCATCAGACTAGCTCTACATATTTGTGCAATCCTTCATCCAAATAAATCGGGTCTTGGCTCTATGAGGTAAGCAAGGATGAGAATGACTAATTCATTTTACAGATTCAGTCTTGTACTCAACATATTTCTGGAATTCTTACAATGATGTGTTCATTGAGGTACATAAAATATGCCCAGGACACTCCTTTTCTCAATGAAGCTGCATCTAGTTTGGAGTATAACACAGAAATGAGTGTAATGCAAGGGGGGCAGTTAAAAATTAGAAACTGATCTTAAGGAAATGTGAGGTGAAAGCATGGGAAAGGAGACACAATTTCAGCTTTGAGGCATTAGAGAAACTCCATGGAAGCAATTAAACTTGAAAAAGGCTTGGGAAATAAGGACTTCATTAGCCAGAGACTGGAAATGGGCATTCCATTAAAAGAGAGCAACATAAGCAAGGTTGATGAGGGGAAAAGGCAGTCTACACTTAGTGGCCAAATTATTATGCATTCAGAGATCATAATAATCTGGCCATGCAGTGTATATTCAAAAATTTAAAACAATTATTATTGAGATAAGTTTAGCTTTATTATTCACTAGGGTTATTTTGAAAAATATGGGTTGGTCATAGAGTATGTGTTAGAGTTGGGAGTTTGAAGTTTAGCTGCTAGATTTTATTATTTATTTATTTATTTTTTCATTATTTCCAGTTTTTCCCCCTTTATTGTTAAGTTTATTAATTAATTGTTTCCCCTTTTTTTATCCACCTATAGCTTCCCTCCACCCTGTACCTATCCCACCCTCCACCCTCACCTCCTCCTCCCCAATGTCCTCTCCCATTGTTGCAAGATTTTTGTCCAATCTCTTACTGTACTTCCCACAACCCTTTTCTCCCCAAGAATTGTCAGTCCATTCCCTCTCTATGTCCATGTTTCTGTTATATTCACCAGTTTATCTTGTTCATCAGCCTATCAATTCACTTGATTTTTATGTTCATTTGTTGATAGATGTGTATTTGTTGTTCATAATTTATATTTTTACCTTTTTCTTCTTCCTCTTCTTAAAGAGTATCTTTCAGCATTTCATATAATTCTGGTTTGGTGGTGATGAACTCCTTTAGCTTTTTCTTATCTGCAAAGCACTTTATCTGATCTTCAATTCTGAATGATAGCTTTGCTGGATAGAGTAATCTTGGTTGTAGATTCTTGCTATTCATTATTTTGAATATTTCTTGCCACTCCCATCTGGCCTGCATCATTTCTGTTGAGAAATCCACTGACAATTGTATGGGTGTTACCCTGTAGGTCACCAACTGTTTTTCTCTTGCTGCTTTTAATATTCTCTCTTTATCTTTTGCTCTTGGCATTTTAATTATGATATGTCTTGGTGTGGTCCTCTTTAGATTCCTATATTTTGGGGTTCTGTGTACTTCTTGGGCTTTTAAGTCAGTTTCTTTCACCAGGTGGGGGAAGTTTTCAGTCACTATTTCTTCAAGTAGGTTTTCATTATCTTGCTCGCTCTCTTTTTCTGGGACCCCAATAATTTGGATGTTGGCATGCTTGAGGTTGTCCCAGAGGCCCCTTACACTATCTTCAATTATCTGAATTCTTTTTGTTTCTTGCTTTTCCAGCTGAGTGGATTTTACCTCTTTGTATTTCAAATCTTTGACTTGGTTCTTGTGGCCCTCTGGACTGCTTTTAGGACCTTGTGTAATATTTTTTTATTTCAGTCTGTGTATGCTTGATTTCTAGTTGGTCCTTTTTTTTATCTGTGAGGGTCTGGTTTGTATCCTCAGAGGTCTTGTTCCTTTCCTTGAGGGTCTCATTCATTTCCTTGAGGGTCTCATTCATTTCCTTTTAATTCTCATTCATTTCCTGGTTGGTCTTGTTTATTTCCTGGTAATTCTCATTAAGTTGATCGGCCTTTTCTAGGAGTCTCTTGAAAAGCCTTATAACCGTGGTTTTGAACTCTATGTCTTGTCGTCTTTTCTCCTCCATTTCTTTCACACCTGATTTCTTTCCATATCTCTGCATGGTGGCTGCTTTATGTGGTAGATATCCTCATAGGGACAGTGGCTCAGCCTCCCCAGTTACCCGAGGTGGGTACTCTTACTGCAATCCTTTATGGGTTGTATTCAGTATTTTTGAATTTAAACCCAGCTTGTTGTTGTTAGCCCTAGGAGGGTTTGACCTCCAGGCCAATTGGCTGTGAAGGGAGACCTTGTTCAGGTTGGATGGGCGGAGTCTCTGAGCTGCGCAGGCAGCATCAGCTTCAGCTGCGTCCTATGTGGCGCTCGCGCGCGTGGGTGTCTATTGGATGGGGATGGCTGCAGGCACCTCCAAGAGAAAGCCGCCAGTCACTTCCCCTTGCCAGACAACTCTGCCTTTCTCCAAATGTGTCTGCACACCAAAAGTCTAGCCCAGGATTGTAAAATAGATGGTTTCCTGAACCAGGAGACAAGTTTCCAGGGGGCAGGTCGTGGGTTTGCGCGATCCTTGCGCGGAAACTTCTTTTCCCCGCCTCCGGGTCTCTCGCAGACTAGGAGCCTCTGCAGAGCCCCGCTTCCAGGGTGTGTCCCCTGGATCTCGGACCTCGCCTGGCGCTGGGGAATCCGTGTAGTGGGACGTCTCCACCCTCCCCGTTGGAGAAATCCAGGCAGGGTTGCTGCTCCAGCCCCAGCCCGCGCGCTTGACCAGGATGGCTCCTAACCTGTTTCTGTCTGAAAGGCTGCTCTCCCGCCGCTCCTCTGAGTCTCAGTCTCCCACCTTTACTCTTATTTGTGGAATTTTCACTCAGCCAGCTTTCTGGCGATTCTGGGTGCTGTCTGTTCTGCTGTTATGTTGTAGTTCTTAAATCGTTGCTCGGGGCAGAACAATAGGTGTTTACCTATGCCGCCATCTTGGTGTTCTCAGCCATTTCTTCCAGTTTTAACAATCCTTCTGATATTGTTTCTCTTCCCTCACCTTCATTCTTTGGTCTGTGCTCCTATCTGTTGAATGCATGTGTCGGGAAAGCAGCCAATCTTTTGGGGGTGAAATTCTAGTGAACTGACAATGTTTAACAGTCATTCTTATAAGTTCCTGGCTCTTGTCTCTGGTCTAGCTGCTAGATTTTAGAAAGTCATTAAAGATCTTAAATGTGGAAATGTTGTGCCAGAGTGGGTCTGAGTGCGACTTCAGAAAATAGCAGGTCCCTAATTCTAACCCTAATCCTAACTCTAAGGAGGATAAAAGGGCTAGAGCCAAGCTAGTATTGAGAATGGAAAGGAATAAACCATAAATATACATAAAAGAAAAGAAATCCAGGAGATATTAAGGAACACGAGCAAGATTACGTAGAGAGTAAAGAGGGGTAAAAGTACCTGTTGTTGACCCAAGAAATACTTCAAAAATCAATGAGCCAGTAATTTCCATTAAATTACTTTTTGTGGGATGATTTGCTCTACATAGAATAAAAATGACTATACATCAATCCAAGTTGGAGGTCTTATTTAGGAGCTACATTTTTAACAAATATAAGTTGCCATCAATAGAAACTTTAAATGGTTGCAATTAGTGAGTAAAAGAAAGAATAGGTAATATTAGAGGTTAAAAAAATTTTTTAGTTACTCAAGAGCATATTAAACAATAACTACCTGAAGAAATGTAAAATATAATTCTGAAAAACTAGTGATGGGTTTAAGTAAAAGTATCTAGTATTAACTATAATACAATAATTTATGATACTAAACAGTAGAGATATTAACTTTGTATCAGAATCATTATCATCAATAGTGTCACAACAAGTATGCCTCATGAAGAATGTAGGGTTTTTTTTTTCTTTCTTGTTTTTTTTTTTTTTAATCTTTATTGTTGACAGTATTACCTTATGTCCTTTTCCCCTCCCTCCTCCCCCAATGACCTCTTTTAGTCTGCCTCCACCCCCCTGCCCCAGGCATTCACCATCCTATTGTCAGTGTCCATGGGTTATGCAGATATGCAAACAAGATTTTTGTTGATTATTTCCCACCCACACACCCTCCCCTGCTTTCTCTCTGGGATTCCTGTCTGTAAACTAAGGTTTTAATTTCAGTCTTCAAAAAGATTGAGTGATAAGAAATATAATTTCCACAAGGAAAAAAAAAAGGCAAGAATTAAGTACAGAACAAAACGCAAGAAATTATGTCCTAAATATGAAAGAAAACTATTTTTTTTCATGTTAGAGCACCCAATTTAGCATAAGAAAGGGGGGGGGCTTTATTATATTTTAACACTAGATACAGTCCCCAAGTAGCTATTCCCAAATGAATTTCAGATCTTACCTTAGGAGCAATGGAACCTTAATAATTATTCACTCCTTGGTTCTACAATAACCAAAAATTACATTATAATCATAAAATTAGTTTTTATTTGTAAACTTAACTTACATAAAAATCCGAAATGACTTGAGTAGTTACAAAATAGAATGGAAATGTTATCAAACTTGACAACTATCTCTCAGGAGACAGAAAGTATAAATGATGGAGATAGGCAGAAAAAAGAGTAAGCACAAAAAGTAGCATATCTTATATAGAGAGAATAAAAAATATAATGATGGAAAAAAGTTTAAGTATATAAATTAAAGATACATAGTTAGTCAATGGAATTAAATAAGGATTAAAAAGCAATCAATATTGAAAAGAAGTGGGGTGGGGAGAGAGGGGTAATGTATAGGAGCTATACTTTCATCTTTCATTTAACAAAGTAGAGAGATTACAGGTGGTATGACTACATTATTTAAAATTATGGAAGTAACCACCAGGAATACTTGAACAAATGTTAAAAAAGATTACCTCTGGGGAATAAATCTAGGAAAGGTTTAATTATAGAGGTGAAAGCAGTTTCTTTTCATGATGAACCCTCCAATTCTATTTAATTGTTCTATGCAATATGACAATTTAATTATGAATTAATAGAAATGATATTTTAAAATTACACAATAGAGAGAGATGAAAGAAGGACAGAGATAAGGAGATGGAGAGAAAAGGTATCTATTCAGCTTTCATAACAAAGGGGGTCATTTAGGAAAAGAGTGGAGAAAAGAAATATAAGAAGGCCACATCGTTTTCTACCAATGAAACTAGCTTTACTACTAAGGAAAAAGGAATCCTCCTCAAGGAGTGAGTAGGTAGCTTTGTTAGCATACAATGAATTGGTATAAGAGAGAAATCTATGTCTGTGTTAATACATGAATAAAATACTGAAAATATGGTTTGAGAGGTTTCAGAAACTAGTAGATTAGTAATGAATTAAAAAAAAAACACAGAGGATGGGGTGCTAGTAGTTTTTATTTGTAAACTTAAATTCATAAAAAATCAGAAATGACTCGACTAGTTACAAAATAGAATGCAAGGGATAAAACTTTTACTATATATCTTTAAATTTTTCTTTCAAATCTTATATATGTACTAGAGATCTGGTACATGAAATTCATGTACTGGAGGGGGGGGTTTCCCTCAGCCCAGGCTTCACCCTCTCTAATCTGGCATCTCCCCCACTTAGGAGATGTCTGGCTGCTAGTTTGTTGGACATCCCTCTCACAATCCGGGACTGCTGGCTCCCAACTGCTCATCTGCCTGCCAGCCTGATACCACCCTAACCACTGCTCTACCAGCCTGATTGATGGCTAACTGCTCCCCTGCTGGCCCAATTGCCCCCAACTGCCCTCCCTTGCAGGCCTGGTTGCTCCTAACTGCCCTTCCCTGCAGGCCTGGTAGTTCCCAACTGCCCTCCCCTGATGGCCTGGACACCCACAGCTACCCTCCCCTGATAGCCATCTTGTGGTGGCCATCTTTGACCACATGGGTCATCTTGTGCAATGGCATGAGGGTCAATTTGCATATTAGCTCTTTATTATATAGGATTACCAATTTTAAAAATAACATAGAAAGACAAAAAACAATAATATATTTTAGTAAGGTACATATATTTTATATAGTAGATAATATGTTTAGTGCTTCTGTTCATAAAATATTGAAAAAATAAACAATCACAAAAAATGACTTTATCTATATCTATATATAAAATCTTAAGAGATGATCTTAAGGGACTGAATGGCCAAACAGGCTGCATGGGGTGAGCAGGCCAGCAGGAGGATTAGTGAGGGGTGACCAAACAACCGAACAGAATGCTTCGTGGGGTGACCAGGCCTGTAGGGACTCATTGAAAGGTGACCAGGCTAGCAGGGAAGAGTTAGGAGCAATTAGGTAGGCAGGCAAGTGAGCAGTTAGAAGCCAGTGGTCCCAGATTGTGAGAGGGATGTCCAACTGCCAATTTAGGTCAAATCCCCAGGATCAGGCCTAAACCCACAGTAGGACATCCCCAAGAAGTCTCAGATTAGAGATGGTGCAGGCTCGGCTTAAGGAGACACCCCATGTATGAATTTCGCACACCAGGCCTCTAGTACATATATAAAAGGCTAATATGCTAAGTGTCCTGGCACCATGGACCTGGTACCCACAAAGCAAACACTCAGCTTCCCCCAAGTGGGACACAGGTCCTGCCACCATCCTGAAATGACAGCCCACCAAATTTCAACCAATGATGCCAAGATCCCATGACACAAAATGCGACCCACTGTCCAGCCCAGCACAGAAACAATTGCTATGGGCACTGGGTAATTATGTCATCTAACAATTCCTGGCTTCCTCTCCCTAGTGACTTGCCTCCTTCTGGTTTCTTCAGCCCAGAAACACAACTTGCTTTATAGCCAGGTGGAAACATTTTACACTTTAACCAAATGTCTGTGGAGTGTTTTTCTGTGCCTCATCTCATTTGAGCCTCACAGAAGTTCTGGAGTAGGTAGACAGGAGACTTGGTGGAATCCTATTTCCTTTTCATTAGCTGGGAAATGGAGATTTAGAAAGCTTAAAAACTTGACCCAACTGAAAAGAAGTAAGAAATGGTGGACCTTGAAAATGACTTCGGGTTTTCTTACTACACAGAATATAGTCAAAGACTGCTACAATTAAATATGTCACCCTTTGTTCTCCCTGTGTTATTTACAATAATAATTTGCTTTGTGTTGATATTTACTGCTGTTTTGTTGACAATTACCTGAAAGAGAAGTTGGGGTGTTTCACTGGGCTGGAAAAATTTCAGCTAAATCAGAAAGCATGTCTTATTAAGCAAGTTTATTCTATCCTATCTAATAAAAGAGTAATATGCAAATTTGACCATACCTTCACTGTACCCACAAACCATGCCCATGGCCACACCCACCAGGCAATCAGGAGCAGATTATGCAAATAAACCCCAACCAAGATTGCTGTGGCCACTGAGAGCAGGAGGAAGGCTTGGGTTTCCCAGGAACAGAGGAGGCCAAGCTTTCCACCTGTTGCTGCCAGCCTAGGCCTCCACTCAATGCTACAAAGTTTCACTTATAAATGATACAGAATTGGCGCCAGCCACTGAGCTGGAGAAAACAGAGACTTGTGTTTCTCTGGCAATGGAGAAAGCCAAGATTTCCACCTGCCGTTGCCAGCCTAGGCCTCCACTGTAGACTACAAAGTTTCAAACAGAAATGGCTGGCACCACAGAGCTAGCAGAAGGCTTGGCTCCACTCCAGGCTACAAAGTTTCAATTGTAGACATAAATTAATCCCAGATCCCAGGGCCTCCACTTGGGTCACTGGGAGGCGTGGCCAGCCTACAAACCTCCACAGGCCCCTCGCCCAGGCTGCCCCTTGCCCCAAGGGAGCCCCCACCCTGATCCGGGACACTCTTCAGGGCAAATCAGCTGACCCCCATCCATGCACCAGGCCTCTATTCTATTTAATAAAAGAGTAATTTGCAGATTGATTATCACTCCAACACACAAGAGGACTGCCTCCATATGGTCAAAGATCCTGCCCCCATGTAGACACAAGGTGGCCACCACAAGATGGGCAGCAGGGGGAGGGCTGTTGGAAGGGACCAGCCCTGCAAGGGAGGGCAGTTAGGGGTGACCAGGCCAGCAGAGGAGGGAAGTTGGGGGCAAACAGGCTGGCAGGGGAGCAGTTAGACGTCAATTAGGCTGGCAGGGTAGTGGTTAGTGGGTGATCAGGCTGGCAGGCAGAAGCAGTTAGGGGCAATCAGAGAGGCAGGCAGGTGAGCAGTTTGGAGCCATAAGTCCTGGGTTGTGAGAAGAATGTTTGACTGCCCGTTTAGGCCTGATCCTACCATGATTGAGCCTAACTGGGCAGTCAGACATACCTTGAGGAGTCCCAGATTGGAGAGGGTGCAGGCTGGGCTAAGGAACATCCCCCACCCTCCATGTACAAATTTTGTGCACCGGGCCTCTAACATATATATAATAAAAGACTAAGTTGACTCGCATATGCACAATACATATAAAGCTCTTGCTGGCTCCAGTCACTCTACATGTGTTTCAATCTGCCATAGTCAACTGTGAATTAGGTTGGCACTTCTATTATAGGAAAAGGCTGAATAGTGATATTACAATATTTCTTCTAATTAATTTCCTTTCAATGTGCACGAATTTGTGCACTGGGCCACTAGTAACTTAATAAAAATGTAATTCAAAAAGACTTGATATTAAGTTCTTTCAAACACAGAGAAGCTTTCAAAAGTTAAATACTATGAGTGCATATATACCAAATCTGAACTTGGTTATATAACCAAGTTTAGATTTTTAAAAAAGATATCACTAATTTTAATAAATTTATAATTAATACAATGCAACAAATTAATAGTTCTAAAAGTGAAATATCAGTAAAGTTTTACTAAAATCCCTTCTGATGAGCACACTCACCAAAATGGCAATATATAGACACTTTCTTACCCTCACAAAATATATAGTATCAGTCCAGAAGACAACATCATATTGAACAGGAAATCAGTAGACATTCTCAGAAATGTTAGGAAAAATGTAATGGTGTTCATTATCACCACTAATGTTTAACATTCTAATTGGAGTTACTAGCTAATATAAGTAAACAAACAAACAAACAAAAAACTTAAAAGCATAAACATTGAAAAAAAAGAGGAGGAAAAGTAATTACAATTTCACAATTTTCAGATGACTAAATAATAATAAAACTCAGAGATTAAACAGGAAAGGTAATTGAGTAAGTTAGTGCTGTTCTATGGAAATCAATATTCTCATATTCAAAAATAACAACCATATATAAAAAATCTGATGGAAAGATCCTATGAACAATGGCAATAGAAAAAGTAATGGCCAGATGGCTCATTTGGTAGAAGTGTCCCCAATGCACCAGAGTTGTGGGTTCAATTCCCAGGCAGGGCATATGCAAGAATCAATCAATGAATGCATCAATAAGTGGAACAACAAATTAATGCTTCTCTCTCTCTCTCTCTCCCTCTCTCTCTCTCTCTCTCTCTCTCTCCCTCTTTCTCTCCTCCTGTCTCTAAAATCTATTTAAAAAAAGAAAAAGTAAATTAGCTAAAAGCAATACTTAACAAAAAATGCACAAGATCTTTAATGAAGAATTGTTTTTTGTACTCATTTTTATAATTCTTTTAAGTTTTATTATTTATTTTATTTTTAAATCAGAAACAATCACATGAATATGAAGATGAAAAATAAAATTGATACTCAGATGAGAATTATTATGCAGACATAGAGATACTCATAGTTAAGCAAATAAAAATAGGTCTTGATTGAATAACCTATTTTAAAAGCAAAAATTATTTAAATCCAATAGGGAGAATCAGGAAAGGATCCTGACATTTGAATGGCAGGACTACAGACTAGAAAGAACATATCTTTGTTATCCATGAAGTTTCAAACTGCGTTAGTGAACTTTGCCCTCTGTTCCATGAACATCGCAAGAGTTTGTTAACTGTGACTAAATTAAATTGATAGATACATTATCAATAGCTATTACCATCTGTTAAGCCATTGTTATGTGTCATAAAGATTTTACCTATGTTTCCTTATAAGATAATTGTGACACATAACATAAATGACAAAAGCCATTATTTTCATTTTGCAGATAGGACACATAAGGCTCAGACAAATAAATCTGTTGGCCAGGGTCATACACATGATACAAGGCAGAGCCTGATTTCTAGTTCTGATTTCAGCCTGACACTGCACATCACACCTGGGTTCTTTCCACTTTAGTATGCTGCTTTCCATTTTACTCAATTTCCAATCAATCCTCTATATAGCCACTTAAAAAAAATAATGTAAGCAACTCTAAGATTCTTTCCCATAACTTTTCAGAAAATGGTGTTAACTAGAAGTACTAGTATAACAGACATCAAAGATATAAATCGCCTAGGAACTCTACAGCCTTGATTCCCCTCTAATAAAATTTCCATGCATTTTCCCATAATAGCAATTACAAAGACAAAGAAACTAGACACAATGACAACTTCAATATTATAAAAATATTTCTGAGCCCTTGAGGGCATACTAGATCCACTGAACTAGGTACATCTCTATTGAAAGAATCTCTCTCTCTCTCTCTCTCTCTCTCTCTCTCTCTCTCTCTCTCTCTCTCTCTCTTTTATTATGTGTTCCTTGGGCAATGCTAGTTACATTACAAACATTACTTGTTATTTTACATATAAGAAGTGATCTAAAAATCACTGATTTTTCCCCATTGTAAAGGACAGAATCCCATCATGGTTAATTGCATAGCAGTCTATCCTCAACCAAGGGACCCTCTTGGATTGGAGCCACAAGCACCTTCCCCCCAAAAAAACTCTTTGATCAATTAGGAAGTGATAATTTGTGTATTTGTTGTCTTTTTTTTTTCTTGTACCAAATTATCTTAGATGGAGCTGAATTCTGTAAAGCATTTACAGGTGATGTTTGATACGCAATATTTGATTTGTTTTTTATGTTCCTCAGCCCCCTTTAACCTCTAGACTCTAATGACTGCCATATGGCTAGCCAAGTCTATTTTTAGATTGTTAATTATTCATCTCTATTTTTAGTTCTCTTTCTTTTGGTCACTGGTTATTATAAAACCTAAACTGCCTTCGCAATTTTTGTCCATGTTGTTTTTCTGCCAGAGTAGAGGCCAAATTCGTCACTGAATACTAGTCTCTCCATCCCCAACGCCAATCTTTTCCACTTTAATTTTTCTCCTCACAAATCAGTTAGGACAATAAGATTCAAGATATGTCAAAGAGTTCTGTTATATAATGTTTTAAAAATTGCAAGCAAGATACCCATTTTCAAAGGGATCTTGGCCATATGGCTAGCATTAAGTTGGAGAATAGCAAAACTGCCTGTTAAAATACTTTGTAAAATTTGGGCTGAAAAATCAAGTTTTGCACATGTTAAACAACCTATTTAGGATCCTTATCCTTTGCTGTAGACAGATTTTTCTTATTTTAGAAAATAAATATGCAATAAGAATTGCCTTTGAGATCAATAAGATGCTCCAATTTCAGTCTTTAGAGACCTTGGTTCTTGCCTTTGAAAATTCCAATATAATACCATCCGAAATTGGTGAGCTTTAATCTGTTCTTCATCACATGAAATTTTGGGGTTGTTTTCTTTTCCTTCTTGCTGCTTGTGTGGGTGCACATGTATGCATGTATTTGTTGAACAATGTAAAGTGAAAATACTAAGGATTTTTGCAAATATCTAAGGCTGAAATCCAGAATTTCTTCTTTCATGTGCCTATTACATATAGAAAATTAAAAGATATAAAAATTTTGTTCTAACAATCATGCATCTTAATAAAGTAGATTTTAGAATTAGTCTAGATCCAAATAGGAAAACAGCAAGGAATGGGCTCTGCCCTAAATCTAACCCAGGTCACTCTGCAACCTTAAATCTCCAGTGCCAAAATCGATTTCAACTGTCCGCCTTAAATGCCATTTGTTCTGTGTGCAGGGGATGGGGCTTTGGAGCAGGGGTGCCTTGAGAACAACTATGAAAGTGGGGAATTTGGCACCACTGTGTTTTATAAAACACTTGTATTGACTGTTTTTGTCATTGGATTTGATGTTTTAAGCTAAGTACCACATCCCCTGAAATGTGACTCTTCAACAAGGATAAAGTTTATGAAAACACTTCATAAACTCCCACATAACTCACAAATAGGAGGAATTACTTTTCATCCCTTCAGGGCTGTAAGAGCTTAAAGTTTCAGTACATTGACAAAAGATTTTAAATGTAAGGACATATTCATGGCAAATTTTGAAATGAGAATGTTTGCTTCTGCAGTTGGCTAAAATTCATCCTTGGCTTTTTAAAGAAAGGTGCTTCAGTGAAACAAAATAATTATCTGTTTCTTCATCCTTTTCATAAAATATGCATCCCATGGGAAGATGCCCCTTTAAGAAAGTTATTGAGTGATCACATGGTCTTATGTGCCCTATGTGTCATATTTAAGGTGATTATTTCTTTAAAAACATTCACCATATGTTTTCCTATGCAAAAGCATTTAACACACAATAGAATCACAAGTTACATGTCACCTGGCAAAACAATCTTTCCAGATTGATCAAAATTAAAACCTGATAAGACATTAATTTAAAAAGAGAGAGAAGGAAAATAAGAGAGGGTTTGGGAATTCTATGTTTGTTGTTTGATTTTGATATGGGAAAAACAGTCCCCATTTTGTAAATTTAAGATTTCCAGTGAGAAACATTATAGAATAAAATACCTTATTACAACATTTTCTTAAAAATCAAATTTAAATTTGCCTATTAACAAAATCCCTAGATGACACAGATGCCAAAGGGGAAGGTTAGTGGTGTTTTTCTATCTTACCAGTCCATAGAAACATAATAAACATGAGAAAAAGTGGGTTTAAGACTAAATGTAATCTGTAAGAACAAAATGCATAAACAAGACTATTAACTTTCTTAGCTTTTTACCTTCTCTGTCCATACAAAAGTGCTAAAAGAAGCTCACTATATTCTAACTGCACACAGCAGGAGTTGTGGAAATCAGCTTTGCTGTTACATATATTTTCTCTCAGTGACCCACTGTCTGAAATTCTCAGTTAGAGAAATATTATTTCATCCATTTATTTAGCAAAATGTTAATAAAGTGTAATAATACAAGAATCAGGACAAATGTTTCCTTCAACCTAGCAGAAATCATTGGGAATTTTTCATGTGATTTCAGAAAATGATTGGGAAATATTCCAGAACAATATACCGTTTCTACTAAGATATCGAGGAAGGTTGTAGAATCACAATAATAATTATTCCAGAAATCATTTCTTGAGCAGCATCTATGTCTTTGATATATTATCAATATATTTAATGTTCACAATAATCTTGTAAGATCTGTACAATTATTTCTTCTTTTTTTACATTAATAACACTAATGTGTATTATTTGGTAAACCTAATAAATAACTGACAAGATTTGAACTTAAGACTATGTGTCCTTAGGTCTGTGCTTTTTTTCATTACACAATATAATTTCTATAAAAATAAGTGTTTTCAAAATATCATGAACAACTCTATTCCAACAAACTGGACAACCAGGAGGAAATGGACATATTTCTAGAAAAATATAACCTTCCAAAACTCAATCAGTAAGAATCTAAACAACTCAATAGGCCAATAACTATGGAAGAAACTGAAGCAATCATCCAAAAGTTTCCAGCAAACAAGAGCCTGGGGCCAGACAGCTTCACAGGGGAATTTTACCAAACATTCAAGGAAGAACTAAAACCTATCTTCCTCAGACTATTCAAAAAATTAAAGAGGAAGGAAGACTTCCAAGCTCATTCTATGAAGCCAGGATCAACCTAATACCAAAACGAGATAAAGACAACACAATAAAAGAGAATTACAGGCCAATATCCCTCATGAACATTGATGGCAAAATCTTCAACAAAATTCTAGTAAATCAGATCCAGCAGTATATGAGAAAGATCATACACCATGACCAAGTAGGATTTATCCCAGGAAGGTAAGGATGGTGCAATATTCACAAATCAATAAATGTGATACATCACATAAACAAATTGTGAGATAAAAATCACATAGTCATATCAATTGCAGAAAAAGCATTTGACAAAATCCAACACCCTTTCTTGATAAAACTCTCAACAGGTGGGAATAGAAGGATCATACTTCAACATAATAAAAGTCATCCTATTTAATAAACGAGCAATATGCAAATTGACCGTACATTCGATCAAGCCATGCCCACAAGCCAATCAGGAGCAAATAAACCCCAACCAGATGGCTGCAGCCACTGAGAGCAGGAGGGAGGCTTGGGTTTCCCCAGAAATGGAGGAAACCAAGCTTTCTGCCAGTCCTTTTTGGCCTAGGCCTTCACTCAATGCTACAAAGTTTCAATTATAGAAGATATATCTCAACAGAAATGGCAGCAGCCATGGAGCTGGAGAGAGCAGAGATTAGGGTTATCCGGGCGATGGAGGAAGCCAAGCTTCTGCAGCCCTAGCACCTAAGCCTCCACTCTAGGCTACAAAGTTTCAATTACAGAATTTATTTATTTTTATTTTTTTAAATATATTTTTATTTATTTTTTCACAGAGAGGAAGGAAGAGGGATAGAAAGTCAGAAACATCGATGGGAGAGAAACATTGATCAGCTGCCTCTTGCACACCTCCAACTGGGGATGTGCCCACAGTCAAGGTACATGCCCTTGACTGGAATCGAACCTGGAACCTTTCAGTCCAATGTTCTATCCACTGAGCCAAACCGGTTCGGCTCAATTATAGAATTTAAACAAACCCAAACAGAAATGGCTGTTGCCAGGGAGCAAGCAGAAGGCTTGGCTCTCTCCAGGCTACAAAGTTTCGATTGTAGAACATAAATTAATCCCAGATCCCAGGGCTTCTACTTGGGTCACTGGGGAATGCCCCAAGGGAACCCCCACCCTGATCTGGGAAACCCATCAGGGCAAACCAGCTGGTCCCCACCCATGCACCAGGCCTGTATCCTATCTAATAAAAGAGTAATACACAGATTGACCATCACTCCAACACACAAGAGGGCTGCCCCCATGTGGTCAAAGATCCCGCTCCCATGTAGACACAAGATGGCCACCACTAGATGGCCAGCATGGGAGGACAGTGGGAGATTCCAGGCCTGCAAAGGAGGGGAGTTGTTGGCTATCAGGCCAGCAGGGGAGGGCAGTTAGGGGTGACCAGGCTGGCAGAGGAGAGAAGTTGGGGGCAAACAGGCTGGCAGGGGAGCTGTTAGATGTCAATTAGGCTGGCAGGGTAGTGGTTAGGGGTGATCAGGCTGGCAGGCAGCAGCAATTAGGGGCAATCAGGGAGGCAGGCAGGTGAGTAGTTTGCAGGCAGCAGTCCTGGATTGTGTGGATGTCCGACTGCCCATTTAGGCCCAATCCCGAGGGGTCCCATATTGGAGAGGGTGCACCAGGCCTCTAGTATATGATAAACTCACAGCTAACATCATACTGAATGGGCAAAAACTAAAACCATTTCCCCTAAGAACAGGAACAAGACAGGGATGCCCACTCTCACCACTCCTGTTCAACATAGTACTAGAAGTATTAGCCATTGTAATTAGACAAGAAGAAGAAATATAAGGCATGCAAATTTGGAAAATAAGAAGTACAGCTGTTCTTATTTGCAAATGACATGATATTGTACATAAAAAACCCAAAAAACTGCATCAAAAAACTAATAGACTTAATAAATTAATTTGGCAATGTAGCAGGATACAAAATTAATGCCAATAAATCTATGGCATTTCTATATACCAATAGTGATCTTACAGATAGAAAGACTAAAAAAGCAATCCTATTTACCATCTTACCAAAAAAATTAAGATACCTAGTAATAAACTTAACTAAGGAGGTAAAAGATCTATATGTAGAAAACTAAAGGACACTGAAAAAAGAGATAGAGAAAGACAAAAACATGGAAGAACAAGCCATGTCCATGGATTGTAGAATCAACATCATTAAAATGCATACTACCTAAAGCAATCTATAGATTCAATGCACTCCCCATTAAAATACCAACAGCATATTTCACAGACCTAGAACAATCTCTCCAAAAATATCATCTGGAATAAAAAAAAAAGACCCTGAATAGTCACAACAATCTTGAGAAAGAAGGATGAAATAGGTGGGATCTCAATACCAAATTTCAAGCTGTACTACTACAAAGTCACTATTCTCAAAATAGCCTGCTATTGGCACAAGAACAGACATACAGACCAAGGGAATAGAATAGAGAATCCAGATATAGACCCAAACTACTATGCTTAATTAATATTTGATAAAGGAGGCATGAACATACAATGGAATCAATACAGTCTCTTCAATAAATGGTGTTGGGAAAATTGGACAGATACATGCAAAAAAATGAAATTAGACCACCAACTTACACCATACACAAAAATTAACTCAAAATGGATACAGGACTTAAACATAACAGGAAACCATAAAAATACTAGAGGAATCCATAGCAGAGAAATCTCATACATATACCAAAGCAATTTCTTCACTGATATCACTCCTAGGGCAATGGAAGCTAAAGAAAAAATAAACAAATGGGATTACATCAAAATAAAAAGCTTTTACACAGCAAAAGAAACCATCAACAAAACAAGAAAGCCCACTGTATTGGAGAACATATTTGCAAATGTTATCACTGATAAAGGTTTAATCTCCAACATCTATAGGGAATGTATACAACTTAATAAAAGGAAGATAAATGATCCAATAAAAAATGGGTAACAGACCTAAATAGAATTTTTACGAAAGAATTTTTAGAAGGAAGGCCAAGAGACATATGAAAATGTGCCCAAAGTCACTAATTATCCAAGAGGTGGAAATCAAAATGACAATGCAGTACTATCTCACATCTCTCAGAATGGCAATCATCAACAAGTCAACAAAGGACATGTGTTGGCAAGGATGCAGAGAAAAGGGAACCCTCATGCACTGCTGGTGGAAATACAGACTGGTGCAGCCACTGTGGAGAATGGTATGGAGTTTCCTCAATAAACTAAAAATGGAGCTCCCATTTGACCCAGTAATCCCACTTCAAGGATTATATCCAAAGAAACTAGAAACACCAATCAGAAAGGATATATGCATCCCTATATTCATAGCAGCACAATTCACCATAGCTAAGATTTGGAAACAGCCTGAATGCCCATCAGCAGATGAGTGGATTGGAAAACTGTGGTACATCTACACAAGGGAATATTATGCTGCTATAAAAAAGAAGGAATTCTACCAATCCATGAACATGGTATGTTCTTCCAGCAGCATGGATGGACCTGGAGAGCATTTTGTTAAGTGAAATAAGGCAGGCAATGAAAAAAAAATACCATATGATCTGACTCATTTATGGAAAATGAACATTATAACCTGATGAATAAAATGATAGACACAGAGGCAGTAAAGCACTGAACAGACTGTCAAATTACAGTAGGATGGCTGGGAAGTATTGAGGAGGGAGGGAAATAGACCAACCAAAGGACTTGTATGCATGCATATAAGCACACCAATGGACACAAGACACTGGGAAGGTGGGATGAGGGCATGCAACAGGGATTAGGGGAGGCTGGAGGAAGGTCAACGGGGGGTAAGGAGATATATGTAGTAATATATATAATATTTTAAACAATAAAAAAATAAATGTTTTCTGGTCACATGCTTTATGTCACACACTCTAAGTGCCTTAATATTTTATCTCATTCAATCTTTTCCAAACCCTGTGAGTTAGGCATTATCATCACCATGTCCATATTTATTACAGGGGATAGAACAGAAGCATGGAGACATATATTAAGGTCACACAGGGAGACAGAAAGCCAGGATTTGGACACAGGCTTTCCTCCAATATACAGCATTTCCAATAATGGACATGATAGATCCAATGGAATGATAACATAAATAGGAAGTTGGAACTGTGACTTTGGTGTGCTAACATATTACAAGAAACCATCTCTCTTTTCTCCAGGATGGACACTGTAGTGTTGAATTGTTTTATATGTCAAACCCAAACATATTTCTGTAGTGTGTGAGGTTAAACACCATACACACATCCCACCTCTGATTCCATCAACCTCATTTCTCAGGACTGCTCCTTTTCAGATTTGGTACATTTTAGGATCAATAATATGTCAATGTGTGCTATGAACCTCTGAATTCTAGAAGTAATATGCAAATTTTTCTAATTTATTTAATCCCCCAAATTTATTTGCAGTGAAACACTACACATGATGTTAATTTCTGCAGGTCCACAGTCAGTGTGCTCTATGTGTGCACCCTTTACCTACTCATGCTGTTCAACTCTGAGCTCTCTCTCCCCACATTCTCTCCCACAAATGCCTTTGTTTTTCTCTCTGCCAACCCAAGCCTTTCACCTCTTGTTAAATCTCATTCAAAAGATCTCTTCGTCCCTGATGTACTTTATCTTTTGACTTCTTTTTTCCATTTGCACAGCACCCAGATTTTTTCTGTAAAATGTTATTTATAGTGTCCTGTGACTAAGACTGGTATAAACATCTCTAAACAAAGGATTTCTATGTAAATTTAAGAAATATCATTTGATTCTTTTAAAGCAATTTGTCGTGCATCATTAGTGAAATATGCAAAGAGGGTAAACTCCAGACTGCAGATTCCTTTCCAGAGGCGGCCTTCTCTCCTCCAGGGCTGCATCTCAGGCCCGGCAGAGGGCTGTCCGTAAAGGAGAGACATACTATGAAGTTGCAAACTGTTTTCGTAGGAGAGATGGAACTATACTTCATTAACCATGACAGGAGGCAGCAAGTCACTCTTAGGTTTGTGTTTTGTTTTGTTTTGCATAGTGTTGTGTTGTTTTGTTTTAGGACAGGTTCCCTTAGAAAGCAGAGCCTGAGATAAGGTCTGTGTACAAATTCGCTTATTCGGGGGAAATTATACCAAGAATAAGAGGGGATGATTGGGAAATTTCCATGCACAGCACACTGATCACTGATCTCACCACCTGGGGCTCAACCCCGTTGGGAAATATTGAAGGGCTTTAGAATGAGCTTCAGAATTGTCTGCCCAAAGGGTGCACTAGCTTTTGTCTTTCACTGGCTAAGAGTTTCCCTGTAGGGTATAACCCTCAGCCATGTCCAAGCAATGCATGTTTGAACACCATGAGGTTCCTGTCCCAGGGCAGAAAACACAACATATATGGCAGAGCCCAGTGGATACTATCAGATTAAACTGCACAAAGCCATTTGTATCAGAATTGATCAGATAGAAAGATGGGCAGAGTATGAGAAAGGGCCCAAGAGGTGCCTGAGTTTATGTAGGGTCTATTTTCACTCACTAAAGTACTGCCCCTTCACAGGCCACATCTCTGGAATGATGAGGGGAGCAGGAAGAGTCTTAACTACACCTTCAGCAGTAAAAAGCATTGGTTGAAAACTTCAGAGAAAGACAAACCATTTTGCAGAATAACATTGGGCAAATGATTTTGGCAAACAAGTTGGCAGATGCAAATACTTACATATCACTGATTCCATTTTGGGTAACAGCCCATGTACTTAAAAAAAATGCATGATCTTATAAGGACTTACTATTTCATAACCAATAAAGCTCCTAAAAGCAAATGTAGCATTCATGGACATTTGTCTAAAATTTTAAACATCAATAAGTTTTTTCAAAAGGCAGAAAAATATATTTCCCTGCCAAAGACCCAAGCAGGTGAAGAAATCATCATGAACTCAATTCCATGACACAGATGCTAGTGCCTTTTTTTTAACCACAAAGAGGGAAATAGCAGAGACTCCTGTCTTTAGTTTAGACTCTCTCTATGTCACAAAACATGTTGTATGTGGTAAGAGTTTTGGTTAAAATGTCAAGGTTTTAATGAAATAAAAATGATAAATTGTCTCCCAGTCCATGTCTTCAAGGGTAAAGATGAAGGAAGAAATATAAAATGTTCTATATAAAAGCAAGAGACTATGAAAGCGAGTGAGAGGAAAAGAGAGATAAACCCTCAAGAAGGGGAGAAACAGATGAGAGCCTGCAAGAACCCAAAAGTGAGAAAGAAAAGAAAGCTAGTTTTGTATCCTTAATCACAAGTGACTTATTTAAATAGACAAAATGACAGGCTGACCTCATCTGTTTTAATTGCCATATCCTATCTGCGGGATGTGATTTCCTCCCAAGACCACCTTCTGCGGAGGGGAGGGGTCCCTCCAAGTCTGCCCTGGGACTCCCTTGCTCCATCCAGAAATCCAGAATTCTTCTAAGGAAATTTCTGTGGCCATTAAACCAATTGGAGTTAAACCCATGTCCTAGAAGTTGACAAGTCAATTTATTAATGTGCTATATAACCAAGTCTGGATTAAAAAAGAAGAATTTGCACAGATTTGTTTTTCTTCTTTCTTTAAAGTTTTACAAGATATTAGTATTCTTCAGATCTATATATGAAGGAAGAGAAATAGCAGTTTCAACCTAGAATTTTCTACTTTTAAGTTAAAGAAATTCATCTTTTACTTCAAACACAAAATTATAAGGAATTAAGAACCAGGAAATGTTAACTAAAATTATGCTTTGTGAATAAAAAGGAAGAGAGCTAAAAACAGTATGAAACAGCAGACTTACTTTTTAATTTGAAGTAGTTCCTTCAAATTAAAAAAAAGAGAACTACACACTTTTATGCCAGCCTTTTAGAAAAGATAAATTAATAATTTCCTAATTAATGAAATAGTTTCCCAGGTAAAATGAACGGTTTGTATGTGTATGCGTGTATTTTGTATTTAGAAGAAAATAATTTATGGTAATGATTCTTCATTTTCCCAAAACTTAGAATCATGAAGGTAGATATAAATATCTATGAAGAATTAAGAAGTAAATAAATCTGTTATATAATGTGTAAATTTTTTTCTATGCTTTCAACCTCAGCAATTTTCAGTACAAAATCCAGCCCAAGATAAGTGACTTTATGTGACAATGCACATTTTTATAGACATACTTTTGCCTACCAATCTAAGAGGTGTCTTGAGTTAAATTCTCAAGCAGCTCCCTGAGAAAAATAAGAAATTCATTTTCTGAATCATCCAAACATATATGTTTACACTTTTCTGTGAATTCAATTCTAGGATTCCCAGGCATTGCTTGGATAATTGAAATCTCTTAAGTCAGCAACTCAGGCTGCCCCTTATGTTTCCAGCTGCTCTTCAGAGCAAGGAAAAGCTCTCAGACTATGATAGAATGCCATATCATTGCTTTAGACTTGCCTGAAATATATTACCCATGGACCATCATGATTTTGTTTCTTATGCATTCAAGTTAGTATTCCAGGCATTACTCTCTGTTGGATTAACAAAGAAAACACTTCATATTAAAGCAATGAAAATGTGTTTATGTTCAAAATGATGAAAAGGAAATTCTCCCATATTCTAACTTTTCATGTTCCTGGTCAGTAAAGAAAACATCCTAAGATAAAATGACATTTCAATTATCCTAAGTAAAAGGAGAGGAGGGAAAACACACACACACACACACACACACACACACACACACACACACACACACACACACGGGAAGCCACAATATATCCTATGTGGACCTGAGTGTGTTTTCTTTGTTCTTTTTGGTTCAAGATGAAACAGCTGCTCACTGTTTAAAATAGCATCTCACATTTAGAGATTTTTCGCGTCAAAAGGAAGCCATCTTATCCTTCCAGTTTGCTAACATTAGAGAGGAGTAAACACTCATTTCCTACATATATTATTTATATTGCAGACTTGTGAACTTTGGCATCCAGTGTCAGGCTGACCCCTCTCCTACTAGGTTTTGAACCTTCCTTCCTCTGACCCTATCAACAGACCAGAGTAACCTGAAGGTCATCTTTTCCTTTTTCATTTTTAAAGGACAGTTTCCTTATTACAACCCAGCAGCTCTAACTCAAAGGTTGCTCCTATAAAAGGGGGAGATGGCAATTATTTTATGACATGTTATCAGTGGACTGATATGAGTGTCTCAAAAGAAACTTAATGGTGGTGAAATTTTTACAAGGGTCTCATGTTTCCACTCCCCTTAGGCCCAAATTTCTATAGGTACCTGCTGATTTGATTTGAAAACCACATCTGCATTTTGTTGGGGGAAAACACCAACAACTTTCAGGTTTAGCAGACTCAAGCTTTCTCTCTAAGTAGATTGAAACATGCTTGCAGGATCTTCAAGCAAAATGGCAGAAAGCATTATTTTTTTCAAAGGAGTCCTTTAAAATAAATCCTTTACCCTTAATTTGGAAAGATTTTGAAACCTGTTCCATTAACATGAATGCTTGACTTACATTCAATGCAATTTCCATCCTGCTCAACTCTTTTCCTGGTTAAAAACAAAAACAAAATATGTGCCTATTAGATTAAAATGCCAAAGAAGAATTCCTAGAATATAATTAGCAGTTAATGAGGAAAATTTTTTCTTCTCTCACATATTCAGGTGGTATTGCATAAAGACCATAATAGAGTTACTTTATATATTATTACTAGAGGCCAGGTGCATGAAATTCACGTACCTGAGGTAGGGGCTGGGGGAAAGGAGGTTCCCTCAGTCTGGCCTGCACTCTCTCGCAGTCAGGACCCCTAGGGGCTGTCCACCTGCCAGCTTGTGGCTGAATGGACTCTGCTGCTGCATAGCCTACTGCTTGAACTTCAGCAGCTGCTGCACATGCTTGGGTTGGGCCACCACAGTATGCCCTGCAAACCCCATCAAGTGGCTGAGACAAGTGCGGAGGCAGGCTCACTCTGAGTTTCCTGCACTTCCCTGAGTCACTGAATTATTCAGCCTGACTGCCTTCTACAGAGATTGGCACCTGAATTGGGCCTAAGCTGGCAGTCAGACATCCCTCTTGCAGTCTGGGACCCCTCAGGGGATGTAGCAGTGTGCCAAGTGGCAGGCGGCCAGTGGGAGCCCAAATCAGGGCCAGGCACTGCAGTGCACCTGCTGCCACTGGTTAGGAGAGGGTCCCACTGTGGCAGCTCCACTCAGCCAGCCCTGAGCCTGGTTTCTGACTGAATGAACCTCTCCCTGTGAGAGCGTCGGCCCCCTGGTGGTCAGTGTGCATCATAGCGACCATAAATTCCAGTCATTCCACCATAAGGGTCATTTAAGCTTCTATTAATATTTTAGAAATACAAATAGTTTGTATATCTAAACTATAAAACCCCTTTACTGAAATGTTAAAATATAGAAAACAATCACAGAAACTCAAAGAACAAAATTTAGACATCAACTAGTCATAATCCATTAGTTTTACAAATAAAGAAACTGTGGGCCCATAGATATTAAAGCTCTGGTCCATTGTAATTTAATAATAAAATTTTTGTTATTTGTTGAATTAAATCCAGGATCATTCTGTCACTCTCTTAAATAAGAGAGAGACCGGGAATAAGCCAGCATAATTAGAATTGTCATTTCAATTTTTAAAAAAATTAACATTGAGATTCAACTGGTTGTATGTCCTAGCTTAGTTAAAACTCAAACTGCTAAATGATAAGGGGGTTTTGTTTGTTTTCCAATTAGTTATTTCAGTTCATGTTTGATACCTAAAACTTCATACTATTCTCCCAATACATTATAAAAGATGATCTTGTCAACCATTCATATTTCCTGCCTGCTTTTGAATATTTATTCATTCAAATATAGCTTTCATATTTTCCAAGCATATCTATAAAGCCATTTCTTTTCACAACAAATGATCCGAATATTATCTTCAGACATTTTAAGAGTTTGTGAAACATGAATATGATAATAGTCAAAAGAGAATGGGAAATTCATTTTAAAAATTATTTGTAACCTTTTTCTCTTCTCCATCTCTAAATACCACTGTGTTTTTTTTGTTTTTGTTTTTTGTTTTTCTTTCTGGTTAATAGTACTGGGCATTTACTCTCTCTTTCTCATTTAGCACACGAAGAAAATGGGGAAGGATATAAAAGAATGAGGCATGTCTGAGATCCGGTTGGTTCCCACCCTTTGGAGACCCTGTCTCGCCCACGCAAGTGCCACTCCATAACCTTATTTCCACTGACATTTTTTTTTATATCTTAGAAAAACTGGGCACAAGGAAGTATGTAACCCCCACCTCCATCCCCAAGATCTTGAATTTACCCAATCAGGCCTTATTCAGCGGTTCAGTGTCTTAATGACCCTGGCAAAATGACATGGGTCATATTTTCACATGGATGAACTATTCCTGAACAATTTCTCCAGTGTGTGAGGCACAATCAGGCTTTTCTTCAACATCAGGCATGCATGTCTTCCCGCCTCTTGCTTTTTAACAAACATATGTATTGTGGCCAGTGCAAGAGAAATTCTATTACCCATTAATGTTTGAGTTTCTTTCCTACTCACCCCCTTTCTTTATCCCCCCTTCAAATCTCTCTCCCTTTCCCTCTCTTTCTCTCTCTTCCTTCCTCTATCCCTCCCTCCCTCTTTTCCTTCCTTCCCCCCTCCCTCTCTCTCCCTCTCCCTCTCCTTCTCCCTCCTTCCATTTCTCTCTTCACATTTCAAGATATAGAAGAGTGGAGGACCTTTTCCTCACTTTTTTTTTTTGCATGTGGAGATGGATAAAATTAGGTGTCCAATTTATCTTCTTTTTTCTACATAGGAATTTGGGGCAAGAAGAAATATCAGTTACCCTAGTTATCTTGGCACTTTAAAATATGTACCTTCCTTATGCTTAAAAGAGACCATTACTGTCTTGGGCTACTTCTTTTTATGAGATGCCAAGTTTGGGCTGAAAGTGGGGTCCATTGCAAGTTAAAAGCCTAGATATACCTATAGCATAGCTGTTGCTAGTTCTGTTTTCACAAAAGAGTGGCATCCCCAAATAATTTCTGTATCTACCACTTGGTTTCTAAGTAATATAACATCCTATAATATACTATTTCACATATCAAATAATCCATAAATATGGTTGAACAAGTGAATCAGTAAATGAGGAATCAGACCAGCAGGAATTGCATTTTTTTCTTATTTATAAATTTAAATAATTATGCAATATTCTTTTCTGGAACAAAAAAGTTTGGTTCTTTACAGGGAAAGATTATGTAAAAGATGTACCTGGAAGTCAGATTGTTTACTCCTGAAAGCAATTAAGAAAAATATCCCATGATGTCACAGAGACAATATGTTTCAAAATAGTATCAATTAGGAGCTCACCTAGTGCAGTAGGTCTCACTTAGTAGCTGCATTCACAAACTCTTTCATCTTGAGATTCCTCCTAATGTCAGCATGATTGATAGTAGAAAACTGGTCCACTGAATCATAGCTGTGAATGGAAAGAAAAGATAGTTGCCAAATCTCTGAGAAGTTATCAACTCCTTTCTAAAGGTAACATTTATGAAAAGTTGGAAGGATCACACGGGCCCACTTCTTAGAAAGAAATTACAGAGTGTGAAATCCAAGTGATGATACTGACTCAAAGTCTCAAGAAATCTATATTCTTCAGAGGATAGATGGGTTGGAAGACTAGGTGAAAGAGGCAAAGGGATTAAGAAGTACAAACTGGTAGTTACAAAACACTTATAGGGATATGAAATAAAGCATATGGAATGTAGTCAATATGTGTGGTGCCCAGTGGCTACTGAAAATATCTAGAACGACACTTATGCAAAGTATATGATTGCCTAACCACTAAGCTGTATACCTGAAAACAGGACAAATTAAATTGAAAGTAAATGGGAAAAAAGTAATCTATTTTCTTTTTTGTGTGTGGATATACTATAATCAGCAGTATGTTTTGTTTGGATTGTGTGTGGGGTTTATTTCCTGGATATAGGAATTTGCATCTGTTTTGAAACAACCCTCTGATAGGTTTCCCATCATCAGTTTAATGATCCACATTTTATGGCTCTCTGAAGGCCCAGAACATTGGAGGGGGTGGGGAGTGCTTTTACATCAGTGGTATAGAAGAAGAAATTACCACATTTTGTTGGCTAAAAACAAAGAAATGCTTTAATGGCACATCCTGTTTTCTCAATATTGACCCTACTTTTCCAGAACAAGTTTGAGTACAATCTAATTCTTTCTCAATGGAAAAACAAAATGATTGCTGGAACACAATATAATTACTGGACCATTCATGAAGCCAATTAATTCTTCACCACATTTTTTTTTCAGAACAAAAGGGGTATAGTCTATCTGAAGAACCATGTGAAATAATCTGAGAACCTTTGCCTGTCATCAAACATGCAGATCAAGGAAAAAGTATATTTACATGTTTATTTCTGTTCTAGTAATTTGTTAGTGCTTTCTTTTTCACTAATAACCTAAATTTCAAGCTCAACTTTACTGTTCCAGGTATTCCCAGGAGTTTAGGACTTGTTATGATGATAACAACTGCTTGTCCATATCTCTAAACTATACCTCTCTTAGCCAAAATGTCCAGAAGGTTGACACTGAATCAATGAAATGTCAACACAGCAGTAGTTTTGAAAGTGCAATAAACGGTGGTTAACACAGGTGCCTTGTGCTATCCTACAAATCCCAGCCCACATTAACCTCAAAATGTCTCCAGAATATTCCTTATCAAGTGAGAGAGAAATTGAAGTCACCATCATCCAGTTCTCTGACAGCTACACACAGTATCACACAGGGGTTTTCCAGAGTTTTATATGTTGGTGAGCAAAATGGCTAGATCCTACAGATATGACTTCTGAAGAGAACAATGAAGAGAACAGAGCAAGCAAGTTCTTCATCCTTCTTCAATACTACCTGCAGCTAAACACTCACTGGGATGCCAGAATAACTCAGAAACCCCTCTTGAGAAAGTCTCTCTGTGGTCCTATCATATCATCTATAAATTGATCACCCAAATTAGGTTATACATGCACAATAGTTGATGTGTAGAGTCACCAGCAACAGGAATTTGTATGCACACAGTTCCTTTTCTTTCAAAGGTTATGAAAAAGTATATGTCAAACAAATATGGTAAATAACATGGCTGGATCTTTTGAAATATTGACTACCTTAAACAGTTTTTCAAATCTTATTTATTTTCAAGTCTTATTTATTTAAAGCTATCTCTCTGGGAGATCCCAGCACAATATGTCTGTTGATAAAAAAAAATATTGGGGAAATTCTTTTACAGGTTTCAGATATTCTTTTCGATATTCTGCATATTGGATAGTCTTCAAATATGGATTTGGCTCTGGAAAGTGACACAACATCATTAAATGTCAATCATGTAAATAGGTGGGTGATAAAAGTCAGCATTCTAAATTTAGACAGAACTGAAGTGTAACTGTAAATGTAAGACTGATTTCCTCTGCACCTAGAAAGCCAAGCCTAAGGGCAATTTCAAGACTGAAGCTATGGATGAGAGGATGATCTGACAGGGACAGCTGTCATCTGTCATCCCGTTGACCTTCAGGGTTAATTCACCTGATCTGGCTGACTGACTAGGGGTCATCTCACTCGCCCTCACTATCCCAAGGGCATCCCCTTTGAAACTCCTTGAATGATAATTTTTTAGAAAAGGGAAAGAGAGCCCCTTCTTTCATCAGGAATGGCTATTCATTCTTTCAGCAAATGTTTATTGAGCTTCTATATATCAAACATTGTCTGCTATATGATGGTGAACAAGACAGATTAGACTCTTATGCTCAGGGTAAGGATACAGATAATAAAAAGGAAACAAAATCCACAAAATTGTCCATGGTAATAGATGTAATGAAGAAAAATATGAGGACATCAGATAAAGAAAGCCATTACATCAAGTCCTCACTTAACATTGTTGACAGGTTCTCTGACGTTAAGTGAAATAATGTATAAGAAAACAATTTTACCATAAACTGATTTACATAAACAAGGATTAAGTTTCTAGAGCATCTTGTCAACATTAAAATTACATGAGGTTCAACAAAATACTGTTATGTAAGGACCTGTTATACATTAGGGTGTTAGAGCAGGCCTCTCAGAGAAGGCAGCATTTCTGCTGCTAAGACCTGAATGATGCAAAGGTGACAGCCACATGAAACCATGGGGAGGATTTCCAGACTGAGGGAATTGTAAGCCTAGAAGTTCTAAGATAGGGTGAACCAGGTGGTTTCTTTGAACTTAGTAGTCTAGAAACATGTACTGGAGCAAAATTTATTATATACCCATGGACTAATTGTAGTTTCCTGACACAAGCAGCAATTCATTAGCATCTTCAAAACATTTTTACTAAAAACAATATCTGAGCAGCAGGTGTAAATCTTTCCAAGGTGACCACTTGAAAAGATACAACAGTCCCACAGATAGAAATATCATCAGGTATTACAATTACAACAAGATATTCCCTTAGAGTCATGCAAATAAAAGTGTAGCACATTTTTTAAAGATGACAATGGCCAGTATTTAATTTGGGACCTTTTTTTTTCTAGGCTGAAACATTACTTCCTGCTCAGGCAAGCTTGAGAAGATGAGATCAAGGGAGTTTTGTGGTCCAGTGAGCAAAGGATGGGAAAATCAGAAAGTTCTGAGTTATAATCCCAGTTGAGCTACCAGGTGACCTTTAGGCAAGTCATTTGACCTCACTGTGCCTCATGCTCCCAGCTGGAAAATTGGATAAGATCAGCAGGATATCACTGAAAACCAGATGCTACACCAAATCCGAGCTTTCCCAGCTAAATAAATTACTACCAAAGAGACAGGGGGGTGGAGGAAGTCCAATCTATCAGCCCATGTGAAATGCCCGATTAATGACATTTGGTTCTTCTTTATATTGAAAACTTACTAATTTCTCCCCTATTCATCAAATCAAATTAATAAAGTGAGTAGTTTATGTGATAGCATTATTTCCGGATACACTTAGAAGTGTCACTCTAGTTTACATTTACTTTGTCATAGCATATTTGCAAGATAATAATTGTTACAATCCCAGTCTTGCCTCATTACACCTTCCCATGACAAATCACGCCAGTGTCGATGAGACACAGTTAGAACAACAAAGAGAAGGTTGAAACAGGAGTTTTTTTTCCCATTCTTCAAAAAAAAAACTTGTAGTTTCTATATGAACCAGAAAAAGTATATATATTTATGTATATATGTGTGTGTATATATATATATATATATATATATATATATCCCATGTATATATTTATCTAAGTTAAATTACTTATGTTACTGAAATAAAAGAATGTTGATGAGAAAACTGTATAATAAAGTTAATATTTGAGTGTATTTGAGAACAACATTCTAATTCTATAACTTGAATTTGGATTACAGATGGCAAAACAAGGCTTTAAGCACCATCTACATGTAGACCTGATCAACACAGGTTTATAACATTCCAACATATGCTTATTTAGGAATAGCTGAGTGTATGATTTATGTTTTTAATTTTCTATGTGAATATTTTTGAGGTCATATAAATATATGTTGAAAAAAATTAACTAAGCAAGTTGAATTTATTAAAAATATGACTGTGAGGGCTAGCATATGCCTAAAATTACTCCAAATGTTTATATACATAGAATGTTTGTGGAATAAAATATCACTTATTAAAACCTAATTTAGTGCTCACCTCTCTACTCTAAAATTTAACAAACAATAGCCTTTCCTCTGGGGACTTGGATGGTGGGAGCAGTAAGGACTTCCTGAGTTGGGCTGCCTATGAATAAGGCAGCTTGTGTTTGGTTGCTTTTATTTTAGCTGTCAAGTGCCACTCCAGGCAATACTAAGGCTGCTTTGCTTTGTTTATGAATTAAATGTTGCTTTCTATTCTTTTATCTTAATTCTGATAAAAGTATTTTCTCACCTTATAGTCAGTTACTATGTCTTAAAAATCCACAGTTGAGTGACCGTGGCGAGGCTGCCTAATGACTCAGAGACTTATTTTTCACTCTTCTATAAAATGGGGACGGTAATAGTAATCTTGAAAGACTATGATAAAGATCACCCAAATAAAAGTGACTTGCCAATTATGCCATGCTATAGGAATGTTATTTCTTATTGTTCTAGACTCTTGTTTATCCTCAAGGGTTTGCCTTGAGGGACTTACCTAAATAGGTAGCTCTTCATTTCCCCCTCTATGTACAATCAAGTGTGACTAGACCTGAATCAGTTACTCTAGATCAGTGGTCAGCAAACTCATTAGACAACAGAGCCAAATACCAACAGTACAATGATTTAAATTTCTTTTGAGAGATAAATTTTTTAAACTTAAACTTCTTCTAATGCCACTTCTTCAAAATGGATTTGTCCAGGCCGTGGTATTTTGTGGAAGAGCCACACTGAAGGGGCTGAAGAGCTGCATGTGCTGGCCACTCATCTAGATGAACCAGTCAGACATCTCTCCATATGCCCAGATCTTGAAGAGCATGGGAGGGACCATGAGAACCACATGGCGGGAGTCATAGCAATTGTGCATGCATTGGCCAAATCCTATGACTTCTCAATATGTAATTATTAGCTACTAGAGGCCTGGTGCATGGATTCGTGCACTGGTGGAGTCCATTGGCCTTGCTTGCACCCTCTTGCAATTTGAGACCCCTCAAGAGATGTTGAACTGTTGGTTTTGGTCCAATCCTGCAGGCCAGGTCTAGGGACCCCCCTAGTGCATGACTCCATGCACCACGCCTCTACTATACATATAAGATCTTTGGTTAATCTCTTCCTACCCTTCTCCCTCCTCCTTCCCCTCTGAGATTCATCAGTCTGTTCCATGTTCCCATGCCTGTGTATTGAGTGTGTACCCCTGGTGGTCAGTGCACATCATAGCTACCAGTCGAATGGTCAAACAGTCAAATGGTCACTTAGGCTTTTTTTTTAATCTTTATTGTTCAGTTTATTAATTACATTGTTTCCCCTTTTTATCCCCCTATAGCTTCCCCCCACCCTGTACCTATCCCACCCTCCACCCTCACCTCTCCCTCCTCACTGTCCTCTCCCATTGTTGCTCACTTAGGCTTTTTATATATATTAACTAGAGGCCTAGTGCACAAAATTCGTGCAGAGGGTTGGTGTCTCTCAGCTCAGCCTGCACCGTCTCCAATCTGGGACCCCTTGAAGGATGTCTGACTGCCCATTTAGGGCCAATCCCAGTAGAATCAGGCCTAAACAGGCAGTCAGACATCCCTCTTACAATCCAAGACTGCTAACTCCCAACTGCTCACCTGCCTGCCTTCCTGATTGCCCCTAACCACTTCTGCCTGCCAGCCTGACCACCCCCTAACCACTTCCCTGACTTCCTGATTGATGCCTAACTGCTCCTCTGCCAGCCTGATTGCCCCTAACTGCTTTCCCTTTATAGCCTGGTCGCCCCCAACTGTCCGCCCCTGCAGACCTGTTCCCCCCCAACTGCTCTCTCCAGCAGGCTTGGGTCTCTCCCATCTTCCCTTCCCTGCAAGCCCAGTTTCCCGCAACTCTCTCTCCTCTCCCAGCCTGGTCACCCCTAACTGCCCTCCCTTGCAAGCCTGGTCCCTCCCAACTACCCTCTCCTCCTGGCCATCTTGTGGTAGCCATCTTGTGTGTTGGAGTGATAGTCAATTTGCATATTACTCTTTTATTAGATAGGATAGAGGCCTGGTGTAAAGGTGGAGTGTGACTGGTTTCTCTGAAGGGTGTCCTGGATAAGGATGGAGGTTCCCTTGGGATGTGGGGCAGCCTGGGTGAGGGGCCTGTGGTGGTTCGCAGGCCAGTCACAACTGCCGGCAGCCCAAGCATAGGCCAGGGCTGGCTGGAAGCAGGTGTCTAGGATTTATTTATCTTCTATAAATGAAACTTCGTAGCCTTGAGCAGAGGTCATGGCAGGCCAGGAGGGGTGGGAAGTTTGGCTTCCCCCATTGCCAGGAGCAACCCAAGCCTCCTGTTTGCTCCAGCTCAGTGGCCATCACCATCTTAGTCAGGTTAATTTGCATACTCACTCCTGATTGGCTTGTGGGTGTGGCTTGTGAGCATAGCCGAGATGCAATCAATTTGCATGTTTCTCTTTTATTAGATAGGATAAGCCTAACATTTAGGAAACCACAGCTATAAAAAACTGGCATTATTTAGTATGTACAAAATAAAACTGTGCATATCTTTCCTCTGTTCATTTTTAGTGGGATATTATCTACTTTGTTCTTAAAAATGAATAAAAAAATTGGAATAAATCTAGCCACCCAAAAAAGAAGGTTAATAAGAGAGGGGAAATGGGAGGAAGGGAGTAAAGGGAGGGAGGGAGGGAGAGAGAGAGAGAGAGAGAGAGAGAGAGAGAGAGAGAGAGAAGTCAAGAGAAAGAGTTAGGCAATTTTTGGAAGAAGGAAGATTAGGGGAAGAGAAGAGTCAATTCCTGCAAAATGACAAGCAGGTAAATTAAATATACATTTGGAAGTGTATATAGCAATATATAAATCAGTATCAGTTGTCTCCAGAAATCAAAGACATTCACTGTAATTAATTATCATACAACACTCTTAAGAGTGCTTTTTAATAGAGAAGTGTTATGATATAACCAACACCCTTATAGTAAGATATGTGTTAGAGATCTTTTGAATGGTGGTTCTAAAACCTGAGATATATGTAAGTTTTTAACAGTCAGAAATTATGTAAGGCTTGAGAGGAAAAATGATTCTATTTTATCATGTAGCTAGATGATCTATTAAGCCAGATTTTTTTTCTTCTCTATGAGGTCTTACCTTCATAAAATTTTCCATAACTCTATTTTCTTAGCTATAAACTCATTATTACAGCAATTATATATGACATGCAGGTTTAGAGCTATGGTAAATAATTTTAAGTACATAATTCATTTTCAATGAATTGTTTTTTTTTAAAGTGAAATGTGAAAATGTCATCAAAATTGAAATTTCTGTATAACCCCTGGATTTTAAAGTCTCAGCCTGGTAATATCTGATAGGACATAACCTCAGTAGAGTGAAGAGATATAATTTTCTTTGTAATATGTGAGTGTGGATATGAATGTGCAGAATACAATTTTTTCAGCTATTATGCTCATATACTACCCAAACAACTGACTTAAAAATTCATTAAACCAACTATTTAACATTGCTTAGAGAATAAAGTCAATCTTTTCTTTTTTTATAGTTAATTTTTAAAACTCTTTTGCACATGTGGACAACTCTGGTTATAGGATAACCCATAAAAAATATGATAGCACTTTGGAAATTCCCATCCTGCTTTGTTTGGTTGGTATCAAGAACCTTGTAGTGTTCCCCCCTCCCCCATCCCCATGGTGTTGGTAAAGAATAACATTTTCCAGATAGCATGTTTACAAACTTATGACATTTAGCTGAAAGCAAATAACATTTTTTAATATATAAGGATTTTGATGAGACAGTATCAAGTATATTAGTGGCGCCCAGTACAGTCTCTTAGATTAATAATATGCATTTTAAAGCCTTCCAAAATATTAGACAGTATATGTGATAGACCATAATGGCTCTTAAAGTCTGCCTGATTTACTGTATTAATGTGAAGGATATTTGCAAAATAAAAGCAATGGAGCGACATTGGAGGAATGGCAGTGTAAGAGGTCCCCTTGGTTCCTCCCTTTATAGTTACAACAATTTGAACAGCTATAATTCAACAAAGGGTTACCGAAAAGCAACTAGTTTTCTTTAGTATGAATTTGTATTAGCTGGTTTATAGTAACTCCATCCTAAACTATTAATGTAAGCATATAATAACAAGTTGATAATTTATTAACTCAAAATAAGTATTAAACTAAGTCAAATAAGTTCATAAATGCAAGGCACCTATAATTAAAATTTTGGAAGTCTTTGTAAAGAGACACAGCTGAAGCCTGAAAAATTTGGTCAGTTTCAGTGGAAAAACTTTTAAATTTAATTTCACAGACAAGCTACTAAGTAGGTAACTGAAATCATAAGCACATTGTAACTGATATAATATGATTCCCCAAACTCAACCTCAAATATTACCTCTGATATATTATGGCATCCTGTGTTTTCTAAAGCAGCTCATTTCATATTTGGATGCTCGCCAAGTTCTCTGAACTTTACCTAGTACTTAAATGTGGCTTTTAAGCAGGATTTACTGGTACATTCCTCAATGCATATTCCAAAATTTACTTTCTGCCTTCTTCTCTCTCTGGTAACAACTGGTCATTTGTGCTGACTCATATTTAATACTTAGTCTAAGATGGCTATTATTTTTTCATCTACTCAAAATATATCTAATTACTCATCACCTTACCTTTGTTCATTTGCTAATTAGAACATTGCTTTTCTAAAAATTTAAGGTATTTTATGATATTCTATATTTTCATTTCCAATTTTAGGTTCCAGTAGCCAAAAAGATGAAATTTCTACTTTTCTCCACCATATCCCCTGGTCTCTCTCATCCACACTTCTTTTAAATGCAACTGGAAAGCTTTCTATGTGGGGTGCAAGAAAACAAAACATCACACTTGGTCTGGATCCTACCAGCACCAAAAAATGCATTATCTACCTCAGACATATGATCCCATTAATTTTCAGCCATTCAGACATAATAATGAAAAATTAAATTCATCATGTATTCCATATTCCTGATTTCATAACCAAACCCAGCTATCTAAAAACCTGGACATCTCCACCTGGATGTCCCAAAGACATCTCCAACCTAAATGTGTAAAAGTGATCCTGGTCTCCGAGGCAAACTCGTCTTGCTTCTATTTCCCACACCTCAGTGAATGGCAACACAAGCTACCAGTTACACTGAATGTAAATAGGGCAGAATCACCCATGTCTTCTGACATTCAATCAACAGTGATTCCCAGGGACCTTTCAGTCCGCGGGCCAACGCTCTATTCACTGAGCCAAACTGGTTTGGGCCACATACTTCTTTTCTTATTTTCCTTTTTTTAAAAGGAGTTTTTTAATGACTGGCCACATTAGCAAAACCAATTCGGGGTCACTTTCTGCTTTATTTGTTGAATTCCTCAAAAGAGCAGCAGGGAATAGGGCAAAGCTGAGAGAGAGGAAACTTAGGTAAGCCACAAATTGTCTAACAGCTTTTTGTGCATTAAGAACTAACTGACCTTCATAGAAGGTATAAAGTTTAAAATCATAACCTAACTTCCCAAAGTGTGTGATGTTGGAGTCAGCTTCCAAGACAGAAGAAACTCTTGAGGCTCTTGAGGCCTACACACTTGAAGAGTTCTGTAAAAGTCCCTACCTGTTGAAAAATGTCTTCTGTGTGTCCCTCCAGACCCAAGTTCTGTCCTCTCCAAGCAGCACTATGTGTAATCCCTGGTTCACGAGGCTCCAGCTGAGTTCACCCGTGAGGAACCCCAGGAAGAAAAATAAGGGGAAGAAGAAGGGGGTGGGAGATGAGTCTCCTGGCTTTCTCTGTGCAAAGCCACCTCAGGCAGTTGTTCCCATAGGCTGAATGCCACTGCCTCTGTGAGGACAGCCTCCTATGTATTTCCCACTTCTCTGGTCAGGATAACAGCTCTTTCTCCTTATCTCTCTAAGATTAAGGGTAGTTATGATGTAGTAACAAGATTACTAACCTCAGGTTACCTCACTCTACCTTGTGGTTATCCTCTACCTCCCACCTTTGCAAATAAAGTTTCCTCAAAGTATTGTTCATTTGAACATGCCTTCTGTTTCTCACTGGGACTTGCACTGATACATACCCTTCTCATTGCTCATCAAATGACTACTTATTTTATCAATGTCATCATTTGCATTATGCTTCTGGATTAGGGTAATAAACCTGGAGGGGAGAAAGCAAAATGTGAAAGAAGGGCATGTTAACCCACCAGGATCCACTGTTTATATGAACAGATGTGCTACATTTCCTGGGACTATGTACAATGAAGGAGGAAGCATTCACATTGCTAGGGACTCAGGTGGCCACAAAGTGATGCTGAAAGTTTAGACTGGTAGAAGGTAAAATGACCAGAGAACAAACCCAAAGTAGTTATCCCTTGTGTGTGTGGTGTGTGCAATGCTATTATCTGAGAGAAAGAAAATGTTTTTAAAATGTAAAAGCTTTAGGCCAAGCATGTAGCATTCTAATTCTGACTTGATTCTACCATGCATACACTGGGCAAGTAACCCCCATTCCAGTCTACATCAGGCACTGCCATTTCTGTGTCACTATAGTCCTGCTCACACTCTGGGAGCACACCTGAGGTCTCAGATGGGTCTATATATCCTAAAGTAGGTAGGCCCTGTGGGGAAACACAGAGTTTCAGATTTTAGAAACCTCATTTGTTGTGGCTTGTCACAGCAGTTTAAGTGTAAACTTCTTCCCCTGTCTTTTCAGGGATAAAATGTGATCTGACCTCAGGATCTGACTGGGAGCTCCTGGTGGCAAGTATCAGACCAGGTGCAGCCTTACACCACAAGAAGTTCTGACAAAATAAATTATGATCTAAATGGTTTAATTATGTACAGTATTTTTCCCTATAAAATTCCCCTTATTTCTAATGGAGGAAGAAAAAAAAAGGAAGGTAAAGAGGGTGGTTTGATGGAGGAAGAATGCTTAATCAGAGCATTTTAAAAATTGAATTCTAGACTTAGTTCTGTTTTTTATGTGATGTGAGTCAAATGTGTGCAATAAAATAATAACTCCATTACACTTGTTGTGAGTATTACATTTTGGTTTCTTCCTTTTCAAGTATCCTTCCAATTCTAAAACTCAAAATGACCTTCTTAAAGATTCTCATGTTGCTTCCATACCACATGTGGCTTACTTGAATGTTTTTGCTCCATCACACCCTCCCCCCCAAAATATCTGATAATCTCTAAAAAGCAAAGTATTTTATAGTCATGTGAAACTGAGCTCAGACTGATCTACTGGTACAAATCTCTATAGGCTAAGGCAGTGGTCAGCAAACTGCGGCTCATGAGCCATATGCGACTTTTTAGCCCTTGAGTGTGGCTCTTCCACAAAATACCATGGCCTGGACCAATCTATTTTGAAGAAGTAGTGTTAGAAGAAGTTTAAGTTCAGAAAATTTGGCTCTCAAAAGAAATTTCAATTATACTGTTGATATTTGGCTCTGTTAACTAATGAGTTTGCCAACCACTGGGCTAAGGAATTGCATTCTAAAGTAACCTTGGTTTAATTAAGCTCTTCTGACAATTGACTTTTTGGAAGTGAGCATTTTTATTTCTTCTGAGCAGGGTTCTCACAATCAGCCAAAAAACCAATCTTCTTATGTTGCCTCACAAGAAATATCAGAGTAGAAGATGACCACTCAGTCACTTGGCATTAAGTCACTCTCTTGAAGATACTGCCAACAAGGTTATAAATTGTTTTGGTGGTTTTTGTGTGTTGGACTCTGGTCAACCAAGTTCTTGACTCAAACCACCAACTCATTTCACATAATTGACTGCACAGCCCTCAGTCTGCAACAACATTTTTCCAGGACTTACCTACTAGGTATAGGGGGATTTGAATCAGTGCCTTCAGGCCAATAGGCTTCAAAGTACATGATTAATAACCACTGCATTCCATTCACACTAGATAAGGCTTTGTGGGCTGGGGAAAAATTCATAGGATTTTATCTATTTAGGTTGGCACCACTGATCAGTAAAACTGAAGCTAGCCAGTTCCATTCATCCCAAGCCATGAGTCTACCTTTGTGAAAAAAATTCTGGAGAAGTAAACATGAAGAGATATGCCACATATGAGGAAGCTTCCAGTATCCCAGCAAAGGTAAAACTGAATAAAGCAAGGACCTATAAATTGAAAGGCCTTTCACTGTTTCCAGATCTAGGGAAATTTTGCTCTATGAAATTATTTCTATGGTTCAAGAAGTATATACTAGCATATCACCTTTTTAAAAAATTGGTACAAAAATTTTTCTTTTTAAAAATTATTTTATTATTGAAAGTATTACATATGTCCCCCTTTCCCCCAGTTGTCTTCTCCCAGGCTGCCCCCATCCCCCAACCTGGGCTTTCACCCCACCTTCCCATTGGTTATGCTTATATACATACAAGTTCTTGGTTGATCTCTTCCCCCACCCCAACTACCCCCCTACTCCACCCACACTCCCCTGCTGAAGTTTTTTTATTTTAATGTCTGGAAGTTATTTGGGGAACAAGATCCCTGTACATAACTGAGTGGGTGAAATGTACTTTATTTATGTTATATAAGAATTAATCAGGCAAAATCATAAAAATGGTAATTGATAACAGAAAGGGTCTTTATTATTTTTGACAGCATCAAGCCCTTGAGTAATTTACCAGTTAAGAACAACAAATCAATCTTAAATGACAGGATCTGTCTTTTATTTATTATATGATTTTCTTATGTTTACATGAATTAAATTAATTAATCATTTATTTTATTTTTCCAATTTGACCACATATGACAGTAGTTGACACCTACAAACACTTTTTTTTTTCAGCATTGACTTGGGTGTTCCCTTGGTGAATCTTTGGATTATTCCAACTTGGATTTAATTTCACATTCAGTTCTACTATAAACAACCACAGACATGGCAAAGGCTTTTTATGAGTCTCTTTTCAAATTTTTTTCATTAAAAATGTATAAAACTATACCTCAAACAGATTTTAATCTTTTTTTTTTTTTGATGGTTGAGGTATCCTCTCACTAACTGCATATGCATTAAGGCAAAACATGACTCATAATTTCTTAGTCACCCTGTATTGCCTGGAAAAAAAGATGTAAAGAGGAAAAAAATATTAAAGATTTGCTCCCATATTAACTAAAAGTGAGAACATTAAAAAAGTGACCCAAAAATAAAAAGGAATTTTTAAAAGTTCATTTTACTAATATTTTCCAAAAATCTGTTCTGTTAACCCCATTTTCTCCTTGGTTTTGATGGCTTTAGAAATGCTCTATCATCCATCTGATTTACAAACCTAGTATTTTTACCTTGTAAATTCAAATCCTGCATAAATTGTCCATGTTTCCACACTTGGGATATTCAGTTAGTACTATTCTTATAAAACATTCAATTGTTAAGAGAAAAAAAAACAGATTTGATTCAACCCCCCTGCATTTCAACCAATAATATTTGATAGATTTGAATGATTAACTGGTTTTAAGTTGTTGGACTATTATAGTGTTATTAGTTGCATAATGAAGGGCTCAATTTGGCATTCCTCATTAGATTAATAAAACTGTGATGCTTAAGATTAGGTTAGGGAAATGTCAGCACATACTAATTTATTTAATTTTAAAATTTTATATCAGAGACCAAAGCAATTTGTGGGGTTAAACTGTCTTTTTATATATCAGATTCATGATCTTCTGGGTTCACAGATCAAGTTCCCTTCTTCCCATGAGCCATGTGAAAACCGCCAAACACTGTTTAGCTTACACAATGTGTTATACACAGCAAAGCCTGCTCCTTCAGTGGGTACAAAGAAGGTAATTCAATCTTAAAGTTCTACTGCTGTCATAAGTGTTTATGACATCACCAAGACCTAGCAGATGAATCACAGCTTTGTCTTACTTCTGCTAACATGCATTATTAGAGATGGACTGTCGATGTCTAAGAAGTCATTTTAACCCCTCCTTTACAAATATCGCTCCTTATAAAAATTCCCTGAATTGTCAGGATGGTAGAACAAATGACTGCTAGTCTTCTGATAACTCTACCAATGGAGGAAGGCACAACCCTTACTGTTAATTCTCGGAGTTCACACACAATCATATACAATCATGCCTTTCATTCCCAGACCTCAAAAGCTCTTACAAATTGGTGAATATTTAAGCTTACCTCTTATGTCCAACCCTGAAAGCCCAATTCAAGACTTATTTTCTGAATGAAGATATGGTAAACATAAAGGAAAGAATATTGGGTTGGACTTGAGACAAAAATTGTTCCCAGCTGTCTCCATCACATACTAATCAAGGATGGTATCACCAGCCTGTATTCCTTCTCTTAGTCATTTGTGTGAAAGCTAAATGTTTTGGGTGTGAATAGCCCTGACCATTGTCCAAGGAATGATCCTTGGTCATGAAAACAGTAAATAGAAGCCAGTTGCCATCATATCTTATAGGAGTAGAAATAACCCAGTCTAAGCCAATTAGCACATGACTTTCTTGCAGATAATGATTTCTTCAGAAGAATATATGTGACCTAAGTTTGCTCTACTCTAGTAAAGCTTAAATATTTTATATACTGATTGTTCCCTGCTCTTAAGGATAGTTAGTGTATAACTCAAAGGCTTGGAGCTGCTGCAACTACCATAAAATGAGGCACCTGGAAGACAAAGCCAACACAGGAAGAAAGGCTAAATGAATCTTGAAGGAAAGGAGCTGAAAGCCTGATCAAACTATGCCTGCAGCTTGCCTTACCTTGCCACTTTTCAATTACATGAGCTTATGCTTATATTATTTAAGACAGCTGGAATTGGGCTTTCAGTTCCTAATTATCAAAATACCCTGATTCTCTAACCACACAATCTTCAGCTTTAGCATCCTCACCTGTAAAATGAGGATACCAACAATTATCTTTCAGAGCATTTTTGAAGAGCAAGTGAAATGACACACATAAAATATTTGGCACATGGCATTGTTTTTTTAATCAGTGATCTAAAGAAGGTGTTTTTTTTTCTAATTCCTTAAAGCACTTGTCTACAATCCACAACTGTATCATTCTGCTTAGATACTTTGAATTTTGTTGTTGGTCTTTTAGGATTATGAATTCTTAACTTGGAGTAGAGATTGTCCTTCAAAAATCCCTTTGAGAACAAAGACAGAGCTACAGACTCAATTAGGGAGGAAAAAAGCAAATATGTCAAATATGCATTATAAAAACACAAAACAAACAAACAAAACGGCTGCCATAATATACAAGGAGGGATGTCTCAGAGTTAGAGAGAAGATTCACAGACTGTACAAACTGGTGGAACTCTTTAATTTGGTATCCATCCTTAACAAATATTATGACCCATTTAAATAAGCAGTTATTTCTTTTTTACATTAAGCCTCAGTTGATAATCTACTGCTCTAGTCCAGTGGTCAGCAAACCCCGGCTCATGAGCCAAGATTTGCCACTCTGTTGACTAATGAGTTTGCCGACTACTGCTCTAGTCTCTTCTTTCCTGTTCAGTGCTACAAGTTTTCCGCTAAGCAACCATGATCCTGCTTTCCTATGAATCACAAAACTGTCCCTTGTGGACAACATAATTTTTATGAATAATATTAATTAAAATGTATTTTTAAAATAATTTCATTTTGATATGTTAAGATGTCAAAGGAGTTAATGCTATCTAATTTCATGCAGGTATACTTTCTACTCTGCATGCAGTTGTTATCAAAGCACTAAATCTTGTGTTAACACTCATCCATCCATGTTAAGAACACCTGGATAAGTTTTATACTGTCTGTATCATTTAAGATATGCTGCCTCATTATGCTAAGTGAAATAAGACAGTCAGAGAAAGATAAATATCACATTATCTCACTTATTTATGAAATATAATGAACAACATAAACTGACGAACAAAAACAGATCCAGAGACAGAGAAGCATCAATCAGATGGTCGAACTTCAGAGGGAAGGTAGTGGAGGGTGGGGGTAAGGGGCAGAGATCAACCAAAGAACTTGTATGCATGCATATAAGCCTAACCAATAGACTCAGACACCAGGGGGTGAGGGCATGAGTGGGGGTTGAGGGGAAATGGGGGAATAAGGACACTTATGTAATACCTTAATCAATAAAGAAAAAATTATATATATATATATATATTAGAGGCCCAATGCATGAAGATTTGTGCAAGAATGGGCTTCCTTTCCCTGGCTGCCAGCAGAACCTTTGCTCCTGCCAGAACCACCTTTCCACCTTTGCTCCAGCCCAGTGTGCCTTTCTCCCTTCACTCTGCCCTGAGCCACCTTTCCACTTTCCCACACTGCTCAGAGTTCTGGAGTGGCTGGGGTGATGCAGAACAACTGGGATGATGCAAGCGGCCCGTCCTGCCCCCAGATGCTCAGCTCCTGTGATTGCAAATTAACCTGCCATCTTTGTTGGGTTAATTTGCATACTCATACCTGATTGGTTGGTGGGTGTAGTGAAGGTATGTTCAATTAGCATGTTACTCTTTTGTTAGGTAGATATGATATACTGCCTTACAAACTACCCAAAATTTAGTGACTTAAAGCAATAATTACTTATTTACCTCATGGTTTTGTTGGACAGCACTTGGGGCTAAGCTCAGTTGGTCAGTTCTCTTGCTTTCTATTGCGATCCCTCATACACCCATGACAGCTGTCAGATTGATGTGATAAAGGGTTCCTATGCAAGGCAAGTCTCAGCTCTGTTCCCTGTCTTCTTTCATTCTCCAGCTTATACTCAGAATGGCAGTTGGGATCCAAGAAAGAACATTGATATGCACAAGGTTTCTGGAAGGCTGGTCTAAGGACTGGTGCAATGTCACTTATGCCACATCCTGTAGATTTATTCAAGGCCCATGGGCTACAGGAATTAGGAAATAAAGACCTCTTGATATGTGGAGCAGGGGAAGCACAATACAAAGAGGTTTGGACACAAAGAAGGAAATAACTGTGGCCATTTTTGCAATTAATCTATCACACCCTGGCTCTCTTTCTGACTTAAATCCTCTGGAACCATGTCCTGTTACTTGTATCCTCAGTGTTTATCACTTTATTTCCCACATACTTCCACCATGCCCCCCCATAAGTCTTGGTGATGGTGAATGTCTTAGTCCCATGGTTGGCAAACTGCAGCTCACCTCGCGAGCCACATTTGGCTCTTTGTCCCCTTGAGTGTGGCTCTTCCACAAAATACCACAGCCTGGAATAGTCTATGTTGAAGACATGGCATTAGAAGAAGTTTAAGTTTAAAAAATTTGGCTCTCAAAAGAAATTTCAATCATCGTGCTGTTGATATTTGGTTCTATTGACTAATGAGTTTGTCGACCACTGTCTTAGTCTATTTGGGCTGCTATAACAGACTACCATGAACAGAAATGTGTCCTCAGAATTCTGGTAGCTGGGAAATCCAAGATCAAGACATCAGCAGATTTGGTGTCTGATGAGAATTCGCTTCCTGGTTCATAGAGACTGATCTCCCTATGTCCTCAACTGACAAAAGAGTCAAAGAAACTCTCCAATGTCTTTGATGAAGGCACTAATTCCTTTCCTGGTATCTGCCCTTATGAGCCAGTCACCCACAAAGGACCCCACCTCCTAACACCATCATGTTGGGTGTTAGAATTTTAATATATGAGTTTTGAGGGGTCACAATTATTTAGTCTATACCAATAACTTTGAACATCATATCCATTCATAACAAATGTGGTCAGCCAGAAGATCTTTTCATTCAGATGAAAATAGAGTCATAGCCATTGTAAATAGTTAGGTTAATGGGTTACAAAACAATATTCATCTACCCATCTAATAGGAGCTGTAATTCTTAAAATTGAGAGTGCATCAGAATCACCTAGAGCAGTGGTCAGCAAACTCATTAGATAACAGATCCAAATATCAACAGTACAACGATTGAAATTTCTTTTGAGACCAAATTTTTAAAACTAAAACTTCTTCTAATGCCATTTCTTCAAAATAGACTCTTCCAGGCCCTGGTATTTTGTGAAAGAGCCACACTCAAGGGACCAAATTGCCGCATGTGGCTTGCGAGCCGCAGTTTGCCGAACATGGACCTACAGACCTTTAAATACAGATTGCTGGGCTCTGAAGCCCAATATTCTACCAGAGTAGATCTACCAGGCATGGGGCCCACGTAATGCTGAAGGTGAATGTTGAAAAACATATTTTGATAATCAATGTTGTATAGAAATACGGTATATGGAATTTTTTAAATGCATACACTATCTAAGAGATGTGTTTATCATTAGTACAGCCAAAAAGGCAAAAGTTTCTATTTTATTGACATGTAGAGGAAAATAATGTTTTATTCTACCCCTGCCTATATGTGGGTTCCACATCCAATGATTCTGATTAAAATGGGAGCTAGATATTTCTTAGATTAGAATTTTTCCTAGGTAATTCTAATGTGCATCCAGGATTAGGAAATTTTAAACTAGTCATTTTCAAAATATTATCTCAGCATCATCAACATCCCCCAAGAACTTGTTAAAAACACAAATTTTCAGGCTCTACCCCAGACCTACTGAATCATAATCTCTTAGGGTGGTGCCCGGAAATGTGTTTTAACAAGCCTTTCTAGTGATTCCAGTAAATGCTCAAGTTTGAGAATCTCTGCATTAGTACTAACAATGCATGGAAGCAATTAGTACCAAGTGAATGATACAGATTCAAAGCCCCAAATGTGTTCTGAGAAAGTCATGCCAGGGGTAAATTATGAATGAGTAGAGAGAAGATGGAACTCCAGTTATTCGGCCAAAAGAAGTTTGTGATCCAATGTGCCTGGGGGAAGGGCGGGGGGGTCAAAATCCATAGGTGGTCCTGGGACAATTAGTTGACCACACTGTAGGCTACAAGTGGTCTATTCTGGGAAGAAGAGGGCCATAATTCCACATTGGAACATAACCTGTTCTAGAATTTCAAGAAGAGACGGAAAGCTGCACAATGGGACTGTTCCAATTTCCAGGCTGAAGCAGAAAATGACTTTCAGAACCCTGTTACCTCCAGAGAATTGTAAATAAAATAATTGGTGGAAAGGTGAATTATCTTGCTATGGGAAACAAAGAGGAAGGAATAGCTTATTATGAGAACATAACACTGCCCCCTTTCATAGAACATAGATAATGCCAGGGGCACTATTTCCTTTCCTCATTCAATAAAGCTTATTGAGTGCTTCCCATATGCCAGGGATCATGTTAGTCACTAGGAATACATCTGGGAATAAAACACAGTCCCTGCCCTGAAGGAATTAGTCTAGTCAAAGAGGAAGAGTCAAAGGCACCCACATTACTTTAAGGTGTTTCAGCATATCTAGGAAACCACACTTTTGCTTGCAGAGTCCTTAAGATAAAAACGATTCTGTTCAGATTTTGATATCTGCACACAACCCCTCATATCTCTTTTCCATTATTCCCTCAGGGAGAAACATACAATGAACAATTGCTAAAGAGGAAAAAAGCCATGAATATGTGGACGCGGCTTCCCAATGAATGGATCCCTGCTGAAAATAATGGATTCAGGGACCTAGCTTCTTTGCCTAAGTGAGTGTTTTTATTCTATTTACTTAAATTCAGATATATGATTTTGCAAAGAAAGCACAAAGCCATCTACCCAACCAGCTGTGGAGCAAATGAGACTGAAAGCCTTCACTACCTAGGGTGAGAAGCCAAAAAAGTAAACAATGACAGACTGCCCTAGACCACATTTTGAAGGTTAAGTGCATTTCTTTGCAAAGGCCAGACTGCCAGATGAGAGAAGGGCATAGAGAGTGGAAATATGATTAATTAGCTCCAAGGAGTGAGATTATCTTTCTGAATTAATCCTTTGGGAGCGAGGCAGTGGGATAGAAGCCTGAAATAGGGGTGGGTGCCTTTTATAACAGTATCTCATCCCCACAGTAAAAAGTATTCTGGTCAATATCTGGGGGTATAAAAAAATTAACTTTATCACTTTTTCTTCCATAGGAAAGATGAAGTAAAGGAATGAAGAGAGTTGGTTCTTATTCAAGGAATGAGGATGGTGACACTGTCAACATTTCAAACTAGCCCAGAATACATAGTTTATTAACCCTGAGCTCTTATCAAGAACTGGCAAATATATTCTTTATTTAATTGCTTCATTATTTACTTGATTCAATCCAATCTCTTGGTTTTAGTTATTTTTCACATTGGGCCCATTTCCAGGCCATACATCTTTCCTGAACTCCAAATTTACATAATGAATTGCTCTTTCATACCTCAGTTGTAAGTATAAAAGGCACTTCAAACTTACCCTGTCTAGAAGCGAGGTAGGTATCCGTCCCTGTGAATCTAGCTCTTTGATAAATGATCTAACCATCTAGTTACTCCAATGTCTTCCCATGGCACTCACCATAGAATACTATAAAGTGCTACATGAGCTGGACCCATACCCACACTGATCATAACCTCTACCTATCTTCTCCTTGCTTTGTCCAGGGCAAACATAAAAGCATCTTTGCTGTGCCTGGGATATATGAGCATCTTCATACTACATCATAACTTTGGTTCTTTCTTTTCCTTCTTCTCCCACAGACTCACATGGCTTCCTCCTTCACTGCATTAGGTCTCAGCTCAAATGTCAACTCAGTACAAAAAACCTTTTCTAACTATCCTATCTAACCTTCCCTCAATTTTAGTTCTTTATCCTGATTGGTTATTTTTATTATACTAGTCACCATATGATATATTTCATTCATTTGCTTATTAACTTGTGAAGAATTTCACCCAACCAAAATAGAAACTCCATGACAAGGGAACTTTGTTCTTATATTTTCAAGTGCCTTGAAGAGTGGCTGGCATATAGCAGTTAAATTGGAACAGTTCTTCCATGTGTACACAGCCTCCAGGCTCATGTAGGAAGGAACACATGACCATTGAAGAGGCCTTAAGTTTTATGAAGTATACAAATGTTGATCTTTGCCCACCATTTGTTTGAGTCTTTATCAAACATTCAAGTCCTTCTCATCACCTCAGTCAAGTGATCTAAAAATGATATTTATATCTTTGAGTGCCCCACCCCCAAAGAAACCAATGAAATGAGATCTTAGAAATTACTGCCATGCTATTTCCAAATGTGAGAGTCAGAGACTTTTCCACATATGTGAGATAGCATGAATGAAAGAACATTATACTATCTGAGAAATTGTTATGGTTAGTGGGAAACCCTTAACATAATAGTTAAATTTGGAACTGACAAGGAAATACAGGTTGAATGATCATCATAATTTAAAGGAATAAATGTTTATTTTTATTTAAAACAAATTGAATAAAACATTTAAAAACAGCACTATTAAAAACAGCTGATAAACTTGAGAAATCATTAAATTTAAATAAAATTTGCTAATAATGGGCTGCTGAAGGGCAAGATTTTGGTCCTTATGACTAATTAGTTAAGACTGATTTTAGCTTCTTAGTGGAATAGTTGACAATATTTATAACCAGTCTTCTCAAAATTCTTTTTCATAATCTCAGAGGATCTAGAATGTGTTGAACTCTAATTTTATAATACAATTTTCTATTTAAATTGAAAAGTTATTTTTAAAATATTGGAAACAAACATCTAAATTCATGGGTTACACATTAGAATGTAAGCTCAAAAGCTAATTCTTTTTGCCAAACCCTCTTACTGCAAATCTTGTCAGCCTCCCTGGGGTGATTACAATCTCACTTTTAAGACCATAACCTCCATGTACTTTTGTAATTTGCTCAATCTTTCATACATAAAGAATGAGTACCAATGACACTAATCTCTGTAGGGAGGGAAGAAATAATCCTAAAGGCCTTCATTAAGTTCCCTTTCCCTTTCAAATGTCAAATCTAATTATCTTCCCCCTTCATTACTGCCTGTCAGAACAGTAAGTGAGAACAAGTTTGATTTTGACCAAATACATTTCAATTTCACTCTCCTATATTTTAGTACGAGGATCTGGGCAGAAGCCACAATTTTATCTACTAGCACACTCACAGCATGATGTCTCAACTGCAGTATGAACTGAAGACATGCATGCTCTAATGCTTTCTCCTTAGAGACACTGCATTTACTCACCTTAATTTCTTTCAGCAAAGTCACATACAGGGAAACTCAGATTGTTACCTGAATCCATCTACATTTCATGAGACCTTTTACCAATTGCTCTTTTCCTCTTAACTCCAAAAAATTAAAAAGGACTTTTCCAGGGACAATTTTTTCTCTCTACCATAATAATGTACTTTTCCAATACATTATCACACAATTTATTTGACCTTTTGAATTTGAGGGTGGGAAGAACATCACAAAACTCCCCAAAAGAACGACCAGAAATGTATGTGTCCTCTAATTAGAATCAAAGCAAATAATATCAACTGAGCACCTACTGTGGGCAAGATCCTGGGAGTGGCAGTGGTGGATATTAACTGCTATGGAGAATCATAAAGCAGAAAACTAGCATCTTCTTATTTTCTGATAACATTTGACCTCAGGCTGGCAATAAGCAAAACTATCATTTAGGAAGCATGAGTAAGCACTGGGGAAAAACACTATATGCAAAATCCCCCTCCTTTCACAAGTAGCACAAATTGGGAAATGCCAAGAGATTAGTTAGGCTCTGAATTCAAAGCTTCAGTCTCCCTGTGCAGTGGAGAAGATGAAGCTAACTCATTCTAATGCCCTTTTGAATCAGAGACATACATTTCCCTAATGAGAGAGATGACCAGAAAGTCCTAAGACCTTGGGAACAGCAGGGGAGCCACCCCCTTCCTCAGCTTTCCTCTCAAGGTGGGGAGAGTAAAGGTAGCCACTGCTGTGAGGACATAAGCTATGAAAATGCCATATTTATATTAAGTTATTACCTTCCCACTGTGGCTTTCTGTCAGAGCCACATTTTTCACAACATACATCCAGCTCAGACAACCTCAGATTTCTTTCTCCTTCTTTTTTTTCTTCTTTCACTCACACACACAGAACACAGAACACAACAGGATAGAGGATGTTTTAAACTGCACATTTTCTCTGTAGCTACCATCTACAGAGACACACTATATTTTTCAATGATTGTAAAACCTAGTTCTCATTTGGCTTCTTTGTGTCTTGCTTTTTTGAAAACTTTTGATGTTCTTTCTTATCTTGAGAATAACTCCTCCTTTTCCTGGTTCACACAAGCTTATTGAGGTCACCCAACTTCAAAGTTCTTCTCTGTGGCTCAAATGGTGAAGTTCTCCCGTGTGTGAGTGTCTAGGGGACGCCTATGGAAGGAGGAATAATACTCTTCTGTAAGGTGATCTGGACCAATGACAATGCTTCACTCTTTTTGCCATGAATACCAATGGTGATTTTGGCCTTGCAGGCCACCTAGATAATCTCTAAAAGGCATCAGTGTTCTCTGAGATGCTTCCCAGGTATCCTGTTGCAAGATCTAAAGGGTCTCCGAACTGAATACAGTTGCCCAGTTTGTCATAGGTGGTGCCAGAAATGCTAATCAATTTCAGATATATTCCCTGGATAGTGGTGGAAATTTTCTGTTTCAAATTCATCCAATAAGAAGTTAGATGTGAGATTGCTGGTCTACCACACAAACTTTTTCTTCTCTTTGCCTGGTTGGGATCACAACACACAACCTCCTGTCTTTGAAAGCTTAATGAAAATACACCTATTTGTGCTCGCAAACAAATCAATTCACATACAGCCACCCAGGCTAAGGATTTTATTAACAATTTCTTTCCCTCGAATCTCACCAAAAAGCATCTTTACAGTGACTCAAGAAACCAACTTGTCTGATGCCCATTTCCTCCCCCTTTACACTAGACAAGTCTAAACATACAGGCCATGAAAGAGGAAATGCAGGAAAGCATCATGAGAACAGGCTATAAATCTTTAAGGGGAGAAAAAGCTTAGCAGAATCAGCCAACCCAAGTTTGGAGCTGTTGGGCAGAAAGGAGTTATCTGGGCTCTTACAGGCCTACTGCTATGGCAATGTCTCACATTGTGGCCCAAAAGGGTCTTTCACAAGTCTTCTTAAAGATGGAAGCAATGGAGAGCTTCTTTTTTTCCCCTCAGAAATGTGTTTCCTTCCCCAAAAGGCCAAAAAATATTATCCTTCCACTCATACAATCAAACCTTCAGGTCTAGTCAACTGTTATGTTTTCCCATTTTCTCATGTTTAGTCAACCCTAGGAGAGAGTCTGATGCAATGGATAAGTAGATTCAAGTCCCACATCTATCAACTACCACCTGTGTGACCTTCAGAAAGTCACTTAAGTTCTGTATGTCTTAGTTTTATATCTACAAAGCAGGAATAATAAGATTACTATTTCCCTCATGCCATGGTTTGAGGGCTGAATGTGATCACTTGGATAAAGCATTTAGCCTGGACCCTGGCAGATAATAAATGCTCAATCAATATTAGCTGCTATTATTACTCCCAAAGGAAGGACAAAAGTACTTAAAGCATGAAAAGGACAAGTCATTTTAGATGCTATAACAAAGACCCTTGCCTTGGTCCAAAACATTTCTTTTATTTTTTTAGGACAAATAAAATATATTTTAATTATTTTAAATTTCACTCTGCCAATTTCTAAAATGTATTCAGAAATTTACATAATAATTATTTCATTTCTATCTATCTCTTCTGGAGGCCAAACACGATAACAGAGGAAGCTCCGTTCTAGGCAAAGGACACCCACAATAGGGCTGGAGGACAGTGTGTATTTTCATTGACAAGCTGCTAACTAGCCAAACCGCTGGAAAGTCACAACACCCACTTGGCAAAGTAAATGCTCTCTGCTTTATTGGAAACATCTTAGGCATATAATAAATAAAATTTTGTTTCCATAGTTTGAACTTGTAATTCTGTTGGCCAAGAGCTGTCAGAGAGAGATTAGTGATTGCATTAATGCTTGGGCTGATGAAAGAAGAGCTTAGCAAGTAGCCCATTTCTGAACAATAAAACACTTTTAATTGGGACAAAACAGACACTTCCCAAAAGGTCCTAGGTCCTGGCGGGGCATACTTCCCACAGTTTGGTACTAGAAATGTTTTCCAAAGTCACCCACACACTGAAGAGACACCACAGGTCTCAGTCTGTTTTGTGGCTATGGAAGATGGATCAACAATGGTGGAAATGCTCAAACCTGCCAACCTATGAGGCAAGCACCAACATTGCTTGTATAAAATGGGAAGTCTGGCAAGTCCCCAGGATGAATGCAAGATTGTGATGCTGGGCTGTGGGGTCATGGCCTTCTAAATTGTCAAAGGGAGTGAAGTGTCAGAAAGAAGTAGCCCATAGCCAGTTTAAGAAATGCAACTTTGAAAGTGATGGAAGAAAGAATACAATGTAAATGGCTTAACTGGGTGAAATTTATCACTAGAAATATGAGGTGGTCCTTGGGCAGCCAGGCAGCAGCAGTTTCAAGAGCAGAAGAGAGTGATTTAGCATGAAGAATGAGAGTCAAGGAGATGTAGTTGTAATTTGTGTTTCCTGTGGCTTTATGTACAGGGAAGGACCTGTACATACCACATGGTCCCCATCTATCTAGAATTAAGCTGACACACCATGGTGAAAGTGAAAAATCCAGAAAAGGATCACATTCACAGTTATTCAATCATATTACCACAGGAATTCATGCATTAAAATCCAAGTAGCCAGACAAGTGGCTACAAGAGTGATTTCAGTTAATCTATGATCAGACATTCACAAACACATACAAAATTGTCTATGCACAGTGAACGAAGGAAGAAAATTATATGGAGAAGGTAACAGCAGATGTGGAAGTAAAAGGAATTTAGACTTGAATTTCAGATGATAGTTTTTAAAATTAAACAGAGAAACTATACCATTTTTTTTCACCCAGGGTCAACTGGATCTCTCTTGGTTACACCAAAGCCATTCATCTTTCATTTTTAATTTCTTAGAGTAGGAGATTAACAATGTGTTCCCACTACCCTGTTTTGTATAGACAGTGATGTGTTGCTTTTTCACCTCTACCTTCTCTACTCCCACCAACACATTCATTTTCACTGTCACCTTCACTTCTAACTCTATTATTACCAGCAGCAGCTCCCGCATTATTACTGCTCCCATTTCCATGTACACCATAACCTCCACTACTATCATCACAACTTTCTTATTACCACTTCCCTACCACAACCACAACCATTGTCACCACCTCCTCTCTATCTTTACCAGTACCACCACCACTGTCTCTACTACCTCAACAACCTGCACCATTACCTCCTCTTCCTCTATCATCTCCACCACTAATATATTCACCTCCACTTTCACCATCTTCACTTTTATAACTACATCACTATTGTCACTTCCTCACCTCTATCACTTTCTCCCAAACCAATTCTACTACCTCTGCCATCTCTATATTTGCCGTCACCACCATTATCTATTGATTATCTCAATTACATTCATCATCAACTGCTACTTTCATCAAAACCCCTCTACTACACTCATCACCCCCACCACCATTATCACCACCTCTACCATGACCACCTCCATCACCACATCACCACTGCTACCACTAGTGTATCTATAAGCAAAGAGCTAAGTATGTTATAACCATTATCTTTATTTAATTCTCAAAGAAACTATGGGGCGGGTATTTTGATTCCAATTTTTACAGATGAAAATCAGAGACATTGTGCTGTTTTGCTCCAAATCACACAGACACAAAAGAGCAAATACAAATTTCTATTCCAGGTGTGTCTAATTCCATGTTCTAATATTCTATTGAACTGTGGTTTTTCTCTAAGGTAAAGAAGAAAATAACAGAGTAAGTATACTTTCTCCACACATCTGCAAGGGCACAACAGAATGCAATAAGAGCTAAGAGCATGGATATAAGTATTTGACTCACGTGTAGCCATTCCCATCTTGTGCTCAATACAGACTCAGCCTGTGATTAAGGCAGGCCTATCAATATGAGGTGGTCCTGGAAATGAGACAAATCTGTCACCAGGTATTCAAAAATCCCTAATTGTATAATAGTTCATGTAAGTCTTTCCATTTTTTAAGAAAATATTTGTAGTCTTTTATTTTTACTAAATGTATTGGAGTGATGTTGATTAATAAAATTATATAGGTTTCAAGTATACAGTTCTATACTACATTGTCTGCATATTGTATTGTGTTTTCACCACCCCAAGTCAAAACTCTTTTCCTCATCATATATTTGATCACTTTTACTATTTGTTACATTTCCCCCACCCATTTCCTTCTGATAAACACACATTGTTTTCTGTGTCTGAGTTTTTGTTTGTCTGTTTGTCTTATTTGTTCATTTGTTGCTTTCAACTGTATATCCCCATATGAGTGAAATCATATGGTTCTTGGTTTTCCTTAAAATCCACCCATGATGTTGCAAATGGCAGTATTTCATCTTTTCTTATCTATGTATGTACCACATCTTCTTTATCCAAACACGAATCAAAGGATACTTTGGTTGTTTCCATTTCTTGGCCACCAAGAATAATGCTGCAAGAATAGGAGTGCATATATGTTTACTAATAAATATTTCCATATTTTCAGGCAGATACTCAGGAGAGGGGTTACTGAGTCATATGGTAATATTAATATTACCACCATTCTTAATGTTTTGAGGCACATTCATACTGTTTCTCATAGTGGCTGTAATAGTATATTCCCACCAGCAGTGAATGAAGGTTCCTTTTTTTTTTCTTTCAACATCTCCAACACTTGTCATTACTTGTATTTGTAACAGCCATCCTAACAGGTATAGGCCAGTTTCTTGTTGTAGGTTTGATTACCATTTCCTTAATATCTAGTGAAATTAAGTCTCTCCATTTTTCTAAACCAAGATTTGTTTATTATAATTTAACTAATGGACATTTTGAAATGGAGGACATTATTTTATAAATAAAACAAGTAAAATATCAAAATATATGCATGCTGGATATTGAGACATATCTACAAGTCCATATACTGGATAGTGAAAATAAATGGCTCATTTCCTCAATGTGGTGTGGTCTTAATTATTATCATTTAAGAATATCTATATACATTAGAATAAAGGGAATAATCATCATTTGCTTATCTCATAATATTGAACCAACTTTAGGAATTAAAAAACATGTCTTGGCTTATAGCCACAGGATACCTTTCAAATGATAAATCATTCCCATAGTCTGTTAATCCTAAAACACAGTCAGAGTCACTGCATGAAGTAGTGGAAAGAATCTATACTTCAGAGTCAAGCAGAACTGAATTCTTTTCACAATATTGCTACATATTAGCTCTGCTATTCTGGGCCACTTATTAACCCACAATTTCCCAACTGGTAAGCTGAAGCCCATGGATATGTCACATATTGGTTAAGGTGTGCCAAGTTACTGATGCCCTCAGCCATAGAGACATATTGGTAAATTCCAGCCAGTAGTTTCCTCCTTTAGGAGTGGTGAGGACAAGTAGTATCATATTCCCTGTGTGCCATGACCTAGAAAATATTCAGAAACTATGATAACCTCTAAACTTTAGACCTGTGGGTTGAAGCAAGAGCAACCTGTTCAGAGGGATGCTGTTCACATTAATGAGGAAAACTGCATGGATCAGAAACCCACTCAGAGTTTATGCTCAAAGAAATTCTTTACAATAGATTAGGTTCTGCTTCTAGCTGATTTATTATAATTTCTTATATTACATTCAGTTCAAGAAATGTGATGGTTCTGTCCAGAGACTCAGCTGGTTGGAGTTTTATCCACTACAATAAGAGGCTGTGGGTTCAATTCCGGGTCAGGAGACACTCCTAGTTTGTGAGTTCAAACCCCAGTCAGGGAGTATATGAGAGGCAACCAATAACTTTGGTGTTTCTCTTTCTCTCCCACCCTCCTCTTTCTCTAAAACCAATAAACATATCCTAGGGCAGTGGTTGGCATACCTCGGCTCGCTAGCCACGTGTGGCTTGCAAGCCACGGTTTGCCACTCTGTTGACTCAATGAGTTTGCCGACCACTGTCCTAGGGTGAAGATAAAAATAAAAATAAATGGAATGACCTGACCTGGAGTGTTGAAGGTGGAGAGTCCTAAATAATAAAATTAGTTGTGTGTATGTTTAAACACAACCCTTTACTCTTTCTTACACCCACACCTTTTAACATGGTACTTTTAGCTCCTCCATCAAGAATGGAGGGCTGGCAAATATAAACAAATGAGATTACGTGGAATTAAGACACTTTACACAACAAAGGAAACAATCAACAAAATGAAAAGACAACACATGGAATGAAAGAAAATACTTGCAAACCATATATCTGATAAAGGGGTTATTTCCAAAATATATAAGAAACTCATAAAAAACAATAGCAAAAAAATCCAATTAAAATGGGCAAAAGACCTGAATAGATATTTTTCCTAAGAAATCATACAAATGGTCAGCAGATACATGAAAAGGTGCTCTATATCACTAATAATTAGGGAAATGAAAATTAAAACCACAATGAGCTATTGAACCTGAAAAACACAGGTTTGGCTGCCTACTGCAAGGAAGGCCAAACTTAGAAGGCAGGTGCTGGTGCAAAAGAACAGAGGTTTTATTTAGGTGCCCTGTGACCTGACAGAATGGTGGACTTCAGTCTCAAAGACCACCTCCCCTTCTTGAGCAACCCCACAGTTCTTATAGAAATAGGGCAGGAAGGCTTTTTTCCCTATCCAATTATCTTGCTAGATTTGGCATACTCAGATCCTCCCCATTCACCTTTCTCACTTTTGGCCACTTAGTGTAATAACCACCCCCTGTGTCATCTTGGTCAATGGGGTAGACTCCCTGACTATCTACAGTAGTTGAGGGTGACATGGGCTACAGGACTTGCCATCAAGAAGCCTGGGGATGCTGCAGGCCTCAGCCTGCCTCCTGACGCTAGACAAGGCACCTACCTACATATCCAGGGCAGCCATATGAAGTCTGCAGGGTATCTTTTGGATCCCTGTGCACTGGCATCCTCTACATATCCCCTAGGCAGCCTACCCTCTCTGAAGTGGCTAGCCAGGCCCACATTCAGACCAACAGATGCTTATAGTAACAATATTACTTCAAAATTATTTGTATTGCTTTCATAAAAAAGATAGAGGATAATAAGTATTGGGGAGAATGTGGAATGCGTGGTTGATAGGAATGTAAGTTGGTACAGCTGTTGTGGAAAAACAGTATGGCAGTTCCTTAAAAAGTAAAATCTAGAACTGTCATATAATTTAAAAATCCTAACTATATATGTAAAATGTATAATATGTATATAGATAGATAGATAGATAGAGAGATAGAGAGATATAGATATAGTTATATAGATAGATAGATATAGATAGATATGAAGAAAGCATAATCATAAAATATATATAAACTCTCACATTCATTGAATCATTATTCACAATAATTAATATATGGAAATAACCTGTTTCTATAAGTGAATGAATGGATTAAGAAAATGTGATACACACACACATACACACACACTCACACAAAATGGAATAAGAAAGAACAAATCCTTGCCATTTGCAACACTGATGAAACTGGAGGACATTATACTAAGTGAAATAAGCTAGAAAGAGAAATACCATATAATCTCATTTATATTTAGAATTTAAAAAAAATTGAACTCATAGAAATAGATGATAGAATGGTCATTACCAAAGGCTGGGGAAGTGGCAGAAATGTGAAAATATTGGTCAAAGTGTACAAGCCTTCAATTATAATATAAATAAGTTCAGAGTATATAATGTATAGCATTGTAGGAGAACTGATTCAGAGATGCAATATGTCTCCAGCAGTAAAGGCATCTATCTGGAAAATGTTGAACTATGTTTAAATTTCTCTGACTGTTTACCTCTCTGTAGCCTCAGGTTTAGTTGACTACCCCAAAAGCCAGAATGTTGCCCAAAGATAAAGGTCAGGTACCTGGAGGAGGTTAATGAATGTATAGAGTGTAGTTAATTGCTTAATTTTTTAAAATATATTTTTTATTGATTTCAGAGAGGAAAGGAGAGAAAAAGAGAGAAACATCAATGATGAGAGAGAATCATTGGCTGGCCGCCTCCTGCCTGCCCCCCCCTGGGAACTGAGCCCGCAACCCAGGCATGTGCCCTTGACTAGAATTGAACCCAAGACCTTCAGTCCTCAGTCTATTCACTGAACCAAACCAGCTAAGGCACTGCCTGATGTTTTCTGTTAACTTTGACATGCTTTATTCTTTCTGGTGGTCTCTGTGAATATCCACCATTTGGTTTTGCTATTAACCCCCTATAAAAAAGAGACCCTGTTCTGGGCTGGGTGTGGAATTATTCCTGGCTGGCCACCACTGGGAATAGCCAGCTGCTTGCTCTCAGTGGTGTATGTAACATTCTTCTATTAAAACTATTATTAATTTGAGTAAGGTCACATATCAGTTCTGTAGAATTGATCCTAAATTTAGACTTTGGGGCTTCTCCGCCCCCCCCCCCAGCCCATCAAGCATAGTGACTATAATTAGTAACACTGTATTATATATTTCAAATTTGCTAAGAAAGTAAAACAAGAATTCTCAATAATAGATGATAATTGTGTAGGAATGGATATGTTGATTAATCTGATTGTGGTAATAGTTTCACAATGTAAGTGTATATCTAATCATCATGGTGTACACTTTAAATATATACAATTTTATTTGTAGTTATACTCTGATAAAGCTGGGCGGGGAGGGAAAGTTGTTTTGCCTTCCTTTGAATAGTGAGACCTTATGACTTGCTTTGGCAAAAGAAAAAAAAAAGGGGCAAAAGCATCAATGTGTGAACTATTAGGAGTCCTTACTTTTGGAACCCTTTACTTTCCCAGTGAATAAGCCAAACTGCCCTACTGGAAGATAAAGGACCTCAGAAAGTAGAGACAAGTGTGCCAGCTAAGGCCATTCTAGACCATCCTGTTCCCAGCAAACCCATCACTGATCACATTTAGATGAGCAAGCCCAACCAAGAACAGAAGAACCAGCCAGCAGAGCCCACTGCAAACTACTAACCCTCAAAATTGGGACCTAAATAATAACTAGTTGTTGTTTTTAAGACACTAACTTTTGGGGGATGTTTATTAATCAGCAAAAACTGATTCATACGCTTACCCCTTTTGGCCATGAACTTGTAATGTGCCTCCACTGAGGAAGAAACAGACTAAAATTAGTCTAATATAAAAATATGCCACCCCCTAGATAAAAATATATAGCAATTTGTCCTTTAAGGTCTACCTCCCATTTTTTCATTCTTTTTTTCCACACAGCCATGACAAGACAATTGCTAAACTCTAATCATTTTCACATCACTTTCCAAATTTTTGCATATTTGTTTATCCTAATTATTATTAATTTAGTATTTTTCTTTAAATATTAAAGCTAACATTGCTTCTTACTTAAACTTCTTCTGGGACATGTTATCTAAGCCACCATAACTTTGATAGACTAGTCACTTTTTTAAAGAAAATTAAAATAATTCATAATTATTTAAATAAATTGTGTTCTGGTGAATGTCTTACATAGTTGCCTACTTTCTCTCAGACTTATTTTTATGTGTTTGGATTCTCTTTTAGATTATGATGCAATGTAAAACAAAGACCATTACTGATTTGCTTCCAATCAGTTATTAAATGGTTCTGAACTTCAGGTAGAGCCAGAGTTTTAAGAATCTTGAAATAAAAACCAAGGAATTCGATTCCTATGGGAACTTTTGCATCATGGGTATAACAGACTAACTTAGGGGAAACTGGTAACAAAGGAAACAATTTCACCTGTCTAGGAAAGAGCTAATGTGAGAAGTAAATTAGAAAAGATATAAAAATTGACCTGAATTGAACTGAAATTAGCAGTTTTAATAACTTTTAAAAAGGGACAGAGGAGGGAGCTATGTGTGAACATGATGAGGATAATTCTATACATTGTTGAGTTGGAATAATAAAAAAAAACATGAAGTTGGAGATCATTCTGAAATTTTGGTTGTAATATAAATACATTAGTGAGGTTAAGGGAACAATTGATTTAGTAGACATTGAAGTGTTGAAGAGGCAGACAATGATAAAAATGCTGAGTTGTTTTTAGATGTGATTTTTGTGTCAGGAGTTAAACCTAGTATTTGACAAACAAGAGGATAGAGACAATGATTTTAGAAACACTTGTAGGGCAACTCCAAAGAGATAAATATAACTAAAATGGCACACCCAGTGATCTTTGTCTGATTTATTTATCTTGTCATATGATTTTACATTTTTGATTCAGCATCATCAACTTTTAAATGAAGGACAAATTTCGTTTTTTGTTTCATTTTTATTAATATTTTCAATTTATCTTAGTTTTCTGAAAAAGAAATATATGTTTGTTAGTGTAAGCTACTCAGAATCTGAGGTTGTTTGTTATATGGTACTAGAGGTCCGGTGCAAAATTCATGCATGGGTGGGGTCCCTAGGCCTGGCTGGTGATCAGGGCTGTTAGGGGCCTCCTGGCCAGGGGAGGGACGGCAGAAAGTTGGCTGGCCATGGAAACAACAGGAGATTGGCCAGCTGTGGGAGGGACCAGGGATTGTTGACTAGCTGTGGGATGTTGACTATGGGAGCGCACTGATCACCAGAGGGTAGCTCCTGCATTGAGCTACTGCACCCTGGTAGTAAGTGTACATCTTAGCGACTGGTTGACCAGTCATTCCAGTTGTTCAGTCATAATGGTCACTTAGGCATATATATGTGTGTGCGTGTGTGTGTGTGTGTGTGTGTGTGTGTGTGTGTGTGTATACATATATATTCATACCAAATCTCATCTCAGACAAAGATTCATTATGTATAATTATCTTCAACCACAATGTGAGTTTACCTTCACCTACCACATCCTTGATAATAGTTACTTCTTCAGTCAATTTATGCATATAATAAATTACCTGTTGTTAAAAGGCCCTCTCCTCCTTACCCATTAGATATACTCTGCTTGGGCCTTGATATCTTTTGCTGGAATGGACCTAACCCTATTCCTTACCTCATGTGGATGCCTCCCCACCCTGCTTGGGCATAGATATCCCACATCAGTATACATACCTGCTCCATACCTTCTCCTCAGTCAACTCAGACTCCTCTCAGATCCAAACCCTCTTCCCATGGACACTTTGCTTGCCTTGCCCAGGCTCTAACACTCAGTACTGGACTATCCCTCAGTGGCCTAATCTGCCTCCTATGAAGACACCCTTTTTGCCTCTTGGAGGCTTGGGTTTCATATTAATTTTAAGTTATACTAATTTTAAGTTATAAGAAATGGTTTGCCAGTTAATTAATCCAATTTAATTTTGTTCATTTTTCCTTACAGTGTTCTTCTATACTATTTTATTATTGGCATTTTATATTATGTGTGATTACAGCCACATCTGACTAATATACTGATTCTCTAAAGAAATTAACAGTTGATTGAGTATGGGCATGAAAAAAAAGGCAAGAGTCAAAATGTACTTTGAAATTTAGAAATTAGGTGACTGACAATGGAAGTGTCTCTTCCATTATATATTCACTCATGTGTTAGGTAAACTTTATATTTTATTTTGACTTATGTTTTATGCGTAGTTTTGTGTGATTCTATAATAGTAAATAACACCATACTTTTGGAATAGTTCTGAACATCTGTGGGACAGCTATCTTGCTGAGAACATGATAAAGACTCTTGATGCTTCATTGAGGGCAGGGGGGAAAAACAACTTTTCACAAAACATCTCAGAAACTCTCATCTCAGAAGAGTATTAGAAAAAAGATAAAAGAAGAGCCTTCTGTTAATATGTCCTTACTGAACTTTCTTTTCCTTTCCTTATGTTATCTGACTAGCATTAAGGTTGTGGTAAGAGGAGTGGGTCTGTAAAACTATCTTCATTACAATTTGGAAAAAATTAGCTAAAATCATTGTTTGAGAGAATGAGGTAAGATGTATAAAGCATTGCATATAAAGTTAGCAGTTTGTAGATAATGGCACTCTTTAATTTTCAATTTAATCATTGAAAAGTTATATTAGAGGATCATGGAAACTTAAGAGTAATAAGTTGCTTAAGTGATTTTTCTCATAAAATGGAATTCAGGAAACAAAATTAATGCATTTTTATTTGGTATAAACTTACAGAAGTATTTCCAGATTAGCAATGTCTCTCTAAGACTATCTCTAAATGTAGACAGCTGTAGTCAGTATAAAATATATGAAAACTTGTCTCCTGAAACTAAGAAGAAGACAATAGACCCTCTCAAGAACTCCTTCAGACTCCTAGTGTAGATATTTAATATTAAATGTTTAGACACACCTGAAAGGGGCAGATGTACTGAGCCAAACAAAGAGAAGGTGGTCATTTCCACAAACGTCTCCTCAACTCATTCCAAGTTGACCCCATCAAACAAGTTGCCACTTATTCTTTTAACCTTGGGAATCCACACAGAATAATTTTTACTTGAAAGGTGGGAGTTGCATTTCAAACATAAGAAATTTCTCAACGTAGCAAAAATAAAATTGTTCTTTGCCTCGGCCTGCTACAATTACTTCATTGCTATGGCATATGACATCATAATTAGTACTCAGACTCGGGGGTGTTTCTAATGAGCTGGAGTTGGAAGGGTCCCAGTGGAATGCAGTGAACCAAAAGGCCCACTGTTCTTTCAAATTCCATCATGATATTAGCAGGGAAAACAAAGGATTCTTCAAGAACCAGAGGTTAACCTGTTAATTGGTATCAAAAGTGGCAATAATAAAAAGGAATAGCCAGTGTCAGAACAGAGCAACAGATCATTGTCACCTGTCTCTACTGTATTATTACTTCTACTTCATCAAAAATAGTGATAAATATGATATGTTAAAAGTATTCTAATAACTTGATATATTATCACATGAGACCCTTGCCAAATGATTATATCAAAATAAAAATTATTAGTTTCCAGTGCATATGTATTATTATAATAGGTATTAGAATTTTTAATATAAAAACTAGGCATAGGAAATAAATGAAAAGAAAGACACAAATGTTTATCCAGAACATGAGTTAGGTATCCTTCTGTCCCTAGACAGCTACCTTCCCTAGATCCCATATAAGCCTTCAATTATATACTCCCTTCTGGGAATGTACTAGTATATAAGTATTTAGCCAATTTATCACCAAAACAGGCCCAGTGGCTATCCCCAACATCAACATATCAGAGGTCACAGGAACTAACAGGAGCCTCTTCCATAAGCCAAAAGTAACATAAATGGACATGGGTATCTTATTTGTAGTCCTTCTATTAACTCCAGATGCTCAGTTAGCTTAGGGAACTTAGATAAGCCTCTTCTTTTAGAAATATATATATTTTTAAAGTCCAATAATATGCAATTACCAGACACATTGACAAATTTCAAGACAGTCCCATTTAATACATTCCTTCTATGAGAGGGTTGGGGCAAGGGGAGCTGTACAAACATGTCCTCAAACATTCTCCAAAAATGTCTTATTGGGGAATTCCATGATGAGAACACAATACAGTGGGGGAGTTTAATACAACTGCATGAAAATTATAGAATAGGAAACATAAGTAAGACTATACAAAATTTAAGTAAAATAAGAGCTTTAATATCATTAATATAAAGACTTTTATAGTCAACCAACAAAAAATATACCTTATTTTAAATATGCATAAAGAGAGTAGTATAGTGAATGTAAATGTATCCATTAAGCAGCTTTGGCAGTTACTAATATGTAAGCCTAATTTTCTTTATTTCTCACTAATGACTTCTGTTTTCTTCCTTTCCTTTTTCTCTCCCTTTTATGTCTTATGGAGTCATAAACTACACACTTTCTAAACTCCTGTGGTAGATTTATTGTAAAATACGACCTCAATTTTTTGCATACCATCTGTACCCTTTGCCTTTTCCATGTTACTGTTCAATGCCCTCCAATATGACCAGCAGAGACACAGACATGCAACTAATTTGAGCAAAGTAATCTTAGCAAAAATAACAATAATTGTGCTTCTGCCTCCTCTTTTATTTCCGCCATCCCTGTGAGAAAATGCCTGAGTTAGCTGACTGGAGGTTGAAAGTCCCAGTCATCCTAGCTGAGGCTAGCCGAAATTAGCAAACAGTCAGCCAATTTCCAAATCATCAAATAAGCCTCGCCAAAATCAGCAGAACTTTCTAGCCAACCATCCCTGGATTGTGAGCAATAAGTGCTCTTAGAAATCACCAGAAAAAGAAAAATGACCAATAAAATGCAGTCTCCAGATACTCGATGCAACTGAGAATTTGAGGTTGTTTCAAAGCATTATTTTAACAATAGGTACCTGACACAGAATTTATGGATTTACAAATATTATGTATTTCTAGTCAAGATGCAAAAAGAAGCATACAAAAGATATCAGCTCCCCCTGTACACACACGTAGAAATCAGATAGGTAGATAGAATATATTTTAACCAAGCAAAACAAATATCAGTTAACAAATTATGCATTGATATCGAAAGAGAAAATAAATGAAAACAGAGAGAACAGTTTAAGCATTGGGCTGGACATAGGTGCTAGTGATCTCAGTTCAGCTCCTGCTGGAAAATGTGGCTAATCCACACTCAGAGACCAGAGCCAGGAACGCTGTCTGAGGCAGAGGCTGGTACAACAGAGTTAAGTATTGGCTGAAAAAAGCAGCCATCATTACCATGTATTTATGGTCAATTGAATTCAATGAGGGAACCAAGACATTCTAATGAGGTAAAAGAATAGTCTTTTCAACAAATGATGCTAGGAAACCTGAATATCCACACGAACGAGAATAAAATTGGACTCTTACCTCACATCATATTTTAAAACTTACTCAAAATGAATCAAACATCTAAATGTAAGATCTAAAAGCATAAACCACTTAGAAGAAAATATTGGGGCAAATTTGTATAACTTTCATAGATATGAAACAAAAATCATAAACAATAAAAAAATAAACCAGACAAATTGGACTTCATCTAAATCAAAAACTTTTGTGCTTCAAAAGATATCATCAAGAAAGTGAAAAAGCAACCCACAAAGTGGCAGAAAATATTTACAAATCACATATGTTATAACTGCTATCCAGAGTAGAGAATAAGCAATTATGACAACTCATCAGTAAAAGAAAATCCAATTTGAAAATGGGCAAAGAACTTCAATAGACTTTTCTCCAAAAATTATATACAAAAAGCCATATATGCATGTAAAGATAGTCAACATCATAGTCATAGGAAACTATGATACATCTTCCTACCTCCTGGGATGGCTATAATAAAGATGGACAATAATAAGTTTTATCTAGGGTGTGAAAAAATTTGTTGGTGAGAATGTAAAATAGTGCAGCCACTTTGGAAAAGAGTTGGCAGTTTCTCAAAAAGTTAAATATAAAATTACCATATGGCCCAGGTATCCTATTCCTAGGTATATGCCAGGAGAATTGGAAACATATGTTCATACACAAATGTTTATAGTGGCATTAATCATAATAGCCAAAAAGTATAAATAATTTAGATGTCCATAAACTGATTAAAGACTTTATGAACAAAATATTGTATATCCATACAATAGAATATCATTCAGCCATAAAAAGTAATTAAGTATTGATTTATGCTACAACATAAATGAACCTTGAAAATATTATGCTAAGTAAAGAAGTCAGACAAAAGGCCACATATTATATTATTCTATTTATATGACTTGTCTAGAATAGGGCAGTTCATAGGTAGAAAGTAAATTAGTGATTTCCAGGGGTTAGAAGAGAGTAACTTCTAATGAGTACATAGTTTTTTGGGAAGTGATAAAAATGTTCTGGATTTAGAGTGGTGATGGTTACACAACCTTGGAAATATGCTGAACCACTGAATTGAAGACTTTAATAGAGTGTATTTATTATATGTGGATTATATCTCAATAACAATAATAATAAAGATATATAGGAGACAGTGTAGATTTACCAATATATAATAGGAGTTCCAGAAGGAGATTGTAGAAAAAACAGGGTGTCAATATTCAAACAGGTGAGGACTTTTCAGATTGAAAGATTATGTGAGACCTCAAATTAAAATAACATGCTAAGTGTGAAACAGGATTAATCAAATAAATCCAAATATGAAAATATTTTTGTGAGATTTCAGGAACAATTATAAACTAACCTTAAAGCTGTTAAATAAACTATAAATTACCATAAAAATATTGAAGACATTAATAGGTTTAACAGCAGCCTCTCAATAAGTCCAATAGCTTGTTAGGAAATAATGGATCATTATTATTATATTATTCAGGGGAAATAACTTTGGACTATAACTTTATATTCAGCTAAGATATGACTCAAGAATGAGGTTCTAAAAATTAGCATTTGTATATTTCAAAGAAAAAATAATGAATCCCCAAAAGTTAAAATTTATACAGGTCACATTATTTGGCTATATTGTAGTACAATATACATTCAAAATAAATATAAGGTTTTTAATGAAACTGCTTTATTTTTCATATTTATTTATTTTCTAAAGTTTTACATATGTCTCCTTTTCCCCCAACTGACCTCCCAGTCAAGAAAACTATTTTAAATTGTTTTTAAAATCATTCTTATAAGTAAATAGAAATCATAACTGTAATTACACATTATTTAAACAAATGAGAAGAACATCCTATCGAATAAAAAAGTAATATGCAAATTGACCATACCTGCAATTAGGCCACGCCTACCAGCTACCAGGAGCAAATAAACCCCAAACCAAGATGGCTGTGGTCACTGAGAGCAGGAGGGAGGCTTGGGTTTCCCCGGAAATGGAGGAAACCAAGCTTTCTGCCTGCCCTTGCCAGCCTAGGTCTCCACTCAATGCTATAAAGTTTCAATTATAGAAGATAAATCCCAACAGAAATGGCAGCAGCCATGGAGCTGGAGAGAACAGAGGCTAGGGTTGTCCGGGCGATTGAGGAAGGCAAGCTTCTGCAGCCCTAGCACCTAAGCCTCCACTCTAGGCTACAAAGTTTCAATTACAGAATTTAAACAAACCCAAACAGAAATGGCTGTTGCCAGGGAGCAAGCAGAAGGCTTGGCTCTCTCTAAGCTATAAAGTTTCGATTGTAGAACATAAATTAATCCCAGATCCCAGGGCTTCTACTTGGGTCGCTGGGGGATGTGGCTGGCCTGCAAACCACCACAGGTGCCTTGCCCAAGCCCCCCCCCACGCCCCAAGGGAACCCCCACCCTAATCTGGGACACTCTTCAGGGCAAACCAGCTGGCCTCCAACCATGCACCAGGCCTCTATCCTATCTAATAAAAGAGTAATTTGCATTTACCATCACTCCAACACACAAGAGGGCTACCTCCATGTGGTCAAAGATCCTGCCTCCATGTGGACACAAGATGGCAAGCAGGGGAGGGCAGCTGGGAAAAACCAGGCCTGTAAGGGAGGGCAATTGGGGGTGATCAAGCCTGCAGGGGAGGCCAGTTAGGGGTGACCAGCTGGCAGAGGAGGGAAGTTGGGGGCAAACAGGCTGGCAGGGGAGCAGTTAGACATCAATTAGGCTGGCAAGGTAGTGGTTAGGGGATGATCAGGTTGGCAGGCAGAAGTGGTTAGGTGCAATCAGGGAGGCAGGCAGGTGAGCAGTTTGGAGCCAGCAGTCTTGGATTGTGCGAAGGATGTCTGACTGCCCGTTTAGGCCCGGTAGGATCGTGCCTAAACGGGCAGTCGGACATCCCTTGAGGGGTCCCAGATTGGAAAGGGTGCAGGCTGGGCTGAGGGACATCCCCTGCACCCCATGCATGAATTTCATGCACCAGGCCTCAGTAAGTAAATAAATATATTACTTTTAATTATTTGTTTTCCTTATCCCTTCCAAATATTTGCCATGTAACTCAAAATAGTTACATCTACCTTTTGATTATATATTTCCTTTCCATATTATTTATTTTTCCCATTTTTATCTTTATCTCATATTTCTATTTCTACTCTGTTTATTTTTCATTTTTTATGTATCGAATTTTGATTATTTATATTTTTAGCCTGTCACCTATATATGTTTTCTATCCCTGTTTCTAGTCTATATTTTATTTGAATTCTATATCATTTCCATTTCTTTATGTTTGGGCTTTATACACTATACATTGATGCTCAGATAAGAAGAATATGGTTTATTTACAGTACCTTATCCTCCTGTCTCCTATTCTCCTGCCAGTATTCAACAGTCCTGTTGCTGTGATTTAGTTTCTCATATGATATCTCAAAATATTCCCCCTGCCCCACTTCCCTCATTCCTCTATTATTCACACCCTGACACACATGCATTGTCCTATTAATGTTCCCTCCTGCCTCTAGTATCTCAATCCATTCCCAGGCCTGTTACGTTTCCACTTTTGTCCCAGCCAAGTTTCTTGCCAAGGTTCTGAGTTTATCCCACTCTGGTCACCTGCTTCTCCCAGCCACTAAAGCTAGGCCTCTTTGCATATCCCTGTGCTGGAAACTCAGGCTGCTGATCTTACCTGGGCTGCCCCTTACCCCGGTCTGTCATCACCACTGCCACTGTGGAGCTGATGTGCTTGTACCCACTACTATTCTGAGTTCTCATTTCCCAGAGATGGCCCTTAAACGTTATGATGTTTTATTTTCCTCAACGTTGTGCTTTACATCTGTGTGCCTTGCAAAGGTGGTTGTTGCATCAAGGATAATTCTGGGCATGAAGCCTCTTTCCATCCTCATTAATGACTTGAGCTATTTTGTCACGAAAGTATCTCTACTGCAAGGCTAAGGGGTCATCCAATTCTTTTTTCAAAGTAAATGGTTATAACGGAGTTGCTATAATGACTTAACACTCAGCTTTGGAAACTTACCAAGCTGTATACTCATGACTTATGCAAATATATGAATATAAATATATGGTACTTCATTAAAATAATTATTTTCATAAATAGTTTTAAAGTATATTATCAATTTAGGTTTAAACAATAAGAAATAAGAATTAAAAGTTTGAAAAAAACTAAGTGAAAAGATTAACATGTCTATAGATAAAAAAAAATGTTAACAGGATTTCTGCTTGGAGTCAGCTATATTAGGGTTCTATGTGATTATTTTTCTACTTTCTGCCTTCCTGTGATAATGAGGCATTGCTTTATGTTTATGAGTATTCTCTATGAATTGTTTTGGGGGTTTAATGCTTAGGTGTAATAATATGGGAAGAGAGATAAAAAGGATCCTGGACACACAGTCTACTGGCTCATCTTTACTTATGTTTCACACTTTCTTTTGTCTCTCTTAATATTATCTCCTTCTTCATGTGTATCTTCATCACTATCTTCATAGCTCTCTGTTTTGCTATATTACTGAAATAAACTATTTAATTCTACCTCTTGTGCTGTTTCAAAAATTCTTGGTTCCAGTCACTAAATAAATATTCAAAATAAAAGATATCTAAAAATTATTTTTTAAAGTTTTCATAACAGCTAAATGAAGCTATTAAATAAGAAACGTCTTCAGGCTCATCAAGATAATCAATTGAGACCATTTGAACAGAGAGAAGTCTCAAAACATTTTTACTTGGGTTCAACCTTAATATTTTCCTTTTATCAGATATCAACTTTGAGAAAAACCTTTTAGAAGTTGGTCCATTGCTTACAACAAACTCAGAACAGTTTTAAAAATTCCCTTTATCTGATGGAGTGAAGATTGTCAGAGATGAGCCCCAGCTGGAGCCCAAATTAGAGTAATTAAGAAGCAAAAAGCCGAAGTACTTTCCTATAATTTGTTTATTTTATTAGAAGATTAAACAGTATTGCTGGTGCAGAATTTGTCATGCTTATGGAAACAGAAAGAGAGTGCATTGTTTAAGTGCTATGTGTTAACAGATGTGATAGAAACTCAAAAACAAGACTGGGTCTCAAACAGCAAGAGATATCCTTAAAAGGTGGGGGGGGGGGGGGCAGGGAGAAGGAAGGAAAAAAGAAAGAGACATGTAATTTTACTTTTATGATAAGAATAAAGCCATTACCAAATAAGGAAGTGATTCATTGAAACTATCACAAAACATTCCTCTGTGTTCCAGAGGAATAGAGAGAAACCTGAAATTTAGAATCAGTGACAACTTACCTGATGTTTTTTATAAACTCTTATAAACTCTAACTATACTTAGGGGAAAAAAGAAAAACTTTTATACACTAGCATGTTCTAAAATGTTTTGAGGAATTAAAATCATTCAGTAACCCTTTCCCCTTCCTACCACCACTCTCCAAAGGAAACATCATTTCTAATTCCAATCTTTCTAAACTATCTTAAAAATATGCTTATGCCACTGTTTATGAATGTTATTAATTAACTTTCTGATAGAGAATGTGGCTCACTTATGTCTCTCATCTCCCCCTTTCCTTCTAATGTTGAAATGTATGTGATTATTACTGCAGCTGATACTGTTGCTGTGCTTCGTTTCTCTAGAGAAAAAGCTTATGGTGCAGGTAGATAAAGGAAAATTAGCTCTTTAATTAGTCAGCAAGATAAAGGAATTATTGTCTTAAAGTTTCCATATTGCTTTTATTTTTTAATATATTTTATTGATTTTTTGCAGTATAACTTATAATTAATAGTAGTACATGTTTTCTCTTCCCCCTCCCCCTTATCCTCCCCAGAGCCTCCCCTACCCCAAAGCACATATCCCCACCTTCCCCCCTCCCCGCCCCAGTGTCTTTCATTCATTGGTTATGCTCATATGCATGCATACAAGTCCTTCAGTTGATCTCCCCCTGCATCTGCCTCCCATCCACCCAAGCCTTCCCCTGTAGCTTGACAGCCTGTTCAAGGCCACCCTGCCTCTATATCAATGACTCCCCCCTGTTTCTTTTCTTCAAAAATATCTTGCCTCTGCATACTAGAAATAAATGTATAAGAACAAAAAATGTTTCACTCTCAGTTTCAATGTCCAACTGTTCTGAGTCTCAGTTTCAGTGTCAAATAATTCTTTATGTGAACATGTCAGCAATGGTATCCAGATGGTGGACACATCGTGGCAATGCAAGATCCATCCTCTCTGATTTGGTCCTGGGCTGCCTGCAGACATGCACAGCTGCCGACTGCTAGCATGGCAAGGTGTCGTCAGTGTCCCCCATCTCTGGACCATCCTCGTGACTGCAATAGATCCATCAGTTCCTCACAGTCGCAGGAACCCACATGGTCTTGGAGTTGTTCTCTGAAAAGACACAAACACATTCTCGACCAAAAGTTAACAAAGGGGTCCTCTATGCAAATTAGACTTGGGATTCTTTTTATTTTTGCCTAAATGATTTTTTCTTTGGCTTATTTTGACACCATGTGTGTTTTTTCATGGGTGTCCTGCAATTGGTTTTATAAATGGAATTTACTTTACTGGAGTAAGAATTTTCTAGATATATTTTACTTACTCAATATTTTTTTCCTTACATGATATTACCCCACTGTCCCCTCCCCTTTTTTGATTAATGGGGACTTTTGGAAATTTTATATTGCAGTCTTGGTAATTTTAAATTTTAATTTTTGCACACAAATATGACTGTTTTAGGTTATTTGGATGTTAGGCAATTTTACAGTGAGATGAACTACTAATAGATTTTTTAGTTAATGTTTTAGGAAAAGCTTTTTGTCCAGTACACTATAATTTTCTTGAGTATTCACTTATTTCACTTGGCCAATTTAAATTAATCTGAAAACTTGATTACTATTTTCCTGTCAATTTTAATACTCAAGCAGAAATCTTAGTTTACCCTGTAAATACTAGTGGAAAGGAATATTTGCAATTTTGAGTAGGTCCTGAGCATTCCTGGTAATAGACTGAATTTAGATATAGAGCAGCTATTGCTGGCCGAGTCTCTGTCTGCCACCTGGGTCCCGGTATGAGTTGTGCGTGGGAGGCGAAGCAGCCATGGGGGTAGGAGACCTCCCTCAGGAGGGGTGAGAATTCAAACCCCTGCAAGGTTTGTGGATGAGGGTCTGTGCCCCACCTCTGTTGACCTTTTAGTTCTCTCCTGTTGGCCCCTCTGCGACTGTGCCTGTCTTAGGTTGTTCCTTCCCTGAGGAATCTTACCCTTCTCTGGCTAACCAGCCATCCTTCGGGGCCAAACAGGGTGATGTGAGGTTCAGTTCTGTCTCCTTTGTAGTCTATGCCCCTGTGGCCTCCACGTCCAGTACCTGCCTTGGGGTCCCCTCGCCTGCTGGCGGGGTCCCGGTACTGATCACATATCTCGGGGGACCCAGGTTTCTTCTCCAGAGAGGGCCCAGCTCACACCATTGGTTGAGATACAGATCCATGGTGCCAGCTGCCCAGAGGCTTCAGCCACAGCTGGAACTGAAAACTCAGGCAACAGCTGTGTGTATTTGGATAGTAAGAAGAAGGTCCCTCTTCGCAGAAAGGGCAAGAAGGGCCAATATAGAATGCTCAGATGCCTTCCCAGTGCCTTAATTCCTTCTGAAAGGGATTAATTTATTTCCTATCCTTTTTTAAGTTGCTGCCCACCATTCAAAGAATTAGTTTGTAAGTTTGTTTGGCATAATTGTATAATATGCTGTTGTCAAATATCAAATATTGTAATGACATTGTAGAATAATATCATGTAAGGGTATTATGGTGTCACGGGAGGTTAAGCAGGGCCTAGCCTAAGGACTGGTCTCCATAGGATATGACAAGCTCTAGGCCACGTCAATTCAATGTCAAACTAGCTGCCATTTTTTATAACTTTATATAAACTTTGTCAGGGATGTAAAAACACTAATCACTTACCTCAGTTCAAGAGTTCAAATATATTGACTTTTCCACTTACTCCCACCACCTGCCACTTATCCTGAGATTTGACATTCTGATGGACTTTTCTCAGTCTCTGGATCCGTTCTTGTTCATCAGTCTATGTCATTGATTGTATTCCTCAAATGAGTGAGATCATGTGATATTTGTCTTTCTCTGCCTGGCTAATTTCACTTAGCATAATGCTCTCCAAATCCATCCATGTTGTTACAAATGGTAGGAGCTCCTTCTTTTTTTCTGCGGCATAGTATTCCATTGTGTAAATGTACCATAGTTTTTTAATCCACTCATCTGCTGATGGGCACTTCGGCTATTTCCAAATCTTAGCTATGGTAAATTGTGCTGCTGTGAACATAGGGGTACATATATCCTTTCTAATTCGCCTTTCTAATTTCTTGGGGTATATTCCTAGAAGTGGGATCACTGGGTCAAATGGGAGCTCCATTTTTAGTTTTTTGAGGAAACTCCATACTGTTCTCCACAGTGGCTGTACTAGTCTACAATCCCACCAGCAGTGCACGAGAGTTCCTTTTTCTCCGCATCCTCGCCAGCACTTGTCGTTTGTTGATTTGTTGATGTAAGCCATTCTGACAGGTGTGAGATGGTACCACATAATCGTTTTGATTTGCATCTCTTGGATAATTAGTGACTTTGAGCAAGTTTTCATATGTCTCTGGGCCTTCCTTTTGTCTTCTTTCGTGAAGATTCTATTTAGGTCTCTTACCCATTTTTTTATTGGATCATATGTCCTCCTTTTATTGAGTTGGGTGAGTTGCCTGTAGATGCTTGAGATTAAACCTTTATCACTAATAACCTTTGCAAATATGTTCTCCCATACAGTCGGTTTTCTTGTTGTTTTGTTGATGGTTTCTTTAGCTGTGCAAAAGCTTTTGATTTTGATGTAGTCCCATTTGTTTATTTTCTCTTTAGTGTCCATTGCCCTAGGAGCAGTATCATCAAAGAAGTTCTTTTGGCATATGTCTGAGATTTTTCTTCCTGTAGATTCCTCTAATATTTTTATGGTTTCCTGTCTTATGTTTAAGTCCTGTATCCATTCTGAGTTTATTTTTGTGTATGGTATAAGTTGGTGCTCTAGTTTCATTTTTTTGCATGTATCTGTCCAATTTTCCCAACACCATTTATTGAAGAGACTGTCTTGACTCCATTTATGTTCATGCCTCCTTTGTCAAACATTAATTGAGCATAGTGGATTGGGTTGATATCTGGATTCTCTATTCTATTCCATTGATCTATATGTCTGTTCTTGTGCCAGTACCAGGCTGTTTTGAGAATAGTAGCTTTGTAATACAGCTTGAAATCTGGTATGGAAATCCCACTGACTTTGTGCTTCTTTCTCAGGATTGCTGTGGCTATTCGAGGCCTTTTTTTGTTCCAGATGAATTTTTGGAGAGTTCTTTCTAGGTCTGTGAAATATGCCGTTGGTATTTTAATGGGGAGTGCATTAAATTTATAGATTGCTTTGGGTAGTATGGACATTTTAATTATGTTGATTCTCCCAATCCATGAACATGGAATGTTCTTCCACTTGTTTATATCTTCCTCTATCTCTTTTTTCAGTGTCCTGTAGTTTCCAACGAATAGGTCTTTTACCTCCTTAGTTAAGTTTATTCCTAGGTATCTTAATTGTTTTGGTGTGATGGTAAATGGGATTGCTTTTTTAGTCTCTCTTTCTGTAAGTTCACTATTAGTGTATAGAAATGCCATAGATTTCTTGGCATTAATTTTGTAGCCTGCTACGTTGCTAAACTCATTTATTAAGTCTACTAACTTTTTTATGGAGTCTTTCGGGTTTTTTATGTACAATATCATGTCATCTTCCATATTTCTTTTAAATTAGAAGATGGAATCAAGAAGTATGCCAGGAGAACCAAGATGGCGGCATAGGTAAAACACCTATCTTGCCGTCATACACAGCAATTTTAAAACTACAACTTAACGAAAGAACAAACACCTTCCAGAATCACCAGAAAGCTGGCCAAGTGAAAATTCCAAAAATAAAAGTGAAGATAATACACTGTGACTAGGAGCAGCAGCTGAGGACAGCATTGAAGATTCGCACAGAGAGAGGTTTGGAGGAGCATGTGTGAGCCAGCGGGTAGGGTGGGCGGCAGAAATCCGACCAGTTTTCTCGAACGAGGAGACAAAGACATCCCACTGGACTGATTCTCTAGTTCTGGGCGAAGTCCAGGAAACCCATTATCATACCGGGCAAAAACTGGACAGTGGAAGGGCATGCCGAAGCTCGGGTGCTGCAGGGGTCTCCCGGCATGTGGAGAAGGCAAGCTTGCTTGCGTGTGACCTTGGGAATAGCGCAGTTACGTAACTGCGTAGAGAGTACTCTCAACTTACTCTCTCATTCGGGAAACCGTCAGACTGCTTTGTTTTACAACCCTGGATGAGACGTTGGGTGTGCAGACTCATTTGGGGAGAGTCTGAATTCCCCGGCAGCTGGCGGAGCTCGGCAGCGGCTCTCTCTCAGAGCTGCTGGCAGCCATTGCTTCCAGCACAGAGTCCCTGGGGCCCCATAGGGCAGAGCTAATGCTGTCTGCTTGGCCCAGAGACTCTGCCCATCCAACCCAAGCACAGCTGAACCTCACAGACAATTGGCCTGGAAGTCAACCATTCCAAGTGCTAACAACGATTAACCTGAGCTGAACTTCAGCAAGACTGTGCAACCCATATCCACCTCAGGTAATGGGGAGGCTGATCCACTGTCCCTTGTAGGACGTCTACCACACAGAGCTAATTGACCAACTCAGGGAAGCAGCCACCATGCAGAGACATGGAAAGAAATCAGATGTGAAAGAAATTGAGGGAAAAAAACGACTGGACATGGAATTCAAAACCATGGTTATAGGGCTTCTCAAGAGGCTCCAACGAAAGATCGAGGCCTATAAGGAAATAAGCCAGACCACAAAGGAAATGAATGAGACCTTCAAGGATGTGAACGAGACCCGCAAGGAAATGATCAAGACCAACATGGAAATGAATGAGTCCTTCAAGGAAATGAACAAGACACTCAAGGATATAAAGGAGACTCTCAAGGATATGAAAAAGGACCAATCAGAAATTAAGCATACACTGACTGAAATAAAAAATATTATACAAAGACCTAAAAGTACTCTAGAGCACCCCAAGAACCAAGGTAAAGATTTGAAATACAAAGAGGTAAAATCCACTCAGCTGAAAAAGCAAGAAACCAAAAGAATCCAAAAAATTGAAGATAGTGTAAGGGGCCTCTGGGACAACCTCAAGCATACCAACATCTGAATTATAGGGGTGCCGGAAAAAGAGAGAGACCAAGACAATGGAAACCTATTTGAAGAAATAGTGACCGAAAACTACCCACACCTGGTGAAAGAAATTGACTTAGGAGTCCAAGAAGCACACCGAACTCCAATATATAGGAACCCTAAGAGGACCACACCAAGGCATATCATAACTAAAATGCCAAGAGCTAAAGACAAAGAGAGAATATTAAAAGCAGCAAGAGAAAAACAGTTAGTTACCTATAAGGGAGCACCCATATGATTGTCAGCGGATTTCTCAACAGAAAAGATGCAGGCCAGACGGGAGTGGCAAGAAATATTCAAAGTGATGAACAGCAAGAATCTACAACCAAGATTACTCTATCCAGCAAAGCTATCATGCAGAATTGAAGGTCAGATAAAGTGTTTTGCAGATAAGAAAAAGCTAATGGAGTTCATCATCGCCAAACCAATATTATATGAAATGCTGAAAGATATTCTTTAAGAAGAGGAAGAAGAAAAAGATAAAAGTGTAAATTAGGAACAACAAATACACATCTATCAACAAATGAATCTAAAATCAAGTGAATTAATAATCTGATGAACAGGATAAACTGGTGAATGTAACAGAATCATGGACATAGAGAGGGAATGGACTGACAACTCTTGGGGAGAAAGGGGTTGTGGGAAGTGCAGCAAGAGACTGGACAAAAATCATGCAACTATGGGAGAGGACAGTAGAGGGGGTTGAGGGCGGAGGGTGGGATGGAAACCAGGTGGAAGGGAACTATAGAGGGGTAAAAAAGGGAACAATGTAATTAATAAATGTTGTACTTAATTAAATGTAAAAAACTAAAAAAATAAAAGATAAAAATTAATTAATTAATTAATTAATTAATTAATAAAAGAAGTATGCCTCTGGTCAACAGCTTGAAGAGAGTTAAAAAAATACTAAGCTCTGACTCAGGGTATTGTGATAGTTATACCTAGCTTTGATGAGGGATTTGAGAAAGACTTCACAAAGGAAGTTTCAAGCTAACACTTGAAAAATAGGAATGACAGGGAGAAAAAAAAATGGCAGTGGAACAGAGGGATGCGATCTGAATCTTGTCCCAGGGCAGATGGTGAGAGCATCTGAGGATTGTATGGGGAGTGTGTGTTGGAAAGTTGGGGGACAGCTGTGCTCCAGAAGAAGATAAGGGACTACTGGACTGACCTCCCCTGACGGAGCAGCTCCAGTGCTGCTGGGTTCTCTCTTGGAGCCACCGGCTCAGAGGCGGACCACACCATCTTGAAGGGGAAGGGCCTGATAATATACAGCGGCAATACCCAATGGACGGCTGAGACCCCCAGAATACTGGTGCCCAGTTGGTGCAGACACTCAGATTCAAAAGAGCTCTGCGCTCTGGCACAGAAAGGTCAGATTTCCCCTGGCGTTACTTTGGGCACGAGACCAAGGGAGCTGGTAGAGCTGGGAGATTTGCACCTGAAATAAAGTCCGTGGCTGTTGGAGCTGGTAAACGTGGAAGAGGGCTCTCAGAGATGGTGGCAGAGGGAATTCTTAGAAAGCAACCCATTTGGACCTAACAGAGGAGGGAAGCCCGAAAATTTGGGGAGGGTCCTGGCTGCTAAATCCAAGGGGGAAAGGAGATTTGTGCAGACATACTTGCAGAACCTGAGTTCACGTACTTGCGTTTTTTCCTCTCTTAATCCGACTTTCTGAGTGCTAAACCAGGATTGTGGGATCCCTTGGTAGGGGATAAAGTGGGAGACCACAGGGGAGAACTATTTTTGGAGCCTGGAGATAAAAGTCAGCAGTCTCCATTAGAGAGGCAGCTCTGGGGCAGCCCATCCCCACAAATCAGTATTGAATACCACAGAGATAGCGGAATTTTAGTTCAGGCTAGAGAGGACCAATAGACCCAGAGGTGAATCTAGAAACACTGCCACTCAGAGGCTGAGTCACAAATTGACTCTTGCGTAACACAAATTAAGGAATTAAATTTATTTTCTCTTTATTCTACTTTGGGATAATGTTCTACAGTCTATTTTCATCTACCCTTTAGTATCTTTTTACTCTACCTCAATTTTACCTTTATACCACCACTCTCTTGCTAACCTTTGTCTATTTAGTGCCTTGTTTCCCTTACACTTTCCCTGTTTTAGATTTACCTTATTCTTTCTTTTTACCCCCTGTTAATATTTCACCCCACTTATATATCTAATTTCCAATCATCTACTCTAAGTCCAGACAAACCTCTCACGTCTCTGACTTCACTATCCTAAATTGTTTTTCATTCTGTCCTGTTGTTGTTGTTTACTTGACTGTTGATTATATCGATTTTTTCATGCACGTTTGTGAGGTTGGTTTGCTTATTCTTTTCTCTTGGTTTGTTTTGTGTGTGTATGTGTGTGGGGGGTGTTGGTGTTCTTTTTGTTTTGTCATTCTCATTTGCATTGTTTTTTGATAGATTTTTGCTTCTGTGTTCCCTCACTCCCTTGATATTAGTAGTTGTATGTAGTTTGTATCAATCTTCAGATACTTGTTGCTGGCTTTTGTTCAGATTAGTGACTGTCCTATAGAAGTTTTCACCCACATTTATAGTTTATTCCCCCTTTCTTTTCTTTTTTTCTTTTCTTTCTTTCTCTTTTTTTACTTCTTCCCCTTTTCCCAATATCATTTTGGCATTCCTGACTTTATTTTTGTGTGTGTGGGGGTGTGTGAGTGTCTGAGTGTGTGTGTGTTTTTTGGAGGGGTTCCCTGTCTTCTTTCTCACCTATTTCCGAATTTGCCTTTATCTGGCCATCACCTTTATTTGGAGTTACCAATATTGTGACTACATTCCTGTTAAGAGCCTGGTGCTTTGCACCTGGTTGTGTTGTATTTTGTGCCTTTAAATCAATGCATGAGAGTGAGAATTATATAACCAGACACACAGAGAAGAGAGACCACAGGGAGACAAAGAAAAAGCCCACATATGAAAGAAAAACAAGTGTCACCAGAAAAGGAATTAGCAACCTGTCAGAGAAAGAATTCACAAAAATGGTAGTTAGCAACCTGTCAGGGAAAGAATCCAGAAAAAATGGTCATAAGGTGGCTGAAAAGAATGGAAGACATATTTGACAATATGAGTAAGAACCAAGAGGAAATGAAGAAGAGCCAAGAAGAAATGAAAAGTGACATTGTTAAAGTAAAGAACGCAATAGAAAGTATCAAGAGTACACTAGAAGAAGCAGAGGACTGCATCAGTGAGATAGAAGACAAGGTAGGAAAAAATACCCAAGTAGAGCAGCTTCTAGAAAAAAATATTAAAAAGCAGGAGGAGAGCCTAAGCAAACTTTGGGACAACATGAAACAAAACAACATCCATATAATAGGGCTTCAAAAAGGACAGGAAACTTAGAAAGGAATAGACAACCTGTTGGCAGCAATAATGACAGAAAACTTCCCTGATATAGGAAAGAAAAAACCCACACAAATCCAGGAAGCTCAGAGTCCCAAGCAAAAAACCCAAAAACACCTATGCCGATGCACATTATAATTAAATTGGCAAACACCAATGACAAAGTAAGAATCCTAAAAGCCACCAGAGAGAGACAGAAAGTCACCTACAAAGGAACTGTCATAAAACTAACAAGTGATTTCTCAACAGAAACGTATCAGCCTAGAAGGCAATGGAATGAAATATACAAAGTTATGCAAAGGTAGGGTCTGAATCCTAGAATAATATTCCCAGCAAGGCTATCAATCAAAATTGAAGGTCAAATTAGGAGCTTCACAGACAAAAAAGGTCTAAGGGAATTCATTACCACCAAACCAGCAATGCAAGAAATACTAAAGGGTCTGCTGTAAAAAGAAATAGGAAGCGAAGAAGGAACACAGGGGTAAAGAACAAAAATGGCAACAAACAAGTACCTATCAATAATAACTTTAAATGTAAATGGATTAAATGCTCCAATCAAAATTCATAGGGTAACGGACTGGATAAGAAAACAAGACCCATATATCTGCTGTCTACAAGAAACCCATCTCAAAAAAAAAAAAAAAAAGATGCACACAGACTGAGAGTGAAAGGATGGAAAAAGGTTCTTCAGGCGAACAGAAATGGAAAAAAAGCTGGGGTAGCAATACTTTTATCTGACAAATTAGATCTCAAAGTGAAGGACATAATAAGAGATAAAGAAGGCCATTTCATAATACTAAAGGGAGCAATCCAACAAGAAGAAATAACTCCTGTAAACATAAATGCATCCAATACAGGAGCACGCAAATACATAAAAAACTCATGGAGGATATCAAGGGAGAGATTGACAGCAATATAATCATAGTAGGAGACTTTAATACCCCACTATCACCATTGGACAGATCCTCTAAACAAAAAATCAGTAAAGAAACAACAATCCTCAATGACTTACTAAACCAGGTGGAATTACTTGACATCTTCAGATCATTTCACCTCAAAGCCACAGAATATATATTCTTTTCAAGTGCCCATGGGTCATTCTCAAAGATAGACCATATGTTGGGTCATAGGCAAAGTCTCTCTAAATTCAAGAAGATAGAAATCATATCAAGCATATTCTCAGATCACAGTGGCATAAAGCTGGAAATCAACTACAATAAAAACAATCCAAACCAAACACATGGAGACTAAATAGCATGCTATTAAACAATGACTGGTTTACCAGAGAGATCAAGGAAGAAATAGAAAACATCATGGCTACAAATGACAACAATAGCACAACAATCCAAAATCTATTGGATACAACAAAAGCAGTTTTGAGAGGGAAGTTCATAGCTCTACAAGCCTACTGCCAAAAACAAGAAACAGCATCAATAAATTATCTAACCCTACAACTCAAAGAGTTAGAAAGAGAGCAACAAGAAAAGCCCAGTGTAAGCAGAAGGAAGGAAATAGTAAAAATCAGAGCAGAGATAAAGGACATAGAGACCAAAGAAACAATACAGAAGATCAACAAAACCAAGAGCTGGTTCTTTGAAAGGATAAACAACATTGATGAACCTCTAGCCAGGCTCACCAAGAAGCAAAGAGAGAGTACCATAGTAAATAAAATCAGAAATGAAAGAGGTGAAATAACAACAGACCCCATTGAAATACCTTTGTTAAAAAAAAATACTATGAACAACTCTACTCCAACAAACTGGACAACCTGGAGGAAATGGATACATATTTAGAAAAATATAACATGCCAAAACTCAATCAGGAAGAATCTAAACAGCTCAATAGACCAATAACTATGGCAGAAATTGAAGCAGTCATCAAAAAGTTTCCAGCAAACAAAAGCCCAGGGCCAGACAGCTTCACAGGGGAGTTTTACCAAACATTCAAGGCAGAACTAAAACCTGTTCTCCTCAGAATATTCCAGAAAATTCAAGAGGATGGAACACTTCCAAACTCCTTCTAGGAAGCCAGCATCACCCTAATACCAAAACCAGATAAAGACGACACAATGAAAGAGAATAACAGGCCAGTATCCCTCATGAATATAGATGCCAAAATCCTCAATAAAATGCTAGCAAATTGGATCCAGCAGTACATCAGAAAGATCATACACCATGACCAATTAGGATTTATCCCAGGAATGCAAGGATGGTACAATATCCGCAAATCAATAAATGTGATACATCACATAAACAAATGAGAGATAAAAATCACATAGTCATATCAATTGATGCAGAAAAAGCATTTGACAAAACCCAACACTGTTTCTTGATAAAAACTCTCAACAAGGTAGGGATAGAAGGATCATACCTCAACATAATAAAATCCATATATAATAAACCCACAGAAAACATCATACTCAATGGGCAAAAACTACAACCATTTCCCTAAGAACAAGAACAAGACAGGTATGCCCATTCTCACCAATCCTGTTTGACATAGTACTGGAAGTATTAGCCATTGAAATTAGATAAGAAGAAGAAATAAAAGGCATCCAAATAGAAAAAGAAGAAGTAAAGCTATCCTTAATTGCAGATGACATGATATTGTACAAAAAAACCCAAAAAACTCCATTAAAAGACTAATAGACTTAATAAATGAGTTTAGCAACATAGCAGGATACAAAATTAACACCAAGAATTCTATGGCATTTCTATACAGTAATAGTGAACTTACAGAAAGAGAGACTAAAAAAGCAATCCCATTTACCATCACACCAAAACAATTAAGATACCTAGGAATAAACTTAACTAAGGAGGTAAAAGACCTATTTGTGGAAAACTGCAGGACACTAAAAAAAGAGATAGAGGAAGATGTAAACAGGTGGAAGAACATACCATGTTCATGGATTGGGAGAATAAACATCATTAAAATGTCCATACTACCCAAAGCAACCTATAAATTTAATGCACTTCCCATTAAAATACCAATGGCATATTTCACAGACCTAGAAAGAACTCTCCAAAAATTCGTCTGGAATAAAAAATTCCCCGAATAGCCACAGCAATCCTAAGAAAGAAGCGCAAAGTCGGTGGTATTTCAATACCAGATTTCAAGCTGTATTACAAAGCTACTATTATCAAAACAACCTGGTACTGGCACAAGAATAGACATATAGACCAATGGAATATAATAGAGAATCCAGATATCAACCCAAACCACTATGCTCAATATTTGACAAAGGAGGCATGAACATAAATGGAGTCAAGATAGTCTCTTCAATAAATAGTGCTTTGAAAATTGGACAGATATATGCAAAAAAATGAAAATAGACCACCAATTTATAGCATACACAAAAATAAACTCAAAATGAATACAGGACTTAAACATAAGATGGGAAACCATAAAAATATTAGAGGAAACCACAGAAAGAAAAATGTCACAAATATGCTGAAAGAACTTCTTCAGTGATACCGCTCCTAGGGCAATGGGAGCTAAAGAGAAAATAAACAAATGGGACTACATCAAAATAAAAAGCTTTTGCACATCTAAAGAAACCATCAACAAAACAACAAGAAAACACACTGTATGGAAGAACATATTTGCAAATGTTATCAGTGATAAAGGTTTAAACTCAAGCATCTACATGCAACACATACAACTTAATAAAAGGAGGACAAATGATCCAATAAAAAAATTGGCAACAGACTTAAATAGAATTTTTTCAAAAGAAGACAAAAGAAAGGCCCAGAGACATATGAAAACATGCTCTAAGTCACCAATTATCTGAGAGATGCACATCAAAACGACAATGTGGTACCATCTCACAACTGTGAAAATGACTTTCATCAACAAATCAACAAACGACAAGTGCTGGCGACGATATGGAGAAAAACAAGCCACTGTGGAGAACAGTATGGAGTTTCCTCAAAAAATTAAAAATGGAGCTCCCATTTGACCAGTGATCACACTTCTAGGAATATATCCCAAGAAACTAGAAACATGAATTAGAAAGGATATAAGCACCCCTATGTTCATAGCAGCACAATTTACCATAGCTAAGATTTGGAAACAGCCTAAGTGCCCATCAGCAGATGACTGGATTAAAAAACCATGGTACATCTGCACAACGGAATACTACACTGCTGTAAAAAAGAATGAGCTGCTACCATATGCAACATCATGGATGGAGCTAGAGAGCACTATACTAAGTGAAATTAGCCAGGCAGAGAAAAATAAACATCACATGATTTCACTCATTTGTGGAATATAATGAATGACATAGACTGATGAAAAAGAATGGATCCAGAGACTGAGAAAAGTCCATCAGAATGTCAAACCTCTGGGTAAGTGGGAGGTGGTGGGAGTAAGGGGGAAAGTCAATATATTTGACCTCTTGAACTAAGGTAAGTAATTTGTGTTTTTACATCCCTGACAAAGTTTATATAAAGTTATTAAAAAATTGGCAGCTAGTTTGAGATTGAATTGACATGGCCTAGAGCTTGTCATCTCCTATGGACACCAGTCCTTATGCTAGCCCCCTCCTAACCTCCTGTGAAACCATAATACCCTTACATGATATCATTTGACAATGTCATTATAATTTTTTGATATTTGATAACAGCATATTGTAAAATTATCGGAAAGAAACTTACAAACTAATTCTTTTAATGTTTGGCAGCAATTTTAAAAAGGATAGGAAATGACTAATCCCTTTCAGAAGGAATTAAGGCACTGGGAAGGCACTAGAGCATTCTATATTGGCCCCTCTTGCCCTTTTTGCTAAGAGGGACCCTCTTCCTATAATCCAAATATACAGAGCTGTTGCCTGAGCTTTCAGTTCAAGCTGTGGTTGAAGCCTCTGGGTGGCTGGCACCATGGATCTGTCTCTCACCCAATGGTGTGAGCTGGGCCCTCTCTGGAAAAGAAACCTGGGTCCCCTGAGATATGTGATCAGTATTGGGACCTTGCCAGGAGGCCAGGGGACCCCAAGGCAGGTGCTGGGCATGGAGGCCACGTGGGCATAGACTACAAAGGAGATAGAACTGAACCTCACATCACCCTGTTTGGCCCCAGAGGATAGCTGGTTAGCCAGAGATGGGTAAGATTCCTCAGGGAAGGAATAACCTAAACAGTCACAGTTTCAGAGGAGCCAACAGGAGAGAACTAAAAGGTCAACAGAGGTGGGGCATAGACCCTCATCCACAAACCTTGCAGGGGCTTGAACTCTCACCCTTTTTGAGGGAGGTCTCCTGCCTCCATGGCTGCTTCACCTCCCATACACAGCTCTGATCAGGACCCAGGTTACAGACAGAGACTCGGCCAGCAACAGCTGCTCTATATCTAAATGCAGTCTAGTACCAGGAATGCTCGGGGCTTACTCAAGAATGCAAATAATCCTTTCCAATAATATTTACAGGGTAAACTAAGATTTTTGCTTGAGTATTAAAATTGACAGGATAATAGTAATCAAGTTTGCAGATTAATTTAAATTGGCCAAGTGAAGTAAGTGAATACTCAAGAAAATTTAAGTGTACAGGACAAAAAGCTGTTCCTAAAACATTAACTAAAATTTCTATTAGTAGTTCATCTCACTATAAAATTGCCTAACATTTAAAGAACCTAAAGCAGTCATATTTGTGTGCAAAAATTAAAATTTAAAATTACCAATACTGCAATCTAAAATTTTCAAAAGCTCCCATTAATGAAAAAGGGGGTTAGGGGGAGGATAGTGGGGTAATATGATGTAAGGAAAAATATCCCGTAAGTAAAATACATCTAGAAAATTCTTCCTTCAGAAAAGTAACTTCCATTCGTAATGCCAACAGCAGGACACACATGAAAAACACACATGATGTCAAAATAAGCCAAAGGAAAATCATTTGGGCAAAAATAAAAAGAATTCCAAATCTAATTTGCAGAGAGGATCCCTTTGTTAACTTTTGGTTGAGAATATGTTTGTGTGTTTTCAGAGAACAACTCCAAGACCATGTGGATTCCTGCGACAGTGAGGAACTGACAGGTCTTTTCCAGCCAAGAGGATGGTCCGGAGATGGGGGACACTGATGACACCTTGCCATGCTAGCAGTCAGCAGCTGTGCATTGCTGCAAGCGGCTCAGGACCAAACCAGAGAGGATGGAACTTGCATTGCCACCATGTGTCTACCATTCGGATACCATTGCTGGCATGTACACATAAAGAACTATTTGACATTGAAACTGGGACTCAGAACAGTTGGACATTGAAAGGGAGACTCAAACATTTTTTAGTTCTTACACATTTATTTGTAGTATGCAGATGCAAGATATTTTTGAAGAAAAGAAACAGGGGAGAGCGATTGATATAGAGGCAGGGAGGCATTGAACAGACTGTCAAGCTACAGGGGGGAAGGCTGAGGGGGGTGGGGCAGGTGCTGTGGGAGATCAACCAAAAGACTTGTATGCATGCATATGAACATAACCAATGGATGCAAGACACTGGGGTGGGGAGGCAGGTAGGGAAATGTGCTGGGCGGTAGGAGATACTCAGGGAGGACAATGGTGGGAAAAAGGAAAACACATGTACTACTATTAAATCTAAATTATACTGCAAAAAATATTAAAAAAATAAAAAGAAAAGAAAAATAGGAATGACTTAGGTACGTGAAAGTAGAGAAGGGAGAAAAGGAGGATTCCAAGCAAAAGAAGCATTTAAACAAGTATTTAAAGTGTTTTAAAGGTTGGGGTGAGTAGGCTTCAAATTGTAAATGGTAGATATGACTACTGGGGTAGTCAGAAGTCAGGCTAGGGAGGGCTCCTTTATTGTGGGCTATGCATAATTTTACATGTTTACGAGGTGACACCACGGAAGAATGATAAGTAGGAGAGAGACCTGTTCACTTTTCACATTTTACATAGTTCATTGTGGAAAGAATAAATGTAACAGAAATGGTAAATAAAGTCTGAGAGAACAGTTTCATTATTTCTGTTAGTGCTCCTAGCAACAGCTGGTGGGGAAATGACAGAAAAAATGGAGTAGAAGGGACAGGTTCAAATAGTATTTGAAGATGAAAGAATCACAACTAGCTAATTGATTGTCTTTAAGGGATGAGATAAAATTGATTTGTTGGGAAATAGAATGATTTATGATTAACTACTTGGTTTTTAGTTTATGTAGCCAGACAAACAGTGATATTATTACTGAGAGAGAAATTATAGAAAGAAAAGCAGGTCTAGAAGGGGTTTTGGGTAAGGCAGAGAAGTTGAAGGATCTGTTGAACATTCAAGATAAAATGTCAAAAAATGTATTAGAATATATAAATCTAAAGCTCAAAAGAGGTGTCAGCTATAATTTCCGGGTGGTGGTTGAACCGTAAGAATATGTTCCACTTGGAAAAGAAAGGTAAGATTAGAATTTTAAGGAACATCAACAGTTAAGGGTTGAGCAGCAGATGATGAAAGTCTGAGAAGAACCAGGTGATACAAATTCCAAAGAGATCATGAAATTGAAGAGTTACAAAAATAGAACGATCAGTATATCAAGTCACAGAGGGATGAATAGGACCATAGGGGGCTAGTGATAACCTTTTTTATGGCGAGTTTAGTAGCACTGAAGAGGCAAAGCCAAGTCAGTCCTTAATATGGGGTGGAGGGAGATGAGAAGTGCCCACAAGGGGAAGAAGACATAATTGAGACTCTTTAGTAAGTAACTTGGCTGGGAATTAAAAGACCACATCAATGGGGGGCTGTGTAGGGAAAAATAAATGTAGGGATATTCTTTTGCTAAGAGTCAGGTAGAAGCCTGGTATTTCTCCACTTAGTGAAATATGAGGTGAGCTCAACTTCTTAGAGTGAGAATGGTTAGGTTGGATAGAGCAGTAGTAAAATTTTAGAATTTGTTTATCAGAAATTGAAAGAGATTCTAACAATACAGAGTGGTCCTGAGGACCCTGATGAGGTGAAGGCAAAATTAGAAATATAGCCTTTATTTCTCTTTTCTATTTTTCCTTCCAACATCAGCCCTTCCAATTCCAACTTTTCCACTTACCTGCTTCCTAACTAAATGAATGAGAACAATAATGGTACTGTCACTACCAAAACAACAAAGAAAACATTGCACTCCTTCTATATCATTAGATACATTTAAGAACAACCCAAAATTTGGATGAGGCAACTACAATTTGTAGATATGTGCAAATTACTTGACAACATTGTACCTCTACTTTACAACCTGAAAAACAGAAATATTACTTACCTGATACTATATGGATTAATAAAAGGAATATATGAACAGGCCTAGAATATAAAGAGGAACAAACGGTGCATATTGTGTTAAAGTGAATGGAAGAAAATGGAATCATATTAGGTGATAAAATAACAGGAAATGGAGCAAGGGAATAGGAAAGAAGCTTGCTACGTAGATTTTTCACTACAAAGAAAAATGCATGAGAAACAAAGACATAGATGGAGATGGATGTTTCTAAAGAAAGATGCTCAAATACAAAAGTAAGAGGAGGGCAAGGAAATTACTCAAGCACCATTAATCACAGTCCTTGATGTAAATCCCTCTGGGGCTCAGGAGCAAAGAAAAAGCATGTGCAGTCCTGTATATCATTCAAAAAAGCAGCTGCTACTCAAATCTGGAAAGTCAAGTCTCTTTAAAAAAATAAAATACTGGAGCCAAACAAGATCCCAAAAATAGCATACTTGTAGAAAACCACTCACTACTTCTGGGAAAATAGATTTAGAGTTGACTCAAGGATAACATTGCACAACATGGACATGAAGAAAAAGGAAACAAAACTTCATTGGGTTTATCTGAAGGTTCTTGTTATTGACACCTCAGTAAATAATTATTGAATATCTAGTTTGTGCCAAGAACTGGGTCCTCTGTAGGAAATGATTTCTCCTTTAGTGTATTAAGGCTCATCAAAAGAGTAGGCTTTATCCTAACTGGTTTGGCTCAGTGGAGAGAGGGTTGGCCTGTGGACTGAAAAGTTCCAGGTTCGATTCCAGTCAAGGGAATGTAAATTGTTTGGGGGCACATCCTCAGTAGGAGGTGTGCAGGAGGCAGCTGATGGATGTTTCTAACTCTTTATCCTTCTCCCTTCCTCTCTGTAAAAAAATCAACAAAATACATTTTTTTTAAAGAATAGGCTTTATGGATTTGGAAACATAAACTCAATCTAATGTGAAATAATCTTGAACTGGAAATACTGGAGAGGTATGGAAATAATTTAATCTCTGTCATCAATTAGTTGAACCACCTTAATTACTCCTCTGTGTCTCTATACCTTTGAACTAGAACTTCCTCTTGATGTCATAAATGCAGATTGTTGTCTATTAAACATGTGATATCTATTCCAGATACATAAACAGGCTTTTTTTTGGCCAACATTATTAATAATCTATAAAATATTTTACAAATGAGATTTATTATGAGAAGAGTAAAATAACCCTTAAAATCAGGAGAGAAATTGGTCATTAATTAAACATCACATCTTCTATTGACTCTTAGATTCTCTGTCCTCTGTTGGCTACAGCTCTGTATTAGAGTCTTCCTGTTGTAAATATATAAAGTGGTTTCTGTTTTCCTGGTTAGATCCTGCCTGACACAAATAGCTGTCTCAACCACATCCTTATTTAAAGGGTAACAAAACTGAGGTTTGATAAGCTCAGGAAGTTACCCAGAATCTTACAACCCAAAAGGGATAGAATGAAAATTAAAATTTATGTCAGTTTAATTCAACAGTCTATTCCCCTGACTCCTGATCTTCTGCACACTTCCGCTGACCTCAGGGGCCTGCCTGAAATCAGTCATATGTCTGAATAGCCACTATAATCTGAAAATATACCCTTCACTGAACAATATATATATATATATATATATATATATATATATATATATATATTACCAATAAATAGAGTTTGCTTCCAGAAACATCTATATACACAGAATTTTTCCATGTCCTGGTCTCCACTCAGTATGACCCTGCTGACCATTCCAGACTTCTGCTGTATAGGTAATTTTTTTATTCTTAAGAAGATTTTTATAATTCCAGCTCTGGAGTGACTCTAGAATCATTTTGATCCTATTGAATCATATTGCTCACAATAGCAGCAGAAAAGAAATGGCAGAGTCAAATCAAGATAACTCAAGAAGTTGTCAGATTGTATTTAGCAAAATGGCCAGGATGATATGTATACACCATATCCTATCCCACATACTCCCCTTCCAATGTAAAATATAAAAATATTGTCTCCTAAAAATGGGTTTTTATTAGCACATTAATTGCCTAAAGATTTATAGCAAAATGCATTCATATTTGTGTGTGTAATTGTTTTCACCTAAAAGTATTATAAAGGTAAGGCAACAACTTTTTTGACCATTTAATGACAATTTTAAACATGTTATCAGATTATCATGATCAAATGTGATGAAAGAATGACTTCTACATAGTACTTATAAGCCCACTTTAAGAAGCTGATGGACAGATTGAGAATGTTAGAAAAATCACTCAATCCTATTATAATCTGAGTTTATTCATGTGTATTAAAGACTATGTTATATGTATTTTAAATAAAATCAAATTTAATTAAAAAATAAGTGTTTATAATGCATATTTTTAAAAATTATATAACTTTAACATGAAAATGTTTGTCTGAACTTTGGGAAACATTGAGCCATTTAACAAACTTAGTATTGGGTCCATATAGTAAGTATACACCCATTAATAGGTAGCCATTATTATTATTACTATTACTATTACTGGAGGCCCAGTACACAAAATTCGTGCACACATAGGGTCCTTAGGCCTAGCCTGCAATCAGAGCCCATTGGGGCCTTCCTTCCCCCAGCTGCTGGCTGCCACCAGGACCTTCATTCAATCCGTGCTGCCCCCCTGGTGATCAGCACACGTCATAGTGAGCAATCAAACTCCCAAGGGGACAATTTGCTTATTAGCCTTATATTATATAGGATTATTAGAAATTGTATAGACCAAGAGTGGGGAATCAAGCCCTGGTTGTATATCTGGAGTAAGAATCAAACATTAAGGCTAGGAATTTGTTAAGATAAAGATTTGAGTACAAGATGCCTTGAGAAAAATCTAAAATGGAAAATGAAGCAAAGATTTAGGCTGTGACTAAAAACTAATAGAGAAATCCACTTTCTAGAACTGGGTAAATGGTTGTCTAATACTTCCTCTTATGGGCTACATTGATTCTGGTTCTTGAGTTGAACTTAACCTAAAGATGGGAGATCAGGAGACACTCTCCAGAGAGAAAGGAAACCAGCCAGGAAATCAAACAGATGATTAGATTAACCACATCAGTGGAGAATAAACACGTATAAATTTGACTGTGTTGTAACCAAATCATATCAACTTTGAGAGGTTACAGAAACCAGCATGGCATGGGTCTTCACAGAGCAGAGCTCAGTTCTGCCAATGGGGCCACCTCACTGAGCCTGTCTGCCTCTCTGACAGTATGCGCACAAATGTTTGGAGCAAGGCTTGTCCTTGGCATGTGTGTTAAAACTGGCAATAGGCAAAATCTGAGACCCATCCAGTAATCGTTACCAAATCCATTTCACTTTCTGTTGACTAGATGGTATATGTCCAACAAAGTGGACGTTTTAAAATAATTCTTTTTGTGTTCATTAAAATAATTCTTTTTGTGTGCATGTTACTTTTTATTAGAATGCCAGTGCCAATTATTACATTTACAACAAGCACAAGCATGTTGAAGAGGCCCCGTGACATTGCAGTGCAAGAGTAACATCCAACTATATAAATGTCACAGAGAAGATGATGCCTCAGAAAAGAATAAAAGTACACACATAAAAACCCGAATGCCATTCTGAGACAGGAATGCATTGGTAAGTCAAGATTGTATTTATCAAAAAGGAAAGAAAGGTCAGCATTACATAGAATGAAATGTGGCCTTTCCATGGAGACGCCTGAACCTAATTTATCTTGCTTCACTAAGACAGGAAATACACCACAATGTTCAGGATGGGGGGAAATGATAATTTAATGATTATGGAACATCTTTCACTTTCCAGGGTAATTGAACAATCTCAACATCAAAGGCAGAGCTGGTAGCCTTTTGCAAAACGGAATGTCGTTTGCTTTCCTTTTCACTTTTTACTACACCAATGAACTCTAGCATTTTCTCTGGCTTTATATATCCATTTTCATTTAGCATTGATACAAAGCAGACCTGACTTTAAGTGTACTATACAAAGAAATAATTTACGCTGGAAACTTTAAATGGATGGGACAGAACCACTTTTGTATCTGTTACATTTTAATGACTTTAAATATAGCCAGCTGAACAGATTTCCGATCTTCGATCTTCCAGGTGAGGGTAGATTGACATCCTCTTTCACCAACCACCTCATTAAGGAAAACATACAAGCTGTCATCTCTAAGACACACCCTTCTGCCAACTCACCAGTTCTTCCATCTATACATGCTATCGGCATTATCAACTATTAGAGCTGCTGTTTAGCAGCAGTTCTTTATATTTTTCCACAAGCATCATTTGCTGATTTAGAGAAAGGAGGATCCTAATACTGAGCTCATAGAAGGAACTGATTTAAGGCAATTATGAATTTCTAATATCATTGCTTCTCTAATATTGAACTTAAAACACTTTTTAAAGGAAAAATTCTCTTGGGATGGAATTTTATGAATAATAAATATCGCTCTAGATTAAAAGCTTGACTATGACTTGCTACCAATAATACTGACCAAAAAAAAAGCAAACTGGCATTGGTTAAATAATGATTATTGATAATTAACAGGTAAAATGTGAGGGAGAAAATATTACAGCTTTTTGCTTGTTTTATGATAATTAATCTCAAATCCACACAAGTTTTACAATAAAATTTTGCCTACAGTGAAACCAAAATGCAATGAATATAGTAGAATTCATGAGGAAAACATATAATTTCCTATTTTATAGTTGTTTAAATCCAGGGTTTGAGCCTCCACTCCATCTTCTTCTGGTAGGGCCCGAAACAAAAACTAGTACAAAATTGACCAAAAAAAATTAGAGGAAGGGAAGATTAATGTTTCCCCAGATTCCAAGAAAATTATGGCAGGCATCCTCTTCCTTCCTAGGCATCGTGACGTTGGTGTTCATTTCTAAGGGAGAGGTGAGAGTCGCTTATTTTGCTCATTTTCCTCTTTTGAGTTAAGGGCAATTTGATGTTGAGGCCATTTAAAGTATCATGATTTGGCATTTTCTTTGGGGACTAGAGTGTCTTTGGTTTAGGAAGCTCTTTTGACTCATTTCCTAAGAAAAAGGAAACAGAGAGCTGGCTGCTTAACTGGTGCTCTAGGATTTTAGAGAGAAAACATAATGAACACTAACATTTTCCTCTGCCCTGTCCAAGACAGAGTGCCAGGCTGGAAAAGTAGATAGAGATTTAAATATGATGCATCCATCAGTTTTCACTGTGACAATGCTACGTGACAACTCAGAAACCTCCATGGTTACAACAACAGACATGTAATTCATGCTCATAGATCTGCTGGTTAGCTGCGGTCAGAAGGAGTTAGCTGGGCTTCTGTTGGTCAGGCTTTGGGTCAGATTCAGGTTTGCAGCATATATTCTCCTTCCAGGACCCAAGCAGAAGGAGCAATGACCACCTGAAGCAAACTCTTTTCATGGCAGAGACCAGAGATCAAGAAGGCTGACAGAAGTTTGATAAGACTCTTAAAGCCCCTGCTTGGAACTGCACATTATTATTTCTTCTCTCAACCCAATAGCTAATGAAAGTCATGTGGCCAAACCAACTCAATAAAGAAAGAAAATTCTGCCTACAGAGAATCCATGAGAAGGAAGAATTTTGAACAAGTAACACAGCCCACTGTACCTGAGGTTTGGGTTCCATTTCTCCTCATCATGGCATTTTATTTCTAATATTCATAGATGGGCTCCAGCCGGTTATAGGAACTTGTAGGAATTCTTCATGCAATTTGTATACTCATATATTTTTCTTAATTTCTCACAGGCACCTTTTACTCCTCTTACTCAAAAGATATCAGAAATTTCAGCTTTAGATACTCATATTAACCAGTCACCCAATAAATTTAATTTTAAAGGGGGAAGAATAAAAATATTAAAAAAATAAACACTCAGCTTTAAGGCTGAATGCCTGTGGTAGCCTGAAAAATCCATCCTCTTCCTTCTCCATGCCATCTTCTCCCACAAACCTATGCCAACATATCAGGTCCTAATCATCGAAACCTATAAATATTATCTTATTTGGAAAAGGGATCTTTGCAGATTAAGGATTTTGAGATGAGGAGTTTATCCTGCCTATATTATCCAGGTGGGTCCTAATGCAACCACACATGTTCTTGCATGTAAGAGTGGCAAAGAAAGAAATACTACCACACAGAGGAGGTAGCAATGTGAAGATGGAAGGAGAGATTGGATCGATGTGTTCACAAGCCAAGGAATGGCAGCAGCTAACAGAATCTGGAAGAGGCTGGGAACAGATTCTCCCTTACAGCCTTTTGAGGGAGTACAGCCCTGGTGACACCCTGATTTTGGTCCAAGGAAGCTGATTTTGGACATCTGGTCTCCAGAACTGTGAGAAAATCAATTTCTGTTGTTTGTAAAATTAGCCACTAAGTTTGTGAAAATTTGTTATACCAGCCATTAGAAAACTAATGCAATACCTCCTTTCTATTTTTGCCTTTCTTAAAGAGATTTTTAATGTTGAAATGGTGTACTTCATATATTAAATTTTCAAGAAAGAGGCAAACAGAAATACTGCCCTCAAGTCTAGTTTGAACACAGGCTAAGAGTTAAGAAGCTATAAAAATAAACTTGATCTCTGTTCATTTCATACTGTGTAATTTTCTATATCTTCACATTATATTTTAAAGTGATTGGTCCCCTTTTTATAATTACTCATAAGAAAACCCAAAACGGTATAGAAAAATTTTATAAGAATCTCCTGGCTGGTGTGATTCAGTTGGTTAGGAGTCATCCCATACATCGAAAGGCTGTTGGTTCAATTCTAGGTCAGGGTACATGCCCAGGATTCAGGCTAGATCCTTGATAGAAGGCATGCAGTAGGCAACCTACCCAAGTTTCACTTTCACATTGATGTTTCTCTCTCTCCCCCTCCCTTACCCTCTTCTAAATAGTCAATAAAAGTATTTAAAAATAAAAATCCTATCTAATAAAAGAGTGATATGCAAATTGACCATACCTCTGATCAGGCCATGCCCACAGCCATGCCCATCAGCCAATCAGGAGCAAATCATGCAAATAAACCCCAACCAAGATGGCTGTTGCCACTGAGAGCAGGAGGGAGGCTTGGCTTTCCCCAGCAACAGAGGAAGCCAAGCTTTCCCCCTGCTATTGTCAGCTTAGGCCTCCACTCAATGCTACAAAGTTTCAATTATAGAAGATATATTCCAGCAGAAATGGCAGCAGCCACAGAGCTGGAGAAAGTAGAGGCTAGGGTTGCCCAGGAGATGGAGGAAGCCAAGCTTCTGTAGCCCTAGTGCCTAGTCCTCCACTCTAGACTACAGTTTCAATTGTAGACATAAATTAGTTCCAGATCCCAGAGCCTCTGCCTGGGTTGCTGGAGGGCATGGCCAACCTGCAAACTACCACAGGCCCCTTGCCCAGGCTGCCCAAGGGAACCCCCACTCTGATCCAGGACACACTTCAGGGTAAACCAGCTGACCCCCACCCATTCACCAGGCCTCTATCCTATCTAATAAAAGAGTAATATCCAGATTGATGATTACCCCAACACACAAGAGGGCTACCCCCATGTGGTCAAAGATCCTTCCCCCATGTGGACATAAGATGGTCACCACAAAATGGCCAGCAGGGGAGGGCTGTTGGGAGATTCCAGGCCTGCAAGGGAGGGCAGTTGTGGGCCATCAGGCCAGCAGGGGAGGGCAGTTGGGAGGGAGCAGGACTTCAAGGAAGGACAGTTGGGGACTGTCAACCCTGTAGGGCAAGGCACTTAGGGGTGACCAAGCTGGCAGAGGAGGGAATTTGGGGGCAAACAGGCTGGCAGGGGAGCAGTTAGACATCAATTAGGCTGGCAAGGGTAGTGGTTAGGGGGTGATCAGACTGGCAGGCAAAAGCAGTTAGGTGCAATCAGGAAGGTGGCAGATTAGCAGTTTGGAGCCAGCAGTGCTGGATTGTGAGAAGGATGTCTGACTGTCCACTTAGGCCTGATCCTATGAGGATCAGGCCTAAACAGTCAGTCGGACATCCCTCAAAGGGTCCCAGATTGGAGAGGGTGCAGGCTGGGCTGAGGGACATTCCCCGCCCCCATGCATGAATTTTGTGCATTGGGCCTCTAGTAATAAATAAAAGAAAGTGACCATCTCTCATTAATGCCAATTAAGCCTATTAGAATGGCTAAAATTAAAAAGACATGTGGTAAAAACTATTGACAAGACATGGAACAACTCAAACCCTCCTAGTCTGTCTATGAACAATCACTCTGGGAAACAATTTGGCAGTTGCTTACAAAGTTAAACATGACCAAGCAATTATATTTCCTAGTTATTTACTCAAGAGAAATCAAAACATGTGTCCACAAGAACACTTGCACATAAGTGATCATAAAAGCTTAATTTATAATATCCCAAAACTGGAAACAATTCATACATCCATTAACATGAGATTGGCTGAATTCACATAATTTAATATGACACATTGACACAAAAGAGCAAACTACTGATGCATGCAACACAACCAATTCATTGGCTTCTTCTCTTGAAGGCTCTCAGAGCCTCTCATGTTTTCCCTTTCAAAGAAAAGACTAGTCTGGGGTGTAAGTTGGGATTTACCCATTATGTTGAGTGAAAAAACCAAATATAAAAAAGTGCATTTGCTAAATGATTCCATTTCATGTGAAGTTGTAGGATAGGAAAAGTCCATCTCTGGTGATAGAAATCAGATCAATGGTTGCCTAGGGCAGGGTTAGGGAGTGACTACAAAGAGACAAGAGGGAACTTTCTGGACTGATCAAATGTTATATATCTTAGTTGGTAGGACAGATGCATACAGTAGCCTAACTCATTGAGCTCTACAGTTAATGTCTGACATGTTATTGTATTTAAGTTATATTTCGATAAAGTGATTAAAAATAAGTACCTTTATGAACAAAAGGTAACATATTAATATTAATCAAACGTGTTTGAAAGCAGAGCTCTCTGATTCTATCAGTTGGATTTTATTCAAGGTTCTTAATAAAATGTTCAAACAGACTGACAGGAAGGGAATCAACAAACAAGACAGAGGCATATCTGTGTTCCAGAGCATTCTGGGTCAACTGGCTCTAGGACTGGCATTCTGGAGAAACAGCTGGAGATAGTAGGTGAAATGAGGAAGGTAGGGCAGAGTGACACAGACACTTGAGGCTCCAGCTCCATCTCTCCACCCTGCCTCAGTCAGTCATGATGTCACTTTCCCTCATATAGAATGAATGTCTTTGAAAATAGTAGAGGGGAGCAAAGCTTTCAAGTTCCAAAGAGAAAAGCAGGTTTTTAATGTATTTTGTTTTTAATATATTTTTATTGATTTTAGAGACAAAAGGAGAAGGAGGGAGAGATAGAAACATCAGTGATTGCACATCCCACATTAGGGATCAAGTCCACAACCTGGGCATGTGCCTGACTGGCATTGAACAACCATGATATCCTGGTTCATAGGAGGTCAATGCTCAATCACTGTGTAACACCAGCCAGACCAGAAAAACAGTTTTATTACAGAGCCAGTGCTTAATCGCCATTATATCATTCAATTGCCTTCTTTTCCTGAAGGATCTGCAAGAGCTTCTAAGATTTCCCTTTCAGAGAAAATGTTCATCTGAGGCATCAGTTTAGATGCTTACATTTGTTATTACATATAGTGTGACTATTTCAGATATAATTAACCACCTTCGTTTTCATCCTGAAACACTTGAGAAATTGTTTTATAATCAATTAGAGATATTGATGTTAGATCATTATCCCTTTTAAAAGCTCATTTAATTCCAAAAGTTGCAATTCATTTAATTATATATTGAGCACTTTCCTGACATCTAGTTTGCCAATGGAATCCACTATTCTTTTCATCCAATGCTCTTTTGGGGGTGAGGGGTTTTGAATTTCTATTTTACGCTTGCTTTAAGAAGAAAATTAATTCTGGACATTATCGACCAATTCTATAACCTACTCAAGAAATAGGTTGTGAATTTTTAAAAATCTTGAATATATTTCAGATAGAGATGGACTATTGAACAACAACTGGAAGCTTGATAGACACACAGGGTTGATCATCCAATAATTAAAATGGCAGTTGTCAAAGCTTTCCATAAATTTGACATAAATTTGTGACTTGTTTGCTTCATGATTTCTCCTCCCCCAAAACACTAAGAACACATCAATTTTACATTTCATGAAGTGATCCCTTCAACCTTTCATTTACTCTATAGCAGACATACTGTGGAACAGCTATCATGCCTTCTTATCATAGCAGTGATAAGGTAGTCTTATTCTGAATTCTCTTCTTTCCACTTGTAACTCAGAGTTCTGTGTTCTCAGATACACTTAAGAGAAGACTTAATTAAGGATGCTCTGGGAGAAATTTCCAGAAAGAAATAGAGAAAAAATAGAAAAGCAAGACACTGTTTTGAAACAACCATGAAAAAAAAATTAAAAAGATAGAGTTGTTATTCAGAAAATCAAGAAAGAGAGCCTTGTCCAGAAAGCATACAGGTAACAAACATCAGAGTAGAGACTTCATTACATTTTTCACATATATGAAGAGATAGAACATTAATATAATTTATAGTAGCTCTCCTATCATCCCTCCCCTGGAGAAAAGAGCGCCCAGGCTTAAGGAAAGTGAGGCTAATGTTTTACATGTGTTTATATTATATCTGTCATCTTACTCACAATATAAATTACCACCACTGAAAACCAAAACAAATGGCAAAAAAAGAAAAAGATATATTAGTATACTTCTCCTAAAGTTTACAATGTCTTAATATTTAAGACTGGCAAAGACAATCTTTTGTGAAAGATACTGATCTAAGACTTTAGTGTATTTCAGACTTATTGTACTTGTTAAAACACAGATTGCTGAGCCCAACCCTAGAATTCCTGAAACAATAGGTTTGTCTCTCTAAGAAGTTCCCAAGCAATGCTGATGCTGCAGGTGTAGGGATCACACTTTGAAAACTACTGTGTTTGAGGTTAATAGCACCTCTTTTCCTAACACTAACTCCTCCAGCTCTCGCTCTCCCCTTACTTATTTTCCCACCAGAAGTGGCTATAAGCCCTTCTTTGTAACAATATGAGTCAATAACAACCCAAAATTTGAGACAGAGAATTAATTCCTGAATATAGATGGGCCTGCCATTGTTGGATCCCTCCAGTTCTATAGGAAACAACCTTGACCTCTGTAGACAGATTGCAGATTGGTAAAGAAAAAACCTGCCAACTCCATCAATGATGTAAGAGATATAAAGCATACCCAAGAAAATGAAAAAATGCAGTGGAATTCTAAACATCACTGAGAAAATTGTGCAAGAAGATGGAGATTATCTGGGAAACTTGCAGACAAAATTCTGAGTCGCTCTGTGCCAAAAAAAAATAACCAAATACAATTAAGAACAAGTTAAATCAAACTGCCTAGGCTTAATTGAATCCATTCTGAAAGGTGTTTTTTTGTGAATAAACATGGTGCTTTCAGCAGGTGAGAATGAAATTGTTCATTCTCTTGAAACTAAATTAACCCTCCACCTCTCCTGCCATTCAAGCAAGAAGATGCAACACTTTCTCTGATTGGCACTAAGGCAGCAGGGTATTGCTAAATGTGGAGGCCAATTCCAGGGGATTCAAAATATTAACTAAACCACACACAAGGAAATTCCTACTTGTAGTCAACCAATATCAAATGTTCTTTTGTAATTGCAAGGGCTGTTTTTATGAAGATACTGCAGAAGCAGCAACATAAAAGTGATTATAAAACCTAATACCTATATTCTCCTAACACACATGCATACACAACTTTTGAGTGAGTTCAGAGAAAGCCAATTTGGGACAATGGGAAAAATGGTTTCCCAGAAAATATAAGGAAACCCAAAACACTATACAGATAACCAGTACCTATCACCCAAGACCCCGATTGCCCCTCCTCACATCTCATTTATCTTCAATGCTTTCAAGACTCCCATCATTTTGATCCAGTGAAATATGTGGAAAGGAGGACAAGAGTCCGAGAGAATAAAAGATGGGCAGAAGGAAGGCAATGTTCCCTGACCACTGGGGTTAGCCTTCACACTGCATCTCCCTTGAGGCTTCCATTCATAGCCACCCTCCCTGATTCTGAGCACATGCTGAAATAGGCAGACAAACAGTAGGGACCATAAATAAGCTAACACAACTTTTTGGAGGAAATGCTAGGGATTGGGAGAAAGTTATGTCCATTTAAAATCAGAGAAACAAATAAATAGAACTGTTCTGCTGGTGCCTGCTTTCCCGGCTGGCTGTCAGAGGTTGCACCTCAGGCCTGAACTTGCCTGAACAAGGGTGGCTCTTGGTGGCTCATCCTGTGTCCAGAGGATTTGCCAATTAGTCACAGACTTGGTCTCCCTGTGTGTCTGAGAAAGAGCCGTGATTCATCTTGACAACTTAGATGGGAACGAGGAGAGATGAGCAACCTGGTGCCGGAAAAGAACACAAAAGAACGGATGCCACTTCCCGTCACACTTTCAAGATTTGGGCAGAAGAGTTTATGTGGCAAGAACACTGGGCCAGAGGCAGCACAGCATAAAACGGCTGTGTTAGCACAATTTCAAAGTCCTGCTCTTCAAATATAGAAGCTGACAATGTCAGCTCAGAAGACCTGGGATGTATTCCCATGAATAAAAATATTATGTTTCTTCACATTATTCTTTTTTTTCCTAAACAGCTCTTACTTCTGGTTTTAAGCAAATTAATTTTTATTTTCATAATTTAATCAATTATGCATATCCAACTCTAATACCATGCTTAGAAAAATATGTATACCTATGACCCATAAACTCTGCTCTTAGGCATATTCCCAACAAAAATTTGCACATATGTTCACTAGAAGACAGTAATGCAGTATTATGTTCATAGAATTATTCCTAATAGGACCAGAGTATAAACTGCCCAAATGCACATCAACAGTGGAGTGTAGGAGTGGTGTGTGTCCACGCAGCATTGAGAATGACAGAATGTATCCCACAAATACAGTATTGAGTGAAAGAAGCCAGATCCTAAAGAGTAATAACTGTATAATCCATTTTATATAAAGACAAAAATAAACAAAATAAAACTCTGCTGTTAGGAGTCAGGAAAGGAGCTAGACTGAGGGAGAGAGCAGGAGGGAGAGTTACAGGGAGGTAGAAAAGCGCTGTTTTATTAATCTGAATGTTGGTTACATGTGTGATCAACTTCTAAAATACATCAAGCTGTCTGTTTATGACATGGTAACTTTTACGTATATGAATTTTACTTCAATATAAAGTTAATGGGTACACACACACACATACAACAACAACAAAATACACTGAAAGTAGCTACTAGACTGTCACTGTGAAGATTTTTAAATTTTAAAATGTGAATTTAGTGGGCAGTGCATGTAAGAAATACTGTAAGAGTTTGTCACGTCAACAACCCTGTCCAAATTGTCATGTCAGTATAACAGAATAAGATGGCATGTAGCATAAAGGGTTAGCCCTACATTATTGTCCTTATAAGTGTCTGACACCAGTGAAGGAACATCTGACCACTCAAACTATAGGATGTGATACATCCATTTGCCATCCTGGAATCAAGGAAAGGAAAGCTTTTCTCTCAAGCTTTCCCAGGAAAAGAAGATATATTTCTCATCCTCTCTCCATCCTCAGATCTCACTCTAGAGATAAAATGTAATTAGAGGAGACAACCAATCAATAGAAAACCTATTTGCCTAGATAAGCAACAACTGGGTCACTGAAACCCATGCATCCTTTCTTAAGCCTTAGCCAAAGTTGACCAAAAACATTTTCCTGAAAAGAAAAGCATTCTTCCCTTTAAAGGACAGCATCATCTGGATAACAAAATAACTCCTTAACTGAGCCTTTGCATTAGAATATGTTTCTGAAGAGATAGCTTAAAGGAGTTGATGAAAAGTCTATAATTCCTCTGCTAAGGAGTCCCAGAGCCAGTGAACCACATCCACCATTCCATGTCCATATGAGTAGAAACTCCAAAAATAGAAAACATACCCTTTTTTGTTAAATTTATTGGGATGACATTGATCAACATGAACATATAGGTTTCAGGTGTGAGTTTCTATGTTATAAATCTGTATATTGCACTATGTATCGACCACCCAAAGTCAGATCTCCTTGTCATCATATATTAGGTCCCCTTTCTCTCCCACTCCCTTCCCTCTGGCAACCACTGCACAGCTGCTTGTGTTCACAAATTTCAATTTTACGTCCCACATATGAGTGAAATTGTATGTTTTGTTGATTTTTCTGACTGACATTTCACTTAGCATATTATCAAGGTCCTTACATGTTGTTGCAAATGGCATTATTTCATCCTTTCTTATGGTTGAGTAGTATTCCATTGTGTATATGTACCACATCTTTATCCAGTCCTCTATCACAGGACATTTTGGTTGTTCCCATGTCTTGGCCACCATGAATAATGCTGCAATGAACAGAGAGGTGCATATATCTCTGAGAATGCATGCTTTTGAGGTTTTCAGGTATATACCCAGGAGAGGTAATTTTGGGTTGCATGGTTGCTCCATTCTCAGTTTTTGAGGCCTCACCAGATTTCTTTTCATATTGGTTGTATGAATCACTGTCTACATTCTCACCAGCAGTGAATAAGGGTTCCCTTTTTTCCACAATCTCTCCAAACACTTTTTATTGCTTGACTGAAACATATCCTTTTAAACATCAAAACTTTCACTTTAAATATGCTAAATGAAAATACCTGTAGTTACTTTATAATCAATATTCAATTACACATACTACCTTGACATGAACAATAAAGCTTTAAAGACTTTTTTAGTTCATGGCCTGTCTATTAAAGTCAGATTGGGGTTGGGGGTATCATAAAATTCTTTAGTCTAATATTTTAGGTCTTGAGGCAAAACAAATAATAATCAAACATATCATGCCCATGTCAGTGAATACTGTTTTCCAAAGTTTCCCAGCTACTGTCATAAGAAATAGGTATAAAGAAACTTAAGAGGTTCTCAACTCCAACTTGCTTGTTTTCTGGATGAAATTGGAACTAGTGGCTGAATGACTTATCCAAGATAACTCAGTAAAGAGTGTCAGGATGGGAATTAGAGCTGAGTCTCCTAAACTCCAAATCAGTGTCAATTCCACTGCAAGACATGATCTTGCCTATGAGCCTCTGAACTATTCCCATGAACTAGTCCATGCCAGATGGTCCCCTCAGATTCCACTTAGGGGGAAATGGAGAGTGATGCTAGTAGAACTGGACAGGGGGAATCACTACAAACCAGCCAACAACCTAATGCACTTCTAAGAGATAGCATAGACCTCTTCGTTTCAGGAATTTAGCAAAGAACTGGTCTTTAAAAAATCACAACAGAACTTAATATATTTTTTAATTTCCGTTTCCCAGCCCTGAGACTCTGATGCTATTTGTATGTACAAGTATCTTCAAAGATAGAAAACATATACAGGTATCTGTAAAATGACATAACCCAGAATATATAACCAAGCATCAGAAATGCTCACTGTAGTTTCTCATGCTCTTTTGTCTCCTTCTGATATATGACCAACACATAACCCAGCTTCCTTACTCATTGAGAAAGGCCCATTAGCAAATGGCAATCAGGTCTGACAGAAGAACCCACACTTTGGAAGATGTGTTGGAGATGTTTCATGACAAAATCAAGTGGTTCACCCCTGTCTTTCTCTTCCAGAGTTTCTCAAGTCTGATAAGAAAGCAAATGCAGTCACACACACACACACACACACACACACACACACACACACACACACACACATACACACAGAGACCCACATACACACACGCCAAGTTGTACAGTAAGGGAACTTGCTTATGCATGTGTCTTGTTTTTATCCACTTTAATTAAGTTATTTGTTGCCTTGGGATAGTGAGGCAAGATTCTGTGATTATTTTTTAATAGAACAAAAATCCATGTTGGAGCCTCTTCCTCCCAAATCATTGCTGCCAAAAAATAACATGTCACACAATTACAGACTCAACATCTTTCTTTTATGTTCTCATTTTTACCAAGACAGACAAATCATTGCCACTTAGAAACCTCCCTGTCTTAGGTTTGAACCTAGTTAATTTGATAATTATATTACAGTGAAAGAGCAGAGCCTAACAGCTGCAATAGAGAAAGTATAATTAGCATTTATAACTTTTATTTTTAGTTAGCATTGTTCTCACAAGAGTTATTGTTCAGAAGGAATCTCCTGACTCATTTCACAAAATGTGTTATGAAAAACTATTTTAAAGCTTAGTTTATCAGCTAGCTATTGCTGTACAACAATCGGAACAAACCATCATGGTTTTAAATAATAACTTGTTATTTAGCTTATTATTCCATTTATTTAGCTTATGTTCTCAATCATTTCAGGTCAGAAATTTGTCAGATGGATGCTTCTTATCTTGGCTGAGCTCCATCATGTGTCTGTGGTCCCTGTGAGTTCTCTAGGTACTTCTGAGTCTGGGAGTTGACTGGCTGTTGGCTAAGGCAGCAGGATGATTGAACCATGGGCCTCTCTCATTCTCTAGTGGGCTAGCTGAGCAAGAAAGAACACTATCACACAATACTTGTTGAGGCTGAGACTTAGACGTGGCATATGATCAATTCCTCTGATTTCTACTGGTCAAAGCAAATGGCAAGACCAACCCAGAGTAAAGGGTTGGAAAAATGGACTTCACTTGAAGAGAGGAGCTGCCAAGTCTCATTGCCAGAGTGTGGACAGAGGGGAGCTATTAATTGAGACCAGCAATACCATCAATCTTTTATATTTTAGTCTAAGACAGTATTCTTTCTTCAACTAGTTTTAGTCAGTTGCTAATTACATTCCAGTTAGTCTTGGAAATAAGATGTTGAGCAGAACCAAAGTTTATGTACTTTCTAATTATTTCCCACCTGAGCTGGTATATGACCACAGTCATGTAAGAATTTTATATTGAAATAAAAACTGCTTTTCCTAGAAGCATGACATCAGCACAACCTGAGATTATTGTGGGTGGGAAAAGCTTTGAAACTTCAGGTTATCTTCATAGCTTCTAGTAGAAGGCACTTATTAGTCACTCTATAAATATATACTGGAATTTTTATATGAAATAGGAGCAGACTCCTTGGGCCAACTCATCTATCTCTTCATATTCCATTTTCCACTTGTATATCCCTAACATCTCTTCTAATATAAGTACATGTACTAATAGCTTGTAATTAGAGGTTAATCAGTGTGTTAAGTGTATTATATTAAACTAGGGGCCAGGTGCACAAAATGTGTGCACTGGGGGTGGGTGGTCCCTCAGCCCAACCTGCCCCCTCTCACATACTGGGAGCTCTCAGGGGTTGCCAAACTGACAGCTCACCCCCAGCTTGCCCAAGGCTGAAATCCTCTGGCAGAGGCTATTTCCAGTCTTGGGCAGCAGCCCTCTTGTTGGGTGTTAATTTGCATATTGCTCCTGATTGGCTGGTGGGTGTGACTTGTGATTATAGCAAAGGTATGGTCAATTTGCATATTACTTTTATTAGATAGTAGGATGGGTGCATTATGTTTAGACAAATCTTATGCCTTTTCCAGCTTTTTTTTATTCCAGCAAATCCTCTTTATTAACTTCAAAAGCCCCTCTGCTCCATCATGTCTAAATAGTTCCTATGCAACCTGTAACTCAGGGGATATTTTAGAAAACCTGATGCTTGGGTCCCACTCCTCACTTTTTTATTTGGTTGATCTGGAATATGGCTTGAGAATTGACATTTTAAGCACCCCCAGGTGATTGCAATGTGTAGCCAAACTGAAGAACCATCGATTTCACAGGTCCTCACACATTATTTACATAGGAAAGACTTCTGGGATACCACCACCACCTCCCACCCCTTGTTATATACTCTGGTATCCCACTTTTCCTTTCCTTCCTGGAAATTATCTAATCTGACAGCTGGGGTCTTATATTGGTTTATGTTTTTGACTGTGCATTCCCCAGGGAACACTTCTAATTTTTCTCTGCCTGAAAATACCTACATGTGCAGGTAGTTAGCACATTTAAGCATTCAAAAATCACTTGTTGACATACTACTCCAGTGCACTGGATGCAGACACTTTGTGAATTTTAACATAAATGTAATGACTTCTGACTGGGGTTCCAAAACTTTAACCAAATAAGAATCACCCAAAAAGCTTGCTAACCCATAGTTTGCTGGGTCTCACCTCCAGAATTTCTGATTCAGAGTCCTGGGGAATGGACCAAAGAATTTACATTTCTAATGAGTTCCCTGTAGATGCTGCTGCTATTAATCATAAGACCATGGATGGCCCTTAGGCTTTTGTGGAGAGACAGGAAAACACAGTGACAAAGAGAGTGGTCTGTAGCATATTCCTGGTTTAAACCCCAGTTCTGCAACTTGTTAGCTCTGACATTGGAAAAGATGCACAATCTTCTAGGTGCTACGGATTAATTATATGACAATAGGAGAGAGGTCTAACCTCAGGAGTGTCTCGGTTATTCCATCTGTGAAATGGAGATGATACCAAAACTTATCTCCTCAACTTGTTATAAAGATTAAATAAATTACTATTCATAAAATGCTTGAAAGAGAGCTTGACAGGTAGAGGGCACAATATAAATATATTCATGCCTTATGCTTTTAATGGAGGCATATTGACAACATTCCTACAAACTGATTTTAAAATTTTAAATTTGTATTTGAAAATTAAAAACAACACCCCCTCCAATACACACACACTAAAATTCACTGTTATCCAAATCTTAAAGCATCATATATCAGATTCATCATCATAAATCAATACCATTAATTGATCATCTAGTCTGTGCTGATGCTTTATAAGTATATCTTATTTTATCTTTCCAAATATGAAATAGGAGTTCTTATTCTCAATTAATGAAGATATTAAGTCTCAGAAAATGACAATTAAGTAACTAAAGCCAGAAAAAGACTAGAATTGATGTCCCCTCCCAGCAGCTTTATTTATTTATTTTTTTATTGTTTAAAGTATTACAAATAGTAGTATATATGTCTCCTTTTTTTGCCCCATTGACCTCCCCCCGGCCTTCCCTACACCCTACCACATGCCCTCACCTGTCCCCCCACAGAGTGTCTTGTATTCGTTGGTTATGCTTATATGCATGCATACAAGTCCTTCAGTTGATCTCTTATAGCCTACCTTCCCCCCCCTCAACCTCCCTGCCTTCCTACTGTAGTTTGAAAGTCTGTTCACTGCTTCTTTGCCTTTGTATCTATTTTCCCCCCATTTCTCTTCTTTAAAAAATATTGCATCTGAATACTAGAAACAAAGATATAAGAACAAAAAATGTTTGAGTCTCAATTTCAATGTCCAACAGTTCTGAGTCCCAGTTTCAATGTCAAGTAGTTCTTCATGTGTACATGTCAGCAATGATATCTGGAAGGTGGGAAAACGGTGGCAATGCATGTCTGACCCTCTGTGGTTTGGTCCTGGGCAACCTGCACTGATGCATAGCTTCTGACTGGTAGCATGGCAAGGCGTTGTCAGCTTCTTCCATCTTTGGACTGTTTCTCCTCTTGTCTTTGTGGTTGGAACAGACCTATCAATTCCTCTCTGTTGCAGTAATCCACATAGTCTTGGAGTTGTTTTAAAAAAATATCTAAACATATTCAACAAAAAGTTAATAAAGGAATCTTTTCTATAAATTTGACTTGGGATCCTTTTTATTTTTGCCCAAATGATTTTCCTTTGGCTTATTTTGACACCATGTGTTTTTTTCATGGTTGTCTTGCTGTTAACATTTCAAATGGAAATTAATTTTCTGAAGTAAAAATTTTCTCGATGTACTGTACTTGCAGGATATTTTTCCTTACTTGATATTACTCTACTATCCCCCTTTTTTATTAATGAAGGCTTTTGGAAATTTTATAGTGCAGTCTTGATAACTTAAATTTTAATTTTTGCACATCAATATGACTGCTTTAGGTTCATTGCATGTTAAGCAATTTTACCATGAGATGAACTACCAATATACATTTTAGTTATTATTTTAGCAACAGCTTTGTGTCCAGTACAATTAAATTTTCTTGAGTAGTCACTTATTTCAATTAGCCAATTTAAATTAATCTTAAACTTGATTATTATTTTACTGTTGAATTTAATACTCTAACAACAATCTTAGCTTATTGTACAATTATCCCAAAGAAACTTACTAATTCTTTGAATGTTTGGCAGCAATTTTTAAAAGGACATGAAAAGAGTTAATCTTTTCAGAATAAATTAATGCACTTGAAAGGCACTTGAGCATTCTATATTGGCCCCTCTTGCCCTTTTTTGCCAAGAGGAACCCTCTTCTCACAATCCAATTGCCCACAGCTGCTGCCTAAGCTTTCTGTTCATGTTGAGGTTGAAGTTTCATGTTGGCTGATACCATGGATCTGTCTCTCACCCAATGGTGTGAGCTGGTCCCTCCCTGCAGAAGAAACCTGAGTCCCCTGAGATATATGATTAGTGCTGGGGCCCAGCCAGCAGGTGAGGGGATCCCAAGGCAGGTGCTGGGCATGGAGGCCATGGGGACATAGACTACCAAGGAGACAGAACTGAACTTCACATCACCATTCTTAGCCCCAGAGGATGGCTGGTTAGCCAGAGATGGAACAGCCTAAGACAAGCACAGTCACAGAGGGGCCATCATGAGAGAACTTGGGGTCAACAGAGACCCTCACTCCCAAACCTTGCAGGGGCCTGAACCTTCACCCCTTCTGAGGGAGGTCTCCTGTCCCCAAGGCTACTTTGCCTCCCACACCCAGCTCAGATTGTGACCCAAGTAACAGACAGAGACTTGGCCCAGCTCAAATCAGGACCTAGGTAACAGACAGAGACTTGGCCGGCAGCAGTTGCCCTATATCTAAATCTAGAGTAGCACCAAGAATGCTCAGGGCTTACTCAAGAATGCAAATAATCCTTTCCACTAATATTTACAGGGTAAACTAAAATTGAGGCTTTAAGAATCTCTGTAGAAGTGAGCAACAATCAGTAAGAGAAAACCCTTAATAAAATTGGCTTAAGCAAAAGAGAGAAATACTGGCTCATGTGTCTAAAAATTCCAAGGTATCCTGATTCATCTGCCAGATAGATTCAGGGGTTTAAATGACAGATTTATAGTTATGTGCCCCATAATGACATTCTGGTTAGTGATGGGCCACAAGATTATTAGTGGTTCAATAATATTATGGAGCTAAGTTTCCAGTAAGAAATGGAAGAATATGTGGTTCAGGAAGAATTTTTTTTTCTCTGATGGCAGCAATACCCTTGGGGCTTCATAGATTCACTCTCACTCACAATACCTCGATTTTGAGTTCACATGTTACCTTTTTCAGTGCAGAGGAGCCTATCCCCCCAATGTTACATATTAACAGGGTGCTACAATCCTCCCAGATCTAGCTTGATGGTCTCCAGAGAACATTACTGTCAATTTTTTTGAGGACCCAAGATCCCCCAAGGACACAGGTCCCCCAGAGCTACCTTAACAATATTAATTCCACTGTCACTTTAATAAACTTCCTGTGGTAGTGTGGAGCTAAGCTGTCCCTATACTTTAGAAACACTCTAAGGTTATAATGATGTAAAGCATAGGTATGTTTTATTTCTTCCCTCCGTTCAATACTAGAGAGAACCCTTTGTGCTAGATGGGGTTAATGGAACCAACAACAAATTTCCAAATCTAAATATTGAACCTTCTGTTCTAAATCCCCTTCATATTCAACACCCTCTTCTTTTAATGGGTACCACAGAATTATTTAATCTGACCACTGCTCCAGTGCAATAGCCAAAACCACATTGGGATGGCAATCCCTTATGTTCCTTTATTTCTCTGTCTTCATTTCTTATTCCTACTCATCCTCAGGCCTCCTTTCACTCCTTTCTGACAGTCACTACTATATTGATCTCCACCTTACCCAACCAGTCTCTCCTGATAGTTCCAATCAGACTAGTCCACATCCCTGTTCCAGAAACAGCATTTACAGCTTCAATATTCTATTTCTGACTCTCCTGGAAGGAAGCAGGAGAAGGGCTTGTGGAACAGACAGTGCTTATAAAGTCCACAGCAGTGTGCTGTAATGTCCTAGGTCTTCACATTCATTAACCACTCACTCATTGACTCACTTAGAGCAACTTCCCAGTCCTGCCAATTTCATTCATGGAAAGTGCCCTGTACAGGTATACCAGTTTTTATCTTTTTTTACCTTATTTTTACTGTACCTTCCCCATGTTTAGATATTATAAGATACTTAGTATTGTGTTACAAGTGCTTAAAATATTCACTACAATAAAATGATGTATTGACTATCAAGCAGACAGAACTGATTCTCACATCACCCTGCTTGGCCCCGGAGGATGGCTGATTAGCCAGAGATGGGTAAGATTCCTCAGGGAAGGAACAACATAAAACAGGCACAGTTGCAGAGGGGCCATCAAGAGAGAACTTGGGGGTTAACAGAGGTGGGGCACAGACCCTCACCCCCCTAACCTTGTAGGGGCCTGAACCCTCACTCCTTCTGAGGGAGGTCTCCTACCCCCATGGCTGTTTTGCCTCCCGCGCCCAGCTCAGATCGGGACCCAACTTAGGCGCAACAGCCTATACTATACTGGTATAGCTTAGGTGTGTAATAAGCTATCTTATCTGGTTTGTGTAAGTGTATTCTGTGATATTTGCACAACAATTAAATTACCTGATGATGCATTTTTCAAAATGTATCCCTATCATTAAGAGATGCAATGACTGCATTTATTCTGGATCCCATGCTCTCTCTCATTCTCTCTTGCTATCACTCTCTACTTTCATTTTCCACTTTCTTGAGCACTCATCTCTCTATGTTAGCTTCAATTTTAACTAAGCCCTCCACAGATCAAGGCTAACACCATTAAGGCTAAAAACTCCAGTGTATTCTCCACCACTCAAGCAAAACTTCTGGAATTGAATCTCATTGAGCTAAGCTAGATCACATGCCTGTCTAAAACCAATTTCTCCAGCCTGGGTTATAGGTTCACTCTCAGGGCTGGGTAAATGTCTCTCTCAGGGAACTAAAAGGACAGATTATTGGAAAAATATGACTTGATTCCCCAAAGGAAAAGCAAATAACTATTAACAAATGAAGGAAGAAAGTCCTGATTCTTTTTTAATCAACTACTCACCAATTATACTACTCTCTTAGGAAGCTATTGGGCTGGAACTCACCCATTCTGGGTCCCTTTTTCTCTGCAATACAAAGTTATATTGTCAAGCCTATCAATCTCTCTTTGCTTTATTTTCCTCATCTATTAAATGAAGGAATAAGCTTGGAGTTTTATGCTTCCTCTTACCTGAAAAGTTCAAAGACTTCTTTGCATACATGTCTTATCTACTCAACTTGCATGTGACAACCCAAATGGAATCATTTTTTAAAAAAATTCCGATTGAAAGAAAGAACCTAAAATGGGCCAGGGAATCACACATCCAAGAAAGTAGAAAGATATAGAGATGAGTTAGTAAAAGGAAAAATGGTAACAAGTGACACCATGCTTATATTCAGTAGGTAATTGCTAAGCAAAAACAAGGGTTGCTATGTTAGCAGTATAAGGAAAGGCTAGAGGACATCAGTAGAGATGGGTCTGTTGACAAAAAGCTTCTGGTAGAAAGTGATGTTTGAGCTGAGTCTTAAAGAAAAAGTGGGGGATTGCCACATGAATGGAGATGGAGAAGCATTTCTGGCTAAGGAAATGGCATGATGCCTGAGGCATGAAAGCATATAACATGGCCAGAATTAGATGCTTATGGGGCGGAGGGGTTGAGAAAGACCGACCTGGAAAGGAAGGCGTAGCATGCCATGTTAGGAAGTTTAAGCTCTATCTTTAATAGAGGATGAGATGGAAGGAGAAATGATAGACAGCAAGTGGCAAGGAGTTCATATTAACTGCTTGGCATAGAAGGTCCAATATAACCCTCCACCCAGTCCTATTGAAATACTTATCATCTTCATTTCACAGATAAGAAAACTGAGGCTGGGATAGAATTGACTAATATGCTCAACCACAGGTGTACTAAAAGTGTGTTAATGGGTTGGAGCTCTTACTAGCTGGATTTAAAGCTAATATTTCTTCCACTCTGCTCTTTTTTAATTGCATCTTTCATCTCAGAGGAGCCCTGAAAAGATTAAAGTTAATTCTCCATAGTAGGAATTTAGATGCAATTGGCTGAAACATCAACTTTCTTCTTAGTATCCCCCATAACACTCCCAATATTTTTAGCAGTTAACTATGGCATTCTTTTCCAATCAGACCAATAGGAACTATTTATAACTCACAATAATGTGATGTTTATGGAACTTAGTTAGTAACTAAGAGAGGAACCCTTGGCGATTTTACAGAGTGTCTAACTGGTTACTTTTGCAAACAAGTCACTGGGTGAGGTTTCTGGAAAGAAGGCAGGCTGTCTCAGAGAACAAGTATAACTCCAAATATAGAAATATATTCAAATCAAATAACTTTTTTAATTGGACCAATGGACATGGGCCACTGTGTAAGCTTGCCACAAAACATTCAAGAAAAATTTTCCAACTCTTTGTCAAGCCTACAATTGCTTGAATCGCCTAAGAATTAAGAGATTTAAATTCAGACTTACTAATTAAGGATGAAAATCCTGTCATAGCCCTGAAAATAATACTTTTTAGCTATAAGTTTTAAAAATTAGCCTAACAGATGTATTTCTTCGTTTCTTTTTATTAAAAATTAAAATTAGGGGGTGGAGAATAAAAGACAATCCAGTTCTCCTTGAACAATGTCATCTTGTCACCTTCATTGCATTGCCAGGCTATGGAAATACACAGGTTCAGGAAATACCACGAGTTTCCATATTTACCATTTTAAGAGATCCAGTGAACAGAGCCTATCTGAAGCCATTCCTTAAAAAGATAGCCCCCCATTTAAGGTGGTGATTCTGTATTTCTCAAAAGAATTGCAATTATCACCATAGTAAAACTTGATGTCCTAGCTCAAAGGATGTCATTTTGAAATTGCTCTTCAATTTGAGACATTTTATGAAACCACTGCAAAGTTTGCAAAATAGCGAAAGTATAAGAACCTATAAAGAATTATGTAATCATCATGTCTTGTATACGAAGTGTTGGTTTTGGATTGCTAACAAATGTTCAAACTCCCTTAGGAAAAGAGAAAAAAAGAAAGAAAAAGGAAAACAAATTGTGGGGCCAAGAGGATGAGTGGATTGAGTGTCAGCGTTTATGTTCAAGCAGCATGGATTGGCTCCAGCCTGAGGTTAACTTAGAATTGAAATGGAACTAGTGGTCTTTCCTTGGCAGACAAGAGGTTATAACAAATCTATGACCACATACATACAGACACCACGGTCGCCAGCTAAACCGCACACATGTGGCACACTCAGAGAGCTTCAATGAGGCAGTTACCAACAAAACTGGGAATCTTTTTCTTTCCTTTCTAGAAGACAGAGAAACATGATCCCTTCACATAGCAGTTAAAGGAACCTACATCGTAGTGCATAGATTAGATGGTCTTCCCAGAATTTATATTAACATTATTACTAGCTGGAGAAAGTTCATCCACAACAGAAAGTAAACTAGCTTGCATTATCTAGTCACTTATTTGCCTACAGAAGTGAAAGTGAGCTTCAAAAAACAAAAAAAAAATAAAAATAAAAAACAGAACAATATCATTCAGAATGTTTACAATGAAGACTTGTCTGCTTTTCTTGAATCTAATGAATGAGTATCTGTTTGGGGAAGTCACACTCATTGGTCACCCTAAAGCAATCAAGACTCAAGACTCCACTAATTACAGATCTAAAGAGGCAAGCCCCATGTAGACCTTGGGAGATTGCTGTGTATCCCCTAGAAGGCAGAAAGAGAAGGAGGAAGCCTCCCACTATGAATGAGAGGCCATGATAAGGGGTGGACACAAGATCCATCATGGTGGACTGCCAACATGTTCACATGGTGGGGGATCTCAGTTTATAGCAGGCTTGAGAATTAGTCCTGTACTCACTGAACAAACATCTGTAACATGGAGAATTAAGTGGGGCCCAAGTTCTCTACAAAGCTAAGGGATATCACACCTTACCAAGATTAGGATGAGAGACTTATGAAATGTTTCGAGGTGGTTGCACCCTTGTTGTTCTGTCAGAATTCCATAGGGTTTAAATGGTTTCTCCTGAATCTTGTAATGTATTAGTTATCTGTTGCTATATAACAAACCATCCCAAACTGAGTGCCCTAAAACAGCAACCTAAATTATTACTTATAAGGGTATTATTTATATGAATCATTCATGGGCAGACTTGCTGATTTGGGCCAAGCTCAGCTGATCTTGGCTGTGGTCATTAATGGTAAAGCAGAGATGTCTTCATTGTAAACATCCAGCCAATAGTGCTGGCTGGCTAGAACTGCCTCAGTCTATATCTGATGATTGAATGGTGGTAGGCTGGAGCAAGACAGGCAGTTAGGCCATGTGACACCCGACCTCCAGCAAATTAGTTTTGACAAAGTTTCACAGAGTTAGCAGTATTTCCAAGAAAGTGTGTAAAAGATTGCAAAGCCCCTTGCCACTCAAGCTTCACTTTTGCTACATTTATTTGCCCAAATTGACAAAGTTATGGGCAGAAAAATAGACTCCACCTCTTGGTGAGAGTGGCTGCGAAATTTCATTGCAAGGGTTGGGTTACAGAAAATAGAAGATTTGGACCTTTTATGCAATCTAGCACATCCATCTAATCAGTGGCAATATTTGGAGCAATCATTCTTATTTCAAATTTCAACTCTTTATGCTACCTCACACTAAGCTACACAAACTCCAGGCCATACTTGAGCATGGGGGCTTTTGAATTATACCCTTGGACTTATTACAAGCTTCCAGCATTTCTTTGCAGTATAACTTTGTGAATACCAGTTAACTAATCAATCTGTGACCTCTGCTTTCTCATATATAAAATGGTGTTAATAATAAAACTCAAGTCACAAGACTATTATGAGAACTAAATAATATACATGAAACTTTGAAAAAGAAACCGACTCCTTAAAGTGCTCAAAATATATCATTATTGATATTGATGAAATAAACTTCTGATCACCTTTTCCCCTATTCATGTTCTTTCTCTATTACAAGACTCTAGAACAGAGATATTCTCACCCACTATCCAGCTGACTCTTTTGTCTTGCCCTATACTTCCCTCATATCATCTGAAGACAGGCCAGGCTTCTCCTGCCATGACAATTTTCTGGACCAAGAAATCTGTGCACTTAAATTCCCAATCAATCTTTAGGACTGGGGGCTGCCTGCCAGGAGCTTCCTACAACTTCCTGTACCCTGAACTCTAAGAGTCTGGGTTTGCCTTGTTAAATTGTGGTACAGCCTGGGATTCCTTAGGCCTGGGAGCTATCCTGGAACCAGGACATGTGTGGCCTGCACTGGCTTGGATATCTGAACAGATTTGCTGCCACTAGAAAATGTGTGTGTGTGTGTGTGTGTGTGTGTGTGTGTGTGTGTGTTTACAAACACTGGGTGGGATTTGCCTAACTACAAACTCCAAAAATTCATGAATCAGGGAAAGACTACTATACACATTCTGCTATTGTGGAGGGGAGATAGGGGAAATACCAAACAGAAAGCCATTCCCTGTGTAGATTTTTCAGAATAACCTTATCTTAAAATCATAAACAAAATCTTATGAAAAACTATCTCATAAACACGATTGCCCACATTAATGTGTATACTGATACAGATTTATTTTTACTGCTAATGTATTTTTCTCTTTAATTAGAATTCTTTCACTTCTAGTTTTCTTAGTTCAAAGGGATCATAGCACTCATTCTAGACCCTTGATACTGCAAGTGTGGTCTGCTGACCAGTAGTACAGCTTCACCTGAGAGCTTCCTAAACCTCCCCCAGCTCTGTGAAATCAGAAACTGCTTTGATTCTGGTGCACTTCAAAGTTTGAAAAACAGTAAAGGAGGTCAGTGCCTCTCCAATTTCAGAAAGCTACATCATCACCTAGAGCACTTGTTGAAACACACATTTCTGGACCCTACCCTAGAGATTATGGGTCAGCAGATCTGGGGAAGAGCCCAGATTCTGGGTTGCTAACAAGCTCCCAGCTGCTAAAGACCCATACTAACTAAATTGCCCAGTATCTTACCATTTATTTGAAATCAAGACCAATCCCCAGTTTCTGAGTTTCCGTCCCAGAGTACTTTCTGATGTGTGATACTGCATTCCACTGGATTCTCAGTCTTTTTTTTCCCCCTCTCCTTTTACATGAATTCCACCAAATGACCTGCAGCATTCTCTTCAGTTTCTAAAGGACAATTCCATTCCCATTTCAATCCCTCTCACATCTGACATTTTTTAAATCTTAGCAGAGGACATGTTGCTCAAATAGCATTTATTGAATTAACACTCTTCTAGGCTTGCCTTCCTCAGAATCAGCTCTATTGTCTATACTTTTAGCATCAATCCTCTAATTTCTTTCTACATTTTCCTCCTAATACATCTTCCCTTTTAGGCACCAACCACAGTAAAAACTGTTTTTCTTGTGCTTTACCTCCAAGATACCCAGTTCCTCAGTAAACATGAAATGAGAGTGGAAGGGAGGGGTAGAAAGAACTTGACTTTGAGGGAAATAGTTAAGAAGCCTGAGGAAAGTAAACAGAAGAAAGAGCTGAGACATTGAATCACTTTCCTTTTGGACCTTCACTAACACTGACCACTGAATACTGAAAGGCATGGTTCAGAATCAGAGAGAAAAAAAGTCAAAATTGAATAGAGCCCCATCTCAGATATTGTATGTGTCCTATAACAACTTAAAAATAGTGTTGTTGAAAGATATAGAGAAGTTAAGTTAAACCAAAAGAGGCAGAATTTTAAAATCATTTGATGTAGTTTGGGTGCACCTCTGAAACTGACCAATTGGTAAAGCAGGGGTCCCCTTCCTCAGAGCCACCTCTAAAGACACTTGAGACCCTGCCCCACAAAAACATATGAGTAGAGTCACCATATTTAAAAACTAAAAATATAGGGCAACCAGTAGAATTTGAATTTCAGATAAACTATGAATAAGTTTTACTATAATAATGTCTCCATAAATATTTATAAAGTTATACTATAAGTCTCTTGGCATACCTATAATAGAAAATTACTTGGTGTTTTTTTTAATTCAACTGTCATGTATTTTTACAGCTTGTGATTTCAGATAAATCAAACTCATGTGAAATTTTACCCAGAACCAAAACAGGCAATTTGTATGAGTAGGAGAAAATATTTCAAAGACATATATTTCACAAAAGCAATGATATCCAGAACATATAAAGAATGCCACCAAATCAATAGAAAAAAGATAACAGTTTTTTTTAAACTGGAAAATGATTGGAATGTGCATTTATCAAAAGAGAAGAGGTAGACAGATCAAAACCTGCCTAATTTCACTGTTCATCAGGGAAATGAAAACTAAAACCCCTGTGAGATTCTGTGTATACTACCAGAATGGACTGGATATATCAAATTTTGGGGAGAAACTAGAGCAAGTAGAACTTTCATTCTCTGATAATGAGAGTATAAACCTGTGTAATCATACTAGAAAGAAACTGACATTAAAACAAGTGCCCTTTCCTCTGCAGGACCAAATCTACAGGTAGAGACTGGAAATTCCAAAAGAAAAAAAGTTGAAATTTCTTCCTTACCACTAACTCTCTGAGGCCCTGAAATAACACAAAATCCCAAATTTCAGTCCCCTTTCATACTCAGAAGTACCTATCTGAATTCCGGATTTAATTCAATTATATAGAGTTAATTGATAATTCATACAATCAGTTCTCAGCTGAACGAGGAAGAAAAAGTAAATTCTTTTAGTATCCCAGTTACCTCCATAACAAAGTATACAAGCAAAAAAAAAATGACTTTAAATTCAAGCAACAAATCTTCCTATATAATCCCAATAAACACACTCACTTCACAAGGTTGAGTTCACATGTCCATAATATAAGTTCTCCTCACCTGACACTTCTTAAAACTTTAGGGAAATTAAGCAAGAATCATCTGGAGAGCTTGTTTGGACAGATTTCTGGACCCCAACCCAGAGGACTGATTCAACAGGTCTGAGAAGAGCCTGAGAATTTGCATCCCTAACAAGTCCCCAGGTGATACTGATGCTGTTTTCCTGGGACCACAATGGGAGTAGGACTGCTTTATGCTGGGATAGACAATGTGGAAGAGATGCATACAACTGCTTTGATTGGGGATTGATTCCTCATTGTTGCTGATATTTACAGCTAACACCTCAGGCTAGGTCCATGTGACAGAGAGCAACTGGTCTCCCCTTCCTTTCTGCCATCCTCTGCCTTAATCATCCTCAATGTTACTGTCACCCATTCTATCTGTCACAATGAGATTATTGGCCACGAGGCTTCCCTAGACCCTCCTCTCTGCCTGTCCTCTGCTCTCCTCTGAATTACAAGGCCTCCAGGATAGACATTTCTCCATAGGATGGACATGTTTGCTGCATTTTGAGTTGCTTTGTGCCAGAGGCTAAAAATAATAAATTACAATTTTTAAAAATCAGATCTGTAGGAACTAAAGCCATGTTTTCAGAATTGCTTTGTTAATTTCACTTTACATTTTCCTAATCTGGGTATTTTGAGAAAAGAAAAAACTCACTACATTATGTTGCAGGTGAAAGATTTTTGGGTCCTGAAGCAATCCTCAACACCCCTCTTTTCTACTCCTCTTCAGAAAGCCCAAAGTAGGTTTTCTTCACAGGTGTTCAGCTCCAACCCAGTTCAGACCTCTATCCAAGAGTTTTGAGATGATCTTGGTACAACACTAGCCCTGTTGAGGGATGTGTTGAATCAGTTTCCTTATGGTAAATGGTCAATCACATCAAACTATAGAAAGCTTTGGGCTATAGTACACAATACATAGTCTCTGCTTTAATATCCCATAACCAGTTAAAAATTCAAGGTAGGTGAGAAAAAAACAGATAAAGATGAGACAACGAAAGAGAATTACAGGCCAATATCCCTCATGAATATAGATGCCAAAATCCTCAATAAAATTCTAGCAAATCGGATCCAGCAGTACATCAGAAAGATCATACACCATGACCAATTAGGATTTATCCCAGGAATGTAAGGATAGTACAATATCCACAAATCAATAAATGTGATACATCACATAAACAAATTGAGAGATAAAAATCATATAGTCATATCATTGATGCAGAAAAAGCATTTGACAAAATCCAACACCCTTTCTTGATAAAAAAAAAAAACAACAAACACAAACCTCTCAACAAGGTAGGAGCAGAAGGATCATACCTCAACATAATATAATCCATTTATGATAAACCCACAGCAAACATCATACTCAATGGGCAAAAACTACAACCATTTCCCTAAGAACAGGAACTAGACAGATATGCCCACTCTCACCAAACCTGTTTTACATAGTACTGGAAGTACTAGCCATTGCAATTAGACAAGAAGAAGAAATAAAAGGCATCCAAACTGAAAAAGAAGAAGTAAAGCTATCCTTAATTGCAGATGACATGATATTGTATATAAAAAACCCGGAAGACTCCATAAACAATCTAATAGACTTAATAAATCAGTTCAGGAACATAGCAGGCTACAAAATTAATGCCAAGAAATCTATGGCATTTCTATACAGTAATAGTGAACTTACAGAAAGAGAGACTAAAAAAGCAATCCCATTTACCATCACACCAAAACAATTAAGATACCTAGGAATAAACCGAACTAAGGAGGTAAAAGACTTATTCACAGAAAACTACAGGACACTAAAAAAAAAGATAGAGGAAGATGTAAACAGGTGGAAGAACATACCATGTTCATGGATTGGGAGAATCAACATAATTAAAAAGTCCATACTACCTGAAGCAATCTATAAATTTAATGTACTTCCCATTAAAATACCAATAGCATATTTCACAGACCTAGAAAGAACTCTCCAAAAATTCATCTGGAATAAAAAAGACCCCAAATAACCACAGAAATCCTGAGAAACAAGCACAAAGTCAGTGGGATTACAAAGCTACTGTTCTCAAAACAGCATGGTACTGTCACAAGAACAGACATAGACCAATGGAATAGAATAGAGAGTCCAGATATCAACTTAAACCACTGGCTCAATTAAAATTTGACAAAAGAGGCATGAACATAAAATGGAGTCAAGACACTCTCTTCTATGAATGGTGTTGGGAAAATTGGACAGATACATGCAAAAAAATGAAACTAGACCACCAATTCGCACCATACACAAAAATAAACTCAAAATGGATACAGGACTTAAACATAAGATGGGAAACCATAAAAATACTAGAGGAATCCACAGTAAGTAAAATTTCAGACATATGCCAAAAGAACTTCTTTGATGATACTGCTCCTAGGGCATGGAAACTAAAGAGAAAATAAACAAATGGGACTACATCAAAATGAAATCTTTTGCACAGCTAGAAGAAACTATCAACAAAACAACAAGAAAACCCACTGTATGGGAGAACATATGTGTAAATGTTATCAGTGATAAAGGTTTAATCTCAAGCATCTACAGGCAACTCATACAACTTAATAAAGGGAGGACAAATGATCAAATAAAAATTGGGAAGCAGACCTAAATAGCATCTTTTCAAAAGAAGACAAAAGGAAGGCCCAGAGACATATGAAAACGTGCTCTAAGTCACTAATTATCTGAGAGATGCACATCAAAACGACAATGTGGTACCATCTCACAACTGTCAGAATGGCTTTCATCAACAAATCAACAAACCACAAGTGCTGGCGACGATATGGAGAAAAACAAACTCTCCTGCACTGCTGGTGGGATTGTAGACTAGTGCAGCCACTGTGGAGAACAGTATGGAGATTCCTCAAAAAAATAAAAATGGAGCTCCCATTTGATCCAGTGATCACACTTCTAGGAATATATCCCAATAAACTAGAAACGTGAATTAGAAAAGATATATGCAACCCTATGTTCATAACAGCACAATTTACCATAGCTAAGATTTGGAAACAGCCTAAGTGCCCATCAGCAGATGACTAGATTAAAAAACCATGGTACATCTACACAACGGAATACTACACTGCGGTAAAAAAGAATGAGCTCCTACCATTTGCAACAACATGGATGGAGCTGAAGTGCATTATGCTAAGTGAAATTAGCCAGGCAGAGAAAGATAAACATCACATGATCTCACTCATTTGTGGAATATAATGAACGACATAGACTGATGAAAAAGAACGGATCCAGAGACTGAGAAAAGTCCATCAGAATGTCAAACCTCTGGGTAAGTGGGAGGTGGTGGGAGTAAGGGGGAAAGTCAATATATTTGACCTCTTGAACTAAGGTAAGTAATTTGTGATTTTACCTCCCTGACAAAGTTTATATAAAGTTATTAAAAAATTGGCAGCTAGTTTGAGATTGAATTGACATGGCCTAGAGCTTGTCATCTCCTATGGACACCAGTCCTTATGCTAGCCCCCCCCTCCAACCTCCTGTGAAACCATAATACCCTTACATGATATCATTTGACAATGTCATTATAATTTTTTGATATTTGACAACAGCATATTGTAAAATTATCGGAAAGAAACTTACAAACTAATTCTTTTAATGTTTGGCAGCAATTTTAAAAAGGATAGGAAAGGAATAATCCCTTTCAGAAGGAATTAAGGCACTGGGAAGGCACTAGAGCATTCTATATTGGCCCCTCTTGCCCTTTTTGCCAAGAGGGACCTTCTTCTCACAATCCAAGTGCACAAAGCTGTTGTCTGAGCTTGCAGTTCAAGCTGTGGTTGAAGTCTCTGGGTAGCTGGCACCATGTATCTGTCTCTCACCCAATGGTGTGAGCTGGGCTCTCCTGGAGAAGAAACCTGGGTCCCCCGAGATATGTGATCAGTGCTGGGACCCCACCAGCAGGCCAGGAGACCCCAAGGCAGGTGCTGGGAGTGGAGGCCACGTGGGCATAGATTACCAAGGAGACAGAACTGATTCTCACATCACCCTGCTTGGCCCGGAGGATGGCTTGTTAGCCAGAGATGGGTAAGATTCCTCAGGGAAGTAACAACCTAAGACAGACACAGTTGCACAGGGGCCAACAGGAGAGAACTAAAAGGTCAACAGAGGTGGGACACAGACCCTCACTCCCTAACCTTGCAAAGGTCTGAACTCTCATCCCATCTGAGGGAGGTCTCCTGCCCTCATGGCTGCTTTGCCTCCCATGCACAGCTCAGATCAGGACCCAGGTTACAGACAGAGATTTGGTCAGCAATAGCTGCCATATATCTAAATTTAGTCTAGTACCAGGAATCCTCAGGGCCTACTCAAGAATGTAAATAATCTTGTCCACTAATATTTACAGGGTAAACTAAGATTATTGCTTGAGTATTAGATTTGAGAGTAAAATAGTAATCAAGTTTTCAGATTAATTTAAATTGGCCAAGTGAAGTAAGTGAATACTCAAGAAAATTTAAGTGTACTGGACAAAAAGCTGTTCCTAAAACATTAACTAAAATTTCTATTAGTAGTTCATCTCATGTAAAATTGCCTAACATTCAAAGAACGTAAAGCAGTCATATTTTTGTGCAAAAATTAAAATTTAAAGTTACCATGACTGCAATATAAAATTTCCAAAAGCCCCCATTTATTAAAAAGGGGGGTATAGTGGGGTAATATCATGTAAGGAAAAATATCCTGTAAGTAAAATACATCTAGAAAATTCTTACTCCAGAAAAGTAACTTCCATTTGTAATGCCAAAAGCAGGACACCCATGAAAAACACACATGATTTCAAAATAAGCCAAAGGAAAATCATTTGGGCAAAAATAAAAAGAATCCCAAGTCTAATTTACAGAAAAGATCCCTTTATTAACTTTTGGTTAAGAATATGTTTGTATATTTTCAGAAAACCACTCTAAGACCATATGGATTCCACAACAAAAAGGAGCTGACAGGTCTGTTTCAACCAGGAAGACAGTCCAGAGATTGACGACACTGGTGACACCTTGCCATGCTAGCAGTCAGCAGTTGTGCGTAGCTGCAGGCGGCCCAGGACCAAACCAGAGAGGGTGGAACCTTCATTGCCACCATATCTCCACCATCCAGATACCATTGCTGACATGTACACATAAGGAACTATTTGACATTGAAACTGGGACTCAGAACAGTTGGACATTGAAACTGAGACTCAAACATTGTTTGTTCTTATACATTTATTTCTAGTATGCAGATGCAAGGTCTTTTTAAAGAAAAGAAACAGGGGGAAAACATTGATACAGAGCCAAAGAAGCATTGAACAGACTGTCAAACTACAGGGGGAATGCTGGGGAGGGTGGGAGGCAGGGGCTGTAAGAGATTAATGGAAGGACTTGTATGCATGCCTATAAGCATAAACAATGAATACAAGACACTGGGGCGAGGGGGTCAGGTGAGGACATGTGCTGGGGGATAGGGAAGGCTGAGGGGAGGACAATGAGGGAGGGTAAAAGGAATACATATGTACTACTATTTGTAATACTTTAAAGAATAAAAAAAAATTTTTTAAATCAAGGTATTATAAGTGTAGCCAGGCTGAGGACTCCCTAGACCTTTGATCTTGATCCTTGGTTGTGTCACTCTTGGGAAGGCCACTTAATTTCCTTTCCTTTTCAATTATAAAATAGGAACTGTTTTAAGGGATCCCTAGGTCCTTTTTTCTCCAAGAGTCTGTGAACTGATGAACCTACAAACAAGAACCGTAGAAAACACCCTTCTTTCCAACTTACTCTTGGCACAAGTGATGGTTTTTTCTTTTTGGAAATAGACTGTTATGTTGCATGGGTCACAGATAGACATTGAGGAAAGAGAAAACAAATCTAGAAAAGGTAGGTACAATGCACCATCACTGTAGAGAACAATGCTTTTCTTTTTCTTCCATTGAAGTCAATAGAGAAAAAAGCAATGAAGTTCAAAACCCAACAATATCAACCAGGAATCAGCCTGTTTTCAGATTCTGTTGCTACAGTAGCAAAAAGAAAGTAGCCAGCTTCTTCCCAGGGGCTCCTGGATAGGGAGCATCCATCAAATCACAGAGACACACCCTCTATTCAAACTTAATTTGGCTAACATGACTTTTTTATGAGAACTCATGAGAAAATGGTTGACTTCCAGCCCTTATGTTATCAGAGTTGTTTTACATTGAATTACATGGGCCTGAGCTATAAATCTTGACTTCAGCCTCACATGCAAGGCATTTGATGTGTCTGGGAACCTGCTATAAGAAAGAAATTAGCTGTAAAGCAAAGTAAAATGCCTGTTCCCATGGGAAGACTCTGCAGGACTGCTAATAGATCATGTGTTCATTTGGAGGACACTTGTTCCTTTGGTCAAACAGCGACTAATATTTTTGCTTTCCACTGCCTTGAACAGGAAATACGGTGCTAACGGCTGATAGACAGGACAAGGCATCATATTAATTACACGGTCAGTAAACACTTGCTCGCCTGTGTTTCCTAACAGTTTGAGTGCTTCCTGGTTGGAGATCAGGGACGCCGCTGGCCTCTGTTAAAGTTTTTACTCTTGTTTAAATGTCGGGGAAGATGGAGTGCATTTTCAGGGAGCCCCAGAATGAAAGGAGGATGGGGGGTCATGGGACCTGGGATTGCTGAGAACAGACCATGTGCCGCAGTGGCTACAGCCTATTGCCCCCACAAAGACAGTGTATCTGGGAAACTGGAAGGAGTGACTCAGATATGACGATTTGATTGCATTTGGAAATTCTCTTTCCACTTTGATGAATGGATATGAAACAGAGGTTCAGGCTTATTCTAAAGAAGAGGAAAGAAAGACATTATGGGAAAGGTGGATAAGTGAGAATGATGTCAAAACACCTGCCATCTAAGCACCTCTGCTTGGAAATCTCTAGGATAACTGTAAAGGATGCACTGAAACCATGATTACCTGAAGCTGCTCTTTAAAGCTATTCTCAAAATGTGACCTTGAATGCTACATGCCCTGGAAACATGTTAAAAGTGCAGAATATCAGGCTCCACCTCACACCGGTTGTCAGAAACTCTCAGGGAGAGGCCAAAACTGTGAGTGGTAAGAGATTCTTCAGGTAGTCTGATGCCCGCTAAAGTCTGTGGATTTACGGCTGCCATAACAGTTTCCTCATATACTTTCTGTACAGCTGCCATGGAGGCCTAAGACCCACACTTTCTGGCCTGACCTGCATGGCCCTAATGATTATTCTATTCCAGTGGTCGGCAAACTCCTTAGTCAACAGAGCCAAATATCAACAGTACAACGACTGAAATTTCTTTTGAGAGCCAAACTTTTAAAACTTCTTCTAATGCTTATTCTTCAAAATAGACTTGCCCAGGCTGTGGTATTTTGTGGAAGAGCCACACTCAAGGAGTCAAGAGCCGCATGTGGCTGGCTCACCAGCCACAGTTTGCGACCACGGTTCTAGTCCAACCTATAAGTTCCAGCCACAAATGGCACCTACACGCACTTCTGCAGGCCTGGTTTATTCCCTCTGAGAGGACTTGGCCAAGAACCTTCTCATGCCTGGCCCCTTAGCTCACTCAGCTTCCTGTGCAAATGTCACACTTTTAATAAAGTAGTCCCCTACCACAGGCATCCCTTTAAGGACCTGCCAAAAGACACTGTCTAATATTGTCCTTGTAGCAACTTTCCAAGACAGGAGATGACTGTGTCTATGAGCTTGTTTCTAAGTTTATGGGCCATTCTCCCTAATGAAAATACAGGCTCCATTAGAACAGGCACCAGATTCCTTGTGCCCACTATTCCAATATATGCCTCCTACACTTCTACAAAGTCTAGCATTCTCTTCCCCTCTCACCCTTTCTCAGAACTTATTCTCATCCATCAATTATGTGGCATTAAAACTGGAGGGAAAAAACCTATTCTATGCACACCAAGTTATAAATCAAAGCATATGGAGAGGAGGCAGAACATTTACATTATGAAAAATCAAAAACAATTCAAATTTCAAGTATTGTTCAATAAGTACTGTGTAGTATTTTAGGTGTTGGGGAGGGTAAATTGAGCCCTTGAAGTGGCACCTCTTGGGCGTCTACGAAGGGCCTATAATGTTTTCCAGTAGAGAAGCTCTGATTTAGATATAGCCTCTTATGGAAATCATTTTTCTTTATCACAAGCAGAAGACTGCTTTTTCTGTAGGAAATTTTATCTATAATGAGCTGATAGGAAAGTCAAAATCAAAATTCTATGCCTAAGCTAAATTATTCTATAACTAATCCTGATATATCTCTACATTTTTTTCTCTCAATACTTTCTTAATTTTTTCAATTATAGTTGACATACAATATTATATTGGTTTCAGGTGTACAATATAATGATTAGACATTTGTATACCTTACAAAAGTGATCACCCTGATAAGTCCAGCACCCATCTGACACCATACATAGGTATTTCAGTATTTTTTACTATATTCTCTCTGCTGTGCTTTACATCCCCATGAACATTTTTATAATTGTCAATTTGTACTTGTAAATCTTTTTCACTTATCTCTCAACCTCTCTTCTGAAAAGATATATGCATCCCCATGTTCATGGCAGCATTATATACAATGTCCAAGATATGGAAGTAATATCTCTCCATTTTATCTCCATATCTTTTTCAAACCTCAAGATAGAGACAGAAGTATGAGTGTGAAGAGAATGGATCAAAATAAGCCTATGGGCCCCTGGAGATCCAGAAGCTTGTGCACAAGGTAGCAGGTTATTTTATTGGTCTTTTGACAAAATATACTTAAATGGCACTATTTTTGCCTCTAGGTTAGCTTAAATGCTTCCGAGAGGCATTAGAGTCACTCACTGCCTGCAGCAATGGAAGAATAACACAGATGACAGTGCATTTAAAAAGATGCAGACAATGCCCGCGGTTGCTCCATTACTCTGTCATCGGAGATATCAGCGCTAGGCTGGGCGCTGAGCATTAGCCCATGTAGCCTGATATGAGTTCATGGGGCTGGAATTCAAAACACTAACCAGCTGTGGGAACCCAGTGAGAAGTCTGTCACACTGAATGGTATCCAGATTAGAGCTGTGAGAATTTGGGAAAACCCCTCTTGCTAAGTAAGTTTACTTCTTTGTCTTTTTTCTTTTTTAAGGTTGCCGTGTCTACAAGAATCTTGAATCCATGGCTACACAAAGGAACAATAAATAAAGAGAACTCAAAGTATTTTTGAGGCAATGAAGGAAATTGTAATACTGACTGGAGCTTTGATGACCTTTTCATTATCAATTTTAAGTGTGATAATAGTTTTGTGTAGAAAATATTCATAATTCTTTAGAGATGTACACTGAGGAATATAGGGATAAAATGAAATGACCTCTGGAATTTGCTTTAAAATAATTCAGGGAGAAAAATGAGTGAAGGGAAGAAAAAGATTAAACAAATATTGCAAACCCTCAGTAATTGTTGAATCTGGGCTGTGTTAAGGAAGATCAATAACATACACTCTCTCCTTGTAAAAGTATGTTTGAAAATAAACACAATAAGAATTTATTATTAAAAAAAAGAAAAAATAAATTATACCAGACCAAAGGGAAAATTATTTCTTTTTAGTTTAGGGTTTTCTCAAGGCCCAGCCACTGTCAAATGAGTAAGCTATAAGTAAAAAAATGAGAAAGTCATGCTCTCAGGTGCCCAGGTCTTAAGAAGATCCTCCAATGACTCATGCATTGGTAGGAACAGGTAGAAGCTTAAGTAAAATGGACCAGAAATTGGAAATGGCATATGCTTTATTTACTATTAATTACTGTTCCTAGCAGTGGCCATGGTGTGAATAGACCAAGATGGAGATTTGGTGGTCTCAGGAGCTATGGGATTTTTTTTTCCTAAGTCCCAGTATGACTTAACATCTGTATGCTTTCGGTTCTTCATCTACAAAACCCCAGGGTTGTGTGATATGAGAGCAAAGGTTTCTTTCAGGTCTTAAAGTACAAATTTCAGGTTACTTTAGCTAATCTGCTTCAGTAACATTGGAGATTTAAAAAGGGGGGGGCGGGCAAGTTCTGGATATGAATTGGCTAATCAGGAGACAGCAAATTTATTAAGTCCTTATTGAATTCTCAACACAGGAAACCCAAGTGTAGCAATATTTGCTCTCTAGAAAATTTAATTGGCAAATGAAGTAATATGAAAAACAAACAGATTAAAAAAAACTGGTATTAGCCACAGCATAATTACATTAAGGGGAAAAATTGCCTACTCAGATATTTTACGCATTTGTTTTCCTAATACAGAAAGGAATGAATATAAACGACTCTTAGTTATACATCAAGCAAGTTCTAAAATAATTTTTACTCCCTTCACAATTATTGAAACCATGTACTTCTAGTGAAATTAAACTGTTTGAAGTGGGAGGGTTTAGAGGGCAGAGCTGGATTTACAAGACCACCCAAACCATTCATTTGCTTATATTCTTCTCTGGAAAGTTTAGCAAGTGTTACAAATATGGGACTGATTTCAGAAAGTTGCCCTACCTTGAGGCAGCATCTGATGTACAAAGCTAATGTCCATTTTATTCTGGGGTTTTGCATTGTACAACTTGGTGTCTTCAGATTTCTTCCACTTCGGGCCGCTTATTTGAAATTTGAAGTCAGTGAACCACACATCATCAAGCATGTAGTACTGCTCTAGATTTCACTGAGACAGTTACTTGTAAATATTATGCAAATTATCTTTTTAAAATACTAGTTGATTATGTTACCCTAAGTTTTGTATCATAAAAATACTTAAGCATCCTAATGTCTCAAGTTTTAGTAAATGTATTTCATTTCGATTAACCTCTGCATTTCAAACCTTGCCCTTTTTTCATGCAACTCATCCTATTCTTTTTTTAAAACCAGCTATGAAATATTGGGAATGGTGGAAAAGCAAGAGAGTGGATATTATTTCTCTGAGAAACCTTGAAAAGGAGAAGGAAATTTTTACTCATTCCAGTGGGCTCTATTAACTTAGCTATCATTTATTACCAAAAATAAAACACAAAATGATGACATATATATTTGACACCTATCATTTACAATGTTGTTGCCAGAAAAATGATCACATTTTTTCTTAAAATAATTTTGAAAGAATTTTTCTTAATTCTAAACTGCCACTTTCTGATCTCCTGTGACCAGTTCTTTTCTCCAGTCAGAAAATATATCTCTAATTTTATAATAAACACTATATGCTTGGTGCACAGATTCATGCAAAGTGTGTGTGTGGCGGGGGGGGGGGGGAGTTCCCTCAGCCTGGCTTGTGCCCTCTTGTAATCCAGGACCCCTTAGGGATGTAGCAATGTGCTAAGCAGCAGGAAGCCAGGGGGAGGCCAAGCTGTGGCTGGGGACCATGCCAGCTAGCGCTCATCCCAGCCTGTTGTGTCTGCTGCTGTCGCTCAGTAGTCCTGCCACGGAGTTGGGAGAAGCTTCTGCCTCTGCAGCTATGCTCGCCAGCTGTGAGCCCACCTTCTGGCTTAGCAGTGCTCCCCCTGTGGGAGCACAATGACCACCAGGGGGAAGCTCCTATGTTGGACATCTGCCTTCTGGTGGTCAGTGCGTTTCATAGTGACTGGTCAAGCAGTCATTCTGGTCATTCAGGGTGTAACAGTTGCTTAGGCTTTTATATATATAGATTAGTGAGATTAAATATATATGCATTTATTTGAGAATGGGTACAATTCCATGAAGTCAGTCATGATTATATGTAAATCCATCTAATTTCTGTTCAGAGGCAGTCAAACACGCTGTGAGCTTCAGAAAAATTACTTGTGCCACCTGATAGAAGGTATGTATTGATTCTCAGCAGTTCTACCATCAGGTCTAAATCAGAGATTCTCAATATTGAGGCTTTGTCCAAATCACCTGGAGGACTCATTAAAATACTTCCCACCTCCAGGATTTCTGATTTCAAAGTTCTGGTGTGGAACCTTAGAAACTGCATGTCTAGCAAGTTCCTGGATAATGCTGATACTGATATTACTGGTCTTAAAATCACATTTTGAGAACCACTAATTTAACATGTGTGTCAAAAGAAGTTTAGATAATAGAAAACTATAATTACTTTATTCTGTGTTTTAGAGTAACAAGATATCTAAACACTGTGACCATCTATCCATTTTGGAAACCAAAAACTAAATCCTTGGTACAAAGAGAATTACCATAGGTTTGAGTTCAACTATAGCAGAGTACAATCAACTCAAAATTAGGGAAGGTATTGCTTAATATTCAGTCTAAAGAAGCTCATTTGCTTGCCATGTAATCCTGGCCTTGCAAGGTACACAAAAAATCAAGAATTTGGAGGCAGCTAGGGGGCGGCGTGGGGGGAGTTAGAGGGCAGAATGTAATATTGGGTTTGCCCTCTCACCCCAGTGGTCAACGACAGACAAAGCAGCTTGAAATATTTGAAGTTTCAGAGTGTAATCTAAGGTCCTACTGATGTGACCCAAGGAAGTGAGTGAGGTTCACCACCTCGAACTAGGGTCATTGACCCCTGGATATGATCAGCTGTGTCTCTACCACCTCTGGGTCCTTGAAATTCCGGCTGGCCCATGCCTCTACTTTCGTCACTGGACCCTTTAGTTGTCCTTCATACTGAGGTGATGATGACATCAAGCATAAAGAAGTCTTTCAATAGTGATTTCCTGTATCTCACTCATCCCAGCTCAGAAAAATCTTGCCATTCAAATGAACTGACGTCACAGAGTGGGTGCAAGAAGACAGGAATTGGGGAGGGGATCCAGAGTGGCAGAGGGGAATCCTTTCAAAAGCTTTCCCTGTGAGAAGAGAGACAGGAGCAGGAAGAGGAGGAGCCCAAAGCTGGCTATTTTTAAATTGAACAGCAAAGCCCTTTTGTCCCCTCCTCTTTCTCTCAAGCCCCCGGAACAACTAGTCAGAGGCATAAATCACCTGGGCAATTCATTCTGCCTGCATTTCCTCTGTACTCAAATTAGCAGGCAAGTTCAGCCAAAGCCACACACGGGAGAAATGTGGACCTTTCCCTCAAAATCTGCTATCTCCTTTCACAAAGCTGTATTCCATGAGAATCAAAGTGTCACTTCTCAAATGACATCACTCAGGGAGGGATCCAGGAGGTAAGAGGAAGGAAAACTCACAATGGTTTGGAGTGGAAGTCAAGTTTGACACACAAGGAACAACTCCAGTCCATGGGGGAAGGAGCAGCGTCACCACTATTTGTAGGTCCCAGGATAGAGAAGGGTTCAGTTCACTGAGGATGTAGATGGCATTTTAGCAGCTCTCCTAACCCTCATCTCTAGGGATGTGGAGGGGAGGAAGGGAATCCCAATAATGGCTTGCCAAGTGAATTAAAGGAAAGAGAAATGTAGCCCTGGTGTTGATCCATAAGGGTCTAGGGCAGGACAAAGGAAACGCTCAATTTACCCTCTGGCCTACTTACTCTTGCATAAAAGGGGTGTTATCTGTACCAGGAAAGAGAACTGATGCCTGCATTAACACTTGTTGCCTCTGTTTTATTTTTAGGCTCTTCCATCATAGAAAAGAGAGCAGTGCCAGTTGGACTTCAGGTGTCAGACCACACTTGGTTTTCTCAGGTTTCCCTGTACACAAAGGACCCAAATAATTTTCCATCAAGACCTGGCCAGGAGGTACAGCCAGCTTTCAGAGTGGCTACTGAACCTGAGTATGTGAGCTTGGCTATCTGTCCCCAGTAGGGTCTGTATCATCATCCCTCTTAATTTTCCCATAAGTTGGTGGTTTATTTCCCACTAAGGCAATGCTTAGATATAAGAAAAAAAGAAATATAAAAAAGATGAGATGGCTAGTCAAAGACAAAATGAATAGCACCAAGACCCCAGACATGGTGAAAATGTTGACACAATGATAGAACATTATCAATGGGAGGTCAGCACAGACTTTCTGGGACACAGCACCTGTGTTTTCTTCATTTTTTGTGAAGGAAATGCAGTTGTCAACTGCAACATCTGGGCAGCCTGGGAATGCCCAGTCTGATCAGCTTCATGAAGAGATCTCCCATTGCACTGGCCACAGAAAAGTCTACCAAACAGCCATGGATGCTAAGGAGGGTGACAGAGCCAAGAACACTCAAGCATACTAGTTCACAAACTCTCCAGCCAGCCTAGACCTCTTTAATATTGTTTGCAGAGATTAACTATTTAACATTTTCTTCACAATAATTATTTGCTTAAATGAAGTCCCTGGGAGAGAAAAGAACAATAGTATTGTAGAAAAACATGGAAGCAGAAATATGAAAAATTGAAGTATATGAAAAGCTCCAATAGAACATAACAAAACTCAGCCCTAGACTCAGAGCCTGAGGTCTGCTTCTCTTCCTTTTAAAGGGAAATTCATAAATTGGAGACCAGATGAAGATGTGTTACCAACAAATGGAAATTGACTACCTAATCAGAAGAAATAAAAGAGATTGAAAGGGAATTTTGCCACAGAATCCAAAGTTATTTAGTTCTATGTCAGCATCTCAAATAAAATTATTTCAAGAAATACTTAAGGCAATATTCTTTGACTTTTTTTTTCAGCCATGACTCACTGAAAGAATGAGCTATGTGCTACAAACTACACATACACACATCCCTCTGTATAAATAATCTTACCAAAAGTGAAAAGGCTATGCATTCTGATATTTTCATTCTATCTTAGTTTTTAAAATACTTATTGGGACTTACATGTGTGTTAGTAGCCAGTTTTTAAAACACTGCTTTAAACTTTGGGGAATATTGGTTATACTTCTGTCTCTAACCCATTCGGTACAGAAATGTCCACACAATCTACAGTTTCCCAATAGCAGCTTGTTCCAAACAATGCTATTTATATCTTCTTCAGCTTCCTTTCTTTCCCACTAAAATCCATAATCTCTCCTGAGCCAAAATTGTCAATGCTTTTAGGTTAAAGGGAATATCAGTTGTGCCTTACATTTTATTGCAAAAGATGCTCCATAATGCAAAATGACTAAATTTAATCTTGACATTAGCTGGACATCTGGGAATTTAAATATATACTTTCCTACTAGAGACCCAGTGCACGAATTTGTGCACCGGTGGGGTCCTTCATCTTGATCTGCAGGGATTGGGTCAAAACCAGCTCTCTGATATCCCCCAAGGGATCCTGGATTGTTAGAGGGCACAGGACAGACCAAGGGACCCCACTGGTGCACCATCAGGTATGGGGAGGGGCCACGGGAGGGTTCCAGGGTGTATTGGGCTCATCTCACCCAGTCCTGATCAGCCAGACCCTAGCAGCAATCTAACCTACTGTTCAGAGCATCTGCTTCCAGGTGGTCAGTGTGTGTCATATCAACTGGTCAAATGGTCAGACATTTAGCATACTAGGCTTTTATTATATAGGATGACTTGGTTCTCACAAATACACAGGACACTATAATCAGAGTATATCCTTCCCTGCTGCTAGTGATAAACACAGAAGAAGAAATCATGATTTTTCCCTTCCTGCCAGGGCACCTTAAAGTTCTTATGAGTGAACACTTCTCTGTGATGGTAAGTAGCCTGACTCAACAGCAATAGACACAGCAGATGCGTTGGAATGGAAGGGACTATTTTTTGCAAAAGCCACTACTCTGACCACTTAGCCACATGTGGAGAAATCATACCCTACATCATTGCACCATTGCCTTGCCAGTAGGACTGAAGCATATCCTGAAAAGCAATGGTTTTCTTCTGTCATAAAATCCTGGGATAAGATCGTATCAGTTGTAGTTTTATCACTTAGAGAACAATGTCAGGGAGTTTCATCCGGGGATTTGGATTTTCTGCTTTGTGGCACAAATGGAGTGGAATCTTATTTTTAGATTCCTTTGATCATACACCATTGTTCTTAATTCAAACTCCAGCCATAAAAGTATATTCTATAAAAGGCAAGACAACAAAATTGATTACAATCCTGTGTTTTATCCCAAAATAACTTCAACAACAATAACTTACATTTTGAAATCTAACTATATGTCATTGACTGGACTAAACACTTTCTTGCATTTAACTCATTTAATCCTAACATTAACCCTATGATGAAGTATTATTGTTATTATTGTTGTTGTTGTTATTATTATCACGAGGTTATAGAAGAGGAAATTGAGGTTCAGGGATATGAAGTGAATTTCCCAAGTGATGTGACTCGGTGTCAGAATCAATGCTCTTTAACCCTTTCTGTATTATAATTCTCCCAAGAGTAACTCAACTGAGTCCACAGTATTAGAACAGAGGAACAGTAAGCAGCTCTCATCTGAGGACCCAAACGGATGGCAAAATGTGTTAATAAGCACAGAGTATGATGATTAAGTGGGGTGAAACAACTATTACAAAAATCTCCGTTCTCTGTATGTCATCACAGGTCCCTCACTTTCCATCTCCCAGAGACATAAACATGGAAGCTTTCAAATGTTTTAGGAAAGTTGTTTTCAAACGCTGTCCCCAAGATGAACAGCATGGACATCACTTAAAAACACATTAGAAATGCAAATGTTTATATTCCGCTTGTTCTAATGTAGATTTGATGATTATTTAGGTGTGGTAAGGCCAATCGATCAGGATATCATTGCCATTGTAAAGATATTTTGATATGCTCACAGAAACTAAGCAAATGTGGTAGGTCACATCATTAGTACTCCAGGGTCCTTTAAGAGACAGGGAGGTGGGGGTCAAGAGCCTTTATTGTGGTTTCTGAGGGAAGGAACAGGAGTGGCTGGGATGTCGGTTTAGGGGTAACATGTTTAAATAATTCTAGCCCTCTCTGCGGCACAGGAACTGTTCCTGTTCCTGGGGTGATTGGGGTAGGGGGATAATAGCCAGATTGTAAAAGCTTAATAAATAAAGGGATGGGGATTGGGTTTTGGACAGAGTCATGTGCATATGTGCTCATGGGTGAGCTAATTCTAGAAATTAGCCAGTAACCAGGATGGAGGGTTCTTCCATAGTTAGAAAAATCCAGATGTCAAAGCATCAGAACACAGAAAACACAAAACATGTTAGCACACCACTCTAGACCCACTGACTCAAAAAGCTCTGAGTGATGTAGGCCAGAAGTCTCTCTTTCCCAAACCATTCCAGGTGCCTCTGGTGCACATTACAATGTAGGAGCCACAGCTTTAGGATTTACACTCCTATGTTCTATATAGTAAATGCAGCAATAACTATGCAGTGCAAACCTGAATTCCTCTGTTTATTTTTTCAAAACTTAGCCACTTTAAGCTTGGACACTAAATGTATAGCCATAGACTATTTGAAGAAACTACTTTGAGAGCATTCAATCCAAATGAAGACTTCAAATAATACCATCTATTTTTTTATGTCCCTGAAAAAGCCATGTGTAAAGGCAACAATTTTCAACAATAAACAGCACACTAAGAACTCCAATGACCCCGTTAAAACTCAGTTTTAATCTGTAGAATTATCTGAAAGACAGTTTAAGGGACCATGGCATTGGGCAGCCTTTGAATTTCACTCCAGAGAGCTCCCTGTAATTTTTTTCTAGAATTTTTTCATGAATTTCTGGAGAACTGCCTGATATTTGGTCCACAAGAGAAGTTTTGGATAGTTTTAAGAATATTGGGAAGATTAAAGGACCCACCTTGTTACTCCCCAAACTTTTATGTCTGTGTTTTGAAAATAGGTTGATGCTGAAGAAGGAAAAAAGACAGATGCTTCATGACCCAGACTTAGCTGTGTTTTAATTAATCACATGATCTTGGGAAGGTGAATAAGCCTCGATGTGCTTTTGTTTTTCTTGTCTGTGGAGCCAAGGTGCTAGATGAGAGGATATTTCAAAGCCTATGTGATTCCATCTATATTTAGAGATAAAAAGAAACTTCTCAGGGAAAAAAATCTATGGGGATTAAAAAAATAAAGCTTTTCCTTCTACTTTCTTAATTCTAGCTGGGCTAATGATCAAATTATCAGACATTAACAGGAAAAATAAAACTAATACATGCACACAGGCAATTCACATGCATGAAAATTCCAAAAGTAGTGAGGCAATTTAAGAATATATGACATTTTGCCCAGCAGGGATGACTCAGTGGTTTACTGTCAACCCATGAACCAGGAGGCCATTGTTGGATTCCTGGTTGTGGGTTCGATCCCCAGTGTGGAGCTAGCAGGAAGCAGCTAATCGGTGATTCTCTTTTATCATTGATATTTCTATCTCTCTCTCCTTTTCCCTTCCTCTCTGAAATAAATAAAAAATATTTTTAAAAAAAGAACATATGACATTTTGGACAAAGAAGAAAACAGGCTACAGGTCTAAGATTTCACAAAAATGAGAATGGACAATTCACAGGTAGTTGAGAGAGTGGGACATACACAGCAGGTAAATTTTTACTAGGCAACTTAGAAACAATGAGACACTGGGGTCATCTAGCATAGTAAATGGGTCCCTATTTGATACCCTCTCATCTATCATACTCAATTCAAATTTGACTAAGGTGAGCATCCAAAGATTCCTTTCTGCAGTAGCCTTTTTCTATCTGAATTTCTTGGGCAGGAAAGGAGAAAGAGGGATAGTCAAAAATTCTTTCTGACTCTTGTATTTCCTTTTTTAAATATATTTTTATTGATTTCAGAGAGGAAGGGAAAAGGAGAGAAACATCAATGATGAGAGAGAATCATAGATCGGCTGCCTCCTGAATGCCTCCTACTGGAGATTTAGCCTGCAACCCGAGCATATGCCCTCGACCGGAATCAAACCAGGGACCTTCCCACCTGTAGTCCAACACTCTATCCACTGAGCCAAACCAGCTAAGGTTTTTGTTTCTTAATAAACAAATTAAAATCAATATCCCCAAAAGCAAAACTTTTGGTCCCCTTCAAATTCCTTAAAGGAGATAATGCTTTTACCATTCAACTAGGAATAAATTTTCTATCTACTCTGAGCTCCAAAATCTTCATTGCAATTATTACTTGAAACACTCTGGTCTACATGTCTGTCTATAACATGGGTTCTCAATCTTGGTCACACCTCAGACTCATCTGAGGGAGATTGTAAAATGCCAATGTCTGGAACCAGCTCCCAGATATTGTTCTTGAGTGTGTGTTTCTTCTGTGGCCTCTGAGCCTCAGGGTCTTTCTCTAAAATACATGCACATATTTTCTATTCTGACTGTGGATAAAGGTATCCCTATGGTATTGGTGGGTAAAGAATAATTTCCAGGTTGAGACTGCCCTGAGAAAGAATTTTATATGTAGCAATAACAAATGTAAAATATTTCCTGTACTAAAATACTACATCTTCACCCAGATGCAGTTGTTCTTGGTGTTAATCTAAACTGATTCAAGTCCTTTCTCCATAGGTTAAGCTGACCATCATGTGGAGATGACTCCCATAATTGGATAGTTTATTTAGTGCACAATGAAACACCAGTACTGGGCTGGGGTGGGGAAGGGGGCAAATTCCATACTAATTTTAATGTTGTGGTGGTGGTAGGAATGGTTTACACACACACACACACCCCAAAATGTCTAAAATAAAACCACAATCAAAATTAGGGTTTGGCAAGGATGTAGAGGAATAGGAACTACCATACACTGTTGTTTGAAATGTAAATGGTACAACCATTTTGAAAAACTATTTGAGACTATTTGCTAAAGATGAATAGATGCACACTTGAAAGAAAGAATTGTAACTCCAAGATGCATGAATGTATTTACTACAGACTTGTGCAGGAATATTCATAGCAACACTAGTCATAAAAGCCACATCTAAGAATAGCCAAAATTTTCATGACATTTGAATCAATAAATAAATTATGGTTAATTTATACAGTGAACTACTATAGAACAATAGAATGAATGAATTTCAAACCACAGATATGCCATTAGTGTACCTCACAAACATATTAAGTGAAACCAGACAAAAATGTACAGGTGCAATTAGTCAATGGTGCTAGGAGTCAGGGAAGTGGCTATCTTTGTGGGGATAGTAATTACTGGAGGGGAATATAAAGAAGGTCTGAGGTTTCAATAATGTTTCTTGATTTGAGTGTTGGTTGCATGAGTGTGTTTAGTTTTTGAAAGCTTATCAAGCTGTATACTTATGCTGTATGGACTTTTTTATATATTAGTTAACTTGAATAGAAAGTTTTTAAAAATTGCTTTCAGAATGCATGTAGCTCAGTACACTCTATTATAAATTCCCTTTTAGTAATTTCAAGCTCATCTAATCCAAGATTGATGAATAAATTACTTAAGTAGAAGTTACAAAGAAGCAGGGAAATCCTAATTCTATTTCTTCCCTTTTTCCAAATCTACTTCACCAAAATCAAAAGATTGCTTACCTTGATGTTGAGATATTCACAGCTCACCCACAATATTGTCAGCCAAATGTATGAAAATAAGCAGCTTTGATACTGCTTTGAGGATTATAGGAAAATTCTCCTTATAATATAATGAGTGGCTCTTATCTTGCAAAGCTCCTCTGAGCAGCGCATTTTCTATTCAATATAGCACAGCAATCTGTCATCACCTCCAAACTCAGACTTAGGAAGTGCCATCCCACACCAGAGTGACACAGGAGGAAAAGAAAGCAAACCTATACCTAGAGAGAAGTAGTCAGTGTATCGATGTGCACTTTCCATATGTGGCAGCCTTTGACCTCCAGTAAATTCACGAATCAGGGAAATGGTAATGTTTCCTATTTCTCATTGAAGAAACAGGATCATGTATTTGGCTAGTGACATAGCTAAAGAGTGGCATAACTTGCCCACACAATGACCTTCTATCCAATTTTCTTTCTCTTGCCAGACCTTCGCAGATGAGTCAAAGTGAAAATAATATCTACTCTATTGGGGTTGTTCTTGAAAAATAGAGATAACTCTTTATAATATTCTTTTGACTGAACTAGTAAACTAGAAGTGCAGTGCATGAAATTTGTGCACTGAGGTGGTGTGAGGAGAGGTGATGCCCCTCAGCCCAGTCTGCACCCTCTCCAATCTAGGACCCTTCAGGGGATGTCCAACTTCTGGCAGTCGGACATCCCTCTCACAGTCCGGAATGACTGGCTCCTAACCACTCACCTGCCTGCCTCCTGATTGCCTTAACTTCACTGCCTGCCAGCCTGATTGCCCCTAACCCCTCTGCCTGCCAGACTGATTGCCTCTACCTGGCCCTGCTGCCAGCCTGATTGCCCCTACCTTGCCCTCCCCTGCAGGCCTGATCACCCCAAACTGCCTGTGCCTTGGCCTCCCAGTCTGGCCTTCCTTTGGGGGTACTACACCCATTATCCCACTGCTGCTACCACTGCTGGCCTGAGCCTCAGCCCTTCACAGCTGCCCATGGCTGTCTGAGCCTCAGCCCTTGCAGCCACTGTAGATTTGTCTGAAATGATGTCTGGAAAACAACCACTCTAATTAGCACATTACCCTTTTATTAGTATAGATTTGGAGATCATTACAACCACGCAGAACTTAAAGAAAACACATGGCCCTAGCCAGTTTGGCATAATGGAGAGAGCATTGGCCTGTGGACTGAAAGGTCCCAGGTTTGATTCTGGTCAGGGACAATGCCTGGGTTGCAGGCTCAATCCCCTATAAGGGGCCTGTGGGAGGCAGCTGAGTAGTGATTCTTATCATTGATGTTTCTATCTCTCTCTTTCCCTCTCCCTTTCTCTCTGAAATTAAAAAAAAAATAAAGGAAACACATGATCTTCACTTTGGGCTTTGTCATTTTACAATATCCTTTGTGCAGTATTGTAACTTCCCTCAACTTTCCTTTACCCACCCTTAAAATGCAATCTATTTGGAGGAAGATGATCAGGAAAGTGATTCTAGTGGGTAGAAGGTTTTTTGGAGGAGATGGGGTCATGAAGATATTTAAAAATTGAGCATGGTGATCATTGTACCACTCTGAATTTACTTTAAAAAACCAGTTCATTATACACTTTAGGTGACATGTATAGTATATGAGTTAGATCTCAACAAAGCTGTTTTTTTTCTTTTTAAATAAAGACCAGCCCTTTAATCAATTGCAGATGTTTTCAGAGGCCCCCAAGAATTGCTTACCTTGTCCCAAATCACAGCTGCCTCCAGTCCTGATGGATCTGGATGTTGTGGTTTGCAAAGGAGAAGGTGGCAATAGGCTTGTGGAATTTCTGCAATCCCATTCTCCTGGTCTCCTCATATGGTACCAGGGCCATTTCCACTGTGCCAGCTCTCTGCTTCCTTTAACATGTTAGGCAAAAGAATTCTGCATGCTCTGGCAAGAAAGTACATTCTCTCTTAGGTGGCCCGAATGTTTTTTTTTTTAAGGTCATTTTATGGATTCAAAAGAATAAACGGAGATGTGGAAAGCTTTTGTCAAAATCATTTTACATGGTTCTTCCAGTCTCATGGGAAGTGAGATGTGACTCTGACTTCATCCCAGAGGTGTCTTTGGGCAAAGAACCCAGAATGGTACAACTCCTTCAGCATGCTCTACAAACTTCCCTGTAGGGACTCAGGGGCGTTTGAGGGTGAATGAGGCAATGGTGCAAACACAGGACCTAGGAGAAGGTAGAACTTTCTACACTACCCAGGCCACGTGGACTGGAGCTGTACCCATCCAGGCGGCAGGGTGTTTCTGCTGTTTTGTTTTGGTCTGGTCTCCACCCCGTCAGCCATGGACCTGTGCCTGCACTGAGACTGAAGGGTTTGATGGTCCTACTTTTGGGTGAATAATGGATGCATTACCACCTCACAGAGACTAGCAGTTAGACTCTGTATGCTTCTGAGTCACTTGCAGGGAGATCATGGCCCTAGGTCAATAACAGACTTAGGCATCTTCGGCCAGGAGGCCTCCTCGGATTAGGGGCCATCACAGTTTGAAGGCCAGCCATGATCCCGATCCTGGCAAGGGTCTCCTCTGGGGTGCTAGCCAGCCTGGCTAATGGCCACCCACAGTTTGGAGGCTGGACATGCCACTCTGCATCCTGGCAGAGATCTCCTTTGAGGTACTAGCCAATCTGGGCTCTGGACTCCAGGCTCCACAAAGGGAAAGGTTCCCTACCCTGCTTCGTGCACACATAGGCTAGGCTCATAGGAGGTGGCTTCAGTGCTGGGTTGGTGATGGCCAGGTTCTCTGGAGCCTTGGGCTGTAGTTCCACATCTCCCAGCTCCCCATCAGTTGCCCACACGACCAGTCGCCTCAGTGCAGGCCCCAGCAGCTGAAAGCTGGCCTCCCGGCAGCTGGGCCACCACACCCACCACCGCTGGTAGCTCTTCACTGCTCCCTCGCTGCTGAGCCCTGTCTGCTGGGATGAGGGTGTGTTCCAAGCTGCTCCCACCCCTGGTGTGTGCCCACTGCCCAGACACCCTCCCTCCACAGCCTGGCTTGGGAAGCTGGCCTGATTGCCAGGGCGATGATGCCAGCATCCCACCCTGGCCACTATGAGCACCACCATCTTTGTAGTAGAGTGATGGTTAATTCGCATGTTACCCTTTTATTAAATAGTATGTATTTACCTGTCCAAGCTACACTTTTATGTTTTCACATTAGAACTGAAGAGCTTGTTACCTGGAAGTACATCATCCTTGTTAACTTAAGCAAGGCCTGGCCTTTGCCATAGTATTCATAAAGATAGAACCAGTCACTGAGAGGGATTTCCAAATAGTTTGGAATATAAACTTTCTGCATAAGAAAATCTCCAAAACTCATAAACTTACTAGTAAGTTAACATATCAGATTCTATTAAAATGTTTGACAATGGGTATATTCTATAGGAAGAAGAGGGACCATCAAACACAGGATAATCAAAGCCCTTTAAGGGTACTAGGCAAAAGACCAGAAACAGCATCAGAATCTCTGGAGGTGGGATTCGGCCATTTGTGTTTCAACAAACCCTCCAGGTAATTCTGCTGCAGCTAAAACTTAGATAACTGTTTAAAATTAGAAAGCATTAGGTAAAATGAGCAGTGTTTAAAGCACAATGCAACATGACAACCCAAACTGAAAGAATGAAAAAAAAGGTTATCATTATCTTCAGAAGTAAAGCACAACAAAACAAAGAAAACAAAAATGTGGAAAATACATTATAAGGAAGAAAAAATAAATCCCAAAACATGAAAGGCAAGTTTTTGTTTTTCCTTGAAAACATACTTTTCGCCCAAACCGGTTTGGTTCGGTGGATAGATAGATTGTCGGCTTGCAGACTGAAGGGTCCCAGGTTTGGTTCCAGTCAAGGGCTTGTACTTGGTTGTGAGCACATCTCCAGTGGGGGGGCGGTGCAGGAGGCAGCTGATCGATGTTTCTCTCTCATCGATGTTTCTGACTTTCTATCTCTCTTCCTTCATCTGTAAAAAATAAATAAAATATATATTTTTAAAAGAAAAGAAAACAGACTTTTGCTCACATTTGTATATCCCTGGTTGTACATACTTTATAAATGGAAAATGGAACTATTTGGTGGGCAGGGGGAGGGGTGTCCTTTGAGGGGTAGCTGCAGCAGACATTAGGAACTGTGTACTGTTCCTCTTTGCCTTTCATTCAGATTTTTTCCCTCTGCCTTTTAATTATCCTTTTTCTTATGTTTTCTTTTTCCTTCCCTTAGTGAGGACTTAGACCTGCCTATAGTACCCCAGGCATTGTTGACTCCCTTATGAAGGTCTTAAAGTTTAAGACATTGACCCTCTAAATCTGTCCTTCATGTCCTATAAGTACAAAGCTACATTTTACAATAAATAGCTTTTAACTCAAAGTGTGCATTGCTTTTAACACAGAGATTGATTCTCTTTTTAGAAGCTACAATGCTGTCTTTATAATTTTGATATGAGACCTAATACATGGAAGGCACTCAATAAATAAGTCCTTATTCAATAAAAATAGGAAATTCTCCCAATTATTCTATTAGGGAAGTACAGCAGCTATCCCTATTTGGAAGGTAGAAAACAGAGAAGATACATGTCTTAGCTTGTGTGCCAAAGGAATAGCTAACCCCAGTATCTGGATTCAGACCTGTGCTCATTACACATGTGTCAGCACACCACCAGTGACAACAATGAAAACCAAATCATTTATAGCAACGCTGTGGGAAATACAAAGCAATTGGCTTCAAATGCCCTAAATGGCTTCCTGGAGCCAGTGAATAGCATACTCTGCAGTCCAGCTGGGGAGTCTATCTTGCTGACCTCTTGCACCAAGGAATTCCTCTGGTTTCTATTTCTAACTTTTCAATTATGTAACCCTATTCGTGGGATGGGAGACTTGTTAACATGCTTGAGAATTCTTTGCCCTTCTCTTGAGTTAAATCATTAATCTTTGGACAAGAGACATTTCACATCAGTGATCTAAGTCCAGAGCAGAATCCTTGGGTCGACAGTGAACAGGCTAGTTGACTAGAATTTCACAAGGACAGTATCATCCTTCAGCCACGAAGGAAACGAAGAGAAGCAAAGCTTGATCAGGGAGTGACTATCCGAATTTTAAATTTAAAATATTTGATGAACCAAGACCAGTTTGGCTCAGTGGATAGAGTGTTGGCCTGCGGACTAAAGAGTCCCGGATTCGATTCGGCAAGGGCATGTACCTTGGCTGCAGGCACATCTCCAGTAAGGGGCGTGCAAGAGGCAGTTGATCGATCTCTCTCTCTCATCGATGTTCCTGACTTTCTATCCCTCTCCCTTCTGCTCTGTAAATAATCAATAAAATATTTTTTAAAAGAATTAATTAAATAAATAAATAAATAAATAAAATATTTGATGAACACAAACCTCAGTTACAGCATAGAGAAGAGTAGACAAACCAGTGGGTCCCACAAAAAGGGAAATGTGTTTAGATCTGATGTGAGGCCCAGGAGTTAGCATGTTGAATGAGCAGCACAGCTGTCTCTAATGCAAAACCTCCACAGACTGTCCTTTTCAAGAAACAAAAGTAAATAATATTCTACATGTAGACCCAGACCTAAAAACCAAGCCCAAATCCCTGAAATGCATGGCAAACATGAAGACATTGACAATTCAAATTCCTCAGTGTCACCTTGTTATTTGACCATAGGAAAGTGGTTTCCTTTTTCCTCTCAGTACTCTGCCCATTTCATTAGGTCATTCTTAACACCATCCCCATCCACTCTGTCTACCACAGAGAAGAACCCTGCAGCCTCCGTGCTCCAGGCTCCTGTACCCATTAGCTTGCAGCCAGGTTCACCCAATGGGAGACCCTGAAAGAGATTAGAGGGCAGAAAGAATGGAGAGGCCAGGATAATTCTCCCATTTTACTCTTTCATAGGCAATTTCTCAGGCAACCACTGTGCTTTGATATCCTGACAGAAAAGGCCCACACAGGTTCTAGCTTTTGTTAGGTGACCTTAGCTCTCAGGCTCAAAAAGACTACATATTCCCGTGGACTTCTAGCTCTGGAGATGATAATGGATTTCTGCTTTTGTTGATCTCTGCATTTTTTCATCAGCCTCTCTTTGGCATCTCAGATTTTCCATTAGCTATGTCCAATTCCCTTCCATCTTAATTTCCTCTGATTTCAAATTAAATCAGTTTCTGTCCTCCTCAATGACCTCTGACTGGTTCCTAGGGTTGTTTTATGCCATCCAGCTTGGGCAGCAGCCTTGAGTTCCTCACTGCAGCATCCCAGGAAGAGAAGGTGGAGCCCTTACCTTGACCTCCGACACCTACCGTTCACTAGTTGACTCTGGCTGCCTGGGTGGCCATATGCGGTCTCATCTTCTTTCACCACCTCATTCTTATCTATCCGAAAGCTCTGAAATTAGAGACAAAACCGAGTACTGAGTTTTAGCCTATCTTCTTCCACTATCTGTTTCTCATGCTCCTAGAATCTGATTTTCCGAGAAATCGGTAAATGAATTAAAAATATGTAAAATCTGGCTGGTGTGGCTCAGTGGTTGAGCATGGACCCCTGAACCAGGAAGTCATAGTCTGATTTCCTATCAGAGCATATGTCCTGTTGCAACAGCGAATCAATGATTTTCTCTCATCATTTGTTTCTATCCCTCTCTCCTTCTCTCTTCCTTTCTCTGAAATAAATATAGAAAACATATTTTAAAAACTATATAAGGACTTAAGTTGTTATATTTTAATATATCAATAATACAGAATAATATTTTAAGGGTAATGTCAGCAGAGGCAAAGGAATTACTATTTTAGTACAAGGAAGTACTATTAGTAGTATTTTAGTACTTCAAATTATATTTTGGAAGGAACTGCCTAATCTAATAAGGAAAGAAGGTGACTAGTCTAGTTTGGGGCAAAGAGAAGGGAAATTTAGGTAGAAGAAGCGGGAGGAAGATACAGATAAACTTTCCAGTCAATAAACAGAAACTGACCTTCATTGAGTGCTTACTATGTAAGGCACTGTTCTGAATATTTTATGTGTATTATCTCATTTAATTCTGACATAATAATGTGATATGTATCATTAATAATTTTAAACATCTATACTAATAAAAGGGTAATATGCTAATTAGACTGGATCAAACGAACATCTTCCGGATGTTCGACTTCCTTCCAGACAAAGCCATGGTGGAGGGGGCCAAGGCAATCAGTCTGTCAGGGGAACAAGCAGTTAGGGGGTGATCAGACCAGCAGAGGATGGCAGTTGGGAGCGATCAGGCTGGCAGGGGAGAGCAGTTGGGGACACTCAGTGAGGGAGAATTTATTAAAGAAACTTTCCTAAGATGTGCATCAGTTCTATTTCACGATATCAGAATAAAGATGCAATTATTAAGAGAATATCTGAGTTACCACTCAGTAGAAATATCATAAAAGACCGAATAATGAGACTGAACACAAACGTACAACATCAATTAAAGAGACATATAAGTAATTGTAAATATTTTTCAGTCTCTCTTGATGAAACTACTGATGTCACATCACATGCTCAGTTGGCCATTATTGGTCGATATTCTTATGGTCTCACAATGAGAAGAGTCGATAAAGTTAGTATCAGTGCCAACAAGTACATCAGGAAGTGAAATATGTAAGGTTGTTACACAAACATTCCATGACCTAAGCATTGATATCTCTAAAGTTGTGTCAGTGATGACAGATGGGGTACCAAACATGTTAGGGAAAAAAGTCAGATTTCTCAAATTGTTTATGGAAGCTATTGGACATGAGATTGTGCCTTTTCCTTGTATTATCCATCCAGAGGTTTTATGTGCCAACACAGAATTCACCCACTTAAATGACTTAATGTCAGTTGTTACAAAAATAGTTAATTTAATAGCTGCTCGCCCCCTTCGCAAGCGAGAATTTTCTGCACTTTTACAGGAGGTTGATTCCACTTACAGTGAACTGCTGACGTACAATAATGTAAGATGGCTGAGCTGAGGCAAAGTTCTTGAGCACTTTGTGGAGTGCTTTGAAGAAATTAAGGTATTTCTTGAGGATAAGGATCTGGGAAACTTTTCTCAGCTCAATGATGATAAATGGGTCAACACCCTGATATTTTTTACAGATCTCTCTGTTCATATTAATGAACTGAACTTAAAATTACAAGGCTTTGGCAAAAGTATTGACGTTATGTTTGGATACATAAAAGCTTTTGAAAGTAAACTTAAAATTTTCAAGCGAGATATAGAAACTAAAACTTATAAGTGTTTTCCTCGAGTAACAAAGTATTTTGAGAAGGCCAGTGCAGCTGTACAAAATGAAATGGAACCCTTGCATATAAAGTACGAGCATATTTTGGACTCATTACTTGACCAGTTCAGTGATAAATTTAATCATTTTAGAAGCCTAGAACAGACCATAAAAATAATTAAGTATCCTGACGTAGTAGTTTGGAATTAAATGGTTTTCAATGAATGCAAATTGATGATTTGGAGATGCAACTTTCAGAATTTCAAGACAGCATCTGGGCTCAGGTGTTTGTCGACTTGAGGTCAAAGCTTGAGAATCTGGAAAGGTGCCCCTTGGAGAATCAAGAGGAGCGCCACTACGAACAGGAAATTTGTAGTGCCTGGAACCAATTACCAGACACTTTTAGCACCCTGAAAAATATAGCAATGGCTTTACTCACAATTTTTTCCTCTACGTACTTCTGTGAGACCTTATTCTCAATGTTAAATAATATCAAAACCAGCAAAAGAAACAGAGTGACAGGTGAAGTTAGTAGCTCTTGCTTGGGCTTGAAGTGTACAAAATACCAACAAAAAAGTCACTAATAGGCAGGTTAGTTAAAGAATTCCCCCTCCTCCTCACTTATCTTAGTTCATGGCATCCCACGCAAGTTAAATAATATCAAGACCAACAAAAGAAACCAACTGACAGATGAACAAAGAAGTCACAACCAGGTAAGTTAATTATTTTTTGGTTTATTAAATACAGCTATATATTATAATTATACATTTTTGTTATTTAAACTATAAATATCATGAAATTATGATATGTGTTTTTTTCTCAAAGTGACACACCACCTGAGTTATGCTTAGTTTTTTGGCAAATTTTGACACACTAAGTTCAAAAGGTTGCCCATCACTGGGTTAAGGGGTGATCAGGCTGGCAGGCAGAGGCAGTTTGGGGCAATCAGGCAGCCAGGCAGTTGAGTGGTTAGCAGCCAGCAGTCCCAGATTGTGAGAGGGATAGTCTACTGCTGGATATCCACAGGGATAGGGTCTAAACTGGAAGGCACACATTCCCCATGGGTTCCCAGATTGGAGGGGGTGCAGCCTGGGCTGAGGGTCAACCCCCTCTCATGCACAAATTTTGTGCACAGGGCCTCTAGTCTATGTCTATAAAAGGATAATATGCAAAGTGTCCCATCAGGAGTTTGACTGGGAGAACGGGAGTTCAATTGTTTGCTATGATGTGGGCTGACTATCAATGGGTGCCACAGAACATGGCGGGCAACCAGAGGTGGTGATGGGATGCTGAGGGAACCCAGGAAGGAGGAGGCAGAGAGGCAGGGAGGCAGGGAGGCAGGGAGACAGAAAGGCTGATCAGCCCTGATCTCCAGCTAGGCCAAGGGACCTTACCTATGCACATTTTGTATACTGGTCTCTAGTTTAATATAACAGAGAATAAAAAGTTTTGTTTAGTTTTAGCTTAAGATTATATACTTGGTGAACAGGTAGGCCAAGTTTCAGGATAAGTATAGGCACTCCATGCTTCATCACCTTTTATAGGTGAGTCAAACAAAGGAGAAATAAAGTAGGAAGTAAACAAAAAATAAAAAGCTAGCATATTACAAATAATAGAACATAAAGTGGCACCTCTCTTTTTTCTTTTATTTTTTTTCCTGAAGTTTTCCTGATTTTGCATTTTTAGTACATGGTGTATGTGTTTGTTCTAGGAAAAGCCAATCACTCAGTAGTGGGGACACTGCAGAGGTGAGTGGCTTTAAGGGGGAGGTGACCACATAATTAGCAACACGGGAGGAATCTGTTGTGTTATCACAGCCTGGTGGTGATTTTTTCAGGCATGATGACTTTGCAAGGCTGGAGACATGCTTCCTCAGGAAGAGGGAGAGTGACAGAAACATTTCCTCTCCCTGGAGACAGGATTCAGTCAAAGCACGGTCATGAGAGAAAGACTTCAGCAGCACACAGTTTAACCCATAGTCTTAACAATGACAATGTAATAACTTAAAGTACAGCAGACACACTCTTCTGTTCTCCTCATGTGGATAATTATGCATAGAGAGATTTATGCAGCATTATCTTTACATGAGAATACCAAGTAAGATAAAAAATTGAAGTGATAGTAGAAACAAAGAAAAATATCTAATAAACACTGCTGTGATTCTAGTTTATGTTCCTCTCTCAAATAAACATGCTGGAGTTTTTCTGGGGAAGACATATTTATTCAAATCCTTTTGGTAAATTGACAGCAAGTGCAACTCAACTGGTAAAAGAAAAATTGAAAATTGTATTAACTCCATATCCATGAGTGGTTTCAAGAACTATTATATCTAGGAACTCAAATGACTTCCAGAGAATATTCAGGAATCACAGCTTTTTTGTGCTACTCTCTTTCAAAACAGATTTTGCCACCACAACCCAGGATGACAAGAGTGCACTCAACAGCTTTAGAACAGTTTCTGGAGTACTTTGTGATGTCATCCCACAGATAAGACCTATACACTTTCCTTCTACATCTGCTTCCATACATCCTGCAACACGTTACTGGTATTTATTGAATGTATGTGGGTCTCATGATGAACCTGGGTCATGTGAACATCCTGAGATATGGAGGTGGAGTCATGTCTGCCCAAACCACATCATCTAACTGTGGAGGAAGAAAGGTCTTCAACATATGTGTGAATGCTGTTATCTGAGAGAAGAAGCTATACTAGCAGATGATATTTTTCTAATGAAGGTAGGAAAAAAGATCTTATGGGAAAGAACCATGAAAGGTTTGTTCGTTTATTCATTCATTCACTCACTGTCATTCCCATGTTAAGCATTTATGTGAGTCTCTAGCAAAACCTAATTCCTCTATTGATTGAAATGCTTAACTTCTCAACTGATTCCAGGGGAGACTTCTTCCCAAAGTTTACATGCAAGATAATTTAATGTTTTAAGTTAAAATTGTGAATAAGCAGTTAGGAGGAGTCTTCCAGTATGATACTAAGTGATTTCAATTCTCCACATTTCTTCCCCATACTTACACATAGATTTAACAATAGTATTTAATAAGTATTCTCTTTTTAAGAACTATCTCCCAAATTAAGTTATTTTTCTGTCAAGAACTAAATTTTCTAAATTTGTGGAATTTGAAAAACACCTTTTCACAAGATATTAAAATATTGAAATCTTCTCAGTGTTATTCAATTAGTATTCAGAAGTGGAGATATATTTTTCAAGCATACTTTTCCTCTTTGAGTCAGACAGTAGAGTTGATAGCATAAGAAGCAAAACAAAGGGGAAATATATAGTCTATTATTCATTTTTCATTTGCACAGTATTATTTGTGTCTTCAAACCCTAAGCAACTCTGGACAGGAGTGCGTCTATTTATTTTGGCACTACCAGAGTTATTGTATGAGCCACTTTTGCTTGCTAAGTTTAAGGGACAATAAATAAAAATAATAGGAAAGGGCAGTTTGATGACTTGACTCAATGGAAGCTGGGAGGTCATGTGGCAGTTGAACCTTAACCGTAAAACTCATATTTCACATAAATTACAGAACTAAATGTAGATTAAACAAAGGAAGCCCACTTCTTTTTAATAATATGATGACGTTGCGGTGCCTCAAAAGAGAAAAGCACAGAGCCTCAGTGTGCTTCTGTCTGTCCAGACAGTGGAGATGGCAGTGCCAACCCTGCCATAAGTTCCTGCAGGCAGAAAACTTTGCAGCTAGGATCAATCATCTATAATAATAAAAGTGCACTATGCTAATTAGTCTAGACATCCTTCCAGATGAAGCCGAAGCTATGAGGGAACCCCAGGTCCCGGGTGCCGGAGGGAAGATGGTGCTGGCAGCCAGGGGAAGGAATTTCGGGCATTGGACCTCTAGCAGGAAATAATGTTCAGGTGAAAACATTTCCCTTGTCACATTACCTTAACATCTTTCTGATTCACAAACTGCTAATTCTACCAATGAGACCTGGAATGACCCTTTTCTGATAAAGAAAACTCCATACTGAGCTAGATTTTTAAATTTCTTAAGCTTTGAAAGTTGTAAGCATTTTACCATTCTTCCTTCAATAGGTTTGCCTCACCCTTCTCTGCAATAGGTTTCTTGAATGAGGCTCTCTAGTGAAAGTGAGGATGTTAGTGAGGATGTTCAATTGCCCAAATTGCTAGGGGTTTTGGTCTCTTTCAACAGGTGAGAGAAATGATTGGTATTTCTTTATTATGTGGATAGTGATGGAAATATTTAACTTGAAGGAGGTACAAATTTAAAGAGACTGCACTTCTTTTTGTTCTATCTAAAGAGGGATGAATTAGTCATGCTGATGCTAATTAACTTTTAAACACGGTCTGTTTAAAAGTTCATTTTTCCCTTAAATGGTAGGATTCCAACTGTTTTGACTTTGCCAGTTTTTTCCTGGTAGAAATTAGGCAAGAGAGTGGTTTCTTCACCAAAGGCCCTCCTCTTCTCCTATGATGGCTCTGCAGTTTCATCTTAGATATGCTTCTGATTCCTTCAGCTCTTCTATACTGATTTGGAGTTGAGTGACTCAGGACTTTTTCCGAGAGGTGTAGGAATACCACTTAGGTGGAAGGACAGTAAGAACTTCTTAGAGACAGTGTATTCAAGGGGCTGAGAGCCATAGGTGGAAATGGGAAGGTAGGGGCAAAGATGGAGTTAAAAAGTTAGGAAGCCTTCTTTCTATAAGTTAACACCACAAATGTTCCAATATACTTGATGCATTCAACACAACACATTAATTAATTTCCTCTGAGCTAAGTTATGGGCTTAATAGTGCCATGTGAGAACCTCCAAAAATAAAAACTATGTCAGAAAGTGCTAAGTTTCAACAAAACTATTTCTTCTACTTCCTGGACATACAAACAAACTACATTTCCCAGTCTCCCTTGCAGTAAAAATGGCCACGTGACCAGGTTCTAGTCAATGGAATGTAAGTAGAGGTGCTATATCCCATTTCCACCCTGGCCATAAAAACTTCCCAGTAATTCTCCAAATTGCTTCTTCTCTCATTTGCCATTCAAAAGCAGAGAATCCAGCCAACTAAGAGGCCCCTATGGACATCACAATATAAGAGCCTGGGTCCTTGAATGACCCTGTGAAAGGTTCACTGATCAGGAACATCTACATTGCACAAATTATATATATATATATATATATATATATATATATATATATATATACACACTTCTATTGTGTTAAGCTGTTGAGATTGAAGTGTTGATGATGTTTGTTATGACAAGCTAGTGTTCCCTACTCTTCCCATTCTCCCACCAAAAATGATTTAGCAAATAGAGAAAAAAATGTCTATAAAAAGATATTGCAAGTGCCAGTAAGCCAAATCTGGCATGTGGACACAACAAATAATATATTTCAATGTGTTTTAAGTATTGCTTTCAAAATTATAAGGTGCTAAACAAATGTCAGTATTTGCTATTATTATGCCTAACACCCAATTAAGGTAGAAACTACATATAAAATTACAAAGATTTGGTATAACCCCAGAGAATTATCTTAATAATTCCTCTGAGGTAATAGTTCTTTTCAAAGCAATCATGGTTTTAATGACCATAAAGAAATTAGAGTATACTATTAGGAGGGCACAAAATAGAATTAGTGGATACACAGTTAACAATAGAAATTTACTAGCTCTAGTATATGCTTCTGAAAAATTCATGCTCATCATTTATTCAGAAGCAAGATTGAAGACTTAGCCAAAACCCGTTTGGTTCAGTGGATAGAGCATCAGCCTGTGGACTGAAAGGTCCCAGATTTGATTACTGTCAAGGGCATGTACCTTGGCTGGGGACACATCCCCAGTAGGGAGTGTGCAAGATGCAGCTGATCAATGTTCCTCTATCATCGATGTCGATGTTTCTGACTTTCTATCCCTCTCCCTTCCTCTCTGTAAAAAAATCAATAAAATATATATTTTTTAAAAAGATTGAAGATTTAGTTCATGGCTATTTGACAATCACCATAGTAATAATTATTCCAGTCAAGAATTATCAATGGAAGCTAAAACTAGTGGGTAAAAGTTATTGAAAAACAAAATTATCAGACAAAATCACCATTAGAAAGACCACAGTACTAACTATTGCAGGCAAAATCCACCAATGGGTATAAACTCAATGGGGAAAGTTTGGGGAGAAACAATATATTTGGATATCTCCCCTAAGATATCCATTAGTTACAATAGAAACTTTACATGGAGAAAACCAGCAAGTGACACCTTAACCAATCAAGGTTAACATCACCATCAATAAGACATCAGTATGATGATGTTTCTTCCCGCAGTATCATGCACAAGAATGATATAATGTTAGTTCTATGCCATTCTTGTCACAAATCAATAATACATTCTAATCAGGAGAATATAGCAGACAAACCCTAACTGAGAAAGAGTCTAAAATCAAATAACCAGCACTTGTTAAAAGTGTCAAGGTCATGAAAGTTCAACAAAAAAATGAACAATCATAGATTACAGAAGACTCAAAGACACAACAAATAAAAGTAATATGGGATCCCTGACTGGATCCTGGAACAGAGAAAGAGCATTAGAGTAAACAACTGATGAATTCAAGTAATATCTATAGGTTATTTAAGACTGTTATATTATTTTAAATGTCTTGATTTTAGTAATTGAACTATATTTCTGTATGTTGCTAACATAAAGGGAAGCTGGATACTAGAAATGTATACTAAAATTCTGTGCGACATTTGCAACTTTTTAAAAATGTATCTTCATTGTTGAAAGTATTATAGATGTCTCCCTTTTTCCTTCTTTAACCTTATCCTCCCTGCTCCTGCTCCCTCTCCAGGCCTTTACACACTATTGTCTGTGCCCATGGATGCATATATGCATATAAGTTCTTTGGTTATCTCTCCCCACCCTTACCTCTGAGATTTGTCAGTCTGTTGCATGCTTCTGTATCTCTGTATCTATTTTAAAATTATTTCAAAAAAGGAGAGGAAAGGTCCTGCAGATTTGGCTCAGTGGATAGAGCATTGCCCATGGATATAAGGGTCCCAGATACAATTCCAGTCAAGGGCACATACCTCGGTTGCAGATTCAATCCCTAACCCTGGTCAGGGCTCATGTGGAAGGCAACCAATTTATGTGCCTCTCTCACATTGACGTTTCTCTTTCTCTGTCTCGCCCCCTCCCTTCTATTCTCCCTAAAAATCAACAGAAAAATATCCTCAGGTGAGGATTAATAAAAAAAAGGGAGAAGTTGGATCTCTCATAATAAAACCATAATATGCAAATCAACAAAATGGATGAAGAGAGGAACGACTGTCCAGAGGAGCATGCTATAATACCCACTGGTGTCAGGCCAGCTAAGGCAGGTACCATGTGATTGGTTGGGGACCAGCCACCACCCCTTGATTGCCATGCAGAGGGAGGCTCAGGCCACAGGCCAGTGGGGCAATCAATCAAGGGGCTCCACCATCACCCCAAAGAAGGAGACCCAGGCCACCAACCTATAGATTGTGGAGGGTGGGCAGGGCCTACCTCTTTGAGGCAATCCATCAGAGGGCCCCCGGATTGTGAACTGTGAGAGGTCACGGGCCAGGCTCAGGGAACCTCTGCTCCCCTAGTACACAAATTTTGTGCACTGGGCCTCTAGTATTTATATAAATTCAAAGTATCTTCCTATAACATATTTAACTATTAAGAAAAAAGAGTAACTGTTCAGTGGAGAAACCTGGCAGATGGCATTTGAAGCAAGTAACTAAAAATAAAATCACCATTAATAGGACAAATGGAAATTAAATGCCTTCTTGCATGATGTACTGAGGATGATTTATCATCAGTTCTGTGATATTCTTCCCAAAAGTAAATTATAACATGCATTTAATCATGAAGAACCTCAAAAAAAATCCAACTTGATGAATATTGTACAAAATGACTGGCTTATACTCTAAAAATGTCAAAGTATGCAAGACAAGAAAGGCTGAGGAACAGTTTCAGACTGAAGGAGACAAAAGAGGTATGGCAACGTAATGCATTGAGTAACCCTGAACTAGATCCTGGGCTAGATTTCTCTTTCTTTGGCTATAAAGGAAATGAATGGGACATTTGATAACATTGGAATAAAGTCTGCAGATTAGACAATAGATCTTTATCACTCTAGATATTCTGATTTTGATCATTGTTCTATGGTTATGTAAAGAGAAAGTCCTTGTTTTTACAAACTACCTAGTGACGTATTTAGTAGTGAAAGAGTCATCATGTCTGCAACTTAGTCTCAAAAGTTCAGAAAATATTAGCCACACACACACACACACACACACACATACATACATACATTTTGGGGAAAGACTTATGATAATCTGTACATTTTTGCAATTTTTCTATAAATCTCAAATTATTCTAAAATAAAAATTTTAACAATGAAAGAAAGAAATCAGTTTTGTAAGACATATTACCTCCCCTCAAGAACCTCTTTTTATTTTGGTTTATGTGGGAGATTAAAAACAAATAGGCATAAAAATATCAAGAATTCAATGTAGCAGAGGCTAATTTTTGTTACTTATTGAGGATGTATTGATAAATATTGTTGTAGTCTGGTGAGGGAAAGCATACCCAGTGGTGGCAAGTAGCCAAAGAAAGTTTCATGGGAAAAGAAGGTCTTTGCCTGGACACTGGAGAATGAATAACTATGACCAAGAACAGAGGTAGGGGGTGAAGTTCTTAGGCAGGAACAACACTTTGGGAGAAAAGAAGCAATGAGAATGCCTGTGAGTTCTCTGAACAAAGAAGGGAGCAGGTCTACTGAAGCCACAGTGTGTCCAAAATGTCAGGAGCAACATTCAACTAGAAGACAACACTGTCAAAGTCTTTTACATAAACTTATGAAGAGTATTGGTTCTTAGGTTTTTTTAATCTATAGAAAAATAAGGAATAAATACAAGTGTCTTGAGTACATATTAAATCAGTCAAGTATTTTATAAGTAATAAATCTGTCAGTTTATTGAGAGTGAGGAAGATTAAAAAAAAGATAGGCACATTCTCACTGGTGTGAAGTGGGAATGAGAACCATATATTCCTGGAATTAGCATAGATGAGGTGATATAATAACTTAGGGATATATGTGAGCAACAGAGCTATTTACTTTCTATCACATTCAGCAAAACTGCCTGGAAATTATTTTAAAGCCCACTGCCTGGTTAACTTCCTAAACTTTCTTACCACCACCACTTACCTTTCCCAACCAGGAGAGACAAAAAAAAATGTCCTCCAGTAAATGAATGGATAAATAAATGTTTATCCAAATGAAGCAAATGTACAACAACGAGACAGTGGAATATTATTTGGTGCTAAAGAGGAATTAGCTATCAAGCTATGAGAAATTTAAACACATATTACAAAGTGTAAGAAGACAATCTAAAAAGGCTGTAAATTTCCAACTCTATGACATTCTGGAAAAAGTCAAAACTATGAAGACAAAAAAAAAAAAAAAAAAAGCAAGGGTTGCCAGAGAGAGAGAGGTATGAATAGGCGGAGCATGGAAGAGATTTAGAGCAATGAAGCTACTCTACATGATACCAAAATGGTGGATACATGTCACTATACATTTGTCAAAATTCATAAAGTGCACACTAAGAGTGAGTCCTAATGGAAAATGATGAGTCAGTGGAAGTTCATCAATGTGATAAATATACTCCACTGTTGGGGAATGTCGATAACAGGGGAGGATGAGCATGTGTGGGGCCCAAGTTATATAAGACACCTCTATACCTTTCTCTCAATTTTGTTGTGAACCTAAACTTTCTCTAAAAAAAAACTATTTATATATATATATATATATATATATATAGAGAGAGAGAGAGAGAGAGAGAGAGAGAGAGTTTATTTGTTTATTTTTTTATTTCTTTATTGATCAAGGTATTACATATGTGTCCTTATTCCCCATTACCCTCCACCTCCCATTCATGCCCCCACCCCCCTGTTGTCTGTGTTGATTAGACTTATATGCATGCATATACGTCCTTTGGTGGATCTCTCCCCCTTACCCCCACCATCCCCTACCTTCCCTGAGGTTTGATGTTCTGATTGATGTTTCTCTATCTCTGGATCTATATAGCAGCACAATTCACCATAGCTAAGATTTGGAAATATAAGCTCATGAAAAAAATAGAAACAAAATCTATTTTGAAAATACAGAGCACATTCAATAAAACTGAACATGTTCTCTTTTTAAATATTTGTCTTTTTATTATCAAACACAGTTGATTTTTTAAAATTATTTAATTACCCTGCATCTTTTATAAATGCTACAGAAGCTTCAAATTCTCCTGAATTTGAAGATTGTTTTGGTCATCCTGAAATAAGTTTCAACTATGAAACTTGGTTCTAATCAGAAGACTCCCCAGGACATTTTTAAGACATTCATCTTTAGAAGTACTCTCTACATCACAGCGGGAAGAAAGAAAAGTCTCCACGGGAAACACTCAAAATCAGAAGAGACTCTAGAAATCATTTAGCTCTAAACACTTAATAAGGGAACTGACCCCTGAGAGGTGGCTCCTGCATGGCTGGCACCACCAGGATCAAATGACCACATGGGTCCCCAGGCTGCCAGGCTCATAGCACAAGATGGAACAGGTAGGAAACTCAGGGAAGCTGGACCGACAACACCCATACTGCAGACCCAAAGCCCGAGGCACAGTTATGTGGCTGCCCTGGAGCTTTCTCACTTTGAGGGCACGTTGCACACCAATGTGGCTGAACAGAAATGTTAGCCAGAGTCCCAGTCCTTGTGTGTGGACCACCAAGCACTCCAGGCTAAGGTGACCGAAGACCATGACCTGTGCCTTGGGTTTCCCAGCCCTGCACCCTGATACTCCCAGGGATTCCCGGATGCTGTTCAGGTACCCTTTCCTCTGTTATCACAATAGAAGTCCTACTGCCTAAGGACACTTGGACCTGACTGAAGCTCAGCCACATCAGGGACACCCCTCAGCTCAGTAAGAATAAGCACCCAATGCCTCCTGGCTCTAGTGCCTTCCCTGGAGCTGTGTTGCATGCAGTAAAGGACCCTGACTGCCTGTCACTAGGCAGGCCAGCTAGTCTAGAAGGACCAGACCTACACCTGGGCATCCTTCCCTGGAACCCAGGCTTCAAATGGACCTGAAACACATACTCTGGGACATCAGGGAGAGAAGCTGGACCTCCTGTAAGAAACCCAGAGCCCACATTGATGTGGTACCTTCAGGCATCCAGTCATTGGCTCCTTAGGCAGAAATCCAGGCAGCTCTGAGGACAAAGGCTCATAAGGCATTACCAAAGAGCCATGTTTCCTTGTAGATCCCACAAGACCATCCAGACACTGTGCACACACTGCTGTGGAAACTCGGAATCCCAGGTAAGGCAAATCTGATGCCACAAAGGCCTTTTCAACCTGCAGTCAATACTTTTTGGTTCCCATCATTGGTGGTCCCAGACTCAGGGGGTGTTGCCAGAAACAGCACTGCAACCCCAGGGCAGACTTGAGCACATTCAGGCTAGATCATGGGAATCCCATGGCCGGATGGACAGGCATAGGCGCAGGGTGGGCCTTATAGCCACCTTCCTGAGAAGTAGCCAGGAGTTAGGGCCAGGATGCTGGGGGCTGCCAGCATTCAGAGTGTATGGAAAACAGCTTCCAAAGGAAGCAACTGATCACCTGAAGGGAAGTGTCCAAGTCTTTTACGAGGACAAAGCAGCTTCCTTGGATTCTGTTATATAATCAAAGTTATAAAATAAAATAAGAAATGCTGCTTTAAGATATGAACATTCTTTCTCTTTTAGGGCCCTAATGCCTTTGAATAGCTGGGGAGGGCTGCCCTTCACTTGCCCAAACCAAGGCTAAGGACACAAAAGAGAATCCATGATGGATCCTCTCTTCTGGCAGGAGGAGCATCAGGAATACCATCTTTAGTCTGAACTTTGCCCTAAGACCACATTCTAGATTTTATTCCAAAATCACTCTGGGCATTTTCTGTGAAAAATTAGCTGGATTGAAATTGTTATTCCTGAGGACAGGGGCATGCTACATTCATTCTTTCTTTCTGTAGCTATTTATTGAATAGCTACTAAATGCCAAGATTATGCTGAGGCTGAGAGTATAGCAATAAATAACATGTGAGAGATTCCTTCACTTAAGGAGCTTACATTTTGGGTGGGATCAGTTAGATAGAAAACCAGTAAATATTTATATATATAAAAGCCTAAGTGACTGAACAATTGAATTACCGAACAACCAGTTGACAGGTCATTATGACACGCACTAACCACCAGGAGACAGATGCTCAATGCACAGGATCGGACTCCCTCCTGCCTGGATCGGGCCTGCAGGAATCAGGCCAAAACTGGCTATCCAACATACTCTGAGGAATCGGATTGCAAGAGAGCACAGGCCAGGCTGAGGAACCCCAATGGTGCAAAAATCTGTGCACTAGGCCTCTAGTGTAAAAATAAAGGGTATTACAAAAAGTGCTAGGAAGACATTGAACAGAGTGATAAAATAGAAACTTGGGAAGGGACTTGAACTTCAGTGTCCAAGGAAAGCCTCTCTACTGAGGTAACTTTTAGCTGAGGCTTTAGAGGTCACCATGGGCATGTTAAGTTTGACATGAGTTGAGCCATCCAATGGGGAATTGTCAAGTAGGCACTTGCATATATACACAGAGTTCAGAAGAATAGTAGTGCCATGTGAACTAGATGAGATAATCTATACTGATTGTTTGAAGTCTTAGGTCCACCTTGAATTGATTTACCTGGTGAATTAAAAAAGAAAAAATCTCACTGCCTCAGCTATGCCCTAAACCAGTGGTCGGCAAACTCATTAGTCAACAGAGCCAAATATCAACAGTACAAAGATTGAAATTTCTTTTGAGAGCCAAATTTTTTAAACTTAAACTTCTTCTAATACCACTTCTTCAAACTATACTTGCCCAGGCTTTGGTCTTTTGTGGAGGAGCCACACTCAAGGGGCCAAAGAGCTGCATGTGGCTCGCAAGCTGTAGTTTGCTGACCACTGCCCTCAACCAATTTTATTAGAATCTCTACAGTGGACCTAAGCATGGATATCTTTTAAATATCCCCAAGTGATCCCAAACTTCTGCCAAATTTGAGAACCGTTGTCATAAATATCCATCTAGAAGAGTAGTCTTAACACAATGTGATTTAACCCTAGGGAATATTTGGCGATAATACCTGGAGATATCTTAAATTGTCCCACAGGAGGGAAGAGGTGTCATTATACTGACATCCAGAAGGTAGAAGCCAAAGATAGGAGGCATAGGACAACAAAGAGTTATTGTCCCCTACAACAAAGAATCATCTAGTCGGAAATGTCAGAATGCCATATTAGATGTAGAATAGTGGTTCTTAAGCTTAAAAGAACATCATAACCATCTGGAGGGTTTATTAAAATAGATTGCTGGACCCCCACCACAGAGTTTTTAATTCAATTGTTTTGGAGAAGTTGCATTTCTAACAAATTGCCAGGTGATGCTGATGCTGCTGATCCAAGGACCACACGTTGAGAACCATCAATCCTGGACATGGGTTCTCATTTTTGGCTGCATATTAAAATCCCTGGGTGATTTCTAAAAGTACTTGATGTCGCCCTAGCCATTTTCACTCAATTGGATAGAGCTGTGGACTAAAGGCTTTCAAATTCGGTTCCAGCCAAGGGCACATGCCCAGGTTATGGGCTTGACACCCCCCCTCAAGTAGGAGTGTGCAGAAGGCAGCCAATCAATAATTCTCTCTCATCATTGATGTTTTTATCTCTCTCCCTTCCTCTCTGAAATCAATAAAAATATATTTTTTAAATGTTAATAAAATAAAAGTACTGATGTCTAGGTGCCATCTCTAGAAGTGGTGATGTAGTGTATCTGGGACATGGGCCAAGCACTACAATGTTTTTTAAAGCGTGTAGGCAATGTTGAAGCCAGTCACCTAGGAAAGTACTGTAGACAGAAAAAAACCAAAAAACCAAGGCTGGATCTTTTCTATTCAAGGAATAGAGGGAAAAGGAGTTGGAAAAGACATGGACAGTAAGATAGGTGGAAAACTTGGAGAGTATTTTGTTGAGAGGCCAAGAGGAAACTCTTTAAGATGGAGTCTGATTAATCTATTATTTTATATTTTGTAAACACCAACCCTCCAGTTTGGTACTAGCTATCACCCTATGATTAGAGTGTAAAAACTTTTGAGAAGTATCTTTCTTGGTAGTTGCCTCAGATGTCAGTTCTTTTGATTAACTCTGTTCAAGGACCCACCTGAAAGTTTACCCCTAGACAGTACTGAATGCCACTGAATTGTATACTACCAGTTCTCAAAGGGACAACGCAGGTTATCTTCCTCATTCTACCAGTAATAAAACAGAGACTTTACAAAGACAGCGCCTTGGCCATAGTCACACAGCCATCGTGGCAAGAACTCAGACTTCCTGATTCTCCTCATCATGCCCTTTATACTCTGCAAAGAAAATCTTAGAAGTAAATGTCTGGAACCAGTGACTTAAGATCAAAATATCTCCTCTGTTGGCAAGCTTGCCTTCATTGTTCTTCTCTCTGCATGTGTCAGGAATTCTGGTCAGGCACAGCCAGATCAGGGTTGGGGTTTCCCTGCTGACTCTTCCAGGTGGAATGTGTGAGCTAACAAGTCAACACTGGTGCCAGGCAGGTAAAGGCCCACGTCTGATGGATCAAGGACCTGGAATCTTTCATTAAGTAATTTGTTTCCTTTGTACCAGTCACAACTCTCTCACTAAAGCCCTGGTCTCTAGTGATCAGGCCCTTGCTTTGCAGTGACCTTGCTGCTGGTGAGGTCACATCAGCAGCCAGCGTGCCCAGCCCAGCGTGAGTTCTGTACAAACATGGATGAGCTGAGCAAGTCCGATACGAATCCCTCACAGGGCCTTTGTTCCACAGGTGGGGCACAGAAGGTTCTAGCAAGTGATATTTCTTTATTAATCTCACTCTTGTAATGAAAGAATGAAGGGGTAAGAGTTTGGCTGAGCAGATTTGTGCATAGTGGGCACCTCATTTTTTTTTTAGGTTTTGTCTCTAGTGAGGTGCTAGATTTGCTAAGTTCTAAGGAACAAACTACCTGAAAAACTCGAGAGCCTCCCATTTACCATAAGATAAAAATCCATCCAACTTCCTAGTAATATAAGGATCAATAAAAGTTGGTGGATGCAAAATAACCTTGGAAATTATTTGGGCTAGTGTTTTTGCAATGTCGTATTACTTTTCTCTCAATCAGCCCCAAACCTATAGTCTTGAAACAACAACTATTTATTTAGTTCATTCCTCTGACAGTCTGGTCTGCACTAGCTTGGCTGATGTGTCTGGGCTCTCAAGTGATTGTTCCTGTGGTCAGCTGGTAGATGGTAGATCTGGGATAGCCTCCCTTACATGTCTGGCTGTTGGCTGGGGCAACAGGGATGATTGACCCATGGGTTTCTCATCCTCCAGCAAAGTCTGGGCTTCTTCACTGGGTGGTCTCAACATTCCAAAGAGCAGCAAGAAAAAGCCAGTCTCTATGTCCAAACACTTTCAAGCCTCTGCTTTTCTCACACTTGCTACCATCTGATTGTCCAGAGCAAGGCACACAGAAGTAGTTCTAGAAGACTAGCAGCCTGCCCAGCAAATTTCAGACCAGTTCCCTTACTTCCTTGACTTCCAGAATACTTGAGTGGCATGGGTTGCTCAGTACTGTTAGCACAGTAGTTACAGCTTCTAACTGCATGATGGTGGTGATGGTGCTCTGGAAAGGGAGAAGGGAGAGGTAAATCACACCTACACATATCTTTGATTTCTTTTAAATGAAAATGTCCAAAATACTCCACAAATACAGGCCTCAAACAGAAATAGAATTAGTAGTAGAACACATAAAATAAAAACTGTAATAAAGACACTTAAATAACAAGTAAACTAAGAAGTCCACAACGAATGGTTAGGCTGTTTATATAACTGCAGTGTAAAAGTTATATTGTTTTGCAAAGTTGTGTGGCTTCTATATCTCCTGTTGACCTGTTTATCAGGAAGACGGTGATAGAAAAATTTTAATACAGCTAAAATATTTTTCTGCATTATTGCTCAAATGTTATCTTTTCTTCTTAGGTGTTGTGTGTGTGTGAGTGTGTGTGTGTGTGTGTGTGTGTGTGTGTGTGTATGTGTTTCCCAGATGCCCACAAGAAAATTTTTCTGGATATATAAAATAGTTTCAAGGAATAGAAAATTGAGTGCCTATTTTCTTTTCTATTCTCTTTTCTTGAATTTACTTCCGGAACTAAAGTAAAATGCAAGCTATTGGATACATTTTGGCTTTTTCCTCTTTAAAAAGCTCCACAATTAGTTCATTGTGTGAGATGTACATTTGAAATGGGGGGAAGGGAAATACACTTATTTCTACTGTAAGATAAAATATGTATATTTTTACCAGCTTTGCTTATCCACACCAGAAAAAATGTCTTGTTCACTGGAAATGCAATAGCTAATTGGTCTCCATCTGAGGTGCAAGCTTGTAGACAGTTAGTCAATATCAGGGGCTACTTCTTTCCCTGAGCACTAAAGTTTAATATCACAGCAAAGTGGAAATGTGGGATCCCATTACAATGAGACTTGTCTGTCATCACATACCCAAGTATATACTCCAAGGAATCCTGGGGGTGAAACTCCTGAAACTCATGCCAAAGGGAAGAGGTAGAATGGATCCAAGCTGCCTGCATCCTCAGCCTGCCTTACCAAGTTTAAGAAAGGACAGAGAAAGGATTCGCTCTCTTTTCATCTAACCCTAAATCAGTGGAGAATCTCTCCTCCAATGTGCCTCCAAAGTTTGGATGCAAACTTTCTCTCCATCTTCACTCCAAAGAATGTCATTGCTCTTGGCTCATTCCCTAAAATGAAAATGAAGTAAAATCCTATGGATTAGCAGTGAGGTTTTTAGAACTAGGGCCAAATGCTGACCCAGGATATATAGTTTTGTACAGAGAATTTGACACTCTTAAAAGAGTTGTCATAAATCTTTTTAATACTCATAATTGAGCTCAAGAAATATAATGATATTTGTAATTCCTGTAAATAGGGTTATCTAAGCATAATCCTAAATCTCAAAGCTAAATCTATACATATCCACATACATTCACACATGCGTAACCACATATCACAGTGATTGTAGTGAACACTCTTGGTTTCCCACTCTAATCCTCTTTAACAGGCTGGTGTACCTATCCTGCTGCTGTGGGTAATTTCCTTATTTGGAAAATTGCCCTTAGCCAAACCAGTTCCACCTTGCCTGGAATATTACTCTCCATGCTCCTGAGGTCAATGAAAAGACAACCAATGATTCACTGAAAGTAAGTTTAAAGAATAATAATAATAAGACCAGTTTTCTTGCTTCAAGGCAGGACCAACTATCCTGTAATTCATGCTCCAGAACTCCCCATGAAATGGATGAGGCTGAAGCTCAGCTGTGGAAAAGACCACCTACTTGCTCAGTGCTTTCCCTGGCCCATCCTACTTTCCTACTCCCTTTCTCCTGGGAGCACTTCTTCAATAAGGCATGTGCACTAAATTCCTGTCTCAGACTCTGCTTCTAAGGAATCCAACACAAGATAGCACTTCATTACTGATCTTGAAAATGTTCAGCATCGATGCTGCTCTTGGTTTTACTCCATCTCTGTCTTTTACTCTAAAAGCATTTACTATTGACAATATACTTGGTAAGATTTCCTATCTTCTCTCCATCTCAGCCTCTGTCACTCACATAGGCAACAAAGTTGGTTCCTTTTGCCTGAGCAGCCTGACACATGTCTATAGAAATTCAAAGCCCATTGCCCTCTTTACAACAATGTATAGATCAGATTATGTATGCCCTGCCAGAAAATAGAAGTCTTTAAAAATGATGCTTTGAAGACAATAATCTCCTTGAACTTGAAATCCACAGACAACTGTCACAGAATTGGCTGGCCCTGGAAAACTTTCCCATAACAAGACCATTTTGTAAAACCAATGAAGCTGACCAAGTCTTTGATAAGCTATCTCTGAAGGGCATAATATGTCAGATATTTTCTTATCATCTTCCCCTATATGCTTTCAGAGCACATTCAATACTCTTTTCTTCACCTCCCTCAAAAATGTATTTTCTGCCTTTGTATGAGGTTAGCCCTCTTAAACACACTAAGTATGGTGGAAAAGTTTTAAATTAAATAAAATTTAAAAAATAAGTAATCATGCCCCATATGTCATAACTTTAACTAAACTTTGATGCAGAGGAAAACAGTCTCTTGGAATTCAGTGACTGTGTCCACTTGCTGGAGATCAGTTTCCTGCTACCCCTTTCTCTCTTTTCATCAGACATGGAAATGAACAAATTCAACACTATGAATGTTGGTTCATTTTTTACTATAATGATTGTACTTCTCATAGCTGATGTTTGCTAGACATTTTCTATATGCCAGGTTTGCTCTAATTATGCATTATTAAGCAGCTATTGTTTTTTATACCCTTTTTACAGATGAGAAAACTTTATATCCAAGATTCCATATAAAAGTCCTATGCTTTTTTTTCTCTTATATAATTTTTCTGGAAAAGTCTCCCTTTAAAGTCTTCCTGAATAGTAGTATACAATGCTATTTCTGTAGTCAGGTTTTACTTTAAAAACACATTCTACTGCTACAAAGTGAGAACTTTTAATAAGGGCTAACTATGTGCCTTTTATATTTATGATCTTTAATCATAAGAGCAACAATATGAGCACTTTTATTACCCTCATCAAGTTGGAGAAACTGAGGCTTGGAAAGGTTACATAACTTTCCCATTGTTAGATTCAGGCCTACTTCAAATTTTTGTGAAGCCAGAGCAAGAACACAAGTGAGGCCTCTCACCCTTTCTTTTATTTACATCATCTAAGCCATCTATCCCCACAAGGAGCTGTAGACAACCCAGGCTGCCAGCCCAAGCTTTATGGACACCTACCATGCTGCAAAGGGTTGCCTCTCTTCAGGCCTAAAGGTGCATGCAGTGCCATTCACCCTCAGGAGGATACTGGAGAGAAGGCCCCTGCAGGCCCTGGAAAAGAATCATGGCAATTTGGCAGGGAATCCTGATCCAGGCTACTTGGAGCATGGTCTACAAAGAAGAGTGGGTACATGCTCCAGACCTATAGACTTCTTACCTCATGAAAAGAAATGTAATCAAGGAGAAGCAGGGCGTGGCTTGCTACAGCATAAGGCCTAGGGGAAGAATGCAGATGGACCAACTCTGAGAATGGAACTTGCTCTACAGCTAAGAAATGATTGTGGCTGAGTTTGATTCTGAATCATTAAGGGCTCTAGTCCTTCAACTCCACCATTCTGCTAGAGCTTAAATTTCTTTGATTTATGACTTAATTCTGTACAAAAACGAATCATGGAGTTATTCCAGGGGTTTTCATGCTTTGGATAAGAACATCTGTATTCTTTGGAGGATTATATGAGCAAATAAAACTGGTATTTTAAAAGTTTGAAAGGGTAGATGATCAATAGACAATTCTTAACAGAATTCTTTCCATACTTAGAATGCCTCTCTTAAGAGTTCAAGGCCTAAGTAAATAATTAACAAGATTATACATGTCTGCCCATCTGTAGCAAAGACAATAGAAGCAGGAAGTAGAAGTTCAAGGCCTTTACTTTAAGGTAAATTAAGAGCATAGGAAAAGCTATTGAGAGCTTGCAGCTAACATGGTACTTAGAGCACACTAGATGCTCAATGAATATTCCATATATACACAAATTGATGCAGCATAAATTTGTGAGTAAAATTTAAGTATTTGACTCTTCTTTCTCTTAGGCCAGATTTGTCTCTTCTTGGTAAGATGCAGTTGATATACTTTAGCAATGCAATCAATGTCAGTTTGCTTACTCTGTGTCCAATCAAAATTTTATGTGTCTATGTCTTAAAAGAGACTTAAACGATTTATTCAGATAAATCTCCAATATTTTCTGGAAATTTCAGGTACATAATGTTCTACCTTAATACTTCTTTCAGAATTTAAAGACTAGCTGCCTCCCATTATTACTATGTGAGGTATTATCATAAGTCTTTCTCATCCTGTTTCCTCTACAACCCTCCAATCAGCAACTGATCCAGATCCAGAGATCTAAGATCCTGAGATCTAAAGATCACTTCCCTCTCTAAAATGCCAAATGTGTGCTATGATGAGTAAAAGGTGACTAGGTGCTCTCAATTTCTATGAAAAATTATGTTCAATTATGTGATGTGAAATGTGTGTGTGTGGAGAGAGAGAGAGAGAGAGAGAGAGAGAGAGAGAGAGAGAGAGAGAGAGAGAAATATATCAGTGAATGGAAATTTATTAAGTATCATTGATCTACCTTCAAATCTAGATAAAAAAATAAAGTTAGGCATGGAACCAAGATGGCAGCTAGGGAAACATCTATCTTGCTGCCCCACACACCAACTTCAAAACTACAACATAACAATAGAACAAACATCATCCAGAATCACCGGAAAGCTGGCTGAGTGAAAAATCCAAAAATAAAAGTAAAGATAGGACACTGTGACTCAGAGGAATGGTGGAGGGCAGAGTTGAGGATATGCATGGAGTCAGAGGTTTGGAGCCATGTGCACGTGAGCAGATAGGGAGGGTGGCTGCAAACCTGGCTGGTTTTCTCAAACAGGAAGGGAGACAACGGCATCCCACTGCACTGATCCCCCAGTTCCAGGTGAAGTCCGAGGAACCCATACTCATACTGGGTGAAACTGGACAGTAAGAAGGAAGCACTCTGAAGATTGGGCACTGCAGAGGTCTGTGAGCTTGCAGAGAGGATGCGTAAACTTGGGAACAGCAGAAGCATGTGAGAATGCAGAGAGGACTGGTGACTTGCTCTCTTGTTTGGGAAACCACCGGACTGCACTGTTTTACAACCTTGAGTGAAAATTTGGGTGTGAAGACTCATTTGGACAGAGGCTGAATTGTCCAGCAGCGGGTAGAGCTTGATAGCAGCTTTCTCTCAGAGGTGCGTGTAACCATTACCACTAGGCACAGAGAACCAGGTGCCGCACATGGTGGAGCTGATGGGAAATCAAGGCTGCCTGCTCAGCCAGGAGACTCCCTCCATCCAACCTGAGCACAGTTGATCCTCACAGCCAATTGGCCTGGAGGTCAAACCCTCCTAATGCTAACAACAATAATCTAGGCTTAACTTCAACAAGACTGTGCAACCCATAAAGAGCTGCAGCAAGAGTATCCACCTCAGGTAACTGGGGAGGCTGAGCTACTGTCCCTTAGAGGACATCTACCACACAAAGCTAATTGACCAACTCAGGGAAGCAGCCACAATGCAGAGACATGGAAAGAAATCAGATGTGAAAGAAATGGAGGGAAAAAATGACTGGACATAGAGTTCAAAACCACGGTTATAAGGTTTTTCAAGAGGCTCCTAGAAAAGGCCAATGAACTTAATGAGACCTTCGAGAAAATGAACGAGACCCTCAAGGATATGAAAAAGGACCAACTAGAAATTAAGCATATACTGATTGAAATAAAAAGTATTACACAAATACCTAAAAGCAGTCTAGAGGACCACAAGAAACAAATCAAAGATTTGAAATACAAAGAAGCAAAACCCACTCTGCTGGAAAAGAAAAAAGCAAAAAGAATCCAAAAATTTGAAGATAGTGTAAGGAGCCTCTGGGACAACCTCAAGCATACCAACATCCGAATTATAGGAGTGCCAGAAAAAAGAGAGAGAGCAAGATAATGAAAACCTATTTGAAGAAATAGTGACCAGAAACTTCCCCCACCTGGTGAAAGAAATTGACTTAAAAGTCCAAGAAGCGCACAGAATCCCAAACTATAGAAATCCAAAGTGGACTACACCAAGACACATCATAATTAAAATGCCAAGAGCAAAAGACAAAGGGAGAATATTAAAAGCAGCAAGAGAAAAACAGTTAGTTACCTACAAGGGAGCACCCATATGATTGTCAACTGATTTCTCAACAGAATCTATGCAGGCCAGACCAGAGTGGCAAGACATATTCAAAGTGATGAATAGCAAGAATCTAAAACCAAGATTACTCTATCCAGCAAAGCTATCATTCAGAATTGAAGGTCAGATAAAGTGCTTCATAGATAAGAAAAAGCTAAAGGAGTTCATCACTCCCAAACCAATATTATATGAAATGTTGAAAGGTATTCTTTAAGAAGAGGAAGAAGAAAAAGGTAAAAATAAAAATTATGAACAACAAATACACATCTATCAACAAATGAATCTAAAAATCAAGTGAATTAAAAATCTGATGGAAAGGATAAACTGGTGATTATAACAGAATCATGGGCATAGAGAAGGAATGGACTGACAATTCTTGGGGAGAAAAGGGGTGTAGGAGGTGCAGCAAGAGACTGGACAAAAATCATACACCTATGGAAGAGGACAGTGTGGGGGAGGTAAGGGCAGAGGGTGGGATGGGTACCAGGTGGAGGGGAGCAATGGGGGGGAAAAGGGGGAACAATGTAATTAATAAACTGAACAATAAAGTTTAAAATATTAAAAATAAATAAATAAAAATAAATAAAAAACAATAAAGTTATATATGTTTATGGAGGAATTGATACATATACAACATTACATAACCATTGAGAGCCATATAATTATATATATATATAAATTTATATATATATATATAAATTTATATATATATATATATATATATAATAAATTGGCAGAAGCCAATTTATTTCCAAACATTCACACTAGAATACCCCACTGATATAAAAAGAAACAAACAAACAAAAAAACACACCAAAATTTCTAAAATCTTTGTTTTGTTCTTATACATTGGACCCAAATATTTAGAATGTGTTCAGTAGAAATAGCTCCATAGAAATTAAAAGAAAATGGAAAACACAAATAAAAGAATCCACAAAAATGATTCCCAAAATGACTAAGTTGAGTAATATCAAATTTCCAAAAATTAAAATGTAACAAGCACAATGGAATTTGATCTATAAATCTGAACACTTTAACACTTAACTCTTTTCACCATCATAGACTCTTTAGTGCATTCAATGATGACAAGGACTATAAAAAATAAACAGGCATAAAAACTCCAACATTTTCATTCAGAGATTTCATTAACTACTATGACACTTAACTTTAGGCTTTGTGTCACTTTAGAATTGTACCTAATTGATATTGAACAACTCTGGGTTAGAGATTATGGGGACAAAACTTCATGGGAATAGCCTTGAGAGACTCTGTGTAGTCTTGGGTATAGGTAAACCTGAGTTTTTCTTAAAAGACTCATCCTGGTTTATCCAGCTCTTTGCCTTCTCGCTAAACTATTCTTTGTCCCCACTGCAAAGGAATGTATAGCGCATATTGTCAATGTCCCAGCCATATCCCATGTATGTTATTTCCATGGTGGCTTCCAATTGCCAGCACCTAGAATTCTTTGCCTAAAAACTCTCTCTGAATGCTGGCGCTCACTCACCCATGTGCATGGCCAGCTAGAAATACCATGGAAGTTATGTCTAAGACAAAAAGAGCATCCCTCAGTAACTATCAGTGGTTAGTGAGTAAATACTCCTGTCCTCTTGCCCTTGAACCTCTGAAATACATGTTATACACTGCCTTACAGATTTCGCCAAGGGGATGCAGCTCCAACTTCTCAGTTACTTGCTTAATGACACACTCCTTACTGATTGTCTTCCCCTTTCTTGTCTCACTTCTCCACGTCCTTACTGATGTTTCCTAAGATCACCCACTCGCAAATAAAAACTGCTTTCATTCCAAGTCTTATCTAAGGATCAGCTTCCAAGGCACTCCAACCAAAGACAGACTGCCTGAACATGGGACTTAAATGTGTCCAGCCAAAAAGGCGTTCACCTTTAATTTGTACCAGACTACTCAGATATAAACTTTTAGCTAACTGTAGGTTTAATAAAAAGGAGTGAAAAGGGGGAAGAAAGAAAAGGGTATTAGAGAAAAAGAGGAAGAAATAGAAGGAGGACATAATGGTGGTTGAAGGGGAGAAAGAAGAAAAAGAAAAAAAGAGGATGGGAGAGGGAAAGAAGGAGGAAGAGGAAGAGGAAGGAAGAGGAAGAGGAAGGAAGAGGAAGAGGAGGAGGAGGAGAAAATGATTTGCAGGATTATTTGGATTATACTATTCTCCAGGTAATAGCTCTCCAACTCCTATACATGTAGCAGAAATGCTGGGGTACCTGGTATTTGTGTCAAGACAGAAACAGTGTGGTCTATCTAAGGCACAAGTTAACACTAACTCCATGACTGAGAACAGCCATAGATATGTGAGCATGACTCGTATTATAGTGGAAATGATAGACTAAAGGTCAGAAGAATTGGTATCTAATTTTGAATCTCCCAATAATATTCTGGATAGGTCTTTCCAAGTTAGTTTATCTTCCTGGGTCTCACTTTTTTTTCCTTAAATATATTAAGAAAAATAATGCATGCCTTGCTTACCTCAAAGGGAGAGGGTCAGTAAAATAAAAACACAGAGTAGTAACTTAAACAGTGTAAAGGATATTCAAGGGGCAGCAAACTGAGTAGCCTCCAGGCAAGGGAAGCAGGAATGCTGGGAGGGACCAGTTCCCTGTATGGTCCACTTCCTATACCTATAGATGTATCTCCTTATTACAATTAGATCATTGTCATTAGAACCTCTGGTATTTCTGAAAAACCCAAAATATAGACATTAATACAAAATCTTCTGACTATTGCATGTTACCTTGTTCAAATTTTTGAAAACCATAACTAAGACCAGCACTGCATAGGTCAAACAATACCTAACCACAGGCTTCGTTCCTCCCCTGGCAATCAGCTATGAACTCTGGCCTTCACAAATGAAGGCAGCAAGGCACTTGGACTACGTTAAGGCCTGTCTTTGTCACAACCTAGTAATTAAAATATTTTTCAAACTAGACCATGCACCAACGAGCCATCCAAACCCCCTCATTTGGTTTTCTCGGAGACCAGAACATTCAAGCTCTGAGACACATTACCCACCACCCCAAAAGGCCCATCTGGTGGTGCCCCTTATATAAACAGGCCTGTCAAGGAAGTCCAAATTTTTTTTCTTTAGCAGCACAACCCAACCAAACAAAAGTTTGCAAATTATCAATACACCAGTTCCAGATTACCCATTTTGGGGTCATCTGTGTTTATTCCCAGAAAGTATGAATGGCATCACCTACGCCAAACAGAGAAGCCCATTGTGACCCTGGACAAAGCAAACATCCTTTTCATGAATATTTAACTAAAGCCAATGTTTATCAGCATGTGCCACAGCTAGGCTGGTCCTGTCCTCCTTTGTTCTGGAACATGTCCTATGAAGATGACCAGAATGTTTTCTATTCAGACTTCCTTTGCTGTCATAGCCTGAAAGTTTTATTAAGCAATTTTGAATTCAAATGATTTTCCCCGTATCTTCTACCTTGAGAACAAAGTCATAGTAGCCTACCTGTCAGGGCTTTAGAGATGTACTTGATGTAATCTATAACAGAATTGGTGACAAAGTTGCTTGAAAAGTGTTTGGTAAAAAGGGAAGCTACTCATCTTACCTAGGCATTGAAGTGCAATGTTAATTTTAAGAATTATCTTTAAGAATTGAAGTGGGGGGATGGATGGGTAATGGGGGGATAAGGACACATATGTAATATCTTAATCAATACAGAAAAAAAAGAATTGAAGCAAAGGTCTAATGGTGGTGAACACATGATATATTAAAAAGTCAGAGCACATACGTGTGTTTCCAGTTACACCCCTGGTCAAGAAGCAACAGATTGATCTCTCTCACATACATCAATGTTTCTCCCTCTCTCTAAAAATCCATAAACACATATCCTCAGGTGATGATTAAAAAAAAGAAAACAAAAACATAAAGATAGCATTCAATCTGACTTGCAAACCAGGTACCTTATGCAAACACTCAAGGAATGTGCATGCATTTGAGGAATGTTCAAAGGTTTCCGTGCCCCTAGCAAAAGGTGCCTGGAAGACTCATCCTATATAATAAAAGCCTAGGTGGACACACGTGAGGTTTTCACAAGATGGCCACCACAAAATGGCCACCACAAGATCGCCAACAGAGAAGAGCAGTTGGGGGCCATCAGGATGGCAGGGGAGGGCTGTTGGGGGTGACTGGGCTTACAGAGGAGGGCAGTAGGGGACAGTCAGACCAGCAGGGAAGTGGTTAGGAAGCTATCAGCCTGGCAGGCAGATGTGGTTAGGAGTCAGCAGTCCCAGATTGTGAGTGGGATATCCAACTGCCAGGGACCGGGCCTAAATCAGCAGTTGAACATACCCTAAGGGGTACCAGTTGAAGAGGGTGCTTGCCGAGCTGAAGAACACCCCCTCCCTGCCCTGTGAATGAATTTCATGCACCAAGCCTCTAGTCTTTAATAACTTGCATGGGTTGATATATATAATATATTACACTATATAAATATGTGTGTAGACATATGCATATACACACACAGGGAGTTAGCATAGCTGCTGTCTGAGCACTCATGTCCCAGCTTGCATCAGTGGTCATAGACCATTCCTGTTGCTCTGGTGCACAACAGTGTCACTTTTCACTCTAGAAATGTCTTTCCAGCTTGAACAATAAACTCTACCATCCCACTAGATATATCATTCTAGATCTCTCTGTGATTCCACTCTTAAGTTATGAGACTGATGTGAAACTCTGCCTTGTGAGCAGAGTTTCCTCATCTGTAAAATGAGAAGGATTATAACAGCTACCTCCCAAGGCTGCTGAAAAGATAAAGTGTGACAATAAATTTTAAATGTCTAATTTGCTACATGGTAAGAACTCAATATATTTTACCTATTCTTACTTAAAGATATGTCACCTGGGGAAAAAATGTGTCATATGAGAATAAACCTCTATCACCACAAATCACTTCATCCATCTTCAGATATTTTAGGTAAAATATCACTGAGCCCAGAAATAAGTCCATCACAGTGTCCACAGTACAAGTTAGGCACATTCAATAATGGGTATGACACATGCTGTAGTATCCCTCAGAGACTGGGCTGCCAGGAACTCAGGAGGTGGGGCAAACCTGCCAAAGGTCCCGTGAAACAGATGACAAAAAGATACTGCCCTCTAAAGCGTGCTCAGATTTTTTAAAGAATCAAAGCTGGGGTCTGTGAGGCTTCCCTGCTTCTCTTCAGCCCCATCATTTTCAGCTCTGAGAGATGAGCCTGTGCCTGACCTATGATCAGTGTGGACTGTGCATAAGCCACATGAGTATGGAGATCTGGTGCTGTGCCACCCACAGTTCACTTTCCGGGGGATTTTCCTAGCTCCACCTTTTCAAAGTGAAGCTCTCCATTTCTCCTCCAGAGGGGGAGGACAAGGCCCAAATATAATTACAATTACAACAACAACAAATTCATCAGGGCCCAGTCCTGTCATCTGTCTGAGAAATGTGTCAGGCCTTTTATTGGTCATGACAAATACCATTTCACCATCCATCTAAACAAATCAGAGGAAGCCCATGGGTTCTCTGCAGAAGGCAGAAGATCAAATGAAAAGTGAAACTGTCTGAATTCCCAGCACACTGGCAAAGGTTAAATGTATCACTTGGTATTTGCATAATTCAGTGAAATTCTCCATTTAAAACCTGACAAGAACTACAGCAGAGTGTTGATTAAAAACTAGAGGGCAGATTTTTACATTTTAAATTACCTACCAGGCAGTCTATAAAAGCTAATAATTCTCAACAGATAGGGAGAATTATTTGGTGTTAGCTGATAATTATGTCTTTTGTGTGCATGAATATGTAAATAGAATAGCTAACATGAATTAAAGACTTCCCATGTAACAGGAATGATGACAATCACTGTGTTACATTTAAGTCTCATAATCATTTTAGGAATTGTACCCATAATACAGATGAGGAATTGAAGCTTAGAGTAAGAAAGTAATTTGTCCAAGGTCATTTAGGTATAAAGACCCAGTTATGAAATTAAGTGACTCCAGAATCTATGGTTTGATCACTATCCTGCCACAACTCCTTAATTATACACAAACCTGCACAGTGAATTTCCATTTCCTGTCCGGACGAGAACTGGCCTGTGGCAAAGTGAGGATTGTCCCAATCCTCACTCTCTCAAAAGAAGTGATGAGACCCCTTGTTGGAACAGAGAGAGAAGCCTGCAGAGCATGGAGCTGAGGGGGAGCTATAACAAATCAGGGTCAAGCAAATAGATAATCCACTGAAGTATCAACCCACTGGACCAGCCCAGGAATTAAGCTCCGGGGCAGAAATACAGAAACGAACCCATGGTCAATTTTAAATATTTACAATAAGTGGTAACACTTACTGAGTGCATACTATGTTCTGGAAAGTGCCCTAAGCAGTTGGACATAAAATTATTCATTTAATTTTCAATATAATCTCTTATGCCCATTTTGCAGATGAAGAAATTGAGGCACAGAGTTCAAGACCACAGATATTATAGGTAGTGAAGTTGGCATTTTAACTGTGGAAATCTAGCTTAGGAAAACAAGTTCGTAACTCTTCAATACAATTATGCTGAAAGCTCTCATTTTCGTGGGGGTATATATTTTTGGTTGAAATTTCCACATAATCCAAAAGAAAACACAGCTTAGGATCCATATTATGAATGCTTTTGGTAAACAAGCACTATTTTTCTCTTTAGGACACAAGGAACTGTCTGCAACACTGGGTAAGAAGCAGAGGTACAGCCCATCGTAGCCAAATCACTATTTCTGAGAGCCAGGGAGCACTGCCAGTATTTAGGGCAATGAATCATATTCCCAGTCTACTTTCCAGCTGCCATCTGGAGCTCAAGTGAAGTCAAGATGGGTGGTATCTCAATGTTACATATCCATATAGCTCTTCTGAAAAACTGGGAACATTACCCGAGACATAATAACCCTCATAAATAATCTATCAGCTTGAGGACATTAAATGTAAAGAAAGGGTGACCTCTGACCTTCCATTCCCTTTAATGGTGCTTCATCGGGCTCACAAATGGAGGCAAATTCATAATGGGGGAATCAATTCTGCCACTTGGAAATAATTAAGACACATACATCAAACAACAGCTTTTTTTATTCTTTCTAATTAAGTGATCCATCCCAAAGGAGTGCTGAATTGGTCAGTGCAAATATAAATTACACTAAGCATGAGTGTTTTCAGATCAATGTAGAAGTCTCAATGCTTTCCCTGCAATCTCCCTGTACTTTCCAGACATTAAACTACTGTTCTGACCATGCCATTGAGGAAATAAAAAGCTGGAGGCAGTTTGCAAGAAGATATTCCAGATCCCCCACAGGTGGCCAAGCTGTCTGCTGTCCTGTAGATGGAGCAAATCAGAGTGGCAAGACTGACATTGCAGGAAGACTCCTTAGCATTCCATCTGCAGCTTGCCATCCCCTCAGACTTGAAAATATAAGAAGATACAATATCTGATGAGGGATTAGTGGCTCAATTTTTGAAAGACATGTTTATAGCTTTTGTTAGGCTGCCTTTCCCTTCCTGAGATATTATCCTTGATGTGAAGGATTTGTCACAAAGCCCATGAACAGTTTCACCATTGTCCAAAGCATCAGACAACAATACAGTGGAACTTTTGACTGCTGAGAAGCCATACCTGGCTCGTCTAAAACCTTTGTCTAACTTCTAAATCAACTCGGGAATTACATGCAATACTGACTGATCAAACTCACCATGTTTCTCCCAGGACACTAAAGCAGCCTGAAAAGCAAACTAAATATACACAACTTATTTTTATGTATATTTTCTAATCCTATATAATCTTATATAATAAAAGGGTATTATGCAAATTGACCCTAATGGCAGAACAATCAGTCACTATGAAGCGCACTAACCACCTCTCAGCCCCTTCCCCTAGTTGGCAGGCACCAATAGCTCGATGGAGTACAGGGAACCAGTGGTTGGTGGCAGAAGATGCTGGTGGTGCAAGGCCAAGGCCCCCACCCGACTGGTTACCCACACATGGAGAGCAACCCGCACCAGGTGCAGGGCCAGTGAGCGGGCTAGAATAGCCAACCTCTTGGTCCTTCCCCCTAGCTGGCAGGCTCCAATCGCCCAATGGCAAACAAGGAATGAGACGTGGGTGGTAGCATGGGGTGAGGCTGGCTGCCAGAAGCCAGGGAAGATGGTCTTGATTGTAGGCCAGGCCTAGGGTCTATACCCATGCATGAATTTTGTGTACTAGGCCTCAAGTGGGTTATAAAAATTGATATTATTTTATTTGACTTTGACTTTGGAAGATCCTTACAATCAACAAATGACACATATCTTCAAAACTCATCAGGGACATATACAAGAGGCATCTTATCATATCCATGCATAGAAAGCAAAGAAAAGAGCACTGAATTAAAGGCAAGGGACTCTATTTAAACCCTGGTTCTCAGGAGGACATGATTTGATTCCCAGTCATGGCACATGCCCAGGTTGTGGGCTCTATCTCAGTATGGGGCATGCAAGAGGTAGCCAATCAATGATTCTCCCTCATCATTAATGTTTCTATCTCTTTCTCCCTCTCCCTTCCTCTCTGAAGTGAATAAAAAAATATTTTTTAATTAAATAAAATATATAAACCGTGATTTCTGTCACTTTTTACTTTTATGCCTATATGTCCACAAAGAGAGGGACTTTTACCATTCATTTGCAGCCTATTAGTTATAAAAGTGCCTGAAATATACACAGGTACTCAATAATTATATAACTATAAATATGTGCCTGAATAAGTGAGTCAAATAATGTCTTGTTCTGTGAAAATTACATCTCTGGATAAGCTTTGAAGACTGCTCTTTTAGATTGAGCTCTCCAGAGCAGACCTAGGGAGAGGATATGTGTATAAGTAACTTACTAAGTATGTCTTCAAAGAGAAATTGCTAAGTGAGTGGGAGAAGCAAGCAGAAGAGAGGACACACCAAACAAGAGTGCAATGTCAGATGACATCCTAGCCTCAGTCCTATCCCTGATCCCATGGGGAGCTCTGGAGTTTATATAGATCGTGCTTCAGAGTTCATCCCTCTTTACAGAGAGAGGCTGAGCTTTCAACCACCCTCACATCAATTAGGGGGCGTGGGCTGCTTTGAAAGCTATAATAGGGAGAGATTCTGAAGTTTAATGTACAAAAGAACAAAGCACACGGAAGCTGAAGATGAGTTCATTAAGCCACTAAAAGTGATCCAAGCAGATCTGCTCACTGTCCTGGAAAAGTCTTCTACAACTGGTTTGCAAGATTTTGTGTTTCTATGGATCAAAATTGAGGAATAAGACATCTGGTATTTTTATTTTGCAAAGGATGTTCTCTCATACTCTCCATTTCATTCTCAAAACACCACTGTGTAATGGGTAAAACATGAAGTGTTTTATCGATTTATGAAAACTAAAGGATCTTGAGCACAGAGAAGAAAAGTGACTTGTTTTCGGTGATACTAAATCGGCAAAAATATGATTATCCATTAGAGGACAGTATCTAGGGAGAGCCAAATAAAGGGTATAGTGCGATAGAAGTGTGTGGCAGAAAGAGGAGAAAATGTTCCAGCTGTGAGAAGACCAGAGGAGGAAAATGCCCAGGATAACCATCAGAGTAGCAAAGTGAGAGACCTGGTTAAAATGGAGTGATTGGAGACAATGAGCCAATATTACGGGGGCCCCAGAAATACCAGTCATAGTAATTGAGATTTGGAAAACTACTAGCAGAAAAAAATAAATCAGGAGAAACAAATAAGTTGCTGAGAATGAAATCCAAATATGAAGAAAATCTTCCGTAGTCTGAAGGAGCTAGGGAAATTGTCATTTTCCACGTGTGAGTTGATGGAAATCCATCCATCAGGAGGAAACTGTGGATATGTAAGTTAGGGGACAACAACAGAAGTGACCCAACTGGTGAATGTGAGAGCTAAAGCAGAGAGACAATCTGACAAAGAACAATCCAGCACTTTGAACTGACTAATGGAATTTCTAGATTCATAAATTGAATAGTGTCAGATTCGCTTTAAACAAACTCATAATGTTTTCACCTTCTTTTCTGCGTCTTCTTACTTCAGACTCAGCATGACTTGTTTAAAACCTAACATGGCAGATTGCAGAGCACTTGGGGCCATGACCAGAATGAGAAGTAAGCTTTTCATCACCTGGTCCTGCAGGGGCTCCCTTGCCCTCACCACAGACCTGGGAATAGACTCGTCCATTTCTGTGGACAAAGAAGGGATGACAGTGGCTATCACAGACATTTGGCAAATCTATAAGGTTGTATGTCATTTCCTGGGATCATATTTGGCAACTTACAAAGTTTCAATGAGCAAATTAAATGGGAAAAGGTAGGTGAATCTGCTTTATAGATTGCAATAGAAAATGCACCTGTAATTATTTATGGCTTAGGGGTAATGGCTCAATTACAGAACAGTTTAAAATTACCTATTTTATTTTTAATATATTTGTAGTTTATCCTCCTTTTAATGACTAATATTTCATTTTGTCCATCTCCCTATACCATCAAATTGTACGAACAGCCATTCTTGTGGATACACAATAATGTAACCATCATTCTTCTTACACAAAGAAAAAGAAACTGCTGCCAATTAAACTATGACACTTAGAATATGTATTCTATACTTATTTAAAAAACCTATTTTATACACATTTCATATAGGACAATACAAACAGTAACCAAATTGAAGTTCAAACATGCAATGACAACATAATTACTTTTCAATTTTGAAATGCATCAAATTATAGCACCCACCCCACTTCAGTAATGCTAGCATGCAAAATTATGTGTATCCTAGAATCAATAAAATATGGTCTCAACAATCTAAGGCTGAGTCCTTAATAACAATTAAAAGTCTGGAAAATTATTGAAAGGGAAAAACTGTTATAAAATGTGTTATTTATTGGGTTCTATTGAATCACCTGCAACCATTTCCCATGACACCAGTGATTCATAGCAACATTTACTCAATTCTTACATTCAATAAATGAAAAAAAGGTCATTGTTCTTATTAGGAAGACAAATCCTTCAAATAGAAGCTGTTGATACAAGCCTAGACTGTTTCATATTTATATAAAAAGGAGCTTATGATCATCTGTTCACATTATTTCAACTAGTTACATACATAGAGAATAACTGTCATGAATTTTCTTGTTGGAATGTTCCTGTTGACAGTATAAGCCTACTCTGGCTGAAGAAAGTTTGAGTCACCAAAAACTGTGTGAGTGCTTCCTTCATAGTAAAGATATGTCCAAGTAATACATGATTAGCTCAGTGCCACTTCTTTTAAAGAAATACCCATGTCTTTTTGTCTTCAAATTCAGAATCATCCTCTTTAACCTTTTGTTGGAATATGATAATTGTTCAATTTATTAACAAAAAAACATTTAATCCCTATTCTGTTTGAAATCGAAACCATTGAATTCTAGAATAATTGGCATCCAGCCTTGTTTCTCTTTCCTTTATGAGACACTCAGCGTGCTGTCTCAAGCTTATACCCACTACTTTGATCCTTTTCATAGAAAAAATTGAGAAGGTTCAATGGGTCTAAGTGTTCATTTCAAGTCTTTATAATAATAAGGGGGAAGGAATCATCACACTGTATTCCCAAGTTCAAAAGCATTTCTGTCATTGTGCGTTTAAATTAAAAATAGATCAGACTTAACTGTACTTTAGCAGAGTGAATCTATTGCACCTTCAGAAGGCAGTTTTTCTTAAAATGAAAAAAATAATAAATTATTATTTTCAAGTACTTTTTCATATACAGCTCAAGTCTACGGTATCAACGAAAAGTCGGGTGAGGTTACTGTATGCTGTTATAAGAAGAGTGTTGAATATAACCAACTTTACAATCCAAGGTGGAAAACATAAGTGTTCACAAGAAACATTCTCCTTTACTTATAGGCTTAGAATATTCCAAAATATGTTCATTAAATTTATAGCTGGTGTCCATCTCAGAGGATCCTGGAAGGGAAAAGGATTTCTATAAGAGACACCTGCCTAACAAAAGCCGTGGCCTTCCGTGGCAGGATCAACCAATCCAGGGTTAGGGCATGGGGGATGTGTAGAGTCAAGAGAAAAAAATACCCCATCATCATTCTTCAGTCTTCCCATCTCCTCCTCACGCCTCCCATTGACCAGCACATCTAGAAGTCAAAGGAGGTCCACAGGAATAAGAGTAAGGTAAATAATATGGCAATGAATCCAAAGGGACAAATGAAAGATGAAAGATATTAGGTAAGCTGTGGGATGACAGGTTCTGCCTTAGGCAAAGGTGAAGTAAACCGTTTGTCTCTTATATCTCCTAAACTTTATATGGTCTTCTCTTCCTAGTTTATGGCTGATCCACTATCACCATCCACAAATTCAACATTATCCTGTGCTGCTTCCTCAACTGCCCATGACCTCCATATGATCCCCACACAGGCTTATCTTTCTTGAGTCTTAGCCCATACATCAGATAGGCACAGTCCTCACATTTCCACTTTACATCTTTCTACCTCCATTTTTTTAAGGAAAACTACTCCTTGCTGGAAAGTAATCCAATCTAATAAAAAAAACTCCATGCAAATATCTAATACCACTAACTGGATATAATAATAGATACTGGAACTAGAAGAGTTCTCAGAAGTGATTTCTGGCCCCGTCAGAATATTTGGTATAATAACATGGATTTTTTTATATAGCAGGAAACAAGTGCCTAACAATGTAAGGTAACACACAAAACTTATGTGCAATGTCTTCTGTTCACTGGAGTGAAATACATTGTTTTTAATAAAGACGTTCAGAAAATGCAGTGTATCCTAAATGTGGATATTAGGTGGCATTCGCATAGATCAAGAATGTGAATCACACAGCAAGAAAGTGATTCTTTTTACACTCATCTAACAATTTATCAACTCAGGAAGAAAGACTTGGTTTGGATTAGGACATCTTAATCTCCCTTTAAAGACTTGTCACTCTCACTTTTTAACAAAGAGAAGCAAGCGTAGGCACAGGCATCAAGTTTAGGCAATGGTTGATAGATTTAATTTGACAATGTTTTATTACCCTTGAATTTTTATTTTGTGTCATATGACCTTCTATTTCATGATGAATGATAATGAACTTCAATTTGTTAATGTTGTTAAAGTTTCTTTTTTAGTACAATTTTTAAACTTAAAATATAATCAATTTATATATACTAGTATGTGTGTGTGTGTATATATATGTATATATTATACATATATATACATATAAATATATATACTATATCTTACGGTAGTAAGACTTTCAAGGTTATGTAAAAATGAAAATGTTGCCTGGTCAGCATAGCTTAGTGGTTGTATTGAGGTCATAATTCAACTCCTGGTCAGGGCACATGCCCGGGTAGTGGGCTCAATCCTCAGTGTGGAGTGTGCAGGATGTAGCCAAACAATGATTCTCATCATTGATGTTTCTATCTCTCTTTCTCCCTCTTCCTTATTCTCTCTGAAATTAATAAGAATATATTTTTTAAAATAATTTTTATAAGTGATAAGTAAAGCAATGTAGTTTGGGAAACATGCCTTTATTCCAAAGCATTTTTACTTATAATTCTATAATAATTTGTATATACATGAATCACAGATATGTATGTGTTTGTAGTAGAGGCCCGGTGCACAAAATTCATGCACAGGAGATAGGAGTACCTCAACACAACCTGTACCCTCTCCAATCTGGGAACCCTCCAGGAATGTACTACCGATGGCTTAGTCCCGCTCCCCATGATTCTCTGCTCGCTGCGGGGCCTGCCTGCTCCACAACACGGTGATGGGAAAGCAGGCCCTGCTGGGTGCTGTCTACAGACCTGCTTGTCTGCTCGCAGGTCACCATGGCTAAGACCAAACAGGCCCTGCTGTCTGCTGTCAAGCTGCACAGCTGCCCTCGCCTCCCGGAGCTGGCGATACTCACTCCTTTTTGGCTGGTGGGTGTCACAGAGGTACGGTCAATTTGCATCTTTCTCTTTTATTAATGTAGATGTGTATATACACACATATGTGCAATAACAGACAGAATTCTAACACAACTCCCCTGATATACATGCCCTGTTTAATTCCTCTCCTTGAGTACAGGCAAAACATTATATCATGGGATATAATTTCCATAATTATTTATATAGGAAAAGAGATTTTGCAGATGTATTTAAGGTCAGTTGACTTTGAGTTTATCCAAAGGGAGATCATGTTGGCCAGGCTTCACCTAATCAGGTGAATGCATTGAAGAGAGAAGAAGCAGCAGCAGATGCTTTCCTGTTGGCCTAGGACAGTGGTTGGCAAACTATAGCTTGTGAGTCACATGTGGCTCTTTGGCCCCTTGAGTGGGGCTCTTCCAAAAAATACCATGCCCTGGGTGAGTCTATTTTGAAGAAGTGGCATTAGAAGAAGTTTAAGTTTAAAAAGTTTGGCTCTCAAAAGAAATTTCAATTGTTGTACTATTGATATTTAGCTCTGTTGACTAATGAATTTGCCTGCCACTGGCCTAGGACAAGCAGCCATGTGTGGAAGGAACATACCATGTGGCACAGATCTGAGAGCAGCATGTAGACACCCAGAGTGGTCTCTAGCCAACAGCTAGAAAGAATGAATTAACCCAAGTCCTACAGCCACAAGAAATAAACTGTCCACAACCCGTGAGCTTGGAAGAGGAACCAGAATCTCAGGTGAGAAGTCAGTTCGAGGCAACATTTTCATTTCAGCCTGATAAAATCCTAATCAGAGAGCACAGCTAATCCACCTCCAGATTTCTGACTCACAGAAATTGTGAGATAGCAAATTTGCATTGTTTTAAGCTGCTAATGGTATTATAATTTGTTATACAATAATATGACATATATATATCTACTCAAATCTTTCTAATGTAAGAGCTTAGGAGAATTACTAGTAGAGGATAGATTTATGGAAGTCCAGATTATACAGAAACTATAACATTATGTATACTATATACATATCATATAACTACTAGAGACCTGATGCACAAAAATTCATGAAAGAATGGGCCTTCCTTCCTTTGGCTGCTGGCACTGCCTTCACTCTAGCCAGAGCCACCTTTCCACTTTTGCTCCAGCCTGGAGCATCTTTCTCCACCCATAACCACCTTTCTGCCTTCCCACGCTGCCCAGAGGCCTGGAGCAGCTGGGGAGGTGCAGAAAGCCTGGATCCCACCCCTGGCCACTCAGCACATTCATATGCAAATTAACCCATCATCTTTGTTGGGTTAATTTGCATACTCACGCCTGATTGGCTACTGGGCGTCACAAAGGTATGGTTAATTTTCATCTTTCTCTTTTATTAGTGTAGATATAACTACCTATAAAAACTATTCATTATTCACATGCCAAGTAGAAATCATTGGGCTTTCAAAGAATTATCAGGAGTCTTTCAGGCCAGTACATGTCACACTGTGCATGCTAACACACTCTGATTCAGTAGAAGTGATTTGGGTCCTGAGATCCTGCATTGCTAGCAAACTCACAGGTGAGGCTGTACTGTCGCAGAGAATAGTAATTGTACAGATTGGTCTCCTTTTTCTTAACAATAGGGCTTTATCTAATCCAGTGGTCAGCAAACTCATTAGTCAACAGAGCCAAATATCAATAATACAACTACTGAAATTTCTTTTGAGAGCCAAACTTTTTAAACTTAAACTTCTTCTAATGCCACTTCTTCAAAATAGACTTGTCCAGGCCGTGGTATTTTGTGGAAGAGCCACACTCCAGGGGCCAAAGATCTGCATGTGGCTCGTGAGCCATAATTTGCCGACCACTGATCTAAGCCACAGAAAATGATTTCCTAACTGGCTTTACAGAATCATCAAAGTGATCCAATCTCCTTGCCATTGTCCAACAAAGCCAAAACACTTCTGTTCATGGTCCATTCAAAAAGGAAAAGGGCAATGAACTTGTCCATCTCAGAATTTAGATAAACAGAACTGAGTTTAGCAGCTACTCCTCTGACACAGGACAAGTCACCATGAGACCGGAAGTCTTGTTGAAATGTACGCCCAAAATTTGCAGCAGAGTCTAACCTCTATTCAAACATCTGAGACTGTGAAATTAGGCTGGAAATCTCTGCACTTATTATAAGATTCTTGGTATTTCCTGTTTCCATTCAGGCTGGCAATAATCGCAAGCACAGCCTCTCTCGTGGTTTTTGGTACTTCCGCCTACCACCCCAGCTAGAATCAAGAGAGTAAAGTAGCACGGGAAAGACGCAATGTACAAAAGTGGGAAATCTCATTTATGTCACCTCCAAAGAAGTTTCATTTAGCTTTCACTACAGTGGTGAAAGACAGTCAGGTAATTCATCAGTTACATAAAATTATGCCCACTCACTACACCTTCTAATATATTTCATTGCATAATATTGAAATATATTGTAAATCTTGAGAATAGAAGGGACACTTTAGAGGTTACCTGTATGGCTTTTTGTAGTAAACCAACTATCATTGTATGCAAACATGCTCAAAGATTTGCCTGAAGTTTGGGCTAAACTGATAGTAACCACAAAAGAGATTGTGGAGTCTCATTGGTTAGTGATAAAGCTTCTTGCTTATGCTGACTGAGGAGAAGCAGAAAAGAACTGGAGGAGGAGGAATCTGGCCGAAGTCAAGAAAGAGGGAAACTGTAGTTAGTGAAGAAGTGGAAAATAGAGACTACAAAGATAATGGACTTCGGCAGCAGCCTAACAAGCCCTTGAACTGAGAAGCACATTCAAGCAATAGAGATTTGTCCAGACCAAAGGAGGAAACATAGTAAAAGTTATCTTCAGAGAAGTACAAAGCCACACCCCATTCTGAAAATTATCAAATATTTTATTGTCAAGGACTATATTTCCTACATTGTCTGTCAGTGAAGTATTTGGCATTACACTTACAGAGACTGGCCTTACTGACTATGTGGGTGTTGTGGCAAGGAAGAGCTAAGAGATGAAAAGGAAGGGCTTTTGATATTTGGTACCAGATGCAGAGTGGAGTTCCCTTACCACTCACCTACCTTGGATAGCAGCAGCCTGGAATTGGATACCAGGGTCCTCTACCCAATGCACTGTTTTTAAGAACATCTTCCAGATTTGAGATCAAAGATTTGGTAGCCTAAAACCAAGATAAGGCTATTTTTTGATGCCACTTTTTTAAAGATCTCTCTTTTATTCTGAAGCAGCCTTGGCACTATGCACCAAGTTCACAATAGATGTCCAGTTTTCAGGTTTGGCTCAGGACAGGAGACTCAGAAGGTCCTAATACTGAGGAATGTGGCAGAGAAGGTGGGGATAGTACCTCTTGCAGGTCAGGAAAGATATATACACTATACAAAGGATTCATGAAGGTGTGGATAATACTTCAAATATATATGTTCATATGTGTATTTAGGAATGGATGTTCACTCTGTGAGCTGCATAAGATAGACATGGCTAGAGGCCAATGTGATCCTGAGGGGAAATGGTCACAGTACTAGAAAGGGCCAGGCATTAAGACAAAAAAATAAATGTATGGGAAGATGGGTCAGTGGTTCTACTGGGCATTTGGGTAGAATTCACACTGTCACTTGATACCAATAATCCAAATCCTTGGCTATAATTTTTTCATCTGATAATTATACACATTTCAAATATTAAAGTTTCATTTATAGTGTCTAACTCAGTTCCCAAAAGAGGGTCCCAACCATGAACCCTGTCCTATTCCAGAGGGGGCACTTTCCCTCTGCCAGCATCACGTTGGTTACCACTAATTGAATCCCCAGATCTCCATGCTTGTCTGCCTTCATGCAAGAGCAGAAGCAAGGAGAAACAAAACCACTTAGAGATGCCACAATCCCTGCCTCTAATTACTTTTGCCTCTATACCTCTGATTAACCTCATATAAAACCAACAAGCTGCTGCAGTGCAAAGTCAGCATACCTTGATTTGCAACTTGAAATCCTATTGAAACTTCATAAAGATGGCCATACATGATTCATGGAAGTAAAAAACAAACAACAACAAAACATCCTTGGATGGTGTTGCTGAGTGGTTAGAGAGTCAGCCTGCATACTGGAGGGCCTCAGGTTTGATTCCTGGTCAAAGGCACATAACTGGGTTGCAGATTCAACCCCCAGCCCCAGTTGGGGTGGGTGGGGGAGGCAACCAATCAATATGTCTCCCACATGGATCTCTCTCTCTCTCCCCCACCTCCTTTCCATTCTCTTTAACAAAAGTAAAATGAAATAATGAAAAAAATAATCCTTGGGTGAGGGATTAACCAAAACATACACACACACACACACACACACACACACACACACACACATAACAACAAAACAGTAGCACTATCAAATAACTGTGACTCTCAGTCAGACAATGATAAACAGACCTCATGAATACCAGGCTTCTCTGGGCCTTTCATCCATATGACTCTATACTTCTCTCTTCACCCTCATATCTATTCCCTACCATTATCCTTCTTTGTTCTCTGGCCTAAACAGAGCAAGTTCCCCAGACTGCCTGGCCCATTTGGTTTCTAATTAGGTTGGAGTGGTGGAAAGCACTGGTCTTGGGAACTGGGCAGGAGGAAGAAAGAAACCAGGATATTTCTTCTCCTCTCTTTGCTTTGAGAGGTTACTTAGACAGATGTCGTAACTCCTCATGACTTTACCTCCCTCCTGATGGCTTTCCCCATAGGGTCCAGATCCCTAGAAGCAGCTCTGCCAGTGGAAGTGGCTTTCTGCATTGTTCACCTTTAAATTGCCTTGCCTTGTCTTGCCTGGTATTCAGCTCTTCCAATACCTCTCTAGTTCAGTTTCTATATTAAATTCTATTAAACCACGTATTGTGGGTTCAGTTTCCTTAAAAAGCAATAATGGCTGCAATATATTTGTTTTATGACTCTCCAAGAGAAGGAATGAGCATGCCCAAGACTCATTTCAGCACATTTTCTTCATTTTTGTGACCATGTACTGACATCTGCAGAAGAGTTGGTAAACCTTATTAAGTTATATTTGCCTGTTTTCCCAAAACACCACCTCCTAAATGGAGAATGATTTTTGTATGAAATGAAGGACACCTTCTAGGACATTGCACAGCCTCTGAAGGCCAAAGATGACGGAGCTAAGCCCATAATTAAACTTCCAACAAGAAGAAGTGAGAGTAGTTGTGCCAGAGCTGAGGCAAATTTCTAGAACCCAAATGGCTCCCACAAAGAATCCGCAAGAGCCAATGACTTTGCTCTTCGAAAGTCAATTTGGAGAATAGTTTGCTGACCCCAGAATCAGGCCCTCCAGGGCCGGCTCAGCTCTCAACGCTCCTTAGAACTTACACAGTACTTTCTATCTTCAAAGAACTATGCAGACATTAACCAATTATTCTGTTCTTGGCCCCACGCCGGGTTACACTATCAAGATTTGACAAACTCTTTGTACTCTCTGCAGTTCTGTAGGAATGTAGGTTTGTCTGTTTCAATCAAAACTGAAGCCAAGCTGGGACCTTCGGCTGAAGGAAGCCTTGACGATTTAATATTTAATACAAACATCCTGTTCTCATAAACTGATCCTGTTTAACAGAAGAAAAAAATTGTCATTAGAACACAGCTGAGCAAAAAGGGAAAAGGTTATAAACTTTGAAAAGAACAAAATAGTTAATGTTTGGAGCTATTAAAGTGTTTTTAACAGACAGTTGTGCAGCTGTAGCTACTTGGGAGGGGTCTTTTGCTTCATCTCCTTTCATCTGCCTATGAGTGCCTATTATTAAAGGTTTACATTTTGTTTATGCTCTCCATGACGTGCAGATATTTTCTTTCTCTTTTGAATTTCCTCCTTCTTGCTTCCCCTTTGAGACATCTTTGCCTTTCAGGCATTGAGCTGATGAAGAGCAAGAGAGAAATTAGTCCCAGAAAATAAAGCTGTCTGCTTAAAACAGGATCAGGCACTACATAGGAAGCTGCCATGTGCACTTTCACACCCTACCCTTCCTCTGGCCTGATTGCAGACCAAAAGGACCACCCTCTCCCTCTAGGGCTGCCTCCCTGCTTTTCTACAAGTCATGCTCCCAAACGGCCCCCTGTGATGGAAATCAAGGCGACCAGCTACCAGTACCTGAATTTCACTGTGGCAAAAATACCTTCACTTTTCATCAGACTTCAGAGCATTAGACAACTGGAGTATAACTGAGACCCACCAAATACTGTTTGCCATCTGGTACTGATCTAAAAGCCAACCACATGGCATTTGCACTTCTCCTTGACTGACAAGTTCTATCAGCAATCAGCCTTGGTTTTCCCACCTACTTGTCCATAGACTTTAGATAAGTAATGTTGGCATTGCATACAATCAAAAATACCATACCTGCAAATGGAGCTATGTGATCATCCCTAAAATAGACCCTAAAAATATTAGGCCACAATAAAAAAAAGATAGAAAAAATGAAGTCAACTTAGGTTTCCAATACCATTAGCCAGCAGCAAGTTGCTACTTCATGGTAGGCACTTGATGATTAAAGTTTCCACTGGATACTCTAGCACTGCTAATGGTTGATATTTAGTAAAGCAAAGAAAAACAGAGGTTTATAAAAAGCTCAGAATAATTACCTCCTATGGATCCCATGCCCAGAATTCCATTTAACTATATATTAAAATTATATTCTCACTTAAAGGGTGAATTTAATGATGCCAGTTTTCAGTGACTTCTTGCTTTTTACAAATTCTGTGTTATCTATTTATCCCCCCTCCTCTCTCTCTCTCTCTCTCTCTCTCTCTCTCTCTCTCATCTTTATCTTTCCTCTATCTCATACCTCTCTTCCTCCTATTAGTCCCAGAAAATAAAGCTGTCTGCTTAATTTTCCCTCCCTCTCTCTCATTTATTCATTTATATATATATATAAAAACTATAATATATATGAATATATATGAAGTATAATTACTATAAATAATGTGTATTCATACTGCCTTATAGTATTATTTCACTACATTATTTATGATTTTGTGAGTTCATGTTTTATCTGTTTGACTTAGCTTGAGAAAAGCAAAATGCAAGACAAGAATCCAAGTACCTCCTGGAATTATCCAAATACAAGGGAGGAGGATATAGCATTTACCCACCAGATCCTGTCCTCCAGGGGATAAATGTTGCCCCAGGACTATTAATTTCCTAGCTCTTTTTAGTGGCACTTACAAGCCAAACAAGCTCAAGCTCCTATGGCTTGGCAGAAGGCCCTCGGCAGAGCAGAGAAAGCCACACAGGACACCCTTGAAGTGAGATGCTGACAGCAAGAGCTGAATCTTTAGATCATGAAATTGTCTCTCTTGTGTGGGCTGAAACCAGAGGTGGGCTATGGTTCTCTGAAGCCGATACCAGAGGCATATTTTCTGTATCTATCATGCCCACTTGGTATGCCTGTTCTTCAAGGCAGAGGCTGTCTTCTCTGACTTGGTGCCATGCCATGCCCCAAGCTCAGCACCAGATATTGGAAGGAGGTGCAGTATTTCTGATAGAAACAACTTTAGAATAAATTAGTCCTATATTTTCCTATGTCTCTCCCATTTTCCTATCTTTCTCATTTGTCCTCTTTCTAATTTTTTTACAACAACAAAAAAGACAGCTGAGCCATGAAACTTACAAAAAGAACATTGAAACTTATAATGCAAAGGTTTGGATTTAAGCTTTATCTCAGCCTTAAACTAACTAAGTGACACTGAACAGATCAAAAACTTCCCTGAGCTTTGATTTTTTAAATCTATAAGATGCTTTCTTCTAGCGATTACTGTCAAAATGAACACATAAATAGAAACTATGGAAATGTGTACATCTATAAGGAACATTTCTTCTTCGCATCCCCATGGACATCTGCTTCCTAAATATCTACTCTGAGTTTAAAAGTTCTGAACAATTCTAACTGCCAGACAGACACAGAACACAGGAAAGTAATATAGTCTGACCAGGGCCCACTGCTTGCTAATAAACTCTGAACCTGAGCCATTTTATAACTTGTGGTCAAATATATGTCTATATATAAAGAGAAAAGTATGGTCTTGGTCACGTAAAGAACCCTAAATTAATCACTTTTCTCAGAACCTTTGCTTATTTTCTTAGTTAAGCCTTCCTTTTATATTACTAGTATGTCCACTGTATCAGTTATGTACTTTTCCAATTAATGCTTACATAACAAACCATCTCAAAATTTAGTCACTAAAAATAATAACTTCCAGAAAAGGAATGTAGATTGATGGATGAATATAAGAATGTGTAGATGAATAAATAGGCAACAAAACAAATATAGTAAATTATTAAGTGGTAGGGATATGGCTGTTCCCTGGAAAAAAATCTTTCCATTTTTCAGTTTGTTTGAAATTTTTTCATTTTAAAAATACTGGGAGAAACATCCATTTGCTCTTGAGAGGATCCTGCTGATCCCGGCTGGGCTTGCTCATGCATCTGCCCCATCACTTGGAGGATCCACTGGGGACTGCGTGGTCTATGATGGCCTCGCCTGGAATGGCTCTCCTCCATGTTCCATCTTCCGGCAAGCTAGCTGGAGGGTGGTTCACATAAAAGTCACAGAATCCAGAGTAGTAGTGCAAGTGCAAAAGGCTTTTTGATATAAAAATGTCACACTATTACTTTCACCGCAGATTGTAGGCCAAAGCAAGTCTTAAGGCCAGCCCAGATTTAAGGGGTGGTGAAATAAACAGGTGGGGTAAAGAATTGAGGTTACCACTTACACCTTGCTGGTTGCTAATCATTGTTACCATAAATCAGTCATATTTATGTAATCAGGTTTACATAATTACTTAATTTTGATCACTCATGGGTAGTTACATGCATAGGGCTTTCAGAGTCTAGATCTCAGACCCCAGAATAAAGAAATGGTACTTTAAAACTGAAAATTAGTCAGGTGAGGCTGCAGGCCAGAAAACATTAGTAATTGCCCTAATGAAGCAGTAACAGTAAGAAAAAGTATTAGTATTCCTACCCAGGTTTGGCATCCTGCTAATCTCAGCTATCTCCATCACTCAGTCCTATGGCTTGCTCTAAACTCATAGATCTCCCTATGCAATCCCTTTCTTAGTGCTTCTTAAAGAACATGCTTCTTCACTCATTGCTTGTGGTCTGTCCTTTGTAAAGAACATCATCCATCTTTCCTAGAACCCAACCAGAGATTTCAGAGTTCATGGAGCCAGCCTTCTGCTATCTCTTGGTCGTCCTCATATTCAGAGATATTAGAACAATATGAACAGTGCAGTCTTGGGTCAGAATATAAACCATCTCTTTCTGCTGAGTCCTACAAATATGCCTGAGGAGAAAACTCTAACTTCATTAGCACCATACTAATAAGACCACTGGCTCAGACAGCTAACTGGCTCAGAACACTCTAAAAACTGGGAAACCTAGTAAAGTGTTGCCTTCTTCAAAGCCCAGCCATGTGGAGGGTCTTTCAACAACTTTATGTTACCAGTCTCCATAAAGAGCAGCAGTCAGTGAGAACTACTTCCTAATAAGGACCATTCAGTTATTAGTAACAAAGCCATGGAATTAAGCCTTTCTTGTTAGCCACTTGCCAAACTCTAAGACTATGAGTTTTATTAGGTTTTAATTAGCCTTGTCATTACATCATTAGTACCTTCCCCACTACTGCGATTCAGAAAGAGCAGAAAGGTATTATGTTATTTTATAATGTTTACTGATCATATTACTTGATTAAAGATGACAACTAGACCTGCCTAGCATTCTTAAGAGCTGAGGAGAGGGCGAGTTAGAGTAAGGAATTAGGAGGGGTGAGAGGCTGGACATCAGGGAAAAGGGAACACTTGTAGCTCAACATGAATGAAATCACAGACTTCTTACTCCTTTCTGTTTGGAATAAAAGATTTTAGCATAGCCTGTAATGGGAACTCCTTAGTTTATTAAAAAATAATAATAAGGGGAGAAGGAGGTGAAATGTTTGTAACAATGACTAATTTTATATCAAATCATATGTCATATGATGTCAGAGATATAAACCGCACCTCTGTCCACTGGACTCCATTTATACTCAAAGAGGAGATGCTGGTGTAGTTAGCGACTTACTTAGTCCAAGAAGAGTGCTAGCCTGCACACACCTCTGTTTTTCTATTTGTAACAATGAGAGGTTCAAAATAGGTCCTTCCTCAGATGTCTTCCATCACTAATCTCCAGACCCAAAAGCCAACATTTAATATTTGTTTTCTCCATCTCAGGGCCCATGCCCAGTGCTCTTAAAAGTGCTGAGTCCTGATAATAATCCTGGGAGGTCAGCATCATTCTAAACCCCATTTTATTAAAGAGCCAACAAAGATCTGCATCAGTTCCAAGACTTGCTGGTTTCCTTGCTATTCACAGTTGGTGAGCAACAGTTAGATAGGCAGTCTCAAGTCCCACCTACATGTACTGGGTCTGATTCTGCATTGTAACAAAACTTTCAGGGAACCCGTGTTACAATTTAAGAAGTGCCCTAGGTCACAAAGCCACTAAATGTCAAAGCCAGAACCCAAATGCAAAAAATCCTGTAATATTACAACCTGTTCTTTTCCCACCCATACCACACCCATGAGTCCTCCCTCCAGAAGGACTGGCCCCTGCTTAGCTCTTCTTATCAGCCACAGTCAGAATGCTAAGCAAATCTCCAGATACCCTCTGAGTCTCTCTCTGGGGGGACTCTTTAAACTCATTATGCACCATCGGAATCACTCACTCATAAATTAATTTGAGTCCAAAATGATATAATTGCCAATAGCCTTGAAAATGATAGATAAAACAACTTTTCAAGGGACTTTTAGTATAAGACCTAAGGATAAAACCTAAAAGAAAAGCAGAGTACTTTTTTTCTGTCTCTGAAAAGAAAAATTTTTAAAGATACATTTATTGAAGATGGGGTGACGGAGGGCCATTACACTACCAAGAAGGACTTTCTTTAAGGAGCGTTGACCTTGGCTTCTCTCTTTATGCTTCAGTTTAGAAGACATCAGAGGGGACCTCCACTTAGCTGGGAACAGTGACAGTCTGGAGACCCCCAGGCAGACCAGTCCCCCATTAGTTGGGTTACTCTGGGGTTGTAAACACCGTGCTCTCCCAATCTGTTTTCTGAGATGAACTGTATATAAAGCATGTGTGTGGCGGGAGATGATAGCTCGCTTGAGGCTTTCAGCAATCGATGTTTACAGACTATAATGGAAACCACAAGTTTCTTCTTTAACTCAAGTCAGTATACATTCCATCAACCGCAGGCAAATAGGAACAGGGAGGGGGCTTGGGAGGGGTTTGTAATGAGTCAACATTTCACATTTTATAACAACTTAATGAGCATCTAGAACTGTTGTATTAGCCAGCAAAAAAATACAGTCTTTTCCCCCCACCAAATTCAGCCATGACTCTGTTTAAATGTGGAACTCCTTGAGCATCTACTCTAAGTGACTCCCCTCATGGAAAATGGGTGACTAATGATGTTTCAACCACAGAGCTACAAACAAAAACATGTGAAAGGCCCCACAATTAACTTGAAGTTAATCACCTCCCCTCATTTTACATCAAGTGTGAGAGAACAAGAAAGTTATTTCTCCTACGTTTCATTACTCCTTTGGAAAACCCAGCCCAGGGGTGCTCGGGAGAAAAGACAGAATTCTCAGATCTGCAAAGCAGCTATCTCAGCCAAGATTGCTGGTGTTAATAGACAGATGGTAAATATAGCTGGGGTTCTAAAGCCACAGCTGTGTGCTTCTGGATCTCTCAGATCTATGTGTGTGATCATTACCGTTTTTCAGATCATCTGAAATAGCAGTCTCTGTGTGATCTTGGCAACTTCAGTATTCCTGACCCACTGTATTATTTTACTTTCAGGGGCCACAAGCATAATATGAATAAAACAATGGGGGAAAGTACAGAATTTCCCAGAACTACGTGAACTTGAATATATGTGTGTTTGCACATAGATATTTTGATGTTATATTAATTAAGTCCTTAGTATTGCAATATCTCTTCAATAACAGGAAAGGAGAAATGGAGGTTGCTCCAAATTTCATACTGAGTCCCAAATAAATAATCTTTTGTCTTTTCACTCTTCTTTCTCCAATCCTCTCTAATGTCATAGGTCACATTCTGGCTCCCAAACCTTATAATATCTGAAGGATCCCAATTGTCTTTAAAGCAAAATTTACATCTTTTAGATCACTGATACTAATTCTGCATGAACCTAAAGGAAAGTGATTTTGATTCATTTCGTTTCATAAGAGGAATTCTGTGAGATTTTCTTCTTGAATTTACAAAAAAATAAAATGCAAGTATATCATTTCTGGAATGGTGCCAAAGTACATGACCTTGAAATCTCATGGCCATTTCTTCATGTCCCTGCAGATTAGCTTTAAAATGACCTACTGTTAAAGAACAGACATCCCCTTAAAGATTGAATTGTAACTCCTGTAGAATTCATGGCAATTGACAAAAATATTCCTATTATAGGAAATTCTTATGATGGATGCTAGTAAAATAAAATATTAAAAATAAACATATTTTTAATTCATTTTTAAGGTCTCATTTTACAGGGTAAATTCCTCTGAATAAAGCTAATTCTCCTCTTAAGGCCATCTCAGTATATTTATCATTCAGTCATGTTAGAACATATTTAGTATAGTTTTCTGAGTACTCCCACAGGATAATTTTGTGACTATTACATCAGTTTTAAGTCTTTTTCTTTTCTTCTTATTGGACAAAGAGAAAGGAGGAATCAAGTCATGAGTCCTATGGATTGTGGTCCCCAAAAAGGAAGTTGTAAATATATACAAATTGATGTGTAAACAGAGCAGTTTCCAGACATGTCCTTTCATTCATTTGTTGTTTCAGCAGATATTTCTTGATAATCTAGTATGTATTGTGAAACTAGGTGCTGGGAGCTCTGGTGTACAAAATTGACACCAGAGTCCATACATGTGGCTTCCACTTTAATGGAGTTTTAATGGATGGATAAAGATGATTAACAATGAATTAAGAAGACAATAAACAAGATAGTAATAAAATATCAAATGGCACTAAGTGTTATGTATAAAATTAAAGTTATATAAACTTCTTTTGGGTTATGATTTAAAAACCTAATTGTAAGAACAATTTATAATGGAGAAAAACTGAACACAACTATGCATTTGGTGATGTTAAAGAACTAGTGTTAATTTTGTTATCTGATAGTAGTTTGTGCTAATGTTAAGAGAGGTAAGTCCTTTCTCTATTGGAGACATATATTGAAGTGCTTACAAGCCAATTTGCAAGGATTTGCTTAAAACTATCTCAAAAAAAAAGAGTGGGGATAGAGGAAACAAGGATGGCAGGAAGACAGTGGTTATTAGAACTGGGTGGTGGGCACAACAGAGTTACTGTACTATTTTCTCCACATTAATGTATATTGAAAATATTTTTACAAGTATAATAATAACAATGCTATATTGCATGAGTGTGAAGAGTTACATTTCCTGAGCACTTACAATATAAATGCTGCTTTACATGCAGAATAATGATGCCACACACACACACCAAGAGGATAGGGAAAGATTTATTACTTTATCATTAAACTTTTTGGGAGAGCAAGACAGGCTCCTCCTTACCCTGGTCTGACACTGGATTGGTGTCTTCATTGTGTTGGAGGTGGGGCAGGATAAGGGTACCCATGTGTAGATGGGGAGTATGGCTTAAATCTCCCATCAGCTCCAAAAGGAGCATTGGGCTTTCTTACCATTATTACCAGATTTTGGGACACAAGGGAAAGCAGGAGCAATCACACATCAAAATTTGGAGTCAAACTATTTAAGTTAAGATACTAAGTCAAACTAAGTTAAGATACTTCTCAAGTTCATCAAGGTAACAACATTAGAACCAAAAGTTACTGTCTTAAGCACACAGTGTGCTTTGTTTATTTCTCCCTTTTACATGTAGCATAAGGCACTTCCGTACCCAAGGAGCACATTTTAACCACACTCCACCCCAGGAAATTCAGTGGGGCCTGTTGTGCCCCTATCCACTGGAGGAAATTAAGGCCCAGACCAAACAGATAACAGCATCAATAAAGATGGCGGATATGAGAAGCACACAACCTTCTCTACTGGCAAATTGTTTTTCTCCTGAATCAATTAGGAGGTTTTTGGTTGCAAGCAACAAAATGGCTAAACAATAAGAATTGGATCATAACCCCTAACAGGAAGTACAGATGTGGGGCCGGATCCAGGGTGAGTGGATTCAACAGTTCAACAAGGCCCTCAAAGGTCCAGATTCTCTCCAGGTTTTCACCTTGCTATCTTGGTGCTAATCACAGTGATAGGCTGGTGGCAAAATGGGCAAAGATTTCAAAGCCACATAGAGAACATCAGAAAGAAAAAGAGAGATTCCCTGAGAGAGAAATTCCCCTAATAACCCTCCAGCAGTGAATTGTTGGCCAATGGGCTGGCTCTCATTCCCATTCCTGCCCTACTCACTGAAGACCTTAAAGCCATGCTGAACTGCAACTGACATTTGACCTCAGGCTGCGAAAACAGTAGGACACACTGGAAGTCTACACTAACTCGAAGCAGCAGGCTCTATTTCACTCAAATAGATTGTGCCACACAAGAGTGCTAGCCTAGTGATACCAGACTTTTAGCTTTGTTCCAAGACAGAAATCTATATTTTTTACATCTAGATTTGTAAATGTTGGCAACAAAATCAATTTTTAAAAATGAATTAGAGGTCAATATGCTATCGCTCAAACAAAACAGGTCTGTTGGTTAAAAAGGGTGTTCAGCTTACCAGTGAGCAACCTCTGGGCAAAAGCATCACAGAGATTCCAATCCAGAGATCTGATGGACAGCTGAGCTGTGTGCTCCTCATAAGTTCTGGGGTGCTGCTGGTGCTGCTGATCCATGGACCACACTTTGTAGTATGCTATTTTCCTCCCATTCCGTTTTTCTTTTCTCTACCCTATAGAGAGACTACATAAGGTCCAAAAGTTCATAGTCTTTGTTGTAGCAGCCTACACCTCCTCTCTTCTTCTCTCCCTGAGAATCCTACCTGCCTACTGACACCACTCCTGCCCTTTTCCAGCCTTCCAGCCTTCACATTTTAGGAAACACGCTGGAATCCCAGGTTGGCCACCAGTGCCTTTTTCCTACCCTTCTCTCCAAATGAAATGAAGTGAAATGAAACACACCATGATACATAAAAGCAGAAAGAACTTCAAACAAGCTGGTTCATTATTTCCCTCCACAAAGTGGAGAAGGGCACAAACAAATAAACACAATATTGCAGAGGGGAAGCCAGCTCAGCCTGAGCATGGTTTTCGCCAAGCACTGACCTCTTCCTGTGAATTAAATGCATAGAGTCTCATAGTCTCTCATCTGGTCCTGATTTTCAATCGTCAGTAAGCTGATATGTTTTGTATTTTTTTCACTTTCATTATAGCTTGTTTTCATCTAGTTTATATTTCCAAACGTACTGGTTTTCAAGCCTGGACTGTCATATTTTAAAAAAAATACAACTTCAAAAAATGCAGGCTAGCCGACCCAAAGGCTCCAGGGAGGGGGCCCAACTATTGGCTTGTGGGAACTCCTTGGAGAGTTTCTATTCTCTGAACTACTCCCATTGGGAGTCACTGAGTGGATAGAGAGTGAGCATGAAGGAGCCCAGACTGCCTTTCTTCCTACTGTGTGGAATGGCCTGCTGAGCATAGAGAGTGGAGAAATCTATAAAGTCCTCCACATCCTGCACACTGGACAAAATAGAATAGTCACAAACCTTACAGTGGACCTGTCAACCTGCCAGATGATAGATAAAAGTCCAAACTCTTCCAGCCAGTGAGAGTAGAGGCCCATGTTTGTGGGCAGAAAGGAACAGCCAAAACCCTTCCCTCTGACTAAGTCTCAGAAGAATTAGTCAGCAAATGGAATGAATATAGTTGGGTTGAGCTATGGACATTCCCAGCACCCAGCCCAAGGTACAGGGACAACACACCCTTCTGCTGGAGGAAGAACATCCAGGGTGACTCTCAGGACTCATGCCAGGCCTCCAGCTGCATCATCAGTGGAGGGTCTGAGCTCATTCCCATGGGCAGGTGCCTCCCTCCTCTGAGCTCTCTGCAGCTGTGCCAAAGCAGTCTTTCCTTCCCACTGAGGGAGGTATGACTTTGACCAGGGGGTAGTGTAGTAAACAACTCTCCAGAGTAGAGCTCAATACCCAGCAGTCGGTTCTTCAGGCGGCTCAGGCTGCTCTCAAGTCTGGAAAGAGATGAGATGAACTGGGATTTGTCACAAGGCAGCTTCCATTTTCTGTGGCTCCTCTACACAGTTCCAAGATGAGCTTTCTCCTTTATAGAAGTGATTCAGAATATAAATCCAAACAGGCTTTGGCTCCAAGTTTAACTTTCATGCAGCAGCATAAAAAAAAAAATTGAAGTGTTGCTCTTCCCAATCTCTCTGAAGTCTCTTTCCTCCTGGCTAATTCCATTCTTTCAGTATTGGCAATATTGTGTTTCATTCAGTCTCATTCTTTCTTCTTCTCTCCATTTTTCAGCCACGGTTCTTGTAATCTCTGGGTGGAAGCCCTCTCCCTTCTGAGGATGCTTTAAATCTTTGCTGCGTCTTCCCTTCTTGAAACTTCTATTGGTTAACAAGCTCAGGAAGTAAAAATAATTTCCCCAATCTTTCAGTAAATGTCTTTTGGTAGTCTTACTCTTTATTTTTACACACACATGCACAGGCACATGCCTCTTCTCACCTTTACCTATCTATCTCCCTCCCTCCTCACTTGAACTTCAGAAATCTAGGACTGTATAATGTAGATATATATGTAATGTTAAAGATGTGTATTAATATTACCAGACATTAAGTATGATTTCTTCATAATTAGTGGTAAGATTGACTTCTCAGGCTTTGCTGAATACTGAATTTTAGAGGAATTGTCTCACTCATTCCTCAAGTAATTTTGTGAATAAGGACCCACATCATGCTCACTTGGGGATTCTGAAAGGTTAGGTACTTAGGCCTGAACTTGCACAGCTAGTGGGTAATGCAACCACAATTTCATCCCAGCAGCCAGCACCAGGGCCCCGCCTTTAAGCATATGCTATGTTAACTCCTCCTCTCACATAAAGGTTCAGGAAAAGATCTGATAAACTCTCCTCCCAAAGCTCAGGGTAAAATGCTAAGCCTGCTATTTAGCTAAGGAACTTGGGGTGTGAAAAACATTCAGAATTCTAACATTCAGGGACACATTATTCTATCAGGAATCAAGACATCTAACAGGAAGTAAGACATAACAGAGCAGTAATCCTCAATCTAGGCTGCATTCAAACTTGGAGCTTCTAAAAATCTCCATGCCCTGGCCATACCCCAGGATGGGATTACATCAGACACCAGGTGGAACCCAGGCATCAATATTTACAAAATCCCCCCTGGTAGGATTGGGCCTAAATGGGCAGTCGGACATCCATCTCACCATCCAGGACTGCTGGCTCCAAACTGCCCATGTGCCTGCCTCCCTGATTGCCCCTAACCACTTCTGTCTGCCAGTCTAATCATCCACTAACCACTACCCTGCCAGCCTAATTGATGTCTAACTGCTCCCCTGCCAGCATGTTTGCCCCCAACTACCCTCCTCTGCAGGCCTGGTCACCTCTAACTGCTCTCCCCACCAGGCGTGATCATTCCCAAATGCCCTCCCTTGCAGGCCTGGTCCCTCCCAACGGCCCTCCCCTGCTGGCCTGATGGCCCACAGCTGCCCTCCTTTGCAGGGCCTGGAACCTCCCAACAGCCCTCCCCTGCTGGCCACCTTGTGGTGGCCATCTTGTATCCACATCAGGGAAGGGTCTTTGACCACATGGGGGCAGCCCTCTTGTGTGTTGGAGTGATGGTCAATCTGCAAATTACTCTTTTCTTAGATAGGACAGAGGCCTGGTGCATGGGTGAAGGCCAACTGGTTTGTCTGAAGAGTGTCCCAGATCAGGGTGAGGGTTCCCTTGGGGTGAGGGGCGGCCTGGGTGATGGGCCTGTTGAGGTTTGCAGGCCAGCCATGTCCCCCAGTGACCGAAATGGAAGCCCTGGGATCTGGGATTAATTTATGTCTACAATTGAAACTTTGTAGCCTAGAGTGAAGGCCTACACTGGCAATGGCAGGCAGAAAGCTAGGCTTCCTCTATTGCCGGGGAAACCCAAGCCTCCCTCCTGCTCTCAGTGGCAGCAGCCATCTTTTTTGGTGTTTATTTACATAATTTGCTCCTGATTGGCTGGTGGGTGTGGCTGTGGGTGTGGCTTGTGGGTGTAGCAAAAGTAAGGTCACATTTGCATATCACTCTTTTATTAAATAGGATACCCTGTTTCCCTGAAAGTAAGACATCCCCCGAAAATAAGACCTACTTCCAGTCTTGCCTCTCACTATAATATAAGCCATCCCCCTGAAAATAAGACCTTCCCAATAATATTTTTATTCTTGAAACTGAAAAAGCCTTGGTTACACAAGCAGTTATAAGTAAGTTGGTTGATTTAATGCTGCTGCTTGTTATGCGAAGGAGCCAAAGAGGTCTGCTAGTCTGGGATACAGCCAGCACTCACCATGCTCCAGACATGAAGAAATTTCTTCACAAAAGATAAATAGATCAAATAATGATTACCGCAGGAATGATGGCCTATCTCCAGACTCTTGATATTGCGATAAACAAGCCATTCAAGGATAATTTGCACATGGAAATTAATGACTACATTGAAAATAAAATGGAGAGAAATCAGTGTGGAAACTTTGTGAAACCTAAACTGCAAGAGTTTGTGACTTGGGTGAAGAATTCATGGGAGAAAATCACTGATAGTTGCATTGCAAATGCACTACGAACAGGCTACCTTGACAAGAAGTACTCATTTAAGGACAGTGCTATTGCTTAACATGAGAGATTTGGTCTACAGATTCTGAAAGAAATGGAGTCACAAGAAATTCTCCAGGAAATTCAGGGTTTGGATTGTTATGATGATGTTCCAGAAGATGATGACATGACTGTCATTAAATAACTCTTACTTTGTGTTCATATCAGTCAATATCAGTATCAGTAAATGTACCATAGATTGTTGTACATGGAAATAATGGTAGTAACAAGAAATTCTTGATACCGTAGGATTCACAGTTTGTCTGGTTATGCTGGTTTGTAATGACAACTAATACCATACTGTATACAGGTAATAATCTTCCTTTTTTTTTGTTGTTCAACAATAAATGTGAACCATATTCTTCTTCATGGAAAAATAAGACATCCCCTGAAAATAAGACCTAGCGCATCTTTGGGAGCAAAAATTAATATAAGACACTGTCTTATTTTGGGGGAAACAGGGTATATAATCTCAGCTTGTCAAAAATCACTGTTCAGCCGTAATAGAAAGCATCTCAAATGATTAAGAAATCTCTAACATCCAAATTCAAGAGCAAGGAACTACTTAAAGACTTGTCCAGAATTTTTTGTGAAGAATGAGTTGAATATTAATAAATTAAATTCCCTTAATTAAATGATTTACTAAAGCAATAGGAAGGAAGGTGAAATATAAGTCTTAAGAGATTTACATAGCAGTGGACTAGGACTTCTCCATTCAGGAAAATTTTAAGAGAAAAATTATTTTTTTAAAAAATATGGAAAAATACAACAGACAATAAACAAACCCTATGATTCAGTCTTTTATGGTTATTGTTGTGAGTCATCCTTATTGAATGAAGTGTAATTTACATGCAATAAAATACACAAGCATTCCATGAATTTGGATTAATGTGTATAATAGTGTAACAACCCACCCCAATCAAGTTATCAAACATTTTCATCACCCTGGAAAAGTTCCCTAATGTCCCTTTTCAGTCACGCCAATTCTATCCCCAGGCAAACACTGATCTGATTTCTATCACTACATATTACCTAGAAATTCAATTAAATAAAACCTATAGTGTATATTTTTATTTGGTCTGGCTTCTTTTGCTCAGTATTTATCCATACTGTTGCATGTATCAGAAGTTTATTCTTTTTATTGCTGAGTTGCATTACTTTGTATAATTGTGTCACAATGTTTTTATCTATTCTCCTGGCTTATTTCCAGTGTTTGACTATTATAAGCAAAACCACCATAAACATGTACAAACCTTTTGTGAACATAAGTTTTTATTTCTCATAGAGTAGACATTTAACATTATGAGAACCTATTAAACTGTTTTCCTGAGAGGTTGTGAAATTTTACGCTGACACCACCAAGGTATGAGATTTTCAGTTGCTTCATATTCTTGCTAACACTTGGTATTGTCAACCTTTTAAACTTTAACATTCTGGTGGATGTGTAGTAATATCTCATTGTGTTTTTAATTTGCATTTCCCTTATGAGGAATAATGTTGGACATCTTTTCATGAGCTCAGTGGTTATATTAGTCAGCATGGGCTTCCATAATAAAACCATGGACTGGGTGGCTTAAACAACAGAAATGTGGTTTCTCACAGTTCTGGAAGCTGTGAGTCTGAGATCAGTGTGCCAGCATGGTTAGGTGTTCTTCCTGGCTTGCAGCCAGCCATCTTCTGGCTGTGTCCTCACATGGGGAGGGGGAAGGTCCGGAGAAAATGGAGCTGTTTGGAATCTGTTCTTATAAGGATGTTAGTCTCATCAGATGAGAGTTCCACCCTTATGACCTCATTAATCCTTATTATCTCCCCAAAGCTCCATTTCCAAACACCATCACATTGAGCATTAGGACTTTAATATATGAGTTATGGAAAAACACAAACATCCAGTCCATAACACCAGCTATTTTTTTAAATTCTATTTTGAAGTGTCTATTCAAGTCTTATGCCAATTTCTTCATGGGGTTATCTGTCTTGTTATTAAGTTATCAGCGTTATTTATATATTCATTCATCAGACATGTTTATTGCAAATACTTTCTTTTAGGACATGCCTATGCATTTTATTAATAATTTTACTTGAAAAGCAGAGAGGTCAAATTTGATCACATATATTTAATCTGTTTTTGTTCCCTTTCAAAATTAGTGTATTTGAGTCACATCTAAGAAACCTTTGCTTTATGCCAAAGTCATGAAGGTTTTCCTACATGTCTTCTAGAAGCTTTATGTTTTTAGCCTCTGTGTTATTTTTGATATTTTTCAGCTTTTATGCTTAGGTATAGAATCCAATTTGAGTTCATTTTTATCTATGCCATGGAATAAGGGCTGAATTAAGTAAGTTAAGGCATTTGACACTGAGTGGATGCTGAATAAATGTTAAATTCTAAGTTATCACTTTTATTAGCAATTAACAATATTAAATGCCAGAGTTCCCTACTTATTGCAAAAACAAAGAAGATTCACATTAATGGGGAAAAACCAGAAGAGGACACATCAAGACTAAAAACTTTTCCTTAACTGGCACAGTTGGTCCCTAGCTGATCCAGGCTCCTACCAAAATCCACTTGGCCTATCCCCAAAGGAGTCTGCAAAGAGTTCCCATAGAGATAAACACAGTTCTTATCTATCTCTGCCCAAGGCCATTCTTGGACTGTAAACCTATTAACCTAAGACCGGCTGGAAAGTCTCAGGTAGAGGAAAACATCTCAGGAGCAACCTTTGACATAGAGACCAAAGCAGGCAAATGCATGGCTGAGCTGTCTCATTTTCCAAGGGACAATTTTCAGTTGGGTTACACAGTGGCTCAGAGGGTGCCCAGGAGGGTTGAGCCTTATGAAGTTGCTCTGTTCCTTCATAACCCTTTACTGGCTTTCTTTCCTTGCCTTCCCCTACCATACTACTCCGTTCCCTCAATGTTCTTCCTGAGATCCACTCACAAAAAAAAAATATGATTGCTACAAAATTCTCATTTGAGGGTCTGCGTTTGAGGGAACCTCAACTAAATCAGACACTGGTCTCAGAAATGCAAGGGTCTGGACACACATGAGTGCCTCCAATAATAGGTGACCCTCTATGGAGAAAGAAGTGAGGAAGGAGAGAAGCAATTTATTCCAAATCAAGAGTTCAGTTTAGAAATAAAGTAGAGAATCCCTCAAAGTGGGTTTTGCTCTTAAATCCTCCATTGGATCATACCCACAAAATTTAAGAGTTTTTGCTCTGGACATCTCTAAGCCAAGTATTTTAAGGGTCTTGGTGAAAACACCTTGCTCAAGGTGTCAGTCTCATGAGATAGTGGAGTAATGTCTGGGATGTGGTGCCTGCTTCTTCTCTGAGAAACAAGCCACAAGCCATCAACTGGAGCAGAGGGGACATCATCCCAGACATGACAGTTTTGCAATACAGATGGTTTTCTTTGAAAAAGCTCAACAAATACATTTCTCTCACTTGGGAACTTCAATAGAAGATAATTATTCTTTTCTGCCTCATAATATATATTAAAAATGTTTAAATGTGGTTTTCCAGGGATTTCTGCCAAATATTTTTCGGCACCAAATCCAGCTTTACTTAATTTTATATGGCCTGCCTCGTCTAGTATAAAATACCCTTTCATGCAGCATGAATTTGCTACTCAGGCTAAAATATAATTCCTGTCTATTAAAAAAACTAATTTTAAAAAGTAGTCAAAGCTAGGGAGTTCTGCCCTCGGACCTGTGTCATGAGGAGACAGCCACTGAAGGAACCGGAGCCCTCCTCAAGCGTACCCCTTCTCCTGGCTGTCACTGCCACCATGAAACAAACTAACACAAGGCGGCCGCGGTCCTGCAAAGGCAATGCACATCAAGGCACATCACAAGAAGGCTGTTTCAGGCAAACAGTATGCTTTATGACCACTATTACCACCAGGGTATACAGTATGTCAACCACTCTATTTCATGACCTTTTCTGTTTTTATGAGCTTCTGCCAACAACTGGTAATGAGCACAAAAGCCTGTGCAAAATGCTGCCTTCGTTGGTGTGTTTGTGTTGGCTTTCTTCAAGTCGGCTGATTTCCAGATCTCATTCTCCACCCCACCTTAGTTATATTTATACTGTTGTGCAGAACAAACTGGGATCCGTATTTAAATATGAAATGCTTTGTAGCCATTCCTGCAAATCTCTTTATCGGGGTCTCGCACATTAACGCCCTTCACAATTGACCCACAGGCCGATTGTTTCACATCAGGTTTCCACGGGACCGCTTTCACGCACTCACAGCCCTGTTTTTACTTTTCTTAGCTTTCCTGGACAATCAAAAGGAAGTGGAACCGAGCCGGCTTGCTGAAAGCTGGAGCTGCCCCAGTGTCTCCTCCTACCTTCTGTCTCAGGTTTTGTTTTTCTACTTCTTTTTATTCATTCCCCCCTCCCCCACCTCCCATTACTTTTGGTGGTAGAGAAAGCAGAGCCAGAGTATGCAGCTTCACTCTCTCCATCCTGTGTCTGCTGCTTTTCCCCACCTGGCTCTGAGTCCACATGAAGATTCACTGTGGTCAATCTCGCCTCGCTTTCATAGAAAATGTGTTCTCTTGATTTGCAAAAGCAACGCAAAAGTGTGTGTGTGTGTGTGTGTGTGTGTGTGTGTGTGTGTGTGTGTGTGTGTGTGTGTTGGCAGTAGTTGTCAGAAGGGGAGATAAAAAAACAAACCTATTATTTCTTAATATAATGGAAACATCCAAATTAGAAAATATAAATGTCCTCACCCTCTTTAATCTTGGAATGACTTTAACTTAGAAGGTTGCAAGGTTCCACACTACTTTCTCCCTCTCTCTTCCCATTTACTTTTTTGAAGAGAATGCCTGCAAACTGGGCTGCTGAAGCAGGAAGACTTACAGCACCCAAGGCTCTTTCTTTGACAGAATATTCCCACAGGGTGCTGTGACTAGATTCCTTTCCTGGGAGCTACACACTGATTTCTATTTACTGAGTGCTGACTGTAGCTACTAAGTACACAATGTATACAGATAACAGACAGTAATGATGTCTGTCTCATATAATGGTTGTGAAGACTTAATTAACTATCACAAATAAAACCCAAAGCACAGTGACTGTGTGGAAATGTCAATCATGATCATCATGAATCAGGAATCATGCTGAGATTTAAGGCACCCAGGGACTAAAAATGAGAGTCTCTAGTATGGTTAATGTGATAATCAAGAGTCCAGGTATTAGAATCGAGTACATCTGTCTGCAAACCCTCACTCTGCACTTCCATTTATATGATCTTGGGCAAGTTATCTAAGCTCTTTAAGCTTCAGTGTCCTCATCTGTAAAATGGAACTAATAAAGTAACTATCTTAAAGCTTTGCTATAAATATTGTGTTTATAAATGTATTTAACAGTGTTTTGCAGATCAGTATATGCTTATATGCTTTACATGTCAATGTATGCTTTACATATAACATATGGTATATATTATTAGTGGTATTTGCCTATTTAATATGTTTTTAATAAGGATATAATCCAAAAGTAGCACAATGGACAAAGGCATATCTACTCATTCATGAACCTTAAGGACACAACTTATTTTCATAACTAATTGGTTTGATGGCAAGCACATTCTTTAATTTTGAGAAAGTTTTCAAACCAAGATGTTACCACGTCACATGGGAGTTGAACATTAGGAGAGCCAATCAGCCAGAGAAACTAATTCAAACACGCCATTTAATTGTAGTTTACTTCTGCAATTATATCCCTAAATCTGTGATGGCGAACCTATGACACACGTGTCAGCACTGACACGTGTAGCCATTTTCTATGACACATGGCCCATGTAGTAGCATATGGAGAAGTATGGGGCCGCATGCTGAGAAGGACGTTTCATCCTCGGCTACTGCACGGCCAGGTGCAGTAGCCGAGGATGAAACATTTTCTGTAGTGTAGTATATTAGCCAATGAAATTCAGCAACAAAAAAGTCACTAATAGGTTAGTTAAAGAATTCTCCCTCCCCTTCACTTATCTTAGTTCACGGCACTCCACACAAGTTAAATAATAACAAGACCAACAAAAGAAACTGACTGACAGATGAACAAAGAAGTCACTAAGCAAGTAAGTTAAATAATTAATTTTTGGTTTATTAAATACAGCTATATATTGTAATTACACATTTTTGTTATTTAAACTATAAATATTGTGAAATTATCTATTTTTTTCTCAAAGTGACACACCCCCGAGTTATGCTCGTTTTTTTGGTGAACTTTGACACACGAAGCTCAAAAGGTTCCCCATCACTGCCCTAAATATATCTTCTAGCAGTTTTCAGATCTAGATCATAGTCTGCATTTATTTAATACTAGTAGCCTGGTGCATGAAATTCATGCACGGGGGTGGGGGGTGGTCCCTCAGCACAACCTGTCCCCTCTCACATACTGGGAGCCCTTAGGGGATGTCCAACTGATGGCTCACCCCCAGCCTGTCCAAGGCCAAAAGCCTCACTTTAGGCCTTGGGCACTCAGTCATCTCCCTGCTCAGCTGAGCTCCAGCTGCCTGTGACCACCCAGGGTTGGGCCCTCACCTCCGCTCCTGCGCCCCAGGAGCTTGCCCCACCCCCTGGCCTCCTCCAAGCTCAGGCGGCCTGGGTATTCTTGCGCTTGCCGTGCCCCGTGCCCTGGCTGCCTCCAATCTTGGGCAGCCAGGGCACTGTGGCACTCACTGTCACTACTGCTTTGTCTCCCCCCCAGGGGCCCAGCCCTTGCATCGCTTGCCCCAGCCCTTCGGTCCCGCCCTCTGCTCCTGATTGGCTGGTAGCATAGTTAATCAGGAGCCAAGGTACAGTCACATTTGCATGTTACTCTTTTATTAAATAGGACTAAAAGCCCAATGCAGAAAATTTATGCATGGGGAAAAGGTATCCCTCATCCCAGCCTGCACGCTCTCCAATCTGGGACCCCTAGAGGGATGTCTGACTGCCCATTTAGTATTGATCCCAATAGGATCGGGCCTAAAAAGGCAGTTGTCAGGATCAGGCCTAAATGGGCAGTTAGACATCCTTCTCACAATCCAGGAATGCTGGCTCCAAACTGCTCACCTGCCTGCCTCCCTGATTGCCTCTAACTGCTTCTGCCTGCCAGCCTGATCACCCCCTAACCACCACCGTGCTAGCCTGATCACTCCCTAACCACCACCCTGCCAGCCTAATTAATGTATAAGTGCTTCCCTGCCAGCCTGTTTGCCCCTAACTTCCCTCCTCTGCCAGCCTAGTCACCCCCAACTTCCCTCCTCTGCCAGCCTAGTCACCCCCAACTGCCCTCCCCTGCTGGCCTAATGGCTCAGAACTGCCCTCCTTTGCAGGCCTGGAACCTCCCAATGGCCCTCCCCTGCTGGCCATCTTGTGGTGGCCATCTTGTGTCCACATGGGGGCAGGATCTTTGACCACATGGGAACACCCTCTTGTGTGTTACAGTGATGGGCAATCTATGCATTACTCTTTTATTAGATAGGACTAGAGGCCCGGTACATGAAATTCATGCACAGGGGGCAGGGGAATGTCCCTCAGCCCAGCCTGCACTCTCTCCAACCTAGGACCCCTAGAGGGATGTCTGACTGCCTGTTTAGGCCCGATCCTACAAGGATCGGGCCTAAACGAGCAATCGGACATCCTTCTCACAATTCAGGACTGCTGGCTCCACACTGCTCACCTGCCTGACTCCCTAATTACCCGTAACCACTTTGGCCTGCCAGCCTGATCACCCACTAACCACTCCTTGCCAGCCTAATTGATGTCTAACTGCTCCCCTGCCAGCCTGTTTGTCCCCAACTTCCCTCCTCTGCTAGTCTGGTCATCCCTGACTGCCCTCCCCTGCAGGCTTGATTGCCCCCAACTGACCTCCCTTGACTGCCCTCCCAACTGCCCTCTGCTGCTGGCCAATGGCCATCTTGTGTCAAAATGGGGGCAGGATCTTTGACCACATGGGGCAACCCTCTTGTGTGTTGGAGTGATGGTCAATCTGCAAATTACTCTTTTATTAGACAGGATAGAGGTCTGGTGCATGGGTGGGGACCAGCTGGTTTGCCCTGAAGGTGTCCTGGATCAAGGTGGGGGTTCCTTTGGAGTGTAGGGCAGCCTGGGCAAGGGGCCTATGGTGGTTTTCAGGCTGGCCATGCCCCCACCCAAGTGAGACCCTGGGATTTGGGATTAATTTATGTTCTATAATTAAAACTTGGCAGCCTAGAGTGGAGCCAAGCTTTCTGCTTGCTCTGTGGCGACAGCCATTTCTGTTTGAAACTTTGTAGCCTAGAGTGGAGGACTAGGTGCTAGGGCTACAGAAGCTTGGCTTTCTCCATCACCCAGGCAACCCTAGACTCTGCTCTCTACAGGTCCATGGCTGCCACCATTTATGTTCGGATTATGTATCTTTTATAATTGAAACTTTGTAGCATTCAGTGGAGGCCTAGGCTGGCAAGGGCAGACAGAAAGCTTGGCTTCCTCCTTTGTCGGGGAAACCCAAGCCTCCTTCCTGCTTTCAGTGATAGCAGCCATCTTTGTTGGGGTTTATTTGCTAAATTTGCTCCTGATTGGCTGGTGGGCGTGGCTGTGGGTGTGGCTAGACCAGAAGTACAGTCAATTTGCATATTGCTCTTTTATTAGATAGGATGATTTTTTTTATCTTTAAAGCTGTCATCAGGAAACTGGGAGCCATTCATTTACCTCTCCATTCATTCAACGCTCATTTGGCAAACACCTTTGGAGACAAATGGCCCTTCAGGCTCTGTAACACCACCTTACTTTCCAGAAGAGAACCCTATTAATACTGTGATATGTTCCTTAGATACTTAACAATATTTAACAATAATAGAGTATGAGCACCAGGCAATCAGAATGACACCCTTCTATAGACTCAGTATTTATATTCCCCAAAATTCATGTTGAAGCCTAATTCCCAATGTAAGGGTATTTGTAAGTGGAGCATTTGACAGGTGATTAGATTATGAGATTGGAACCCTGATGAATGAGATAAGTGCCCTTATAAGAGGAGACCCCAGAGAGCTCCCTCACCCCTTTCATCCTATAATGGTACCGTGAGAAGACAACTGTCTATGAACCAAGAAGTGGGTCATCAGCAGACATTGAATCTACAGAATTCACAGGTACCTTTATCTTGGATTTCCCTTCCTCCAGAATTCTGATAAATAAATGTTAACTGTTAAAACCACACAGTCTATGGTATTGTTGTTATAGCAGTGTTGTATATATCCAATAGAATATGACTCAGTTATAAATAGAATGTAACCATCTACAGCAACATGGATGGACCTAGAAGGTATTATGCTAAGTGAAATAAGTCAGAAAGAGAAAGACAAATGCCAGATAATTTCACTTATATATGGAATCCATAAAACTAAATAAATGAACAAGCAGAAAAGAAACAGAATCATAGATTCAAAGAACATTTTGATGGTTGCCAGAGGGGAAAGGGTGGGGGAGGCAAAGGGATTAAGAATTACAAGTTGGTAGTTACTGAATAGTCATGAAGATGTCAAGTACAGCATAGGGAATATAGTCAATACTATTCTAATAACTATGTATGGTGTCAGATGAGCACTAGATTTATCAGCGTGAGCACTTCATAAGTTATATAAATATGTAATCACTCTGTTGTACACCTGAAACTAATATAATATTATACATCAGCTGTAATTGCTTTTTCTGGTGTGGCAGTCTTCTATGTGCTCACTCTGGGACTCAGGCTCCTTCTATGTTATAAATTGACCCTCCTCTAAGACCTAGAGGTTCTCACATTCAGATAGCATATGGGAGAAAAGAAAAGAGATGGTTCTTAAGAGGGTTTTCTGAGCCATCCTTGGAAGTAGCACCTATCATTCCATTGCGCAGAGCTCAGGCACATGACCACATCAAACTGTAAGGGAAATGTAGTCCACCTATGTCCCCAAGATGAAGTGAGAGCAAAGATATGGGTAAATCTTTGTCACAGAATCTTGGTGGACTTTATACAGAATCACATTACTGAGAATTACTTCTTACTGCTTTTTAGCAAATTACTCCATTCCAAAAATGTGATCAATAAAGTAGCACACCTACTTTTTGTTTATTGTTAAATAAGAGATAATTTTAAAAATGTTGCCTATGCAGGAGAGAACTAAGATGGCGGCAAAGGCAAAACACCTATCTTGCCGTCATAATCAGCAATTTTAATACTACAACTTAACGAAAGAACAAACACCTTCCAGAATCACCAGAAAGCTCGCCGAGTGAAAATTCCACAAATAAAAGTGAAGATAAGACACTGTGACCCGGAGGAGCGGCGGCGGACGGCGTTGAAAGATTCGCCCAGAGAGAGGTTTGGAGCGCGCGCCGCGGAGAGGGCGGGTGGCTGAAAACCGGCCAGTTTTCTCGAACGGGGAGACAAAGGCGTCCCACTGACTGATTCTCCAGCTCTGGGCGAAGTCCAGAGAACCCACTATCACACGGGGTGAAAACTGGACAGTGGGAGGGCACGCCGAAGCTCGGGTGCTGCCGGGTCTCCCGGCTTGTGGAGAAGGCAGCTTGCGCGAACAGCTCGGTGCGTGAAGGCGCAGAGAGCGCACCGCGACTTGCCTCTCATTCAGAAAACCGTCAGACTGCTTTGTTTTACGACCCTGGGTGAGCCATTGCTCATGCAGACTCATTTTGGGAAAGTCTGAATTCCCCGGCAACCGGCAGCTGGTGGAGCTCCGCAGCGGCTCTCTCTCAGAGGTGCTGGCGGCCATTGCCCCCCCCCGCCCCCCACGGCACAGAGTCCCTGGGGCCGCATAGGGCGGAGCTAACGCTGTCTGCTTGGCCCGGAGACTCCGCCCACCCAACCTGAGCACAGCTGAGCTTCACAGACAATTGGCCTGGAGGTCAACCCTCCAAGTGCTAACAATGATTAACTGAGCTTAACTTCAGCAAGACTGTGCAGCCCATATCCACCTCAGGTAACCGGGGAGGCTGAGCCACTATCCCTAGTAGGAAGTCTACCACACAAAGCTAATTGACCAACTCAGGGAAGCAGCCACCATGCAGCAACATGGAAAGAAATCAGATGTGAAAGAAATGGAGGAAAAAAAACGACTGGACATGGAATTCAGAACCACGGTTATAGGGTTTTTTAAGAGGCTCCAACAAAAGATCGAGGCCTATAAGGAAATAAGCAAGACCACAAAGGAAATGAATGAGTCCTACAAGAAAATGAACAACACCCTCAAGGATATAAACAAGAGCTGCAAAGAAATGATCAAGACCAACGTGGAAATGAATGAGTCGTACAAGGAAATGAAAGAAACCCTCAAGGATATAAAGCAGACTCTCAAGGATATGAAAAAGGACCAACCAGAAATTAAGCATACACTGACTGAAACAAAAAAATATTATACAAAGACCTGAAAGTGCCCTGGAGCACCCCAAGAACCAAGTTAAAGATTTGAAATACAAAGAGGTAAAATCCACTCAGCTGAAAAAGCAAGAAACCAAAAGAATCCAAAAAACTGAAGATAGTGTAAGGGGCCTCTGGGACAACCTCAAGCATACCAACATCCGAATTATACGGGTGCCAGAAAAAGCGAGAGGCCAAGACAATGAAAACCTATTTGAAGAAATAGTGACTGAAAACTTCCCACACCTGGTGAAAGAAATTGACTTAGGATTCTAAGAAGTGCACCAAACCCCAATATATAGGAACCCTAAGAGGACCACACCGAGGCACATCATAATTAAAATGCCAAGAGCAAAAGACAAAGAGAGAATATTAAAAGCAGCAAGAGAGAAACAGTTGGTTACCTATAAGGGAGCACCCATACGACTGTCAGCGGATTTCTCAACAGAAATGATGCAGGCCAGAAGGGAGTGGCAAGAAATATTCAAAGTGATGAACAGCAAGAATCTACAACCAAGATTACTCTATCCAGCAAAGCTATCATTCAGAATTGAAGGTCAGATGAAGTACTTCGCAGATAAGAAAAAGCTAAAGGAGTTCATCACCACCAAACCAACATTATATGAAATGCTGAAAGATATTCTTTAAGAAGAGGAAGAAGAAAAAGGTAAAGATGAAAATTATGAACAACAAATACACATCTATCAACAAATGAACATAAAAATCAAGTGAATTGATAGGCTGTTGAACAGGATAGACTGGTGAATATAACAGAGACATGTACATAGAGAGGGAATGGACTGACAATTCTTGGGGAGAAAAGGGTTGTGGGAAGTGCAGCAAGAGACTGGACAAAAATCTAGCAACAATGGGAGAGGACAGTGGGGAGGGGGAGGTGAGGGTGGAGGGTGGGATAGGTACAGGGTGGAGGGAAGCTATAGGGGGATAAAAAGGGGAAACAATGTAATTAATAAACTGAACAATAAAGATTTTTTAAAAATAAATAAATAAAAATAAAAATAAAAATAAAAGATTCCCAAATGGAAAAATAAATAAATAAATAAATAAATAAATAAATAAATAAATAAATAAAGATGTTGCTTATGCAAAGGAATACTCAGAATCTGAAATTCTAACATTCACTGTAGCTTGTCAAAGAAAAAGTTTCTAGAGACAGGAAATCTGGTTCAGAATAGACTATTGTCCCACCACAATATTCTTCACTATTTCCATCTCTTCTACAAAATTAGCCTGGGATTAGGGGGCAGGGAGTCTACAAGTAATCATTTGCTGTCCTTTGTCTGATGGATAGCAAGTCTATGATTCCGGCATCACAGATACATTGAGAGAAAAACATTTCTCTGCTTTCCACCTCCCCATTTGATTTCCTTTCCCTTTCATTTTCATAAAAGAGCCCTTGGGAAAATGGACTTATCAAATATATAGATGAGTTCACCCTATATATTTTCCCATGATACATTTCAAATACACACACACACACACACACACACACACACACACACTTGATTAAACAGAAAGCAAGATCCATCCATCCACATTCCAAGACATGCTCCAGTTACTAAATCATTGCACAGCATTGCCAGGATGCAGAGACCACAACTTGGACCAGAATCTGCCTATTCCAATATGTTCCAGTCTAAAGACTGACCGGCCAGTAAGTAACCAATGGACTTTGCCACAAAACCTGCATGGAGGGCACTATGGCATCTTATTTGCTGTAAATTGCAGTTCTTTGAATCACAGAGTGTGCCTCTGAACAGCTGAGATTACAAAACAAACCCTGGAATGTACATACCCTCATTCACTGTTTTCACATTTCTGTTTCCAAAATGTTTGGCTACATATAATCCCCCACCCCCAGCTCCTTTTTAAGGACAAAGAAACATAATTCTCACAAAATGATTGGTTTTCAAAATATGCTAAGCATTTAGTGCTTTATTAGAAACAGTTTTAGTTCCTCATTAATCTAAAGCAAATAGTTATTGATTTATAACAGACGGCTCATCTGATATCCTTCAGGCAGTCATAAAAAAATAGTCTGAGCATTAAAAATGGTTGATGTCTTTCTGGCAATGTCTTTCTGACTAAACTCAGTCAATGACAGCCCCTTCCAACTGGATGAAAAATAGCCCATTTTCACTGTGTGTTCTGCTCGCTTATGTATAAGTGTTCCAAATAACCTGTGTTCATACTCATTTATTTTCAAATTGGGCTCATTTATCAAAGAGCTCCAGATACTCCATTCACACCAGAGTGTTTTTCAAAGGGAAAAAGAACACTTACTAACACTACCATGTGCTTTTAAACTGGACATGTTTTGTTACATTATGTTTTTTTTACTAAAACTCATGAGAGTTTTCATTATTTTTAAGCAATCCCAATTACAGCTTGACATCTGCCTTGTGCTTGCTGGCTAAGAGCATCAACTCTTCGTCAGACTGCCCAGTCTAGGTCCTAGCTCTGCCATTTAAGCAACTTACTTTTCCTTCGTAAACCTCAGTTTTCTCCTCTGAAAAATAGGAATGTCAAGAATACCTACATCTAGGGTGGGATTTTAAATGAGGTACCTAATTTTATCATAGCACCAGGCATGTAGAGACTTCTTTATTAATATAAGCTATTGACACAGGTCAATTAATAGGTAAATATTAACAGCTTTGCCTACCCTCTGCCTACTAAAGAGAATTATGCTTTACCAGCTCAGTTGCTTCCTCAGCCCTGGTTCTCCCAGAAGGGTCCAGCCTTGCCAGACTAGAGCAAAGAGAGAAGATAAAAGGATGCAGGCCAATACAGGCTCAGGGGGTTTTAATAAGAGGCTCTGAGGGGAATGGCACCGGTGAGGTATGTGAAGAAATTTGTTGAAAAGTACGGGGAGATTTCAGGTTGTACTCTTATGATATGATCTTACATTCTTCACAATATTCAACAAATGCGAGTAAAGGCTTTGATTATTTTCAATTTTATTTTTGGATGCTGGACCTGTGTGTGTGTGTGTGTGTGTGTGTGTATGTGTGTAACTATTACCCTGACTAAACTGGACCACATGGATTATGGAAGTATGCATTATTATTATTATTTCTGCTATTATTATTCTTATTTAGAGTTATTATATGTTTCAGTTTAAACTGTATGCCCCTCCCTTAATCATTAATAACACCTTATTTAGCTTTCAAACATATTTCAGTTTATACAATAAATGTTATGATCACCCTCTTATTTTGCTGCTACCTTATTACTACTATTACTTTTAAAAATCTACCATTAAAATAATAAATGCAAAATTTTAATTATACATCATTCTACTTGGGAAAATACAATTTTATAAATTTTATTAGCATATTAATTCTTCAAACAATTAAGGCACTTAAAAATTCACTTATCCCCAATGCTAATTTTTTTATATTTTATTGTTTAAAGTTTTACAAATAGTAGTACATATATCTCCTTTTCCAATGCTAAATTTTTTTGAAAAGTGAAATTTTAGATACCATCCAACCCTAATTTATGCAATGAGCATATATATATACCCAAATGATACCTTCAAATATTATTTCCACTTAAAAGCCCTTTCTTCTTTAGATGGCTGAGAAGACAGAGGGTAGGTATCAAAATTAGGCTAATCAGGTTTCCTACGTGGGCATTTCACCCATAAGAACATAAAATCCAACCTAATATAACAAAGCCATTTATACCTCCAGATCTTCAGTCCAACATGCATCTTAGCAACAGGAGCCAACATCTTCCCTAAGCATGAATAGCCTTTAGCCTCACATTACTGACTTTACTGCCCTGTTCTTTAAACGTTCATCAAGAATTACAATAGGCATAAACTGGTCAACTATTTCACTAGGGACAAAACAAGAATAATATTCTAGGTCACAAATAGCATTATTTATAAACTTCATGCCCTGTATGTTAGTTTTTTTCTTTCCGAAAGACAAGGTTTGAAAGAATTTAAGTGGCAGTAGTTACATTTTATATTGAGCATCTTAGGACACCAGTTAAAGATGGTTTATTGTCAGGCCCTCAAAGTTAATGATCTTCCTAAATCACATATGAAGCTCATGAAGATGACATTACAGGATTTAATTTTTTAAAAAGAGAGACAGAATATAATTTACTATGAATCTCTGAAGGCAATTTCAGTAAAATATTTTTTTCTACTTAGAAATTGTTATAAAAGCTTTTTCAAATAATTTCTTACAAAATAAATGGTTTAGAATGTAATATGAACATGTTTTCTGACCAAATGGACATATTTCTCTCAGGGGAAGAGAAGAGTGTGGATAAATAGGAAAAAAACATCTTAATTTTGATGAATGAGCAAGGTTTAGCACCTTAGCAATACATTTTTGCAGCTCTTTCTACTTTCCAAGATCTCCTCTATCTTCCTTGAATATTTGTTCCATCTCTCTCTCTCTCTCTCTCTCTCTCTCTCTCTCTCTCTCTCTCTCTCTCTCTCTCTCTCTCTCTCTCTCTCTCTCTCTCTCTCTCTTTCGTCCTCTGACACAACTCAATAAAATACATTCACTACCTTGGGAGTATCTGTGGTTTTGTAATTCCATAATCACTACTAGTTGATATGTCACAATTCATTTAACTTGAGTTCAGCATCAGCCCACAAAGATGTCCATGAGATTTGTCAACGATGACTTCATCATCTAAGGAAGAACTCACCAGCATTTCAATAACTACAGATGGGAGGTCCAATTCAATGACAAACAGAACCTCAGGGTCAAAGAAATCCTAAGAAATCAAGTACCTCTAAAATCTAAAAGTATCTCATTTCATAGATAAGTGTGAACTGGAGAGATTGAAAATGCTTCTTTGGTTGACATTGCCTTGGAAAGACAGATATTTGAGCATTGCTTTCCTGAAGTTATGATGAAATATCTAGGCAACATACCACAGTGCAAGTGTGGTAGAAAATTAGATAGACATGAGCAGAGCAATGATGATGAGTCTCTTACAGAGGTTAACCAGGGTGGAAAGCCTCAGGTGCCTAGCAAAGGACAATTGTAGGGTGGAACCTCACCCCCAGGGTGAACTTTCCTTCCCTGGCATATCGTTGGCCACGCAGTTTGGACTCTGTATACTTTTTTCCCCTAAAGATAACTTCTAGGCCTCAGTTATATTTCAGCTCTAGGCCCAGAAAAGCAGCAAAACCCAGATAAGGGACACCAAAACTGCTCTCAGGACCAGCTGTATTGACTAACGACTCTCTGCCCTGGTGCTGAGCAGTCTATCAATGGTGACCTCAACCCTGAAGGACCTACCTGGAAAGCTGGTGAGTATTCTGTTAAGATCTTCTACCTGGGACCTCTCTTAAAATCTCCACCCTTAAAACCCTTAGGATAGAGAACCCAACATGCTCAGGTCTTTTCCTTCTCCCTTCCACTTTCCCCATTAGGTGCTTTACCGTTCATTACCTCCCAAGCTCCAAGGACCCTTCCTTTACCTCTATAACTTGTTTTCTAAACCCACCTCTTCTACAAATTACTTCTTCCACCTTTGTGGGGTTTTTTAAAATAAATGTTCTCTTCTAGTTGGCATCTTAGTTCTGAATTTTTCATAGCCAGAACTCAAGCACTGAGACTGCTGAATCCAAGTCTGCTCTGACCCCACTGGTCTAGTACCTAGTGCCGCTCCTGCCACCTACAACAAAAGCAATGTATGCAGAGCTGTGTATGGGTGACTAGCACCAAGCTCCAAGGTCTGATCTGCATATAGTCCATTGAATACAATCAGATCTGTTCAACATAGGAATCTATCTGTGTATATATTTCTAATTCTATGGCTACTTTTACCTCCATTTAGACTATATCCAATTCTTCTCTTTTTATGTCATATCTAGAAAAGTTTTATTAATTCACTTTGTTCTTGGATGCTATTTTTATTGTCTATATAAACCCTCTGTTTTTATTTTTAACCTCATCATGAGAACATTTGGAGAATCATTCCATTTTGCTAACTGGTATTTTTCATTGTAAAGTTTTTCTCTTCACAATTTGTCTTCCAAAATCATTCTCAGCCATTGTCATAAAATTACATCATTTACCCATAACCTCCAGGTCTTCCAGTTCAGTTTTAAAAGGCAATTGAGTTTTTTTCATGCTAAATCTAGAAAAACATTGCAGAAGCAAACTTGAAGAAATTTGTATTGGAAAATACTGTAGTAGGCTTCAGGCTACCGTCAAAGGGGATATAACCTCACATTTGGTTCAGTTCTTTTTTCTGCTTCCTGAAAGCAGGTCTGGCAATAAAAATACTGAAGAAAATAAAAAATCTAAGTAATAAAAACAAATGCGAAGAAATATTAAGGTTATGTGGGAATACAGTTGTCTCGAATAGGAATTAGCATAAAATTCAAGATATATAGATAACTTGACCTTGGGCTGGGTGGAGAAAAATAAAGTTTAAATAAGAAAAAAAATATTGTCGAAATGAAAAATTGTGGTACCACAGGGAGTAGGTACTGGGAAAATTGCTTGAGGGTGGAACCACAATGGCAGATGGACAAAGTTAGGTGGAGCCCAGAAATAAAATGAAGCCTTTAATAGCAGACTTGCTGGTATATACATCTCATTGTTATGTGAGACACAAGGAATTTTTTCCATGACTCACACCCTTCTTAACAATCAACCTGATAGAAAGTTAAGATGCAGGTCTTTTCAGGTTCTTTGGACTTAGAAGCATATCAAAGGCAGAAACAGCTATATTGGAAACTTAGTAACTCCAAGCTCCTGACACCCTCTCTATAGTGGATATTAAGACAGAATAAATATTTTTTAGTGAGTGTTTTGATAGGGAAACTGGGTACTGGACCATAAATTTTGCTGAGGTTCCAAAACAAAGGTCAGATGTAAAAGCAACACTCTGTCCTCAATGAACTTTCCCTAAATGATGTCTCTTCTGGAGGTAGAAGCAGAATTCTGAGATCAAATCTGAAGATGCCAAATAGTTGGAAAGACTAAAAATAAACATGTTTCTAACTCATGAGAATTTAAGAAATCGGCAGGTCTTGCTGTTTATCACTGAATATTTTCTGTAATAACCTGTGCAGTTGCTCTGTGCTTTAGAACATGTCTTTCATGCAGAATCCAAAGGCAACCATTACAAAAATCCCAATCACTTACAGAACCAGACAGAGAATTCCATTCAATTAATTTCTGTAAAAAAATATAAATACAAGCAAAAAGAAGCTGAACCACTATGTGGCTGGTCTCACGTTGAACTAAAATATAACCACATGTATCATATTAAGAATGTCTGAGGGTTTTTTTTTTTAAGTTTAAGGAGAATACAGTGAGGTTAGAACAAAAATGTGTGTTCTCCTTTGTATCCCAAGGCTCCAGGAGGGTGGGGTTACCAGGAATATGAAAACTGCAAATCAATGACCTTGACTTTTCCTTCAAAAATTCTAAAATGCACATAATAAATATTTGCTCAGTGAAGAATAAGCAACAGAATTTCAGAGAAAAGAGGTGGCCAGGCCCACAGCAGAGTACCAAGGTAGCATAGATCTTATCTTCTTTTTCTTCCCATTCTTTCTTTCAGCTTCCATTCCTAGAAAGCAATTGGCAATCCCTGACTCCCTTTCAAAATTTTAGGTGAGAATGGCTCATTGCCTTTGAGCTACTCAGAAATGTGTCTGTGGTGTCTTAGATAAGTTCTCTGGAAGCAAAGCCTCAGACAGGGTTCTTGGGCAAATGATATATTGAGGGAGGCTCATAGAAGAAACCTGCAAGGAAGCAAAAGGAGTAAGATAGGGCAAGGGAAAGTATAAGGCAAAGATGTGCTTTCAGAAGTCCACATTTAGCCTTGATCCCCTTGGAAGCCCTAGAGAGTGAATGGCTCCATGTGCTTGGTCTACCTCGATGGATAAGAAGCCAATAATCACCGTGGCCCACCAGCTCAGTGAAGGAGATCTGGGCAAAACATTTATAGCACCTGTTATAGCAGATAAACTGCTTACCTTGGCACTCAATTTTCTTTGCAGTCTGGCCTGATCTATGAAATGAGAATAATATAAATTCCCTGATAATGTTTTCAAGAAGAGGCAAATGAAATGATGATATACAAGTAAGGACTTGACAAATGTTAGCGTTATCCTCATCTTCATTACCAGCATCTCTGTCTATTGTACCTGGAGGATTTCCTGCCTCCTCCCTCTTTTCCTCCTACCTGAAATATCTGTCCCAGTTTTTGCTCTCCTCACCCACCATCTCTCTAAACTAATCTTAAAACCCACCTCCTTAAGATATATTTATGACAATAAGCATGACTTCAAAAATCTTTTTTAAACCTTGCAGTCCTCAAAAATAAAAAAAGAGCCCGACTGGTGTTGCTAGGTGGTTGAGTGACCTATTAACCAGGAGGTAACACTTCGATTCCGGTCAGGGCACATGCCCAGGTTGCAGATTCTATCTCCAGCCCAGTAGGGTACATGCAGGAGGCAGCCAATCAATGATTTTCTTTCATCATTGATGTTTCTATCTCTCTCTCTCTCTCCCTTCCTCTCTGAAATCAATAAAAATATTTTAAGTAATAATTAAAAAGAAAAAATAGGTTTAAGGTCTCTGTCAACTGCAAATAAGTAGAATCTTTTCATTGGTAAATTGAAGATTAAATGATCACCTCAGGTTTAAGATGGTTATATTTTCTTAATCAGGTCTCATCTACTAGTGTATAATACTTTCACATTTATGTCTAGTTCAGGCTAGATCTCTTTTATTTGAAAGCCAAACCACCAACAGCCCCCTAACCCCCCACAACTCACTCTCATCTATTAGAACAGTTTCCCAAAGACCAATAAAGGCCTTGGGAAAGGTCAGACAACTAAATTTGCTGAAATCACCTCAGTATATTCTAAGAGTTTAAACTGGAAAATCCAGATGTGGTAATATGAAGACTCTTGGTTAATCAAATGGTTAACAATTTACTACAATGTTCCTGTTCCTCAACCATCCTTAAATAGAATTTTTCTGTGACTTTGTGCATACTCCCCCCCCTCCCCAGTTTACTAAGAAAGCCATGATGCTCAAGTCATTGTGTGACAAATCCCTTTCATTCACACCAGGAATTGTTAATTATCTGCCAGGTTTCTGTAATTCTTCTCCACACTCCTGGGAGAGAGGGATTTCAAAGTGACAAGTGAAGGTGAGGTGTGTCCCACACTGACCCCAGGAGAAGGAGGTCCCTTTTCATTCTTGTTGCTTCCTCTCACCCTTGGGGTAACAGGAGTGTCAGAGAGCTGTAGAGGAGATATTCCAGGCCTGGAAAGTTCGAGTCAAGGCCCACTGGGAGGCATTTGTTGAAACCTTCCAACTCCTTTCTGCTGTTGCTGAATTCTGCCTCTCATCCCACCCCTGGAATCCATTGAATTCCTAATAGGACATTCATATGGAAAGCCTTTGTGCAATCCAAAGACTAACTGCCTTGCTTTGGGGGGAATATAGAATTTTGTTTATACAAGTAAATTGGTTGGTCTTTCCAACTCTGATGTTTGCTACTTCTCCCACTGGTTCTAAAATAATACTTATTCAGTTGAGTCTCCAGTTCCAAATAGCTACTTTGCCCCAAATACTATCCAATGGAAATTGGTCAGAAATATTTAAAAACTATGTTATTTCTGAATTCTAATATTCTTAATATTAGATGATCATTATGATTACTTACTATGTCTATTTATTAAACACCTAATAGGTATCAGTCGTTTTAGAACTCTATATGCACTTTTTTAAATGTCTCCCTCAAAATAATATTTCATTTAAAACTCTAAATGACCTCTGACAAACACAATTCTGTCACCTGTAGGAAACCTTTTCACGTCCCGCATGGTTCAGGGCTCCAGTTTAGGGTTTGGGTTCTGGAGAAGGCTGCACACAAAAGAAGAGAGACTCAGAAAAAGTATGAATTTGGGGAATGGGGGCCAGGTGGCTGCCCATCTCTAGTAGAAGGACTGCCCCATGCTCTGGCCTGGCTATCCCTTTTATTGAGACTATAGGATCCTCCCATAGCCTTTAGGCAGGAAATTCCAATAACAGAAATATACAAAAAACAAACATAAGTGTTTCAGTTAACAATGTTTTGTAGCTCTGACCTTTCAGAGCAATTGAGGTTGTTTACCAGCCTTCTGAGCTTCCTGTCCACATCTTTCTATTAGTGAGACAATGATTGGTTTCCAGCAGTCATCTAATAACTTTCATAGCCTCCCACTAATATCCATACATCAAAAATATCAATAATAAAAATAATATAGCTAACATTAGTGAGTACTTACCTACTATGTATGCCAGATACTATGCTACAAGATTAACTCATTTAAACAATATGAAAATTCTCTGAGTTGAATATAATAACTACTGAATCTCCATTTTACTAAAAAGAAAGACAAAGTTAAGAGAAGTTTAGCAATTTACCTTAAGAGGCATAGTTGCATAGTACAAGTAACAGCAAACCAATTACCAAAAAAATAAACAAAAATAATAACCTGCATCAAGAGTCCTCAGTATTAACCACTAGGCTTTGTGGTGAACCTCTGAAGATAAAAGTCTATGATTTGGCCTATAAGAGTCACCGAAGAGTGTATGAATAATTACACCAGGTCTTAGATGTAAACCAAAACTCTCTAATACAAATCAGGATTTATGGTTACTCTATCTATAGGAGGCCCTACTGGTCTGGCCACTGCCTGCTTGCCAGCCCCACTTCATACAGTACTCCATTTATTTCCTAGAGACCCATCTTATTGCTCCTCTTTCTATGTCTTCTTCTTTTTAAAATTTAATATATCTTTATTGTTCAAAATATTACAATTGTTCCTCTTTTTCCCCCTATAGCTCCCCTCCACATAATTCACACCCCGTCCTCTGCCCATACCTCCCCTCACACTGTCCTCATCTATAGATGTACAATTTTTATCCAGTCTCTTCCCTCCCCTCCACACCACTCTCCCCCTGAGAGTTGTCAGTCCACTCTCTTTCTATGCCCCTAATTCTATTACATTCACCAGTTTATTCTGTTCATCAGATTTTTTATTCACTTGATTTTTAGATTCACTTGCTGATAGACATGTATTTGTTGTTCATAATTTTTTATCTTTATTGTTCAGTTTATTGATTACATTGTTCCCTTTTTCCCCTATAGCTTCCCTCCACAAGGTAACCATCCCACCCTACACCCTCACCACCCCCACTGTCCTCTCCCATTGTTGCTAGATTTTTGTCCAGTCTCTTGCTGCACTTCCCACAACCCTTTTCTCCCCAAGAATTGTCAGTCCATTCCCTCTCTATGTCCGTGATTCTGTTACATTCACCAGTTTATCCTGTTCATCAGATTATTAATTCACTTGAATTTTAGATTCATTTGTTGATAGATGTGTATTCATCGTTCATAATTTACACTTTTACCTTTTTCTTCTTCCTCTTCTTAAAGAATATCTTTCAGCATTTCATATAATATTGGTTTGGCAGTGATGAACTCCTTTAGCTTTTTCCTATCAGCGAAGTACTTTATCTGACCTTCAATTCTGAATGTTAGCTTTGCTGGGTTGAGTAGTCTTGGTTGTAGGTTCTTGCTATACATTACTTTGAATATTTCTTGCCACTCCTATCTGGCCTGCATAGTTTCTCTTGAGAAATAAGTTGACAATTGTATGCGTGCTCCCTTGTAGGTAATTATCTGTTTTTCTCTTTTTGCTTTTAATATTTTTTTGTCTTTTGCTCTTGGCATTTTAATTATGATGTCTCTTGGTGTGGTCCTCTTTGCATTCCTTTTGTTTGGGGTTCTGCATGCTTCCTGGACTTGTAAGTCTATTTCTTTCAATAGGTGGGGGAGGTTTTCTGTCATTATTTCTTCAAATAGGTTTTTAATATCTTGCACTCTCTCTTCTTCTGACACCACCATAATTCTGATGTTTGTATGCTTGAAGTTGTCCCAGATGATCCTTATACTATCTTCAAATTTTGGGATTCTTTTTGCTTTTTGCTTTTTCAGCTGAGTGTTTTTTGCTTCTTTGTATTTCAAATCTTTGACTTGATTCTTGTGGTCCTCTAGTCTGCTATTAGGTCTCTCTATAATTTTTTTTCAGTCAGTGTATGTTTAATTTCTAGTTGGTCCTTTTTTCATATCCTCGAATGTTTTGCTAAATTTATCAGCCTTTTCTAGGAAATTCTTGAAAAACCTTATAACCGTGGCTTTGAACTCTATATCCAATTGTTTGCTTTCCTCTATTTCTTTCATTTGTGACCTATTTCTTTGTCTCTGCATTTTCACTGCTTCTCTGAGTTGGTAGAGTAGCTTCGTGTGGTAGGTGTTCCATAGGGAACTGTGGTTCAGCCTCCCCAGTTACCTGAGGTAGACACTCTTGCTGCACCCCTTTGTGGACTGTATGTACAGCCTTGTTGTAGTTAATTCTTAATTGTTGTTGGTATCACTGGGAGGAATTGACCTCCAGGCAAATTGGCTGTGAGGATCAGCTGTGTCTATGCTGGGAGAACTTCTGTGCTGAAGACACTCTTATGAGATAAGACTTGCAAAATTAGCCGAAACTGGTTTGGCTCAGTGGATTGAGCATCAGCAGACTGAAAGGTCCCGGGTTCAATTCTGGTCAAGGGCATGCACCTTCGTCGTGGGTGCATCCTCAGTAGGGGATGTGCAAGAGGCAGCTGTGGGCACATACTCAGTAGGGGATGTGCAAGAGGCAGCTGACCAATGTTTCTAACTTTCTATCCCTCTCCTTTCCTCTCTGTGAAAAATCAATAAAATATATATATTTTTTTAAAAGACTTGCAAAATTGCAAAAACCTCTGTGCTCAGCTTGGATGGGGTGGAGTTTCAGGGCGAAGCAGACAGCTCTGCCTTATGAGGACCCTGGGTCTCAGTGTCCCTCGGTAATCACTGCAAGCATTCTGAGAGGAAGCCGCCCTCAAGTTTCACTTGCTGCCATACAGTCCAGTTTCTCTCTGAATGAGTAAGGGTTCCCAGAAACTTGCCCCAAACTGGAGTTCAGTGCAGTCGGATGCTTCCACCTCCCTCCCACTTTAGAAAACCAGCCACACACTCAGCTGTCCATGCATTCAGCAGTAAGTCCTCTCTGGGAGTGCATGCCTCCAGATCTATGCCTTCTGCAGCTCCCATGTCTCGGTGTGCTTTCTCTTTCCCTGACAGTCCAGATTCCTCCTGAATGAGTCTGGTTTCCCATACTGGAGTTCCCAGGACTGGAGTTCAATACAGTCGGGAGCTTCCATCTCCCTCCCACTTTAGAAAGCCAGCCACTCACTCAGTTGCCCATGCACACAGCTGCCCATCCTCTCAGCACATGTGTCTTCATACCTCAGCCTTTTGCAACTCCCCTGAGTTTCGATGTGCTTTCCTTTTTCCTTCTATTGTAGAATTTCCACTCAGCAAGCTTTCCTGTGGTTCTGGATAGTGTCTGTTTTGTTTTTTAGTTGTATTTTTGATATTGTTGTGTGAGGCAGCAATTTAGGTGTTTACCTATGCCACCATCTTGTTTTCTCCTCTCTGTTTCTTCAATATTCTGTGCTGCCCTTGAATATGTCATTCTTTCTGTCCAAAATACTCTCCCTTACCTACTCCTTCTTCTGTGTTCTCCAACTTAGTGTACTCATTCTTCAGCCCTCAGCTTACAGTAATCCCCTTAAAATAAGTTAGGAAGACTTTATATGCTTTATGGGATGGCATCACTGGAATTTTGGTTAATATCTACTTTCTTCACTTTCCTTTTTGCTCCATATGATCAGAAACTGAATCTGTTATCTATTTCCCTAGTTAGCTTGTACCTGATATAAGTTAAATTATTAGCGAATATTTTTCAAAGAAAAAGAGGGAGTGAAAGAGGAAGACACATAAATGATGAAACACTGTCTTTTCCCCAGATTGTATAGATATAAGTTTATTCATTCATATATATAAATTATCTCCTCAAGCCCAAGTGCCATTTTAGGTGTTAAGAAAAATGTTTATTCTGAATAATAATCAATAGACCCATAAAGAAATAGGCAAGGCAGTTTCAGATGGTTCAGAAAGAAAAAAATAAAACAGAATCTGGCTGGTGTTCCTCAGTGTTTGAGCATCAACCCATGAACCAGGCGGTCCCAGGTTCAATTTCCAATCAGGATACGTGCCCAGTTGCTAGCTCGATCCTCAGTGGGGGCCAAGCAGGAGGCATCTCTCTCATAGGTATGTCTCTCTCAACTCTCTCTCTCTCTCTCTCTCTCTCTCTCTCTCTCTCTCTCTCTCTCTCTCTCTCTTTCAAAAAAAATTAATAAAAACATTTTAAAAATAAATACATAAAACAGAGTGATATGGTAGAAAGTAACTTGGAGGGGGATTGAAATTTGATAGTCAATAATTCATCACAAGGTAACATTTGCCTTGAGTCCTGAACGGTGAGAAACTCTACAGAAGAACACTCTAGGTGAAGGCAAAGTTGGTGTCGGCTCTTTGGTACAGAAAGACCAGTCTGACTGGAAGAGAGAATAAATAACTAGGAAAGAATGGTTGAGATGGGGGTTGGGGAGATGCAAGGCCACTTCATAGAGGACTCTTAAGTGATGGCAAGGAGTTCATGTTTTATTTCATGTGCGGTAGGAGGTGTTCGGTTTTAAAGAGTAGAATTAATTGATTTTTTAAGACCACTTGTGGTATTGAATTGAGAATAGACTGGAGAACAAGGACAGAAGCTGGAAAAGAATTGCAAAAATCTAAGCAAGAGAGAAGCAGTGGATAAAAAATCATTTTATGGAGGTATGGTCTTATAGTGCTTCTCAAACATTCATGTGAATCACTGGAAACTTGCTCAAGTGCTGATTCTAATTCTACAGGTCTGGTGTGGGCCCTAAGATCTTAAATTTCTAACAAACTTCTAGGTGATGCTAATGTTGCTGATCCAAAGATCACAGTTGAGGAGCAAGAATCTACAGAACTTGTTGGTAGATTGCATTTGGAATCTGGGGAGTTTTCATTGAAAATTTACAAAAATGATAGTGGCATTTGTTGAGATGGGATGGTTTATCATCATTTCTGCTTTCTAAGTTACCTTACTGCTTATTATCTGGTAGGACTGAAAAACATTTTAGGAGAATTGAGTAATAATTTACTTTGGCAAAATAGACAAATTTGGGATTACGACAATGTAGAACCACATCTCAGGCCCAGTAGAAAACTGACACATGAGCTAGGATGAATCCAAGCTCTGAGCAATAAAATAACCATTTTCTAATGAGTGTGCATGCATAGCCAAGCACTTGGTTATATAGGAAGGTTTATGGATCATTTTTCCCCCAGAGACATCAGGTGCTCTGAAAGGTTGTTAAATATGGGTCAGAGCACAGCTGAAGTCAATGGGACAAAGGAAATGATTCTTATACTTTTGCACATACTGGCCAACAGTCATTCACTAGTCCCTAAAAAGCCCACAGACTTTATATTCCTGGAAGAGCTTGTTTAACTCCACAGTCAGCAATTCATCTTTAGATTTTATCATGCTTTCTGGAAAATGAAGCCTGGCCACTGAATTGCTGAGCAACTGCTAAGTGTGCTTATAAATGAAGCCTTTTTATATTTACAAATCCGAAAACTGTTCTAGAGTTCTCTGCCTTTGCTCTGAGACACTACACAAAGCCAATTGAAAATTATCTGGCTCCAGATGTGCATCATAAATTGAAACTGAGATTATGGGTCGTCACTGGTTGTTCCTAGAAATGGAAAAACATGGAAGGTCCAAAAATCCCCACACTAGTAGTTCTTTTTGTGTCCCTTCTGCTCTGCTTCTCCTGTCTCCCAGGAGCTGGCTGAGTGGATCTCATTGCACAGTTCACAACTGGAGTTAGGTTTTGCCTGAGGTTAAGGCCTTCTCAAAGTAGGCTTTCTAATAAGCCCAGAGAATTTCTGTTTATAGGGGCACCTTGGATGGAAAACAGGATTTTTCTAGCTTGAAAAAGAATTTTTAAAAACATGAAATTCCCAGGAGACTCTGGACATCAAGTAGCTCTTACCAAAGAACACTGAGCAAATGAATCAGAAACACATGAATTAAGCTCCTCCTGAATTAAACATAGGTTTTACACACAAAGGGGTGAGAGCGAAAGTTGAGTCTGACAAAAAGACTTTGAATATTTGTTAAAGCACTTTGTTAAAGTATTTTTTAAAAATCCATTTTTAGAACAAATGAAAATGCTTCTTATTTGTCAGTTTTTGATTTGAAATGATGTTTGTTCCAATGTACAGAGCTATTCCATGATCTTGGTCTTCAACAATGATCTGATAGATCAGATAGCAGATATCGTTTTCCTGGGCTTATTTTATACAATTCCATTGGGTTCTGTTCATCAGCTTTGGTAGAAGTCAATAGTCTATAAGTATTATCTCTCCTCAGGAGTAAAGTCTAGGAAGCATTTTCCACAATCAAGATCTAGTGTCATTTTTCTAACCATGGTACCTTTTCCAGTTAACTTTGAGAAGATTAAGGAAAATGTATCATTATATTTGGCAATTGGAAAATAGATCTTCACTTAAGACTTGTGGTCTCAGCATAGAGCAGAATGTTGAGCAACAAAGTGATGGTCTCTACTCACTTCTTGATTCATTTTAATAGCAATTGCAGTAAAAACAAACCAAAAAAGTGACCTTGATAACTTTCCTTGCTTATAGCCAAGGTCAAGTCCAACTTACATTCTTTTCTAAAAATGTTGCTTTGTCACACTGCCAAGGACAAAGGAAGGTTGAATCCAACTATATAGCTCTTAAATTCTTGGAAGTGTTTTAACATGGGAAGAAAATGTTCTCAGAATTACCATAAAAGATGTCTGAATTCAATATCTGCTATGCTCCTGGGTTTTGAAAACAGTGAGCTGTCTTTTAAACCTAACTTTTTATATCTTTCTTTCCATGAATCTGCTAAGCAAACACTTTTGATAAAAAAATATTAAGGCAAATCTAAGTCTGACAAATTGCCATTTTTATCATATTAATGCAGGACAAGGAACTCATTTTACAGTTAGAATGCAAAGCCACCAAACTCCTTATATTACTAGCTTCCTCCATCTATTATGCCCACCTCTCCACTCTTTTTTTACAGCCTTCCCAAATCCACCACTGGCCTTCATCATGTTTTTCAAACACATGCGCTTCTGCCCATCTTAGGGCTTTGACAATGGCCATTCCCTTTGTCTAAACACTGGTTCCTCACATCCTTTCATAGTTTGCTCCTTCTCACAGTTCTAATCTCTGTTCAAGTGCCCACTCCTTGTCCCAATTATTCAATAAACTGTTTATTTTTTCTCTTGAACAATTGTCACTCTCAGAAGTTATCCTGTTGCTATATTTATCTACTAGTTTATTTTTGTCCCCAAACTGTGGGCTTTATGAAAGTATGGACCTTCTCAGGCTTGTTTACTGTAATATCCTTGGGCATCGAGCCCCTCACCTGTAGTGAGTTTATAATCCTTCTGAGGCATCCTATAGACAATGAATGTCTTGTACAGAGAAGACAAAAGCCAAGTTTTCAGGTAAAACAACTCATGATAGTGCCTTTCATATCCAGAGCTCCTTGCAGGATCAGGCTGAAACTAGAATTTATCTGCATTCTTATGTTTGCTATGCCTCTTCCTATTTCCTGTCTTTTTCTCTCATTCCTTTTCTTCCTCATGTCAGGCTTTGCTTCTAGGAAACCCCACCTAAGAGAATCCATAGATAAACATTTATGGAGCCAGTATCCACCCCAAAAATAATTGTAGGCAGAACCCAGGTAATATCTGATCTGTGTTTATACACACTTGGCAACATGTGTTCTGAATGCCACCAGTGAAGGAAAAGGTGCAGTTTTTACAACAGTGGTCTAGGAGTCCTTGCAGTTATTGACAAGGACCCATGTATTCATCAGCACATCAAGCTTTATCTGTAGACTATATTAATGCTATTCATCATTCAAATGTTTACCAATAACAACAAATACTTATGGATCTTGTGATCCTAAAATTCCCTTTACCCTAAAATATTTATTTCAGATAAATTTTTGGAGAGTACTTTCTAGGTCTGTGAAGTATGCCATTGGTATTTTAATGGGGAGTGCATTAAATTTATAGATCGCTTTGGGTAGTATGGACATTTTAATTATGTTGATTCTCCCAATCCATGAATATGGTATGTTCTTCCATCTGTTTACATCTTCCTCTATCTCTTTTTTTATTGTCCTGTAGTTTTCCGCAAATAGGTCTTTTGCCTCCTTAGTTAAGTCTATTCCTAGGTATCTTAATTTTACCCTAAAATATTTAATCCAGGGTAAGTCTTGGTCATTTTATATTTTATCAATTTCAAAACTCTTGGGTATGTAAGTTTTTTTTTTCATGTTAAAGAAGGTGTCTCATACTCTAAAGAGGTGAGTATTATTGATTTAAAATGTAAGTTCCCAAAGTAAAAAAAAAAAAAAGGAAAAATGCTGTGCATCTAAACAATCAACTAAAGGACCCACAGTCAAAATCCATGAAAAAGTTGCATTCTCTGCCTCAGAATATCTTTCTCTACCCATTTTTCTAAGTATTTTCACCTGTTTTCCTTATTACCTGACTTCCTATAACTTGGAAATTTATTTAGGCTAATGAGCATCTCATTAAAAATGCTAATGTCTGTGGAAAGGTTAGGGGTCAGAAATAATTCACATTTTAGTAAGAAATTGCCAAGCAATTGATTCAATAAATATTTATTGAGAACCCACGATCTATAGAGCTCTAAGATTATACAGCCAGGAATGTAAAGTTCCATAAAGGACAGGGCTCCTAAGAAAAAAATTTAAACCTTTCGTCTCATCATTTGCCTAAAATAAGTTAGAGCAGTGAGGGAACAAAATTTGGAACTAAAGAAATTCAATGAGGCTGGAAACAAGATGGCTGGAGGCATGAAACCCAAAGAACACTGGGGAAGTTAGAACCTTATAAAAGCATGAGCTGGTGAGATAGAGGAATTCCAGGAAATGAAGATGACAAAAGAAGCCTTGCTTAGATAGCAATGTTGCTCAAGTCATGGTACAATTAGGAGTGAGCAAAAAACTGCTTCCTCCCTCTCTCCACAAAGTTCTTTGACTTTAAATTCGGGTTAATACTATTGTTGAGCTCCCTTGGGTGTCAAGTAAATGCTATAGACCTACAACAGGATTCCAATCACTCACTTCAGTTGCCCTTGTGAAAGGTAATGCTGTTTTTTAAACCTACTTATTAATATATATCATGACATGCAATTCGATTTATAGAGCATAGGTCTTTGTCCACAGGCTTGTGGTGATACTTTCATTAAAGATGAGCTATAGCTTGGGAAATAGGCCAGCATTTTCTCCTATGAAGTAAGCTTTGTATTGGTTAATCAACACTCCCGTGTTCAACACAGGGAGTCTTTGTTACTGTATAAACTTCATTGGTTTTAGATCCTATCTGGAGGTTTGAGGGGAAACTTAGACATTCATTCCAAAAACCGAATATCTATCATCTATTATGCTCCAAGTCCAAAACTGTGCACTGGGACATGAAAACATATCACTTAAACATCTCACTTCCAGGAAATCAAACTTTGGGATCCCAAAGAATTAACATTAGTTCTGCCTAGTGGAATTAGGAAGGTATCAGGAAGAAGCTGATGTCATCTGTCTGGTCTTTAAAAGAAAGGTGGGAAAGGAGGTAAAGATAGCTCAGGTAGCAGGAAGAGCCTGTACAAAGATATTGACATAGTAATTGTGTGGTTTAATGGGGAATGGTAAAGAGATTAGTAAGTCTGAGAAGTTTATTGTCTGCACACTTCTTCATGTGTTTAGGGCCACTGAGCATTGGATATGCTCTTTTGTGAAGTGCTTATTCAAGTCTTTTGACTATTTTACTACTGGGTATTTTGCTTTTTCTTATTGATGTATATGAGGTCTTAATATGTTCAATATGAGTCCTTTATCCAGACACATATATTGCAAATATCTTCTGCTTTGTGGATTTCCTTTACTCTCTCAAAAGTGTCTTAACCAATCTTAACCAACTTATCAACTTTTCCCTTTATGCTTAACACTTTTTGGTCTTGCTTAGAAAAATGTTTTATAACTATACTTTTTCTAAATACCAAAAGTTGTAAGCAGCCCAAGTTTCCATCAAAAGTAGAACTGGGAAATAAATATCCCTTTAATAGAATATTATACAGTGAGAAACATTAATCAATCATAGCCACATGTACAATATGAGTGAAACAAATCTAAAAAAAAATGTTAACTGACATGGTAATATATGTACTCTATGATTTCATCTATGTAAAGTTAAAAAAAAGCTAACTAATCTCTGGGGTTAGAAGTTAGGATAATGGTTATCCTTAGAGAGATAGTTACTGGAAAGGACCTTGAAGGACTGTGGGAGTGCAGGTGGTATTCTGTTTTATTATATGACTGCCATTTTTGTGGGCATACAAATTTTGCAAGCAGCACTTATATATTTCTACATTTATGTTATATGTTTATAAAAATATTCACATAAAATATCAGAAAAGACCACCTGAGAGAAGAAAATAATAAAAAAATAGGCTGGAAAGAATTCAGAATTTGAAAATCCTGACTAGGAAGTTTGGGAGTTTTAATCAGTGTTTAAGAGCTGGGCTTTTGCCTTGCTTGTGTGGCTCCGTGGTTAAGCATCAAACTAGGAGGTCACGGGTCAATTCCCAGTAAGGACAGGTTGTGGGCTCAATCCCCACTGTGGGCTGTGCAGGAGGGAGCCAATCAGTAGTTCTCTCTCATCGATTTCTTCTCTCTCCCTCATCCTCCCTCTCTGAAATCAATAAAAATATTTTTTAAATCTGGGCTTTATAAAGACTAACTTGCTGCATGGAAGATTGAGGTGAGTGTAGATATGATGGGAGACAAGGAGACCTATTTGCAAGAACTACAAGAGTCCAAATGAGAGAGGAGATCTGGTTGGAAAAATAGGTAAGGGCAATGGATAGAAAGCCACCTTGGTTTTTCCCATTGAATGTTTCTTTAAAATCCACTCACCAGGGCTATAAGACCAGAAGCACCTGTCCAAAATGTGGGGGGCATAGAACTTCACGTCTTTGACAGATGTGGAGTTTTCAAACAAAGAGAGACCTTGATAAACAAACCTCTCTCCTAGATTTATTAAACCCACGCATTTTTGTCTGGCTCTTGTCTTGGATTGTAAGACGTGAGTGCTCATACAAATCCACATATGGATTAGTGGAAAGTTATAGAACTGACACTAACTATATTGTTTGAACACATTTTTCCTTTATTCCTCTCCTTACCCTCCCCTGCCCACTATTCAGGTCTTCTTGTCTCTTTAATTCCCTCTTCTGCCTGCATGCTAATTATGAAAAAGAGTGATTCCTATTCTTAGGAATAAGGCAGGATTGCACAGGGAACTCAAGTAGGCAGCATGGTGCGAGATGGAGCATGACAGGGCCTCCAGGCTCACAGAGTGCCAATTTCCACAGGCACAGGGTCAGGAACACAAGAGTGCCACCTCCTAGAAGCAGTCGGGGGTGGAATTGGGGAAAAGAATACCTTGCCGTCATCAGTGTTCCCTCCACTATGGTCACCAGCAAATATTTATTGGGCATCTCTGGCTGAGCTACCCACCCATTTGTATGTTTTATGAGAAAGGACAGGAAAGAAGCATGAAATCTATCTTCAAGGTTGAAGTGAAATCATAATCAAAAGACTTGGTGTATATCCCACTCCATTCTTCCTGTGAGAGTAGACCCTGCTCACCTAATATCCCCAAAGAAAAAAAAGAGGTAGCAAGTAGAAACTTAAACACAGACCTTCCAAGAGCAGAACATACACTGAGCAGAGACAAAGATTTTCTGCTCAAGCAATGTGATTTGGTTTCCTAATCTTTCCTTTATGGCATGTTTGTTTCTCAAGGTTTCTCTTAGGAGCTGATATCCTTACACTCTTGTTTAGATTTTATATGAGAAAGTCTCTCTTTGCAACATTTCTTGAACTTTTGTCTATGTTTTGTATCTTGCCACTTTATGAAAAGCCTGCAGATGTGGTCCAAAACCAACTACAAATTTCACCTCCCTGAGTTTGCTATATGGCTTTTTCATAGAAATCTAAGAGTTCACAATCAAAATTACCCTGACCAGAAAAAAAACACACAAAAAACACAGCAACTTTGACCCAAAATGAAGGTTCTCCACCTATATTTTCTGAAGGAGCACAGACTATATAGAGCATTGCTCAGCCTCAGGAGCTCCCACACATACTGGACAAAAACACCACTGCTTTCTTTCTTTTCTTTTTTTAATATATTTTGTTGGTTTTTTTACAGAGAGGAAGAAAGAGGGATAGAGAGGAACATCAATCAGCTCTTCCTGCAAACCTCCTACTGGGGATGTGCCTGCAACCAAGGTACATGCCCTTGGCCAGAATCAAACCTGGGACCTTTCAGTCCGCAGGCCGAAGCTCTATTCACTGAGCCAAACCAGTTAGGGCATGACTGCTTTCTTAAATGAGGAACTATGGCCTCTCACACTGACCAGGGATAAGTCCTGAGTCTCGCTCAGGCCTCATTCTGCCAATTCCAAAGTAGAAGCAACATAACTATGATTTAGAATCTTGAGAAAGAAGGCTTCTCTCAAGCCAGGCTAATCCTGCAACCTCCCCAGGACTGAACAGAGCCAATTCGCATATAAATTACATAACTCTCTTTTTTCCTCACCCAAAGGTCATAGGGCTACCATTCATTTATGAGGCACCCACTTAATCATTTCTGAGAAGCAACCTATATTTTATCTACCATGGTGGGATCAACCAAGACTGTCCCCCATAAGATATAGTAAAATAAAACTATTTCACTGAGGCAAATTTTTCATTCCAGAGAAGGCGAAGATTGGTGTTTTCAGCTAGATCATGAATTAGTTATCTAAATATGAAATATTATTGGCATTTCCAGTCTTGGATTGAATATGGCATTAGAAGCTTCCTCATCTTTTCCTCCCTGCTGTTGCAAAGTTATTCTGAATGCTTATTTCAGTGATTTTCAATCTTTTTCAACTCAGCACACATAAAATAATTATTAAAATTCTGTGACACACTAAAAATATTTTTTGCCAGTCTGCCCAAAAAATAGGTATAATTTTGATTCATTCACACAGGATGGCTATCATTGTGTTAACTTTTGTCATTTTTTTAATTTGACAATCTCAAGTAAAAGAGTTCAGTGCCTTGACTAAATAGGTATTTAATGTTTTAATAATTCTTACAGACACTGGATTAAAATTTCTGGCTTATTCACATTATCTTATTAACTGGTGGAAGTCATGCAAAGTAGTGTTTATCAGAAACGTGCAACAAAGTTGTCCATTTAGCCTAAGAGGACATTGTACTCCACCGGAGATCTGAGGGATGAACAAATACAGTCAACTATCATTGCAACTTTTTCTTTGAAATGTCATGTTTATTTTTAAAGTTTATCTACTATCTAAATACTACTCAAAATTCTCTGTGCCTCTTTCCAGTACAAAAGGTAGTGCTACAAATTCTATAACATTACCTTCAGCACCATGTTCTATTCTGCAGATAGTCTTGCATAGCTTTGTGAAAGATAGGACAAATTTCATAAGATATTTTCAAAGACAGAAATAATAACTCATTTTAATAAATGTTAAATAGATTTTTTAAATTGAGTTTGCATAGACATTCTCATAAGATGTCACCTATAAATTGGAGTCAAAGAGACAGAGAGAGAAAGAATGAAAGAAGGGAAAATGAGTGATGATTCATTACCAAATTCTTTGGGTGAAGGAAGATTATTCTGAAAATATTCTGTATTTCATTCCTCCATTGAAATCTGAGGATGAAATAGGACTTTGAATTCAAGTAGGTGACTGGTTTTTCAGCACTTCTAATAAGCCCAGCCTAAATCTGTCAATAATTTTAACTCATATCTCATTCTGGAGCAAATTACAGTGATCCTATCTTGCCCTATACTACAGACCAGCCCAGCACTTTATAAACAGGAAACTTCATAATCACCTTCTTAATTTAGCCCTTGAGTCCTTTGAACAATCTCTCTCGGTAAGTATGGAAAGAAGGCAACTGTCATAACATGAAAACAAATTTCCACATAGTCAAAAAAAAGTCAGCATAAATTTAGGGTAATATTCATTTGGGTTCTGGAAGATTCTAGGTCTAATTGGTACTAATTATTGCAAACGTAATGTGGTTTATCAAAATATTTGTGGATGTTCATATGAGTCACCACAATCTATGTACAGACCGCAGTAACACATAGCCCATCTTTACTGATTCACATATGCCATCAGCTGAGGTCCTGGTGTTAGCCCAACTTTTATTCAGCCCCTCCAGCCTCTTCTCCCAAATAAAGATTTGGACAGAATCAAAACTGTACCTACTTATGATGATTGCCCTGCTAGAAAGTCAACAATAAGTTTTCAAAAGCTCTCCAGTTGCTCATGGTTTAGTTCCTCCTTCCTTCCTATCTTAAATTGGGGTCTAGAATCAGAGCCCAATATGGAGATTCACATGGGAGCATTTTTATTGAGAAAGGAAACGTAAGTGAGGGACTCAGAAAGGAAAACAGGCCTGGGTGTGGTCTCAGCTGGAGTCAAGTCTCTATCTGATCCCACAGGTAACTCTGGAGCTTGGATTGCACTATGGAGTTGCCCCCTTACCTTTTTGAGGCAAAGGGTCCTTTCGAGCTCCTGAGTCAGTATTTGGCTATGAGCCACACCCAAGGGCAGAAGAGTTGCTAAACTTCCCAGACAATTCCAGGCTAGGCAACTCCCATTAGGCCAAGGGCAATTCTCTAGAGAAAGACTCAGCTGTAAGCCATTAACAACCAATGTTCATAGCACAAGGAATAAGGGGACAATAGCCTGCCAAAGAGGATCTAGATGGGTCAGCAACAGCATCCCTATGCTTACCATCCTAATTCATCTCAAAAGATATTCCTTTGGACAATGTTTGGTCTCCCAATGCTTGCTTTAAAACCATTCCACCTCAACAACATATAATAATATACTAATCCATAGGATTTACTAATAGCCTACTGTATGTAGACACTTCCCTTAAACATATCTTGTGTACACAATAACCCTATGAGGTTGGCACTGTTATTACCCACATGTGAAAAATGGAGGGACGGAGTAATTACAAAACTAACCAAGCTAGTAAATGGCAGATCCAGAGTTAGTAGCCCATCCTCTCAATCGGGAATTCAAATAAATTCTGCATTAAATTATGCCAAAAGGTAGCAGCAAAAGAGAGAAAAATAAGCTCAGAGCTAAAGTGGTAGATTTCATTTATATAAGACACCACACCCAGCTAGGTGAGAAGAAAAACCTTTTGAATGGTGGATATAAGAGCTTGAGGATAGTTAATACCCTTTTGTGTGTGTATGAATTTCAAAAACATGCTGCAGTTTCATCTATTGGGTTGATGTTCACCATTTGAACTTTCATCATTTAAATCCCATGAAAGTGCAGTTGCATAAGACAGGACTCTATGCCAAATGAAATAATAGCTAACATCTGTTAAACACTTTCTGAGAGCCAGGCACTGTTCTAAGCAGTTTACATGGATTATATCATGTAATCCTCAGAACCATGCCACAAGGCAGTCCAATTGGTAGATAAGGAAACTGAGGCACAGAGAAATTACTAATATGCCCAAGGGCACAAAGCTAGAAAGAACCAAGGCCAGACCTCACAGCGAGTAACCTGGTTGTGGAGCTTATGTTTCTAACTGCACTGTGTTGCTGCCAAAGGGTTATGGACGGTTGGAGCTAAGAGTCATCTTGCAGAGTTCAACTTTCCCAATTTAGGGATGAGAAAACCAAGGCACAGAAAAAGTTGGTGACTTGTACAAGATCACACAGAGCCATGACTCTTAATTTTCCCAAGAGCATTTTCCATACTTTGATTTTTTTTTTTTGTCTAAAGAAAAAAATATGTAAGCAAGAAACAGTTTCATTTACTTTCCAGTAACTCAGGGATAGGTTTTGAAATGTTTAATGCTATCTTTCTTTTGTTTTCTCTCCCAAGAAGAAGATGACATCAAGTCTTGCTGCTTAGGAAGGCTAACCTGACTAGCCTAGAAAGAAATGCCCCTAACTCTACTGACTGTTATGAAATACTAGAGGCCCAGTGCACGAAATTTGTGCATGGGTGGGGGGTGTCCCTCAGCCCAGCCTGCAGTTCCTCCAATCTGGGACCCTTTGAGGCAATTAGACATCTCTCTCACAATCCAGGACTGCTGGCTCCCAACTGCTTGCCTGCCTGTCTTTCTAACTGCCCCTATCTGCTTCTGCCTGCCATCCTGATCACCCCTAACAACTCCCCTGCTAGCCTGATTGATGCCTAACTGCTCCCCTGCCAGCCTGTTTGCCCCTAACTGCCCTCCCCTACAGGCCTGGTCACCCTTAACTGCCCTCCCCTGCAGGTGTGCCCTCCCCCCAAACTGCTCTCCCCTGCAAGCCTGCCCCCCCCCCTAAATGCCCTTCCCTGCAAGCCCAGTCACCCCCCCTCCTCTGCAGGCCTGGTCACCCCAACTGCCCTCCCTTGCAGGCCTGATACATCCAAACTGCCCTCCCCTGCTGGCCATCTTGTGGTGACCATATTGTGTCCACATGGGGGCAGGAACTTTGACCACATGGGGGCAGCCATCTTGTGTGTTGAAGTGATGGTCAATCTGCATATTACTCTTTTATTTGATATGATGGTAACTCATGCACATAAATGTGATACAACTTCCAAGCTGCTATTCTAGGCTGGAACCTGCAAATTCCAATCTGGTAGTACATCTCTTTAGCTGAAGGAAAGGAAGATAAGGATTAATGTTTGTTAAATATCTACTAGATGCCAAACCCATTCTAGTAGCTCTATGCCTGCTTTGTAAGTTATCCATCAAAATAATCTTTAGAATCAGAATATATATCAGTTAGCATTTGCTACATAACAGACCAACCCAAAATTCAGTGGTTTAAAACAGAACCATTTATTCCTGCTAATGCACATCTGGGTCAACTAGATGCTTTCACAGTTTTATGGCAGGCTTTGCTGATTTCATCTGATTTCACTCAAGTTCTTATGGACAGTTGCTGGTTTGACTGGGTGCTGGCTGATCTTGGATGGCTCATTTCTGCTCTACATTCTACAAAAGAATATTCCAGGCTTTTTCACAGAGCTACGGCAGAAGAGAGCAAACAGAAGCATAGAAGACCTCTGAGACCCAGGCTCAGAATGAGCACACCATCCCTTCTACTCTATTCTAGATGAGCACACCATCCCTTCTACTCCATTCTAGTGGCGAATCTACTCCCTAGCCAAGATTCAAGGGAGGGGAAACAGAGTCTACCTCTTGATGGAATGGGTTGCAAGATCACAATGTCAATGGCCTAGATATAGAAAGTACTAGAAAACTGAAGTTCTTTTTCCCAATCAATTTACCAAAAAAAATCATAGAATATTATACATTATGTAAGTTGTATGTTTTCCCATAAGACTTTCTCCCTCACATGTCTAGTGTACTTGTGAAGTCATTTAAATTTCCTTTGTTTCTCTTACAAGAAGCCAGGAGAGGTGCCACTGGGTTTTAAGATGGCATATGGCATTTTCAATTTACCCAAGACAAGTGACCATCTAATCCCACCTAAAGTCTTTGAGCTATCATTCTAAAAAGCAGCAGCATAGAGCTAAGTGTATCTGCTCTCTCCCACCCCTCTATATCACTTACTGATTGAAAGGAGTAACTAGGCAGGAACTTTCTGCTCTTGGGTTTCCAACTGGATTGGGTAAGAGATCAGTCCAACAACTCTCATCCTGAAGGGATGCCCTGTAGCCTCAATAAAAATAGAAAGCACATCTTTCCATTTGTTTTGCAAATAGAAAAGACACATTAGGGAAAAAACTCAAACCCAGGGATCTCAGATAGTTTTTATGCCATATGCTAACTCCACTTGGTTAGTGGAAGCTACCAGGAGTGCTATTTTGAAAAGGAACATTAGGCCTCAGGCAGTTCTAGTACAATCAGTAAATTACAAGAATTTTCCAGCTGATGGAGATAGTGGTGTCTTTATCCTAATCCACACTGAAATGGAATACAGCCAAACACTAATTGATTTCACCATCAAGTTCAAGTCATAGGGTAAGCTGACTCATCTCATAGGCCTTTCTCCTAACACTTCTTTCTCACAACTTCTAGTTGGGCTAAATTGTGAAAGGCAAATACAGCAGGGTTTCAATTATCTATTTTGTTGTTTTGTTTTGTTTTATTGTTGACAGTATTATATATGTTTCCCATTCTCCTCCTTCTTTCCCCCTCCACCAGCCCCTGCCCAGCTCCCCCAACCCCCAGGTCTTCTCCAGATTATTTTTCTTGTCCATGGGCTATGCATGTAAGTATATAAGTTCTTTGGTTTATCTCTTCTCATCCCCCCACCAGCTATTGGGTTTTATACTGGCTAATCCAAAGATAAATACATAGGCTCACACCAAATCCAAAACCCAGGAGGAATTATAAAAAATAATAATAATAATAATAATTCAAGAGCATCACAGCAGAATACACCCACTGTTTGTTCACATCAGCCCTATACTTTGGGGTGTTTCTCAATACAATATCATCTAAGTGCTGAATCAAGAAGGATCTAAGCTTAGACCTAGATGGTCAAGGTCTCCTTTACTTTAAAAAGAAACACCTCATAATCAGAATAAAGCTTAACAACAATGGAACAATCCATTACATGCCATAGTAAAAAGGGCCTCCCAAAGCTGTGATTTTAATTTTGTCTTTGACCCTTGCCATTATACAACTCTTAACATTCCTCCCACAGTCTCAAAACAGACATAATATTGCCCCATGTTCTAATAACTCCCATCTCAAGGTTTAAGGTGAGAGTTAAATGGGCTAATATGCAAAGCACCTAGATTGGTAATTGGCATGTAGTCAAGGCCCCTAAAATGTAGTTCTTATTAGTAACAGCAAGAATTTAATCAGTTTATATTATGTGCTGTTCCATTCTGTGTATAAATCAATAGAGAAAAGAACCAAAGCCTACTAGGACCTACTAGTTACCTTTGGGAAATACAGAGTCTGTTTGGTGAATTTGCATGAGAGAAATAAGTACAGTGGAGAACAGTATATAAAATGCTTAGGCCAGCCTCTGAAAATACATGGAGTCTAGGATCATCACTTCTATTCCTTGCCAACAATAAATTAGTTTCTCAAATACGTTGACAGTTCTATTTTCTTAAAACAGTTCTTGGAGGTGACTTTGCCATCCAAACTTGTTTTATCTAATTTTGAATATTTTAATTTGTACTTTGTGTACCACCAAATAATTTTATATGACATATAAAGGATAGCCCATCGTTAGCTAAAGAGAATGAGTCCATCACCTATTACCCTGGTGCCCCATCTGACACTTTCCATGTCATCATCCACCCATCATCTGGCATATCATAGGTCCTCAGTGAGGCAAACTTAAAGTGACAACAGAGCAAGGCCTGACACCTTCCAAATTTTCCCCTAGATGCCAATGCTTCTGAATAATGATCCTTTCTTTCCATTACTGAGATGTCATTACACAGGCAAGACATGTTCTCAGTTGCCCACAGTAGGTTAGAGGCAGGAATACATTGTTCAAAGATAAATCATGTCTTGTTAAATGTCAAAACTCATGTGATTCAGCCAGTGCCTCACCCAGTTGCAGGCTGGAAAATTCATCTGAGCTAGCACCTCTGAGAACAGCAGGGAGGGAAGGTGAAGAGCAGGAAACAATGACCGAACCATGGTGATAAAGGTCTTTGTCAGGTCATAAAGCAGGAATGATTGCAATTAATTGTTGATAAAATATGATTCTCTTGTTGCTAGAGGTCAGGTGCTAGGATAAAGTATAGCTCTTTCTAAGAAGCTTGGGGAAGGCAAGTCTCTGAGCTGTGCTTGTAAGAAGTTGTGTGAGTTGATTCATGTTGTGGGCACTATGGGAAAAACAGTAGTATGGAGTCATATGGGACTAAGATAAAACCTAAAATAAGGGCCATCTTTCCCCAGGTTTATGTGCAACTTCCCAGGGCTACCATGGCTCCTCCAACAGATGGCTGCTTTGAATGATTTCCACAACCATATTGCAATGTGAATGTTAAGGGTGAGAGCAATTTCACACTCGTTTGGTTGTCACAAAAGTCAAAAAATGAAAACATACATACACACACATAAATAAATAAATAAATAACATAACATAACATAACATAACATAACATAACATAAAGGAAAAAATATGCCAGATGTCAACATCAGTAAATATACAAAAATCTTTGGAATACAGGTTTTTGGTAAAAGCCTAGGGATTCTTCAGTCTAAATTGATAATTAGGTTTTGCTAATCCAGATTTACAAAGGAAAGTAAGTGGCAGTAAATGCATTTCTAGGAAAGGTTTTCTACATGTGTTTGAAATCTAAAGTACATCTTCCCTAACAACTCACCCTAGGCTCAGGGTGGCTTTGAGCTATGCTTATATGAATGTGTGTGTGTGTGTGTGTGTGTGTGTGTGTGTGTGTGTGTCTGTGTGTCTGTGTGTGTGTCTGTGTGTCTGTGTGTGTGTGTGTGTGTGTGTGTGTGTATTGGGGATTGGCACTCATAAATGAACATGATTTTCCTACAGTAAATTGATATTGTCAGTGACTAAGGAAGTGCTAAAAATATACAAGGAATCAATGTATGCACTAACAAAATAATTTAAAATAAAGTTTGAAATTCAGATCATAGAAAATATAATTAAATATTCCTAAATGACTTGGACAGTTGTTTCCAAAAGTTGATCATAAGCTGAATAAACAAAAATAATTAGGAGGCTTTATTAAAATACTAATTCCCAGACCTCAACCTGTATTAATGAAAAAGAAACTCTTAGAGAGAGGCCCAGACACCCAAAATTTTAAAAATAAGTGACTCTAACAGAAAGCTTCTCATGTAGATGATAGATTCAGGTCCTGAATCAACTGAATTAATAATTATGTCCTCTATAAGAGACAGCACCAGACATTAGCTGGAGGAAATTAGGCCAAGTTACGAGAAGCTATCTTACACCCCTGGTTCCCCAAGTGCAGGCTGTGAAACAGCAGCAATGGGCATCTCCTGGAACTTGGTCAGAAATGCAGAATCTCAGACCCACCCTCACCCAATGAATCAGCATCTTCACTATAACAGTCTCCATGTAATTCTTGTGCACCTTGAAGTGTGAGAACCATCTAGACCAGTGGTCGGCAAACCGTGGCTCGTGAGGCACGGTTTGCTGCTCTGTTGACTAATGAGTTTGCCGACCACTAGTCTAGACCAAGTCATTCAGACTTTTCTGAGTTCCACCTGGAAACTGATGGACTTGAACCAGATGGTTTGTATATCCTCCTCCAACCCTGTTGTTGCATGATGACCATAAGCGTGTAAATGCAAAGAGGAAATAAAATAGAAAGTTCTGCATAGGATGCCAGAAAAAAAAATTGAGATTAAACAGATACACACAGACGCACAGACACACACAGACACACAGACACATACAGACACACATAGACACACAGACACACACACACACCTTTTTAGAGACCATTTGTCTAAGAGAAATCAAAATGCCACAATGTCCATACCCTCACCTGAAACCACGAGAACCTGGTCAAGGAGAAGCAGTTCCCTGATGGGGATGGGAAACTGAGAAAGTGAGAAAAGTTGTGGACTGCCCAAGTTCCAGGGCAAGTGCAGAGGAGAGAAAGGACTAGAATCCAGGTGTCTCCACTCCCAGCTTTGGACCACCCTGTCTTGTTGTCTCAGCTGCATCAGGAAAAATTAAGAAAACAAGAGTAAGACATAGTAACATAGTGATCATAGAGGGTGGTATATGGACATGGCTCCTCAACCACTTCCTGGAGCCCCTTTAGTTCTTGGGTTATTATTTCAATATTATTGAAATTCACATGATTAAAATTTAACATTAGGAGCTCCATGTTCTACAATCATCCTCTCCCCATCTTCAGTGCTGTACAGTTTTTCTTTTTGGAGAACCAATGTCAAATGAATATACTCTTTTAGTTCTCAGGTGTCACATTTCATGATCTTGACTGACACCCTTCCTTTTCTGATTCCAGACCTTGGCTTCCTGTCATTTAGCCTTTCATGAGTTCTGTAGGTAAGTTATGTATTTTTCTAATGATAAAATTTCCATGACAGGTATTCAGATATTAATACACAGAGCTATATACAAATTTAGATTCACTTATTCTTCCTAGTCATATAAGAAATTTATGAATGTTCACATATTACATAAATATTTAACATAAAATATGCAATTCCCTTTTTTCACTGGTATTCAGAAACAATCACTGCCAACCATGTGATATATATTCTCCATTGTTTTTAATTTTTCTTATGCATAAATTTTTTAAATATATTTTATTGATTTTTTTACAGAGTGGAAGGGAGAGGGATAGAAAGTCAGAAACATCGATGAGAGAGAGACATCGATCAGCTGCCTCTTGCATGCCCCCTACCGGGGATGTGCCCGCAGCCAAGGTACATGCCCTTTCCGGAATCGAACCCCGGGCCCTTCAGTCCGCAGTCCAACGCTCTATCCACTGAGCCAAACCGGTCTCGGCATTATGCATAAATTCTTAAAAACAGAATCACATCACACATGCTATTTTTGCAAACTGTTTTCATCATTTTCTATTTATTGATTATCATTTTAAGTCAATTTATAAAGGTGTTTCTTTATATCTGCATAGTTTCTAACATTTTTCAACCATGAACCTGTCAATGAATACTGGGATTATTTCCGATTTTTCTCTATTACAAACTATGCTGAACATTTGACTATGTAATATGAAGGGTTCCCTCATGAAATGACAAAGTCTGGTTTATTTTGTTTGCTTATTGCTGATTTTTGTCAAAATACATCTTTGTTCTTCTATTGCAACAATGGAAGTGATAGAAAACTGGATTTATTGGAGAGTTCAAAGGTAATGAGGACATAAAATTTGACTCCCACCATTTAAGAGCCCTGCATGTGCTCAGAAGGGATTCATCTTTGCTCCAGGGACCATATACTACAAGCCATTTATCTCAACTGTGCCTCAGCCCTCAACCCCTTGGGAGCCAGTTGCTTTATCCTACATGGCTCCAGATGCTGGCACTGGGATAGTCAGCAATATGGACACAATCACCAATCTCAAGACGTCTGTAGACTAGGAAGGAGATTAGAGAAGGAAACATAAGAACAAAAATTTCAGATGGAGATATGTGATATGAAGACTATTACCAGGTAATGAGATATAGAATAACTGAATGGAATAAGGAAAAAATGTCTTAAAATATTTTTGAATATATAACACAATCACATAGTTAAAAATTCTAAAAGTATTAAAATTATTTATAAAAGCTTATGAAAATTTTCCTCCCCCTACCCCCAGACCCTAACCACCCAGTTATTTCCTCCTTTAACAACCAATGTTTTCTGTGTAATCTTTAGAGATTATTTTTATTTATGTGAGAAAATGTATGTAGATGTAGACAGATATCTGGGTATATTTACATATATTATTCTCCCCCCCCCTGCATTTTTACACACATTGTAGTTTCTATCTTTCTATCTTCCATAAATGTATTTTAATATATTTAGAGATTATTCAATTTGTGCATATATATTCTTTTTTATATAATTACATACCATTTCACTGTGGGAATGTACTATAATTATATAGCCAGTCCTTTATTGATAAATATTTACTCCATTTAAAATCTTTTGCCAACCAATATTGCAGTGGATATTCTGAACATATTTTACTTTATATTTATGCAAATGTGTCTATAGACTAAATTCCTGGTCTTCTGTGCACTAGGTCAAAGGGGACTTAAAATTTTGATAGATATTTTCAAGTTGTAGGGCAGGGATTGGCAATTTTTTCTAAAGAGGAAATAAAAGTAAATCTATTCAGCTTTACAATCTGTCACAACTACTCAAATAGCACTAAAGCACTATAGACATATAAAAAGAATCAGTGTGTCTTTGCTCCAATAAAACTTTAGTTAAGGCCATAAAATTTGAATTTCATATAATTTTCACATCACTCAAATTATTTTTAAAATTTTTCCTTCTATTTAAAAATGTAAAAACTATTCTTAGCAGCACAGAAACACTAGGCTGGATTTGATTAGGGTCATGATGTGTCAACTTTTCCCATTGACATTTCCCATGGCTATACATGAAAGTCTTAATGTGTCCACACCATTGGCAACACCAGGTAGTACCTAAATCTTGCCAATTTAACAGCTGAAATTATGTCTCAGGTTAGCTTTACTCTGCACTGCTCTTTTTATAAGCAAAGTAAATCACCTTTTCTTATGAATTTTTTGTGTTATCTGACTGTTCTAATCTTTGTTCTTTATTTGATATTAATCTCTATAGGTTTTATATGCCTCCTTTATAAAACAGAGAAATTAACACTTTCACAAAATTGCAGTATTTTCCCAGTTTTTTATTTATTTTTCAACTTTGATGTTGGTGATTTTTACCATGTACAAATTACTTATTTTCCAATTGATCTTCTGTATTTTGTCTTACAATTTTACTATCATTGTTAAAAAAAAAAAAACCTTTTCTCCTCTGTAATTATAATTTTTATATTTCCTTATATTTTATGGTTACTTTTTTAGCATTTAAAGATTTTATTCACCTGGAACTTATTATACTGTAAGGTGTGATGTGCTATTTAATTTTCCAAACCTAATTCAATGAATTTTTTTTCACTTATTTTAAATCCAAACTTCATCTTATATTACATTCCCATTTGTATTTGGGTCTGTTCTAGACTTTCATCCTGTTTCATGATGTCTGCAAGTACCATGCTATCTTCATTAATGAGTTTTTAGAAGATAGGGAAGTCATCTCTATTTAACTTTCTTTGTCAAAATGTGATTATTATTGACTATCTTTCTACATTAACTTTAGGATCATTCCACCTAGTTATTATTAGGCTCATGTAAAATTTATACATTAATTAAAGAAGAATTGGCATCCTTGTCATATTTTCTTGTATCTATGAACATGGCTTTCCATTTTTAAGTTATCTTTTATGTTTCTCGTATCATTTATAACTACTCCCAAAATTATTCATCCATATAAAAATATTTTTTTAATTTATGACTTTACATTTGTTAATAGTAGACTACAAGGGGGAAGTATAAATTATCTAGATAAAAAAAGCTAGTTTGAGACACCCAGATAAGATACAATCTAACTCATGCTAAAATTTGTAATACAAAAATATGTTTCTTGTTCATTTACATAAGAATAATTAGCCTAACAGAAGTTGACATATAATTTTCTAATGGTGAGAAGATAAATGGATGGATGGATGACTGGAAAAATACCAAATTACTGAGGGAATTTGAATCTCTTTGCATCTCTTCTGTCTATTCTTCATATAAAATAGAGCTTTAACCAAATCAACAAATACGGATGAAATTCAAGAACATCAAAATGGCCTTTCAAGATTTCTTCCAGGTCCAGGATTCCATCAAGGCATATGAAAAAACACAATGTTTGTGTTTTTTTTTCCCTTTATTATTTATTCTTCTTTTTATTAACTGAACAAAACCCAAAGCAAGTTTTAAAAATTAAAATATATTAAGAAAGAAAGAAGGTTTTTCTTAAATGCTTTCTCTACTGTGGGTTCCCTTTAATTGATCTCTCTCCCACTGGATCATAATCCAACTGTGATAGAGAGTTGCTGCAGATGGAGAGAAAAAATAAATTACTTAGTTAAATCCCTGATTAAATTGACATTTTCTATCCAGCCTGTGGAAATGCATGACATGAAGGGAAAGGGAAGGGATATGTGTTTTGGTGGGATTATATTATGGGTGGATATTTTCAGACTTTTAATAAGGCCATCTTGGTCTTCCCATGAAAATTGAAACATGAGCTCAGTTCACAAACATACATTCTCCACTGAAAACCTAGGGCCCAAACTAGAATCATTACTCTGGCTCCTTCCAATTTGAGTCATTGTCTTATTTATTAATCTCCCTCACAGCTGTGTTGGAAACTCCTTGGACTAAAAGTAAACCAGCCCAGGTGGAATCCTATTATAACTAAAACTCTTCCTCGTGCTTCCATTCACATTTCAAACTGAACAATTTGTCTTCTAAAATGTGCTCTGCTTTGGAGTCGACCATAGTAACACATGAAAAGAAAAAGAAGAGATAAACGGGATTTTAAAATACATTCCAGGATGACTTTTCCTTCATTAGAAGGTCTGAAACACAGTGCATTAGAGTGAATGGGGATGACCCTCAACCAAAAAGGAATTCATATGTTGAAATCCTAAATCCCAATATGATGGTATTTAGAGGTTGGGACCTTTAGGAGGTGATTAGGTCATGAATGCGGAGAACTCACTAAGAGATTAGTGTCCTTAAAAATGGACTGAAGATCGTTCTCTTATCCTTTGCTTTTCACCATGAGGATACAATAAAAAGTCTGCAGTCTGCAACCTGGAAGAGGGCCCTCACCAGCCTGACCATGCTGGCACCTGATCTTGGATTTCTAGTCTCTAAAACAGAGAGAACTAAGTTTTTGTTGTTCACAAGACACCTAGTTTGTGCTAGTTGGTTCTAGCAGCCTGAGCTGATGAAGGCACAAGGGCTCTAAGTCTAAAAAAATTGCCGACATATTAAGACCAAGATTGCCTATTGCAGACACCTACAACTTCTGTTTATGGGCTTTTTTTATGGAACAAACGTGAAAGCCCTCAAAATCAGCCTTGAACCAATGACTGAAGGAAATTGGTGGATAAATATACCAACTCCCTCACCCCTCCAGTGAGACCACTCTGAGGCATCCTCTACACTGAGTCTCCTTGTTCCCTAGAGGGATTAAGTTCCAATTGTCCACATGGGTAAATATTTTGATAACATACCCCTTATTGCCTTCCTTTACCTCCTGATCTCACTTTTCTAATTCCCTACTAGAATTTCCTAAGATCACCTACTCTGGATTCCCTGTATCTGCCTCTGGAGAAACCCAAACATAGATAGAACATATCACCTATTTACACAAATTATTCTTTTTTAAAAATGACAATAATCAAATGGACAAAACAGAGTGATCTTATGTAGACTTGCAGTAGTACTGAGAGGAAGGTCAATGCATGATTTAAGTCCTGTCTTTCTGCTCTGGCCCTGTTCTCTTTCGTCTTCTTGCTTACTCTTCATTTACCCAAACCCTTTCTTTATTCACAGACATATATATATGCATTGTCATCTATGTGCTTTTGTGAAAGTCTTTCTTCTAATACAGACTTTATCACCTTCTCCTCAATCTGTTCATTTCTCCAAAACTTGTCTCAAGCTTTGCTGCCTCCATGATACCTCTTTTGTCACAACTAAGAGAATCACAGCACGTTAGTCTGTACTCCACAGGTTACTACTCAATCATATGCTTTTTTGTAGTTTCTGAATATTGCATACATGATAATCTTATCTCCCTAGTTAAATTAAACTTTTCTTGGAAATAATAATCCATCTTGTTCCTCTCTAGCCCTACCAGGGTCTAAAATAGTATGGCACATACAATTAGTTGTCAATGTATGATTTATATATTTAAAGTAATAAAACACAGAATGTGTAAGACCGATAATAATGAATCATTTTTAATGGATTTTAGAAAGGCCTCTTTCTTTTCGTGCAGAGTTAACAGAAGCATCCTTCTTGGTGATTCTTTCCAGGGATTTAAAAAAAAAGACAACAGGCCACAGTAACACCTTGGTTTATACACACAACTCCCCCAAGCTGGCCTAAAGACATAATAAAAGATAATGCTTCTTGCTCATATATAAAAAGTACTTAAATGTAACTTTGACAAAATGTGTCCCAGGGGTGATTGAAGTCTTTTTCTCTCTGTTGTGATTGTTGCCATTATAAATAGAAAACCATAAAAGAATCAAAAGGGGGAACCTTTTAAAGGCTTACTCCAGGACCTGATACCCTCCCCACTTTATTTTTCTTAGCCCTAATGCCAAAGGAAAACAAACACTTATCAACCTTCTAATGTTGTTTATTCCCCCATCTTCCTGGGAAGGGTGGCAGTATGCCAAGCCCTGAGACAGTTCCTTAAAACACTAAGTCAGCTAAGGTCAACTCCATCGTCGACTGCACCCAACACTTAAACTTTGAAGGCCAAAGAAAAGTTCAGGATTCCAAATTGCTCCTCCCCACATCTGTGCTTTTGCAATACCTGGGGAGTTTTTCCCAGTCCCAATGTAGAACAGATCCCTTCTATTTAGCCTGTCAAATCATGACCACCTTCATGACTCTCAAAAAAAGAGCCTAGCTGAAGACGGTCAAGAAAAGACAAAATTCCTCTTTGCTGTTGCTTTGTACCAGCCTCTGGCTTCCAACTGCTCACGCTGGAGCTGCTTCAGCAAGGAAGCTGTTAGCCATGTGGCTGGCATCGCACCTGTCCCCAAGCCTTTCCTACAACATCTTCCACCTCACAGCAGCCAGCAGCTCCTCAGGAGCTGTGAAGAACTGGACTCTTGGTCACTTGCCTTTCATCTTCTGACAAGTCATTCCTGACCAATGCAAAAAACAATCACCCTGTGCAGGTGGGAGGTCCCTGAGAGATCCCAAGAGAAGAAATGAGCATTTCCTGTTGATTTTCTGTCTCCCTTCCAAGCAGCAAGAGGAAGTAGCTCTACTTTCTCCTCTCCTTTCTCCAAGTCTTAGCATTTTTGGCACCTACACTGGAGCACACACCCAAAGCAATCTTGTCTGCAGCAAGATTATCCTTCAGTGGTGATATAATTCTTAATGACACCTCAGTGTATCAGCTGCCCCAATGCCTCTTAACATCCACTGCAATGACACCTCCCTAACCTGGACAATAGACTTCTTCATGATAGCTGTGAAGAAACAAGCAGTGTTTAGGAAATGGAATATAATATCCTTTTACACAAAATTCTACTCATTTGAAAGCAGCTTTCAGTAACTGAAGAGAATGTGGAGCCAGTCTTTACTTTTGCCAAAAATTTTCTCAACACTCAGGAGGCATAGAAGGAAGACCTTGGGAAGGTTTCAGTAACAATCAGCCCTCCCATTTCTATAGAACTTTTTTCTTGTCACCCTCATGTTTGTTTTTTCATTTGATTCTCAAGGGATAAATAGGATGGTTCAGTAGTTAGAAATGCTGATTGCAGATGCCTGAGTTAGAGTTCCAGCTTGCAAACTTACTGACTTTGTGAGACTGAGCACATCACCTGCCCCTCACCGTGCCTCCACTTTCTTATCTGCAAAATGTAGGTACTTATCATACATACCTCACAGAGTTAATTTTATAAGCAGTATATGGCATTTGGAATTATGTCTGGCACATAGTGAATGCTAAACTAATTTATTATTATTATTATTATTATTATTATTATTATTATTATTATTGGCCCGGTGCACAATATTCATGCAGGGGAGAGGGTCCCCTCAGCCTGGCCTGCACACTCTCTAATCCGGGACCCCAAGGGGATTCCAATTGCCTGCAGGATAGGGCCTAAACTGGCAGTGGGTCATCCCTCTCAAAATCTGGAACTGCTGGCTCCTAACCACTCACCTGTCTGTTGCCTAATCACGCCTAACAACCCTGCATGACTACCCGATTGCCCCTAACCCCTCTGCCTGCCTGTCTGATTGCCCCTAACTGCCTCTGCCTTTCTGCCTGACTTCTTCTAGCTGCTCTCGCCTGGCGGCCTGATCACCCCTAACTGCCTCTGCCTCAGACCCCGCCACCATGGCTTTGTCCAAAAGGGCATCCAGAAAGTGTCCAGTCTAATTAGCATATTACCCTTTTATTAGTATATATTATTATTATTATTAAAATACTAGAGGCCCAGTGCACGAAATTCGTGCATGGGGGGCAGGGGATGTCCCTTAGCCCAGCCTGCACCCTCTCCAATCTGGGACCCCTCAAGGCATGTCCAACTGCCCATTTAGGCCTGATTCCAGGCAGTCGGACATCCTTCTCACAATCCAGGACTGTTGGCTCCAAACTGCTCACCTGTCTGCCTCCCTGATTGCCCCTAACTGCTTCTGCCTGCCAGCCTGATCACCTGCTAACCACTACCCTGCCAGCCTAATTGATGTTTAACTGCTCCCCTGCTAGCCTGTTTGCCCCCAACTTCCCTCCTCTGCAGGCCTGGTCACCCCTAACTGCTCTCCCTTGCAGGCCTGGTCCCTCCCAACTGCCCTCCCCTGCTGGCCTTATTGCCCACAATTGCCCTCCCCTGCAGGGCCTGGAACCTCCCAACGGCCCTCCCCTGCTGGCCATCTTGTGGTGGCCATCTTGTGTCCACATGGAGGCAGGATCTTTGACCACATGGGGGCAGCCCTCTTGTGTGTTGGAGTGATGGTCAATCTGGGTATTACTCTTTTATTAGATAGGATAGAGGCCTGGTGCATGGGTGGGGGCCAACTGGTTTGCCCTGAAGAGTGTCCCAGATCAGGGTGGGGGTTCCTTTGGGGTGAGGGGTGGCCTGGGAGAGGGATCTGTGGAGGTTTGCAGGCTCACCACACCCAGCAGTGTCCCAAGTGGAGGCCCTGGGATCTGGGATTAATTTATGTCTACAATTGAAACTTTGTAGCCTGGAGCAGAGCCAAGCCTTGTGCTCACTCTGTGGCAGCAGCCATTTCTGTTTGAAACTTTGTAGCCTAGAGTGGAGGCCTAGGCTGTCAATAGCAGGTGGAAAGCTTGGCTTCCTCCATTGCCAGGAAAACCCAAGCCTCTGTTCTCTCCAGCTCAGTGGCTGCCACCATTTCTGTATCTTTTGTAATTGAAACTTTGTAGCATTGAGCAATGGCAGGCGGAAAGCTTGGCTTCCTCTGTTGCTTGGGAAACCCAAGCATCCCTCCTTCTCTCAGTGGCAGCAGCCATCTTGGTTGGGGGTTATTTGCATAATCTGCTCCTGATTGGCTGGTGGGCATGGCTGGTGGGTGGGCTTGTGGGTGTGGTAAAGGTATGGTCAAATTTGCATATTATTCTTTTTATTATATAGGATTAGAGATGAGGAAATAAAGACTCGGTGGATTCTACATCTGGCCTAAGCAATTCTATAAGTGCAGAGGTCATACACTGTCTTTGTTTGGGTTTCCTCAGAAGCAGAACCTGAGACAAATATTTGGGTGCAAATAGCTAGTCAAACCAAGAAAAGAAAGGAAGCAATTAAGGGTGCATTTATGAGCAAGTTACCACTGTGAACAACTGAACAATCCCACTGGGGACCCTCAGAGTGACTTAACAGAACATATCACACACCTCAGAAATGTCCCTCTGAGGGAGGAGGGACCTGAGGAATTTATCTGCCAACTTCCTGGGGTGCTTCTGGGGCAGTGACCCCTCAATAAAGACTTCCAGCTAGCCCCAGGCATAGGAGGAACAGCCCCACAGGACCAGATGTCTTTGAGCTAAAAGATACAGGAAGCCAACAGCATATCCTAGAGCCATCTGCAAGTGACGTCTTGGTGTGGACAAAGGAATGAATAGGGCAATGACATTGGTGACTCAGTAACACAATGAAAGTTTTTGAGGTCCTTGTTCATTTTATGCATTTAGATAGAACCAAAGCCAAAGGAACCCAACCAAGGAGAACGTATGCTGAGTTCCCTTCTGAAGAAGGGTACTGTGTGATATTTCCTAGTAACTTGTTCCAAAACTTGTCAAATTATGACACCCTCATATACCATCAAAATCTCTTTGGGTAGGTTTTTGTTCTTCTACATTGGTTTCCAACATTTGGGAATAAAGAAAAATGTTGACAACATATTTTGGTCGGTAAAGTACAAGGTATTTGTTTGTTGTTATTAATCCTCACCTAATGATATTTTTTCCATTGATTTTTAGAGATAGGGGAATGGAGGGGGAGAGACAGAGAGAGAAACATCAATGTGAGAGAAACACATTGATTGGGTTGCCTCTTACACATGCCCTGACTAGGGCCAGGGATTGAGCCTGCTAATGAAATATGTGCCCTCGACCAGAATCAAACCTAGGCCAATGCTCTATCCACTTAGCTAAACTGGCTAGGGCATAAAAGAAATTTTTTAGGCTCTGCTAGGTATGTGGAAGGGAAAGGATTTTCTGAGCTGAAGTGTTCTATTCTGAAAATGTGAGAACCTACTTGAAAATGTCCATCTTCAAAATGGTTGACTGAGTCCTCTGCATAGAAGTATCTGCACACATATGCTTCCTGAGTTATATTTTTGGAAAAAGTCAAGTTTGGAGCAACTATTTTTAGAAAAAGTCAAGTTGATAAGCTAACACTTGAGAGACATAATGCACACCCAAACCGCTCAGGCTGTAATCAAACCAAGTTCCTTAATTTTGCCAAATACCTGCCCTCACTCCATTCATTTCTCCAGAAGGGCTTTTATTTCATTTTTTCACCCTTCCTTTCAAAGTAAAAAAAATCCAAAATTAACTTATAAAAGCTAGAACTTTCATGCACCATCCATTTCTAAATAAAGACGAAATACCAAAGCAAAACAACAAAACTTATCAGAACCACTCTCTTTGATTTCCAGCCAAACCTTTGAAACAGGAACAAGATACAGTTGGTGATGAGGAAGTCATAGAATGTGGCTTTTATTTAGAAGATGGTTAAGACATTTGTAAGTGGGCATCTTCTTGTCTTTTTGTATAGGAAGGCTTATTTTCTCTATATTTGGGCAGAGCTATTGGAGTGACCAAAAACCACCACCTCTGTGGATGATCTCTGATATATACCAGAAAAAGTCTTAGTTGAGGTAACTGAGGCCAGAGATCCACAACCAAACTGTGCTGTATTATTTCATTTTTCAAACTTACACATTCATTTTCCTACAACCCTTTCGTTGGGTGATTTATATTCAGTTGACTTTGCTACAGGCCTGGAATGTTTACACAAAGGCTTAATAGACATTTACTTTGGAAGTCACATTGTGAGATAGAATTAAGGATTTGGCCCATTGCCCGAGTCAGAATGAGAGGCCACCTGGAAGTTAATAATCGCTTTGTGAAGACCAGAAGCATGTAACAGAAGGTTCCAGAAGACTGGAGACTTCACGTAATAATCACATTGCCCTCAGACATACACCATTGGAATGACTGAGAATAAACTTGTGTAAATAGAGACAGCCACAGATAGAAATGTCCAGGATTACAATTCCTCAATACCTTAATACTTTAATATTATATTTTGTACTGCATCTTACAATTTATATGTGTTTTTATGTAGCATCCAAATTAATGCTCTCTAAAAATATACCTGTAACCTCAACTGTCAGTCCGTTTTAAATACTCATGCTGAATTCACCTTTGAGGCAAATATGAAAGAACTAGAGGCCCAGTCCATGAATTTGTGCACCAGTGGGATCTTTTGGTCTGGCCTACGGGATTGGGCTGAAACCAGCTTTCTGACATCCACAAGGTGTCCAGGATTGTTAGATGGTGCAGACAAGGCTGAGGGAACCCAAGGGTGAACGATCTGGACTGGGGAGGGATGTGGGAGCTTGACCAGCCAGGGAGGTACTGTAGGAGGGCCCCAGGGCATGCCTGGCCCTTCTCACTCAGTCCCAATGGGCCAAACCCAAGCAACAAGCTAACCTACCAGTTAAAGCATCTGCTCCCTGGTGGTCAGTCCACATCATATTGAGCAGCCTTAGCATATCATTAGCATATTATGCTTTGATTGGTTGAACAAATGACTAGACAAATGGACACTTAGCATATTAGGCATTTATTTTATAGGATTACTGTCCTCGCTTTAAAGATGCAAAAAATGAGCCTCAGAAAGGGCTAGCAACCTACTTGTTCAAGATTACATGGCATGTAACTGTTAAAAACCACAGTCCCTTCAGTAATTTCCAGTAACTTTACTACTTCTCCATAGATGCTTTAATTAAGATATTCATTTTTTTTTATTATTCACCAAACCCTACTTATCAGACATATTAACATCTCTGGGCTGAGCACAGTGAAGAATAAACATAAGTGTAATCTCCTTGACATTATTACCTAATTTAAGAGAAATGTTTGTTTCTTTAAAATATTTGTTTTTATAGAGAAAGGGTAATTCTTAAGGAAGTCTTTGTAAGAGACATCAACATATAGTGCATCCTTCCCCGTGTCATGGAGTGAGAATGAGTTAGTGCATTAAAGAAGGTGCTCAGAGGAATTCTCCATAATGCTTTCTGATAGACACCTGCAGATGGGAAAGGAGTAAGCTGTGCAGGTATCTGGGTTACCATTACAGAGAGAGTAAGCAGCAAGACCAAATTCCTGGAAACATATTTGGCTTGGTCACAGAATGTCAAGGAAACCAGCATGTCTAGAGCAGTGTGGGCAAAGGGGAAAGACTAGGAAGAGAAGGCATAGAGGATATAAGCAGGAATTCATTCAGGGCCTATAAGCCATAGCAAAGGACTTGACTTTGACTCTGAGTAAGATGAGATGTCATTGGAGGATTCTGAGCAGATAAATGACCTGATTTGGCTTCTGCTTCTAACAGGAATTATTCTGGCTTCTTTGTGAAGGAAAGATTGTAGATGGGGACAAAGACTGAAACAGTCTTGGGATAATGGATGAGGTGAAATGATTATTCAAGGTAAAATTTGAATGTAGCTTCCACAGAATTTGCTGGTGAATTGAATGGGAGGTTAGAGAAAAAGATAAGAGTTGGTGATTGTTCCAAGTTTTTTAACTTTAGCCCCTAGGAGGATGGAGTTGCCACAACTGAGATGAGGAAAGCCAGTGGTAGATCAGATTGTGAGGGTTAAATTAGAAGGCCAATGTCTGTCTTACAAAATTTGATATACCTGTTAAATATCTAAGTATGGATGTTGAAAGACATTTAAATATATCAATTTGGAAGTTAAGTGAGAGATCTGGACTAAATATGTAAATATGGGCATTATGAGATGGTATTTAAAAACACAAGACTGAAGAAGATGACAGAATGTGGATCTAGATGGAGAAGGCCAAGGTCTGAACTAGCTGGGTGGGGAAACCCAACATTTAGAAGTTGAGCAAATAAAACAGCAGAGGACATAAAGAAAGTTAAGTTGGTGAAATAGTAAGAAGATAAATATAAAGTCACATCCTGGGTGACAAAAGAAGAAAAATATTTCAAGAAGGAGGACATCAAGAGACATGAGAATCAACAACAACAACAACAACAAAAGGACAGTTCATAGTAGATTTATTCATATACCCCACGCAGGGGAACAACCCAAATGCCTAAGTAGGAGAATGAATAAACAAATCATGTTACAGTTCTACAATGGAACACTACTCAGCAATGTAGAAGAATGAACTGTTGGTATCCCCAATAATGGATGAATCTTCAGGCATAATGACAAGCAGGATAAACCAGACATTCAAGACTGCATGCTCCCTTATTTCATTTATATGAGTAAGGAAAGACAAATAGGCATTGACTAGGAATGGAGTCCAAACAAACTGACTGGAGTAATAGAAAAGGTCTCCATTTTGATCCAGGTGGTGGTTACACAGGTATATGCATATATAGCAATTCCTCAAGCCTAGTATTCAAATCTGTGAATTTTACTATATCTAAATTATTACTCAGTAATAAAACAAGGGTGAGAGGAAGAGGGTATGAGAATGATGTCCTATGCTATGGAATAGAAGGACAAAAATAGAATAAGTGATTTTTGCCCTGGAATAGTTTATTTATCTGTCCAAAAATAGAAAATGCAAAGATTTTTCTCTTCAGAACTAGAGGACTGCATACATCTGTGTTTTTACACTCTTTTCTGTAGAACTTCCTCTTGCTCCACCTTTCATCATGCCCACTTCAGTCAACAGTCACATACCTTAGAGAAAACAGGAGAACATGTTGAACAAGTTATCTTGGTAACCAAAGTATTTTTATGGCTGGCCCTTTGGCTCTGTCTTCCTTGTCCCAACCTCCCAGTTCCCACTACTCCTTCACATATTATATGCCTGAAATTTCTGTAAGCCCTCTACGGATTGTGTTGATTCTCCCCAGGAATATTGATTTCTCCATTTGATCTCTGATCTACTTTTTATTCTGAACTTGTGCAGTTGTTTGCATCTAATTTTTAGCATATGGGCTTCTAACCCATGGGGTTGTTTGAATTTCAAATCCCTGCAACTTCACTGTCCTCTGATAGGTTCTTCACATCCTGGAAAACTTCTTTAATGGTTGAAATAACTTCTTTGTTTGTTTGCTTTTCAGTAATCTATGAACTTATTTTTGGCAACCTGTTCGCCAAGGGATGCCCCACTACTGCTGCCTTAATGCCTTAGAATTTTGGTGTTATTGACCTCAGATAACACTTTGCTGTCCACAATTCTGCAGGTGGTGGTCTTCTGGATAGATTGCTGGGAATTTCTGTTGTTCAGGGCATCACTAAGATAGAGGTCCTCCCCTTCTTCTAGCAGATTGCAATAGGTATAAATTTCAACCTCCAATTTGACCTTGATGTTCAGCAGGGCCTCTCCTTCTAGGCTTGGTGTTGCCACTCTGCCCAGGTCTGGACCAGCTCTGATGCCAGGTACAGCAGGATCCCGTTGAGTTGTTTCATCTATGTGACATAACGGATCTCCACCTCCTTCAGTATGTTCTCCAGACTGGCCTCCAAATTTCTCATGGAGTTCAGATTAATCTCCAAGGACTAGACTATACATCTCAGTTCCATTCCATGAGCAGCTTCTATCTCAGCAATCTGCAAGGTGATCACTGTGGTGTTCCCAATCTGCTGGGACCAGTACTTGTTAGCTCATCTCAGTTCTTCTACTGGGCTCAGATGTTCACTATGATCTTGCTAAAGTCCTAAGATTTGGGAGCGTCCATCTTCACAATCAACCCAGAGTTGGCAATCTGGTTTTGTACACCATTTACTTCCTCCTCATGGTTCTTCTTCATGAAGAGCAGTCCCTCTGTATGAGAATCAATCTATGTCTCCAGTGGTAGCCAAGTGATATTGGTATCATCAGTGACCTTTCAGAGCCCATTGGTGTCACCCTCCACAGACCAGCACATGCCCAGTTCCTTCTCATATTTGATTCTGAAGTCAACAGCAGCAACATGGGCATTGTCAATCTGCAGAGCCACATGGGCATGGCTCGCAAAACTTAGTAAGATCTGAGCCCTCAGGTCCTTGATGATCTTGAAGTAATGTCCCTAATCTCTGACCTGAGGTCCCTTCTTCTCCAGGTGTTCACCGACTTTGTTGATTAGTATCCAATTATCAGCCTCCAGGTTTCTCACCATCTTAGGCAGGAGGCTAGATAGTCATTCAGGCATTGCATAATTTCTTCATTTTGGATCCACCTTATGCTGGACCCGCAGCCATCTCTAAAGCCAGGCCACTCCACATGCTGGTGGGGTGGAACACAGAGATCTGAAAGCTGAGCCCCAAACATCTGCATATATGATGGTCATGCTGTTGGCTGGCTCGTCCCATGGCTGGGCAATTACATGGAGCCAAGGATCCAGTAGTTCATGGGTAACCTGGAGCAGGTGCTAAAGATCATGTTGTTCAGAGAGAAAGGTGAGAGGCCAAGACTCAAGTCCAAGCCACCTGGATGAATACTTTTCCCTTACTCGCAAACCTTTTAAGTAAGATGATATTTATCAAGCTGTTAGTTATTGAAGTCAAAACTTCATAGTCAGGGGTTAGAATTCTCTCCATCAAAAAACTGAGAAAGAAAAAATGTTCCTACTACAAATAAGGTCACAAAATGGACACATATCTACTTTCAGTTGGAAGCCTATGCCCGATGGCAAAGTGGTTCACACACCCACCCTCATAAGGCTGTCCTAACTTGACCTACTGCTTTGCCTGCCCATTAAGATATCACTTCTGGGCAAGAACTGAAAATTACTTAGAAGCCAACATGATTCTATACTGGGTCATGTCTCCCAGGTTGACCCATGTGTTGCTCTGTCCACCACATCATCCCATTATAGGCTCCCTATCCAGACTCCTGGGGTGGTCACAGGGCAGCAAATCATAACAGTAAGTTGTTGTGCTGATTTTATTTTTCCAAAAAGAGAGAGAGCTAAAGGAGAACCTGGCTCAGAGTTTAGAGCAAGTATCCAAAACTAAAGCTCAGTAGTGAGAGGCAAGGGAGGGGGAAAGTTGGTGAGGTTTCTGCAACTTGTGTGACTGCCCTTGGGTTATTTCCAAGACCAGCATCATGAGCATGTGACTTAGGCAGTTGCACAGGGCTTGTGCTTAGAAGGGCCCCACACTTGGTTCAAGGCTCCATTATTATCATCTTGAAATTCTTAATAATTTTTAACAAGGACCCCACATTTTCATTTTGCTCTGGGACCTGCAAATTATATAGCCAGTCCTGATTGTTTCAGCTCAGTTATCAGCAAACCAAACATCACTTGTGATTTTAAAACACTCTGCCTTGAGACCTCTCTGCAGTAGATTCAAGTTGATAAACTGAGAGGCACAGACCACACTCAAATATTTATGGAGATTACTGTTTTCAGAGTGTAATTGGAGGGAGTTATGTGAATGGATTTCCAGACTAGGATATTCTCCACCAAAACTGGGAGAAAATAAAGAAGTCTCTACAAATTGAAGGTCAAGATGATGATTAAGAAAGTAAAACTTCAAATAAAATGTTCCTCCCTGGCTTTGATACAGCATTATACATATACTTGCTGCTATGAATGGAATTCATCAGTATTAATGCTGATGGTTGAAAAACACATGTAACCTGAAAAACCCCCAACCCATCTTTTCTAAGAGGTAAGATGCGGTAAAGTGACAGAACTGTGTTACAAATCAACTTCTGGCAGTGATACAATGATGTAAAAAAAGAATTCAGGTGATCCACTGGATAATTGCATCTCTACTTTCTCCTAAAAAGCTTAAAGATATGTATCTAGAGAGGCCCATCTGATCCCCTATTATTGTGCAAACTTTCTCTGTGTTCTCAGATCAAGCCCTTCTAAACTCTCTTCTCCTCTGTAGCCTTCCCTAGCTATTTAGGAGTAATTCAGAGGGTATTTTCCCTTTACTATCTCCTCTGCTTTCAATAAATCTCTGAGCTTGTAAAGACTCTCCTAGTCCTTGTCAGCAACAGAGCCAAAGGGGGGTGGGGCCAAGAAAACAGAGAAGGGAGACCTTATTAGCTGGGCTCAGTGCAGGGCTGCAACCCTTTTCATCACCCACAGAGTACTTCCTGTCATGGAATTCACCACCAAAATCTTCCCCCTTTCCTTCATTCTCCTCCAGGTCTATTTCTTCCCCTGCCCTTTTACTCTCAAAGATGACCTCTCCACCTACTTCCCTGGGAAAATTGAGAACATCTGATGAGAACACCCACAAGTTTCCTCCCAGCTCTTTAAGTTTTCTTTGGATCATCACTGAAACTTTCTTCCCACCCATCTTGGAAGAAACTTTCTCTGCCACATGGGCAGTTTAACCCCTTCACCTGCCTCTCCTGATGCTGGACCCTCCCTCTTATGACTATGGTCTCTATTTTCCCTTTCCTCATCAGCTACTTGACAATTCTTAAACACGAGCTCCAATATTTCCATCCAAAAGGAAGTGGACAATAACACCCCCTCTTGATCTACCCTCTTTCCTTGTGGTACCAATCTACCTCCAAGTCTGTTGCTTCCTGTTCTCTCTTTTCCTCTCAATAAAACAAGATATTGTCTGCCATCCATCATGAAGTTTAGAAGACACCAAGTAAATGGGATTCGTATTCCTCAGTCTCATGAATCTTGGCTCTTCCTCTCTCCTGACTTTTGAAATTATCTTCACAAGCGTCAAACAAAATCAAAGTCCTCAGTTTGCTGCCCCTCTTACTTGCATTTCCAGCAGCACTCTCACCTCTCAGCATAAATGCTTGTCTTCCTTAGGTTCTGTGATGTTGTCCTCCTTCCACCTTTTCCTACTGCTCATTTCAATGTCCTTTGGGGTTTCCCCTGCTATTCATTGTCCATCACTTAGTAGAGAATATCCCCCAAAATACCATTCCAGGCCTATTTTCTGTTCATTGTACTGTCTTTATCCCAGTGTGTTTCCCAAAAGTATATCACTACTTTGGACTCACTCCAAAATTTCAAAGGATATCTAATACCTGTAAACAGCCCAGCCACCTGCCTGACATCCTTCTAAGTGTGGCCCATTGACTTCTCAAGCTCTACTTAGCTAAAGCAGAATCAGAGTGACACAAGGAAGAACTATGCACAACTTTTAGGAAGCTTCTTATGTGATTCTTGCTGGGGGCAGCAACTGGTGTCAGTATAAAGCAAAACAGGCCTACAGGCAAAAGCAGATGATTTTACCTGAGTAGGGCAATAACTTGAGAGATGGGACAAAGCCAGATCCTGACTGATCCAAAGCAGCCAAATTGCACCTACTTCTGTGCTTGCCACTGAATGTTGCCTCTTGTCCTCCTAACATTTACACTGTGTGAGGCCCTGATAACAGATACAGACATCACCCAAAATTAGACAAACATTGCTTGTACACCTAGCGACAGAAAATTAAGTACTTATTTTGGCTGCAAGTCAAGGCACAATAGCATTGCATGAAGCAGGAAGTGACGGGGGTGTCTGGCTTGGGCATAGTGGATTAAGGAAAGCGGTGACCTCTTTTCCACTTATTGTTCACACTCTAAATGCTTTACTTCCATCAATTAAAAAGCTCATGTGGACTCTGTCCTTTCAATTATTTGTGGGTTAGTTAAGCATCTCTCTGTGGTCAAAACTCACTTTTCTTTTTAGTGAGTATTTGGATCTTATTTCCCAGTCATGGCATCCCAGCTCCCAAAGTACTCTGTGATGGATCCTCCCCTGGAAGACACTGATGCTAACTTTGCCCTCCCTGAGTAAGGAAAGTTAAAAAGAGTTAATCAATTATTGGCAATGCATGAGTCCCACCTCCCACTGGGGGGAGGGGGGCAAGGGGAAATCTCTCTTGTGAACAAAGAAGAATAAAGAAAAGTTCTCTTCCTCCAAGAGGAGCCTAGATTCCCCATCCAGGGCCTCCTGCTAATTCCATGCCTCACCCTGAAATCAGGGAGGCCTGAGCCCTTGGGATGTTTACCACCCCTCTGGGCATGATCTGCGGCATTCACAGCTTCTGAGTATCCTAATCTATTCCATATTCCAAGAGGTTCTCGGAAGCGAAAGGTAATCATTCTCACACAGTCACTCCACACTTTCTTTCCCACTCACATCCGCTTGGAATTGAGAGTAAGCAGAGAATGGAGTTCTGCCCTCCCTGATGGTGCGTGGCTCTTTGGCCTTTGTTTAATCAAGACATTGCTGTGGCAGTAAGCCATGTACAAAGTTGCCTGCCCAGAAGAAAGCAGGGAGCCATGGAATTGCCTTTTCCCAGCTTAAAAGGAGTTTCTGATTAAAGTCATGTCAGAGATGGTAACGAAATAGAAAGAGGAGCGAATACCCTTAAATATGAACAGTTGTAGAGAAGCCTTCATGGAGAGAAACACATTTAAATTATTTTGTGTCATTTCCTTAATTATAGTTTTGTATCATTTTAATTCAAAACTATATTAGCTCCTCCAATAAGGAAGCTGGAATTAAATGTAGACAACCCATTTGAGAAATTTCCAAGGCATCTCATAAAGCAAGTACTGTTCCTACCACTCCTAGCCATTTGCCTGACTTCTCAAACCTAGATTTCTTAACTCTGCCATATCCAATTTAACTGGAAGTACTTACTCTACTTCTAGGATATCTCCCTAATCCAGCCCCTGCTCACTTGCTTCACCACCATTTTTTTTTTTTTTTTTTACTCAAGGAACTGTTATTTCTTAGCTGTGCTATTACAATTTTTGGTCAAGAAGGTTTTCTGCCTCAACTGCCCCATAGCTCATTTTCCATACCACAACTGGAATACCTACATTACTTTCCAATGGCGCCCTATTGTCCTTTAAGTGAAATCTAAGCTTTTCATCTATCCTGCGTAAGTTTCCTTCAGCTGACCCCTTCCCCCATATGTACCCTCACACCCTCAACCTCTTGCTCCCTGTATGTCAGCCGTCCAGCCTCCCTTGCTGTCCTTCCATGACACCAGGCTCTTTCCCATTGTCTTAGATTGGGTTTCCTAGAAGCAGAGCCTTTGATGGAAATTCTTGTGCAAGTGGTTCAGGGAAGGATCTCAGAATCAAACTGGAAAAGAGTAAGGGAAGCAGAACAGGAAGTGGGGAAAAGCCAAGCAGAGATGTGGTCTCCACTTGAGGCTAACTTGATGATCCCATGACTCCACATGAGGCAAGAGGCCAGCATCTTGTACACACTATCAATCAGCCATTGACTGTGGTCAACCCACAGGGGTGGACATAATGTCAGCCATATTCCTTCAGCTGAGGGCAACTGCAGTTGTGAGTAGATAGCAGCCAACATTTATAGAAGCTAAGAATTGGTACCTTGGCCCAGGGAAGGCAATGTAGGCAGGGCATTACCAGTTTTACTGGACCAACCTTAAGAACTTGTTTTGGATATTGCTACTGTCTGAAAAAGTCTCCTTCTAGATCTTCAGTGTCTAGCTTCTTGTTATCACTTGCACTTCAGTTCAAGTGTCACCTGGTCTGAGTAGCTGTGCCTGGCCATTGAGCTGGAGTAGACACACTCTCCTCTCACTTAGTTAAGTCTTATTATTCTAAAACTAGAGGCCAAGTGCATGAAATTCATGCGGGGGGTGGGGTAGAGGGATGTCCCTTAGCCCAGCCTGCACCCTCTCTAATCTGGGACCCCTCTAGGGATGTCCTACTGCCCTTTCACAGTCCAGGACTGCTGGCTCCAAACTGCTCACATGCCTGCCTCCATGATTGTCCCTAACCATTTCTGCCTGCCAGCCTGATAACCCCCAACCACTCCCCTGCCAGCCTGATTGATGTTTAACTGCTCCCCTGTCAGCCTGTTTGCCCCAACTTCCCTCATCTACCAGCCTGGTCACCCCTAACTGCCCTCCCCTGTAGGCTTCATAGTCCCCAACTGCCCTCGCTTGCAGGCCTGGTCCCTCCCAACTGCCCTCCACTGCTGGCCATCTTGTGGTGGTCATTTTGTGTCCACATGGGGGCAGCCCTCTTGTGTGATGGAGTGATGGTCAATCTGGGTATTACTGTTTTATTAGATAAGATAGAAGCCTGGTGCATGGGTATGGGCCAGCTGGATTGCTCTGAAAAGTGTCCCAGGTCAGGGTGGGAGTTCCTTTGGGGCAAGGGGCGGCCTGGGCAAGGGGCCTGTGATGGTTTGCAGGCTGGCCACCCCACCCCCCACCCTGAAGTGACCCAAGCAGAGGCCCTGGGATCTGGGATTAATTTATGTCTACAATTGAAACTTTATAGCCTGGAGCAGAGCCAAGGCTTCTGTTCGCTCCATGGTGGCAGCCATTTCTGTTTGAAACTTTATAGCCTAGAGTGGGGCCTAGGCCAGCAATGACAGGCTGAAAGCTTGGTTTCCTCCGTTGCCAGGGAAAACCAAGCCTCTGTTCTCTCCAGCTCAGTGGCTTCCCCCATTTCTGTATCTTTTATAATTGAAACTTGTAACATTGAGTGGAGACCTAGGCAGGCAAGAGCAGGCGGAAAGCTTGGCTTCCTCCGTTGCCAGGGAACCCAAGCCTTCCTCCTATTCTCAGTGGCAGCAGCCATCTTGGTTGGGGCTTATTTGTATAATCTGCTCCTGATTGGCTGGTGGGCATGGCTGATGGGTGTGGGTTGTGGGTGTAGTGAAGGTAAGGTCAAATTTCCATATTACTCTTTTATTAGATAGGATATTCATTTTTACTATCTGAAATATGTCCTATTTAATGTTTACTTACATGTTTATTGTCTGTCTCATCTACTTTAATGTAAAGTGTGTGAGAGCAGGGACCCAGTCTGTCACCTATCTAGTGGTAAAGTCAAATGATTCTGGAGTCAAACATCCTGGTTCAAGTTCTGATTCCACCATTTGCTAACTATGTAAACTTGAGCAAGGTAACTTCTAATAGTGCCAGAGTAATAGGTTATTTGGTTGGATTTAATGAGTTGATACAAGTACTGTACTTAGAAGAGTGTCTGATACATGGTAATCATTCAATGAATACTATACTAGAAGATGACTGATGAATGAATGAATGAAAACATTCATTAGTAATTCAAGCTACCACATTGCTTTGCTTATAAAATGCGCATCAAAGGCCATGAGCATTGCTCTGATTTTTACCCTGTAAAACTACATAAATTCTTATTCTCTTTCTCAGCCATCAGTAGGTATCCAAAATACTTAAATTATTTTTTTCCATGATGTTCAAAACAACCCAATACATCCATTTTGACTGCACTCATTGCAAATCTATAGATTTAAAGATTCAAGTTCCTGGGCCTCTGAATGTTAAATCTTGAAGGCAAGGCCCTCATCCCCCAACCATAAGCAGTCACTGTTTCAACAACTCTTGCCCATTGCTACCCTCAGGCCAATGCTGCCATGTGATTAAATAAACTGACTGCATCAAGAGGAAAGGAAGCTTTCAGTAAACTTCAGCCACCAAATGAGTTGTGGTTTTGTCTGTGGCCTGGATGAAATGGGTAAAGGAGCAATTAGTTCAAGTCTCCTCTGGAAGAGAGGTTTTATGGGAAGTAGGAAACAGAGGCAGTCATTAACCAAATATAAACTGACCACTTTCTGTAAGCAGGCACTGTAAGTAGGGAACATAAAGATTAGCGATGAAGAAGAATTAAAGACCCTGTCAAATAGCATTTGCAATGGGAGGAGGACATTTTATTCACCTAATAGTTTTAAAGGAGGCTATCATATTTGTTTGGATTTTAAGAGTCTGGAAAGACATTTAGGATTTATGTAAAGACACCAAGAACCAGTTTAAGCTACTGAACTGTTAGGAGGAAACTGGATGATGTGTTTGTCCCTGAGGGAGGAGGAGGAGAGCAATGCAAAAGGTCCAGTGCATACATCCACCTTTCAGTGATGATATTAGTGGCCCTGTTTCCAAACCTAGCCTAGGATCTTCATCGTATGCCCAAATTTAAAACAGTGAACCATTATAAGCCATGGCTGAAGTCTCTCTATCATATATATATACACACACAGTATATGAGAGAAATAGTAACAGTGACAGTAGCTAACATTTATACAGGTTTATATGGTATATACCTTATGCCAGAACTACTTTAAATATTTTCTCTATCTCTCATTTATGTATATACAAGAGGCCTGGTGCACAAAATTCATGTGGGGGGGGGGGGCAGGCTGAGCCTGGCCTGCACCCTCTCCAATCCAGGACCCCTTGGGGGATATCTGACAGATTCTCACAATCCAGGACCACTGGCTCCTAACTGCTTTCCTGCCTGCCTCCTGATCACCCCTAACCTCTCTGCGTGCCTGCTTGATTGGCCCTAACTGCTCCCCTGCTGGCCTGATTGCCACTAACTGCCTCTGCCTTGCCCTGCACCTGGGGCCCAGGATTCCCTCCTCTGGCTGGTCACAAGTACCCAGGACTCAGGTCAGCCATAGCCATAGAGGACCATGGGTGGGTGGCTTCACCCAGGATGTAGCCACAGGCACCCAAGACCGTGGGGTGGGTGACTTGTCCCTCTCCTGGGTCACAGCCCTCTCTGCTGGCACCTGGGACTGTGGGGTGTATGGCTTGTCCTTCTTCCAGGCCTCAGCCTGGTTGGTCCCCATTCCTCTCTCCCCAGTGTTGAGTGTCTGAGCCTTTATAGCATGAAGATGTGAGGGTGTGATGATATGAGGGTGTGACAACCATTTGAATATTAGTTCTTTATTATATCAGATGACTATTACTCAGCAATAAAAAAGAATGAAATGTTGACATTTGCAACAACATGGATGAAACAAACCTGAGGGTATAATGCTAAGTGAAATAAGTCAAACGAAAATAAGAAAAAAGCAAATACTGAAAGTTTTTACTTATATGTTGTATATTAATAAAATGAATAAAGAAAAAGAAACAGACCAACAGGTACAATGAACAAGCTAGTGGTTGTCAAAGGGCATAGAAAAATATGGGCAAAAAAATGATAGATAGATAGATAGATAGATAGATAGATATAATAAAAGATATAATGCTATCTGGAATCCAATAGAATACAAAGCAAAATAAAGGAACATTTTTTTAAAAGACAGCAAGTCTTGGTCAGTAAATTAAGCAGAGTGCCCATTGAACCAAAGCAGCAATTGGTTAACAGGTGCAAGTGAAGAACAAGGTGTAGAAAGTCAGGCTCATTCCAAAGCAATTTAAGCATGTAAATCTACTTTTTCATGCATACATTTAACTACAAATGGCAATTTAGCATCCAAATTGTGATATGCTATAAGGGTAAAATATGCACAGAATTTAGAAAATTTAGTACTAAATACTACCTGAGATAAAGCAACAATGGCAGTGAGAGCAGCTAACATTTGTACAGATTTATATGGTACATGCTTTGTGCCAGGAGCTACCTTAAGTATTTTCTCTATCTCTCATTCTTTCTGTATACATTTGTGTATGTGTGGTTTATAAATTTTTGAGTGTTTATATTAAGTTTAATCGTCACAGCAACCCTATAAAGTTGTAATCATTATCATCCCCATTTCTCAGGTGAGGAAAATGAGACATGGATTTAGGATTTGAACTCAGGCTGTCAGTTTCAGGGTCTGTATTTTTCAGCAGTATAAAATCTATCAATCATAGGTCAGTGAGGAAAGGGATGAAGCCTAAGTGCAGGTGCACTGAATCAGGCCCAAGGTCTATCAGCCCAGTGTTCTCTATCTGACAGGTTTATCCAAGGTGCACATTAGGTAAATCCATACACTGGCACACTGCAACTGTTAAAATAATGTAACTCTCTCTACTCAGTCATGTAATTGTAGTTCCGCACAAAATGTTGATTTTTAAAAAAGCAAGTTTCAGATTATACATATTTTGACATTTATGTCCAATTTCCAAACCAAAAAATAAACATTATGTATTATTTATTGAGACATGCATATGTATGTAGAGTATTCAAATGGAGTAAAAGATACATGCTAAGTTCACATTTTCCCCTGGGTTTGGGACACATGAAATAAACTATGAGTAGAAAACAAAGAAAACTTTCTCTGTAACACATTATTTCTTTCATTTTTATTAGGATGGAGCAAAATATTTCCAATCCTTAGTTCTGATTGGTAATATAAATTTGTGTTATTATTCATCATATTGTGGGGTATTTGTCAAATTTCTCAGATCCATAGTAAATTAGGAATAGAAAGTCTCTTTAATATATATATATATATACACACACACATATATATTCTTAACAGTGAAACACTAGAAGAATGTACATCAAAATAATATTTAAAATACAAGTACACAACTATTATTAATAGTCTAGAGTTTCTACCTATTAAATTAATTGACAAAATTAAAAATTCAATTTAACAGTGTGTGTATCTCTGTATGTGTATGTGTATGTGTGAGAGTTTATATGTGCCTGTGCATATATCTATATATGTTTGTGACTGGGAATGTGCATGTGAAAGTATGTCTTTGTGTGTATATATGTATGTATATGTGTTTTCACACACACACTATATATATTCCTAGAGGTGCAGTGCACAAAATTTGTGCATGGGGTGGAGGGGGCAGGAGGGTGTCCCTCAGCCCAGCCTGCACCCTCTCCAATCTGGGACCCCTCGAGGGATGTCTGACTGCCTGTTTAGGCCCGATCCAAGTAGGATCGAGCCTAAATGGGCAGTCCAACATTCTTCTCACAATCCAGGACTGCTAGCTCCAAACTGCTCTCCTGCCTGCCTCCCAGATTGCCTCTAACTGCTTCTGCCTGCCAGCCTGATCACCTCCTAACCACTATCCTGCCAGCCTAATTGATGTCTAACTGCTCCCCTGCCAGCCTGTTTGCCCCCAACTTCCCTCCTTTGCCAGCGTGGTCCCCCTAACTGCCCTCCCTTGCAGGCTTGATCACCCCTAACTGCCCTCCCTTGCAGGCATGGAACCTCCCACTGTCTTCCCCTCCTGGCCATCTTGTGGTGGCCATCTTGTGTCCACATGTGGGCAGGATCTTTGACCATATGGGGGCAGCCCTCTTGTGTGTTGGAGTGATGGTCTGTCAATTTGCATATTACTCTTTTATTAGATAGGATGGAGGCCTGGTTTAGGATGGGGACCGGCTGGTTTGCCCTAAAGAGTGTCCCAGATCAGGGTGGGGTTTCCTTGGGGCATGGGATGGCCTGGGCGAGGGGCCTGTGGTGATTTTTAGGCTGGCCATGCCCCCAGTGACCCTAGCAGAGGCCCTGGGATCTGGGATTAATTTATGTTCTACAATTTAAACTTTGTAACTTGGAGCGGAGACAAGCCTTCTGCTCACTCCTTGGCGACAGCCATTTCTGTTTGAAACTCTGTAGCATAGATTGGAGGCCTAGGCTAGGGCTGCAGAAGTTTGGCCTTCTCCATTGCCCCGGCAATCCTAGCCTCTTCTCTCTCCAGCTCTGTGGCTGCTGCCATTTCTGTTGGGATTATGTATCTTCTATAATTGAAACTTTGTGGCATTGAGTGGAGCCCTAGGCTGGCAAGTGCAGGTGGAAAGCTTGGCTTTCTCCATTGCTGAGGAAACCCAAGCCTTCCTCCTACTCTCAGTGGTGGCAGCCATCTTGGTTGGGGTTTATTTTCATAATTTGCTCCTGATTGGCTGGTGGGCGTGGCTTGATTGGAGGTATGATCAGTTTGCATATTACTCTTTTATTAGATAGGATGTGTGTGTGTGTAAGAAAATAAGTATGTGTGAGAGTGCATATGTCTGTGTGAATGTAGGTGTATATAAATGTACTAGAGGCCTGATGCACAAAATTTGTGCATGGGGAGAGAGGGTCCCCCTCAGCCCAGCCTACACCCTCTCTAATCTGGGGCCCCATAGGGGATGTCCAACTGCCAGTTTAGGCAGTTACCGGGATCCCAAACCAGCTGTGGGACATCCCTCTCACAATCCTGGACTGCTGGCTCCTATTCGCTCACCTGCCTGCTTGCCTGGTCACCTCTAATTGCCCCCCCACACTGGCCTGATTGCCCCTCACTACCTCTGCATGCTAGCCTGATCACCCTTAACTTCCCTCCCTGCTGGCCTTGTCTCCCCTAACTACCCCTGCTGCCAGCCAGGTCACCCCCAATTACCCCCTCCCTGCTGGCATGGTTGCTCCTAACTGCCCCCCTACTAGACTGGTCACTCCTTACTCCCCCCCCCCCAGCCTCTTCGCCACCAATTGCCCCCTCCCCACCAGCCTGGTCATCCCTCATGGTTCCCACTGGCCTAGTCACCCTACGCAGCCTGCTGTTCAGTCATTTGGTCATCCCTCCCTATCCCCGCTGCCTGCCTGGTTGCCCCACGCAGCCTATTTGTTCAGTTGTTTGGTCATCCCTCACTAACCCTCCTGCTAGCCTGGTTGTAGGCAGCCATCTTGTGAAGGTGTGACCATCAATTTGCATGTTACCTCTTTATTACATAGGCTGAATGTATGTATGTGTATATCTATGCATAAGCACTATACATATATTTATACAGGTATTCAAATGTGCTTATTGTTGTATACACATGCTTTATACACATGTATAAGTATTTATATGTGTGTATGTGAATATATGCATATTTGTGTGCTTGCATGCAGATGTGTGCACATGCATGTGTGTATGTACATATGCATATCAAATAAGAGAAAATATATGCCAGGTATTCCATATGTGTTCATTCTGGTTTGCAAGTAGATTTTATGCTTATTAAGGACTAAAGCTGTGACTCATATTTCTTTTGGAATTTACACTTAGTGAGTTTTCAACAATACTTGTAGAATTTAATTTGGTACCAGTACCCCTATGCACCAGCAAGAATTCACAGACCAGCTCAACCAGCATGGCTCAGTGGTTGAGTGTTGACCTATGAACCAGGAGGTCATGGTTCAATTCCCAGTCAGGGCATATGCCCAGGTTGAGGCTCAACCCCAGAAAGCATTCGATCAATGATTATCATCACTGATCTCTCTCTCTCTCTCTCTCTCTCTCTCTCTCTCTCTCTCTCTCTCTCTCTCATCTCTATCTCTATCTCTATCTCTCTCCCCCTCCCTCCCTTCTCTGAAATCAATAAAAATATTTTTTAAAAGAAGAATTTACAAACCAAACTTCAGGACTGTTTTTTGCTCAATAGAAGTCAGTTTGTAGTCAGAATAAAAGATAGAAAATAAAATCCTGAAATTAGTTTATTTTTAAATTTATACAAATACAGACATAGTTATTCAATTTTCTGAAACCCATAGCAAATATCAGGTACCAAGAGTCTATAATTACTTGTATATATTTCACAAAAATCACTAAACTCTAAAGAAAACGATGCGATGCTGTTGATGACTCGCTTTACAAGCCTGATGAACAGAAGAGAATCCATCAGGTGGCCCTGCGTCCACTCTCGATCAGAGGGTAACTCTCTCATTTAGGTGAAAGGGGCATCAATAAGCCAGTAAAGATAGGGAAATCCCCTTCATGGATCTTCTATAGCAGGAGAGGGAGCCGGCAATGGTGATGATGGACGAGGCTTTCTGGTCCTGTGTGAAAAAGCTGTAAACTCACAGGTTCAGCCCCCAGGATATGAGGGCGGGTCCGCAGTCCACAGCGTCATAGCCCAGGCCTGAGCAGACATGCTTAGCACTGGATCCCACTGACAAGGAGACACAGCCATGGCTTTTGTTCTACAGGAGGCCTCTTGTTCTTCAGAAGCAAGAGAGACCATTTCCCCACAAAGTGGGAGGTTAGTTTCTTATTTTCTTTTCCCCTAGAGGTTGAGTCAGACAGGAAAGGAACACCCTAAGGTCAGATCTAAGTTGAAGAGGTGAGAACTTCATTTGGGTTTATTTCAACAGGCTGCAAGACATGCATAGCCCCGATGGGCAATAAACCAGGAGCTCCACAGGAGCAAAAGTAATGTCTTATTCCCAAACATCACTCAAGAGCCTAAGAACAGTCTCCTGAATTTCAGCTCAGACTCCCCATCCAGAAAAGCAAGCTGTGTTCTTTCTGGGTGGCTAGCTTAAAGAATTGTACATTACAGTGGAAACTCCCACTTACTTCATTTACTGCCATTTATAATATTTTCCACTATTTTAAGATAATGAATTCATCCTTTTCTTTTCCTTTTCTTTTCTTTTTTTCTTTTTTTTTTTTTTTTTGCCAGACATTATTCAGGCCAGTACAAGAGCCAAATGTTCCAGAATCCTTTTCATATGTGTTAGCCTTCATTTTCTATGATAGGCTTAGTAATTTCTTTGGAAAGGTCCCAATATCAACCAAATTAACAATGCTGAGAATAAACTCAACTGTCACCGTCATTGCCTTTGAACAGCCAGGGGGAAATGCCACCTTTAAAAACCTTTCCAGTGTGCAGGCTTAGAGAAGACGGGTTAATTAAAGTCCCTCCCAGGAAAATAACCACCCACCACAAGAGTTTCTCCCAGTCTAGCCAAACACTGTTTCATAGTGGTAGACAATCTCCAGTTTATCTGAAATTCATTTCACATGCAGGACTGGAACCATGAATTTTGTCAATGGAGTTACATTCCTGCAATTGCCCAGCTGAGGGGCCTTTTGAAGGGATGTTAAGCAGGAGCAGGAGTCAGAGCAGGGGGTCAGAGGAAGAGAAGGAACATTTCAGTGTTCTTTTTTCTTTTCCCAAAAAGGCCTGGAAGTTTTCTGAACTCAGGAGGAGCCAGGCACACATTGCATGTGTGCTGCATGTGTAGAAAATAATTCACTACTCATAAAGCCTACTTTTTCACCAAATAGCCTCATAGCAAAGCATGACGAACAAAGCTACAACAGCATCTCTTTCGTTTTTACACCCTTCAGTTCACCAGCAAAAACTGAGCAATAAATATGCCAACAGTTCATTTCTCTCTCTTATATTCTGTCATTGTTTGCTTTGGCAACAGCCACTGTCATGGGGCCAGCAGGAAAATAAGACATACTGAATCAGGGAAAAAAGATGGCAGTCGGTTAACTTTATCACCAAACCCAACTGGTAAAGGAAATTAGTACCCAAGTCATGTGTTTGCCACTGCTCATAGCCCAGATGGTAGGTGAAAGTGAAATAAAGAGCCATTTTTGCAAAGGTGGAATAAAAAAAGAAAACCCACACCATTCTATACCATTAAACATGGCTACATATTGGCAGTTCTCTACAACACATAAAAAGGATAATATTTGATTCTTTGCTAAATTTGCCAAATCTCTGGAGAAATGGTTTCAGCATACATCAGCACCAACATCCCCTTACTCCAAGGCATCATTCTTCTCATGTTTCATCCTTCTCAGTTAAAGCTTTGGTCCTCTATATATACCAAATACTTTCTGCTTTAGGCAAGGCAGACATCCCTAGTCTATATGCTCAGTACCTTCCTGGGCATGTCTTTTCTCACCTATTACTTTTAACCTGTCTGTGTTTTCATATAGAAAATGTATTCTTTGTAAATAAAGCGTAAGTGAGCTTTATGTTTTCCCTCAGTCCAACAATCTCTGCCTTTCAATTTGAGCATTTCGCCCATTAACATTTAATGAAATTATTAATATAATTAAGTTTGAAATACCACTTTCTTGTTATATGTTTGGTGTTTGTTCCATTTTTCTTTGTTTCTACTTTCCTGCTTTTGAATTCATTGATTGATTGATAAAGTATTTTTTATTATTCTTTTTTATCAAGCCTACTATCTTTTCAATATACCTCTTTGGTTATTTTTATTGTAATCATCCTAAAGATTATCATATGCATTCTTAACTTATCACAATCTATTATGAATTAATATTAGAACATGATACATATAATGTATGAATCCCCCTTTTATTTCCCTTTCCTCTTTATGTGATTGTTATCATATATGTTATAAATCCAGGAATACATTGCTTATTTTTTAATTGTCAAGGATCTTTCTTAAAAACAATAATAAAATAAAATTTCTTCCTGTAGAACATTAAACTTCCGGTTCCATTTGAACTTTTCTTCCATGAAAACAAGCTGAAGACTGGGCATGATATAAACCTAAAGTATACTGGTACCTGGTGAAGAGCTATCTTCAGAATGACCAGTAGATATGTGAAGCAACTTTCCAGTGATCATAAATACATACACTACACAAGTGATTTGCAGCAAGAATTTTTAGGAGTTATTTATTCTAGATAAGAGAAAATCGAGGGAGGATGGAGTAAGCCTCACAGTCTCTCAGGATAGAAAGAACCTTTTCTGAAAGTTAAAACCAAAATCAAAAGATTTAAGAAACTTAGGAGCTTATTTACACTCAAGATAAAGAACTAAGATTATAAAACATGAAACAAAATGTATTGAAAACCACTGATTCTCCATGACAGGGTTACTCAAGCTGGGGAGACAGCATTCTCTGGTGTCTGGCCTCTGGGTTTGACTATTGTCACACTATTTACTGGCAATGTAACCTTGGAAAATTTCATTAATTTTTCTAGACTTGTTTTCTTATCTGTAAAATGGACATAATGAAAATGGGACCAACCTCAGAAGATTGTCATGGGGGGAGCATCTGCATAGCACTTAGCACACTGCTATCTGGCACATCCACAGTATTTAAGAAACTACCTATTACTATTACTGTTACAACAATGTTCCTATTGTTACTACTCAGATTCTAATTTGCTCTGTCTTCTCTCATTATGCTTGGAGTTCAAAGCAAAAATAAGACATTTATTTTCATGTTGCACATTTTTTTTCACCCAACCTCAATAAACACTCATGAAACACTTTAATTTTTGCAACACTGGAAGAAACTATTTTTGTTGTTGTTGAAATAATCTACCCAGATAGGAACTATGGCACAAATATATCATGTCACATTCCCATCAGTGAAGACCAGAATATCATCATTTTTACAATTCTTTGGAAATACTATTTCCCATCAATAGAAAACCAAATATCACAGGTAAAAACAGACTGATTCTTTTTTATGTATCATCTTGAAAAGTGGTCAGCCATGAAGGATATAGGCCTTGGTCTATAAGTAACCAGACAATGAGAAACATGAGAACCAATTTAGCCTGATGAACTATACCCATGGTTGGCAAACTGTAGCTCCAGATCCATATGCAGCTCTTTGGCCCCTTGAGTGTGGCTTTTTCACAAAATACCGTGGCCTGGGCAAGTCTATTTTGAAGAAATGGTGTTAGAAGAAGTTTAAATTTAAAAAATTTGGCTCTCAAAAGAAATTTCAATCGTTGATATATGGCTCTATTGACTAATGAGTTTGCAAACCACTGATCTATACTATCCACTAAAATCCCACAGGAAATTAAAGTTCTAAGCCATCTTTATGATGGGGCCCACTAACCTCCTTTTACAAATGACATAACTGAAGCCAGAGAAGTTTAAATCACTTATACATGTGTCTCCCATAGCATGATCTTTTCAACCACAACAAATGTTGTCGTTTATGGGCAGCAGAAAGCAGAAACCATTAGAATGTGTCAGGAGCCCAGCAGGTGTGGCTCAGTAGTTGAGCATCAACCTATGAACCAAGGTGTCATGGTTTGTTTACCAGTCAAAGCACTTGCTCAGGTCAAGGACTCGATCCCCAATAGTGGGCATGTAGGAGGCAGCCAATCGATGATTTCCTCCCATCATTGATGCTTCTACTTCTTCCTCTTCCTTTCTCTCTGAAGTCAATAAAAATACATTTTAAAAAATAGATTTTTTAAAAATAGAATGTGTTAGGAATTGGAGAACTAGATGTGATTTGGAATATACTCAGTTAATGAAGAATAGAATACATGGAGGTCAAGAATACAGGTAATCAAAAAATTTCATTCAGAAGATAAATCAGAAACAGGTCTGGGTTGGTATGGGTTCCCCAAAAGTAGACAGAGTCAAGGACTGATTTTAAGTAGTTGATTTTGGAGGCAAAAGAGAAGAGAAATCAAACAAAAGTAAGGCAACCAGGAAAGTTTGCATTACCAAGCAAGTTGCTACTGTGGGCAATGAGAGCTTAAACCCCCTGGGGCACTCTGGGAGCCAGTGTAGAGCCATGAACTTCAGAGTTATGCCACCCAGAGGATACAGGAGATGGGGTGTATAAACACCCATTCAATCTATTTTCTCTGTCAGTTAGTGTTTTTTTTTTTTAAATATATTTAAGAGTTGAACATTTTTAATATATTTTCTTAGTTTTTTACAGAGAGGAAGGGAGAATGATAGTTAGAAACATGGATGAGAGAGAAACACTGGTCAGCTGCCTCCTGCACATCTCCTACTGGGGATGTGCCTGCAACCAAGGTACATACATGCCCTTGACCAGAATAGAACCTGGGACCTTTCAGTCCACAGGCCAACACTCTATCCACTGAGCCAAACTGGTTAGGGCAAGAGCTGAACTTTTTTTTTAAGATTTTTAAATTGATTTTTACAAAGAGAGGAAGGGAGAGGGAGAGAGAGATAGAAACATCGATGAGAGAGAAAACACTGATTGGCTGCCTCCTGCACACCCCCACCTGGGATTCAGCCTGCCACCCAGGCATGTGCCCTGACCAGGAATCCTACTGGCAACCTCTTGATGATGCTCAGCTACTGAGCAGGTGTTAATTCCCTGGCACTCCAACTTGCCATGCACATGAGCAGAGTGGCTTTGTATAACAGAAAAAGCTCTCAAATAAAAAGAGGCAGGTGCTGGCAGTTGGGAGTTGTGCAGCATATGTTGAAATGGTAAAGGCAGAGTCAGGAATTCAGCTTGAATAATATCATAAATGATAGGAGGTTGGTGGCCCAAACTTTTACAAGCAGCTAAGACTAAGAAATTATAAATCATTAATTCAGACTTATAGAAACTATACTTATTATCTAGATCAACACCTTTATTTATGTTTTGAGGTCACAAGGGTCAAGAAGAAAAATTCCCTTGGATGTTTAGTGTACTGATGGCAAATTAACATTTCAGTTCTATAAATCTGAATTCCAGCATTCTCATCTATTTCTCCATCCAAAATACTGTGATACACGTATTCCAAAACCAGATGTAATCCAGGTAACAGCTTAAAAAAAAACTACCAGGGAAGGCACACAAAAAAACAAAAAAAAAATCAAAATGGGGTCTGGGATTGCAAATCCATATGAAGAGAAAAATAGAGAAATTAAAAATCACAGTAAGGACTCTTATACACTATTGGTAGGACTGTAAATGATCCAGCCACTTTGGAAAACAAGTTGGCTGCTTCTTAAAAGGTTGCTTTGGATTCCAATATTCTAATAGGAAATTGGAATATTAAAACATATACTTGCCATACAATGCAGCAATTCCACTGTAAGCATTTACCAAATAAAAAATGAAAACTTACATTCACACAAAAACACATATGCCAATATTTATAGGAGCTTTTTCATAACTATCAAAAACTGGAAACAAACTGTCAATGTCTTTAACCACAGAAAGGTTAAATAAAGTTTTGGAATTCATACAATGAAATACCACTCAAAAACAAAAAGGAACGAGCTACTGATACACACAACAGCATGGTCAACCGCAAGTGCATCACACTAACTAAAAGAAACCAGTCTCAAAAGGCTACCCTGTAAATTCCATTTATACAACATTCTAGAAAAGGCTGGACATGTGGGGAAGGATTGACTACACAGGAGAGACACAAGGGAATTTTTCAGTTGACAGATATATATTTGTTATGTTGGTGGTCACTTGAATCCAAAATGTGTCAAAATTTATAGAATAACACACACACAATAGAATTTTGCTGTATATATTTTAAGTGCCTTTTTAAAAAGGGCAATGGTAGACTTTGATGGCAGCAAAGAACCTCAGTCAAAGTTGAAAACCAAAACCAAGGTACTGGGACTAATACTTCCCTTCTTTGTGCTTCAGCCATTGGCAGCAGCATCTCAGGCTCTTAGTAACTGAGACGGTCCATGATTAAAGCAAAAATATTTGCAGACTAACAGATTCTTTGAACCTCCATGAGACTACACCTCCAACTCTAGGACAGAGCCAAGTCATGTGGATTGATTGCAGTCCAGTACCACAAAAATGACAATCATTCAATGAGATAAATAACAAAAAAATTTTAAAGCAGAATATCAGGTTTTTTAAAGGATGGAAATATAACATCTGCCCTGGTGATGAGGAGTCACATGGATGGTAAAACTGTCTTTGATTACACATGAAGAATTTGGAGTAGAGGAAGAAATATAGACTATGGAACAGGAAAAACTGAGAATAGACTCCAGACCTGACCCTGGTTTGCCACATGACCATGGCAGATAAAATTTTGGACCTCATTTCCTCACCCCTCCCTGAATCGTGTTCTTTGCCATGTAACTTCATAGTTCTTCCCCTTATAGGCATAGGTACTTCTCCAACCCTTACCTTTGGGAATAGTGAGGTAATATGTATTGCCCAGTGGAATGTGGATGGAAGTGACAATGTGAGAATTCTGAGGACCCTCCTTAAGTATAAGCTTCTGCTTGCCCTCATGTTTTTGTAATCTCTACAAGAGTTTCTCTTGTGCCCCTAAAAGAATTCACATGATAGAGGCCATTCAGCTAATTTCCTAACTATGAGTAAGAATAAATGAATCTTGTTTTAAGTCACTAGGTTTAGGGGAAGTTTATTATGCAGCATTACTATAGCAAAAGGTAACTGATTAAAAATCACAATTGGGACTCTTATACACTATTGGTACAACCTTTATATACCATTTATACCTTCACTCATCCAAAACAAATATTTACTAAACATACACAATGTGCTAAAAACTGGAGCAGGTGCTGAGACTCTGCAGAGCAATGAGCCTAATTGTTCCTTCTAACTGTAATCCAAAGCTCACTACCATGTGGATCCAATTGAGGTCATTAATACACATATTTTGCCAGCTCTAAACTTGTCTCTGTTTATACAAGAAGTCCAATACATAAGCGAATTTCTATCAGCTTCTAAATTGGTTTGGGCTGTATTCACTCTCACATATCTCACTCCACACTCTGCTGCACTTTGCCCCCACTGACTTCCACATCTCTAACTTGCTTTTGCTGAGCTATGCTTAATACTGGGGAATCCCACAGCACTGTACACACTCAACCATTTAATTGTGGTGGGCACTAGGCACATGTGGCCACTTAATTAAAATTTCTTTCCTCGGTCATATTTGCCTCATTTGAAGTGCTCAATAGCCCCATGTGGCCAACACACATATAGAATATTTTCATCATCACAGAAAGTTCTACTGGACAGCATCAACTAGAATTCTGGTTTTTAAAATTGCCCTTTTCTTCCATGGTTCATATATACTGTTGGAGTGTCATGTGCCAGTTTCAATGCTAGACCCAGGACCAACATCAATGCAATCCCTATTGCAAAATCTGCCTCATCACACAGTTTCTTCTATTGGAATGAATAGAGTCTCTAGAGTCCCTCCCTGAAGTTTGGCTTCTGTTGTAATCCCCTGCCAAGTCCATTCCAATTCAAGTTATTTCTCCTCTGCAGAAAAGTTTTGGAATCCCCCGAGGATCAGTTGATACATATATTAACCTGGAGGAAGAGATGTCACCCAACTTCTCCTGCCTGATATGTCCACACCTCAGGTCCAGCTAGGCAGGAATGCACTCATATGGAAATTATTATGCTCAAGTATTAACAGGAGACATAAATACTATAATATGTATAACACATCCAGTGTAAGACCAGGAGCATAGTAGAGATCAAGAAATAATGCTTTTCATCTAATCATCTCAATTGTATTACAATTGGGCATAATTTCCTGATACTTGAGATTGACTGATCCCATTACAATTTCTAATTAAAGCCCACTCAGGCAAGTTCATGAGTGACTGGAAATGACAGCATTATCAAAATTCTCAACTAGGACCCATCATTTCTTCTTTCAACTACACCAAGATCTTTCCTTTTGCCAATGGAGAAATAGAAGGAAGAGAGATTTATGATTATAGGGTCCCAACTCTAAAAGGATGGCCACTAAATGATTCAAATTGGCTCTAAAGAAATCCCCAGTATTCAGTATTCCCCGTGGTTCCTGATAGCTGCTTTTAGAAACATAACAACACAGTCATGAAAAACAAACTCAACATCTCAACCACCTCTACATTATTCTTCCTCCTATAACCTTTGGAGTTCTTAAATAATTAAAATACAGGGAAGCCTAATTGGGAAGAATAAAGTTGGCCTTGAAAGAATAGTGAATAAGAACAAAGCTACAGGAGAGTATCTGTTGTGTTTTCTCCTAAGCTCTCTGGAATTTTTGGTCTTGGACAAACAGATCAGCCCAGCACATAGCTCCCAAGTTTCCAACCCTAAAATATTTTTCTTAATTTTAAATCTTTGAAGGAGAAATGCTACATTTGTTTCATAATATTTTTTACTATTGAATATGATGGAAAGAGGATGCCAGCTCCTGCCTCTTGTCCCCCAAAAGGAGTCAGGCCAATGGAAAAAGCTGAGACTTTGCTTTTTTTCTACCCATCTATTGAGATTTTCAAAGTATACCACTCAGAAAACATCCCTATTTATAAAGGGTTTCATCCCTGTTACTTAGAGCTTTGATGACTAGATCTGAAAAAAACAAAAAGAAAAAAACACTTGTAATTCTTTTTTTTTAAATATATTTTATTGATTTTTTACAGAGAGGAAGGGAGAGGGATAGAAAGTCAGAAACATCGATGAGAGAGAGACATCGATCAGCTGCGTCTTGCACACCCCCTACTGGAGATGTGCCCCCAGCCAAGGTACATGCCCTTGTCGGAATCGAACCCGGGACCCTTCAGTCCGCAGTCCAATGCTCTATCCACTGAGCCAAACCGGTCTCAGCAACACTTGTAATTCTTAAGTAAAGTCTGTCTTTCCAAGATTCCAGAACCTAAATACCCTTCGATGTGACTGTAAGAAAAAAACTTAATTTGCCATTCTATGAAAATGCTGATCACAAGACCAAACACTTTGAATAGGCCTTTCATATTCCAATGCATCTCATATTGTGCATTAAATTTTCCAGCCATAGTATTAAACTTTTAATCTTGTTTACTTCATTTTTTTATTTCACATTTTCTCCATTTTATTTTGTACATTATGCCATGTTCCTTTCCTTTCATTTTACTCCCTATACGTTGGTTTTCACCCGCTTCTTTCTTTCTGTGATACACAAGATCCCTGCCTATCCTTGTTATTTACCATCTCATAAATAGCTTAACCATTTGCCCAGAGGCTCAAGCTATAAATGAGGGACTTGTCTTTGATTTCTCCTTTTCTCTCAGGGCCAACACCAATCTGTCAAGATGGTCTACCAAATATGCCTCCAAAACATTTCCTGAATATATTTACATTTATTTTGTTTGTTTCAGTACCTTGTTCCAAGATCACATTATCCTTACAAAGACCTACTGATTGTTCTCTCTGCTTCCACTTTTGTTCTTTAATAATTCATTCCTCACAAAGTAGTTGGAATGATTTTTTAAATCTATATGTAAATTTATTTTACTCCCCTGTGTAAACTCACCAATGGCTTTCCTTGATATTTATAGTGAAATTAAAATTTCTTAGAACACCTTACTGTGGTTCTGAAAGTTCCAGCCTGTGTCTACCTTCCAACCTTATCTTCTGGGTTCATAGTCTTATCATTATTCTCCTCCTGTTTTCTGCACTTTGGTTACACTGGCCTTTCCTGTGTGCTCTGAACTGCTAACTTTCTTCTTGCCTTAGGACATTTGCATTAGCTGCTTTCTCTGCCTGAAACAGTCTTCTCCCATAACTCTGAATGGCCAATTCATTCTTGATCTTCAAGCCAATAGCATTTTGGAGAGGACTTTTCCTACCACTTGATTTTTAAATATATATTTTATTGATGTCAGAAAGGAAGGGAGAGGGAAAGAGACATAGAAACATCAATGATAAGAGAGAATCATCCATTAGCTGCCTCCTGCACTCCTCACCTGCTGTTGGGGATCCAGCCTGCAACCTGGGCATGTGCCCTGACCAGTAATCGAACCTTAACCTCCTGGTTCATTAAGTCTATGCCCAGCCACTGAGCAACACCAGCCAAGCTTTACTAACCAATTTAATGTAGCCTCTCAGTCATTTTGGATTTCATCCCCTAACATATATTCTTATAGTCCTTATCATAAATAATATTTACTAGTTTCTTTGCTTATTGTCAGTTCCTCTATAGTAGAATATTAGTCAACTTAGACTAGAGCAAGGATCTTGTCTAATATACAACTATATTCTCAACATTTTGACCTGTGACTAGCACACAGTAGGCGCTAAATAAATATTTTTGAGGGAAAAGTGAATAACCCTCCCCAAGTATTTTCTAATATAAGGGTATGGGCATGGCTTAGCTGATTCTTTTGAGAAAATATTCTTCACTGCAACCAGAAAGATGAAGAAGGGAAATGTTAACTGATTTAGTGCTTACTTTGTGCCTGGCACTGTGTTTAAGCCTCTGAATGCATCATATCATTTAATACTTATAATACCAGCTTTGAGTTGGCATTAGTATTAAACATTTACTTTCTTAATGTTATTTTATTCATCACCATTTATCTCACCTATACACTCTTCCACCTCCATCAACTCCTCTCCCCACCACAATCACCACACGGTAGTTCATGTCCACCTGTTTTTTCTCTTTTTTGTTCTTAGTTGCTCAATCTCTCCACTCCCAAGACCCTACCCCCTAAGAGCTGTCAGCCTACTCTCTATTTTGCTTGTTAGTTCAGTTTGTTCATTAAATTCTACTTATGAGCAAAATAACATGGTACTTGCCTTTCTCTGACTGGCTTACTTCACTTCACATTATGTTCTCCAGGTCCATCCATGTTGTCATAAAGAGTAAAATGTTCTTTTTCTCAGCCAAGTAGTATTCCATTGTATAAATGTACTATGGCTGCTTTTAGCCACTCATCTATTGATGGACACTCAGGCTCCTTCCAAATATTGGCTGTTGTAAATAATGCTGCAAAGAACATAGGGGTGCATACATTCTTTCAAATTAGTGTTTCAGATTTCTTCAGATCAAGTCCCAGAAATGGAATTGCTGAGTCATAAAGAAATTCATTCCACTTTTAGTTTTTGGATGTATCTACTTACTGCTTTTCACTGTGACTGCACCAGACTGTATTCCCACCTAGACTGCATGAGGGTTCATTTTCTCCATATCCTAACCAGATCTTGTTATTTGTTGATTTGTTGTTGATAGCCATTCTGACAGTTGTAAAGTGATACCTCATTGTGGTTTTAATTTTCACTTCTCTGCTGATTAGTGATGCTGAGCAAGTTTACATATGTCTGTTGGCCATCTGTATGTCCTCTTTGGAGAAATGTATATTCAGGTCCTTTGCCCATTTTTTAATTGGATTGTTCATCTTCTTGGTATTGAGTTTTGTAAGTTATTTATAAAATTTGGATATTAATCTCTTATCAGATGTATCATTAGTGAATATGTTTTCCCATTCAGTGTATTATTTTTTCATTTTGTTGATGGTTTAATTTGCTGTGCAACAGCTTTTTAGTTTGATGTAATCCCATTTGTTAATTTTTTCCCTTGTTTCCCTTGCCAAATGAGATATATCAGAAAAACTGTTTCTATAAGAAATGTCTGAGATTTTACTGCCTGTGTTTTCTTCTAGAATTTTTTGTGGTTTAATCTAACATTTAAATTTTTTATCCATTTTGAGTTTATTCTTATGTGTGATATACGAAGGTAGTCTACTTTCATTTTTTACACATATCTGTCCATTTATTGAATAGACTATCTTTAGCCCATTGTGTGTTTTTGCTTCTTTTGTTAAATATTAATTGACTCTAAAGGTGTGGGTTTATGCATAGGCTCACTCTTCTGTCCCATTGATCTATATGGCTGTTTTTATAACAATACCATGCTGTTTTGATTGCTATGTCCTTGTAGTATAGTTTAATATTAGATAATATGATTCTTCCAGCTTTCTTCTGCTTTCGCTGTTGCTATTCAGGGTTTTTGTGGTTTCATATAAATTTTTGGAATATTTGTTTTGGTATCTTTATAGGAATTCCATTGAATCTTAGATTTCTTTGAGTAGCATGGATATTTTAATGATGTAAATTCTTCATATCCATGAATAGGGTATATGTTTCCATTTATTTGTACTTCTTCCATTTCTTTCTTCTGTGTCTTATAATTTTCTGAGTACAGATTTTTTACATCCTTGTTTAAGTTTATTTGTAGGTATTTTATTCCTTTTGAAGCAATTGTGAATGGGATTGCTTTCTTAATTTCACTTTCTGATAGTTCATTATTGGTGTATAAAAATGCAACTGATTTCTGGATATTATTTTGTATCCTGCTACTTTATTGAATTCATTTATCAGTTCTAGTAGTTTTTTGTAAAATCATTAGAGTTTTCTATATCATAGAAAGTATCACATCATCTGAAAATAATGACAGTTTTACTTATTTCTTTTCAATTTGGATGCCTTTTATTTCTTCTTAGCTGATAGCTGAGTCTAGAACTTAAATAATTTAACTTTACACTTAGAGGAACTTGAAAAAAAAAACAAAGCCCAAAGTAAACATAGGAATTAATAAAGATCAGAGTAGAAATAAACAGAATAGAGTCTTAAAAACTAATGCAAACGATCAATGAAACTAAGATCTGGTTCTTTGAAAATAAAACAAGTTTGACGAATATTTAACCATGCTCATCCAGTAATGGAAGATACATAAATAAAATCAGTAATGGAAGAAGAGAAGAATCAATTAACACCACATAAATACAAAGGATTGTAAGAGATATTATGAACAGCTGTATGCCAACAAATTTGACAATCTGGACAAAATGGATAAATTTTTTAGAACATACAATCTTTCAACACAAAAGCAGGAACAATCAGAGAATCTGAACAAAAAGATTACAACTAGTGAAATTGAAGCAGTAGTCAAAAAATTCCCAACAGGGAGGGGAATCAAGATGGCGGCTTAGGTAAAACACCTATCTTGCAGTCATACTCAACAATTTTAATACTACAACTTAATGAAAGAACAAACACCTTCCAGAATCACCAAAAAGCTCGCTGAGTAAAAATTCCACAAATAAAAGTGAAGATAAGACACTGTGACTCGGAAGAGCGGCGGCGGACGGCTTTGAAAGATTCTCGCGCAGAGAGAGGTTTGGAGTGCGCCCAGTGGAGAGGGCGGGTGGCTGAAAACCGGCCAGTTTTCTCGGGGAGACAAAGACATCCCACTGGACTGAATCTCCAGATCTGGCGAAGTCCAGGGAACCCACTATCATACGGGGTGAAAACTGGACAGTGGGAGGGCACGCCCAAGCTCAGGCCTGCCAGGGTCTCCCGGCTTGTGGAGAAGGCAGCTTGCACGCGAACAGCTCGGCTGTGTGACGGCGCAGAGAGCGCTCTGCGACTTGCTTTCTCGTTCGGAAAACCGTCAGTCTGCTTTGTTTTACAACCCTGGGTGAGACATTGGGAGTGTAGATTCATTTGGGGACATTCTGAATTCCACAGCAGCCAGTGGAGCTCCACAGCGGCTCTCTCTCAGAGGTGCTGGCAGCCATTGCCCCCAGCACAGAGTCCCTGGGGCCGCAGAGGGCGGAGCTAATGCTGTCTGCTTGGCCCGGAGACTCCGCCCATCCAACCTGAGCACAGCTGAGCTTCACAGACAATTGGCCTGGAGGTCAACCCCTCCAAGTACTAACAATGATTAACCTGAGCTTAACTTCAGCAAGACTGTGCAACCCATATCCACCTCAGGTAACTGGGGAGGCTGAGCCATTGTCCCTAGTAGGAAGTCTACCACACAAAGCTAATTTACCAACTCAGGGAAGCAGCCACCATGCAGAGACATGGAAAGAAATAAGATGTGAAAGAAATGGAGGAAAAAAAACGACTGGACATGGAATTCAAAACCACAGTTATAGGGTTTTTCAAGAGGCTCCAACAAAAGGTCGAGGCCTATAAGGAAATAAGCAAGACCACAAAGGAAATGATCAAGACCAACATGGAAATCAATGAGTCCTACAAGGAAATAAACAAGACCCTCAAGGATATGAACGAGACCTGCAAGGAAATGATCAAGACCAACGTGGAAATGAAGGAGACTCTCAAGGATATAAAGGAGACTCTCAAGGATATGAAAAAGGACCAACCAGAAATTAAGCATACACTGACTGAAACAAAAAATATTATACAAAGACCTAAAAGTGCTCTGGAGCACCCCAAGAACCAAGTTAAAGATTTGAAATACAAAGAAGCAAAATCCACTCAGCTGAAAAAGCAAGTAACCAAAAGAATCCAAAAAATTGAAGATAGTGTAAGGGGCCTCTGGGACAACCTCAAGCATACCAACATCCGAATTATAGGGGTGCCAGAAAAAGAGAGAGACCAAGACAATGAAAACCTATTTGAAGAAATAGTGACCGAAAACTTCCCACACCTGGTGAAAGAAATTGACTTAGGAGTCCAAGAAGTGCACCGAACCCCAATATATAGGAACCCTAAGAGGACTACACCAAGGCACATCATTATTAAAATGCCAAGAGCAAAAGACAAAGAGAGAATATTAAAAGCAGCAAGAGAGAAACAGTTGGTTACCTATAAGGGAACACCCATACGATTGTCAGCGGATTTCTCAACAGAAACGGTGCAGGCCAGACGGGAGTGGCAAGAAATATTCAAAGTGATGAACAGCAAGAATCTACAACCAAGATTACTCTATCCAGCAAAGCTATCATTCAGAATTGAAGGCCAGATAAAGTGCTTCGCAGATAAGAAAAAGCTAAAGGAGTTCATCTCTACCAAACCAATATTATATGAAATGCTGAAAGATATTCTTTAAGAAGAGGAAGAAGAAAAAGATAAAAATGCAAACTAGGAACAACAAATACACAGCTATCAACAAATGAACATATAAATCAAGTGAATTGATAGGCTGATGAACAAGATAAACTGGTGAATGTAACATAATCACGGACACAGAGAGGGAATGGACTGACAACTCTTGGGGAGAAAGGGGGTGTGTGAAGTGCAGCAAGAGACTGGACAAAAATCATGCAACTATTGGAGAGGACAGTGGAGGGGGGTGAGGGCGGGGGGTGGGATGGGTACCAGGTGGAGGGGAACTATAGGGGGGAAAAAGGGAACAATGCAATTAATAAACTGAACAATAAAGATAAAAAATTAAAATTAAAAAATAAAATTTAAAAAAAAAATTCCCAACAAACAAAAGCCCTGGACCAGATGGCTACATAAATGACTTTTACCAAATATTGAGAGAACTAACATCTATGCTTCTCAAACTAAAATTTAAAAGGAGGGAAAATTCCCGTGTTCTTTTTATGAGGCCAGCATTATGCTCATTTTAAACCCAGATAAAGATAGTATAAAGTAAGAAAATTATAGGCTAATATCACTGATGAGCATAGATGCTAAAATCCTCAACCGATTTTTTAGCAAACTTGACCCAGCAATGCATTTAAAAGATCATACATTATGATCAAGTGGAATGTATTCCAGGGATACATTTTCTATTTTAAAAACCTGAGAGTAACTATACCAATAATAGGAGCTGTGCTCTCCTACCCAAATCCCGATGAGATCTAACTACTGTGAATAATGGCAGCTAATGCTTAGAGCTGCCCTCTTCTCCTGAAAATTTTCCTCTTATGAAAGAAACACATCACAAGAAGATTGCATCCCTCCATGGAAGCCCCTAGACAAAAATTGACTGGCAGAGTGGTCCAAAAGCTGACTCCCTTATGACCAACTGTATGGTACAATTCACACTCTAGAGTTTCCTGTGGAATCAGGCTGAAGTTAGATTCCAGCTGAACCAGATTCTACATTCTTGTTCAGCATCTTTCCCTTCCCTCTCCTGCTTCACTCATTCTATTTCAGATTTTTCCCGACAACACTCCCTTAATAAAACATTTGCACCAAAAAAAAAAAGCCATCTCAGACTCTGCCTCTGAGGAATTTGACCTAAGACTCTTAGAATAAATCATATACTCAAGGTCAGAGAGTTAATGAGTTGGAGAGCAAGAATTCAACTACAGGTCTGTGAGACCCATATTTGCACTATTGCACTGCACTAACTTTTTGGAAGTTCATCTTCATGCTTTCAGGGAAAGCCTGTCATAGACCATTCTAGTGTAAGTCTTTCTGAAATATGCCTAAATGGAAAAAAAGGCTTGCAAGAAAAATTAGTGGCACTTCTATTCCTATATCAATGACAGGCCTGAGGCATAAAGGAACATAAGATAATGGTAGTTAAGGGATTGGCTCTGTGTCTTTCTTGTATCCAAGAAGATAACCATCTATTCTGTGACTTTGAACATATTAGTTGAGCTCTCCATTCACCTATAAAATAGAGATAACACCTGGTAGGTAGTAGGTGCTCAATAAGTGAAGCTAACATTTTCCAAAACCACAAGTGTTGCTATCCAACTCTGAAGCTTTCCTGAGATTCAGGTCCCCAGTCTCCAAACATATTTTCCTCCTTTTTCACTGCTTATTCTCTTCTTTTCATGGAGGCTCGTTTTGAGTACATGTCTAATAAGTTGGTTCAATCAGCTAAGAAAAGACTGGGAGCTACCAAAGAGTTGAGCATTGGAGGGTAAATCACTTCTCTGACCTTAGTCTGCGGCATCTTATCCTACACAAGCATGTTGCTAAGAAACCGTGCTGGTATTCCACCTCTCCCAGATGATGCAATGAACATTGAGATCATTACACATGGTCCACCATACATAAAGCTATGGATATTATTCTTGGTATATGCCCCTTTGAAAAAGAATTGAGTAAACCTCAAACTCATTTAATGCCTCTTAAATGCTTAATTGAGCCTCTCCTGTGAAAACACCTCTCCTGTGCCTAGTACATTATAATCAGTATTCTGTATAATTCTAAGTGTAGACCTGTCTGTTTTGTTTTTTTTTTCATACACTTGACCATTTCTGGAGAAAGCAGAGGCTTGGAGCAGTGTCCTCAAATTTCAGCAATGCACCAGAATCACCTGGAGGGCTTTTTTAAATCTGAAGTGCTGGGGTCCATCCCAAGTTTCTGATTCAGTAGGTTTGGGGTGTTGCCCCACAATTTGCATGGACCACACTTTGAGAGCCACTGACTTAGAAGAACTACATAACATCTCTAACACTCCACCCTTCAAAAAGTCATTTATACTCTAAAGTAGGAGTGGGGAATGTCCAGCCCTCAGGCCATATAAAGCCCACTAAATCATTTGGTCTGGCCCTGCCAAGGCAACCACAGACAGGATTCAAAATTCAATAAATCTAGGAGCTTTTCTCATAGCAACGTAAATTTATATTAAGTGAATAATATTATAAATATCCAAATAACCCTTGGCAGAATAAAAGAATCCCCACCCTTGCTAAAGCCTTAACCACTCAACTACAGAAGGGAAGTTTTTGCGTGTTCCTATCAGTGATGTGCTAGACCTAGATGTTACTGGGTCACAAGAGCCAACTGCTATCATCTCTTCCCAACTTCACATTCAGAGATTCCACAATGGTAGCCTGAAATCAGCTATCGTGGGAGTATTTACACCATGAAAATTGGAAAACACTACAAGTCAGGGTTTGTTTATTTCTAAGAACCCACTTATTAAACTTTTAGCAGTAAAGCACTGATCAAGACCATGCCTACAGATTCCTCTGTTCACTCTCCATCCTCTCAGAAGGAATTTGTCAGTGATCAATGACCACTGACCACACTGTGACTAAACTCTTTCAATATGGTCACACCAGTTTTTATAGCATATTCTCAAGTAAGTCCAGTTCTTTTCTTCAATTTTTTTTAAGAAGGCAAGTGATCAATTTCAATGATTTCCCCTGAAAATCAGAGTGTGTACAAACTAGCCCCACTGTGGATTCTTGAGAGCAGCAAACCTCTGTGTAGTCATCTTACACATATTAAGCCTTTATTTAGATTTACAACAAGAATATTTGAGCCACTACTCTATGTTAGGAACTAGATTAGGCAAAGGGGAGAAGACAGGGATAGGTTCTGACCTTGTGAAGCAAATAGTCTCTCAGATGGGCTTGAAGAAGAGCAATTCCAACTTTTCAGATGGAAGAAAATCTAAAAGAATTCAGATTAGGGCTCAGACTTTTTATGAGTAATGCAATAATATACATGGTATAAAATTCTAAAGATACAAAAGGATACACAATAAAATGTCTCCTTGACACCTCTGACTTCTAACCCCCTCTGGAAGAAAATGGCTAATTTTATTGTGTATCCAAAGATATTTTATGCACATACAACCAAATACATTTTTATACAGATGATAGCTCGCAAAAGAAATTATTCTGCACCTTGAATTTTTTCCATAAATACATATATTGGATGTTATTCCATAGCAGTGCATAAAGAAAGATCTGCCTCATTCCTTTTAACCACTGCATAATATAATACACTGCAGCATAATATGTTATCTAAACCCATATTTACAGGCATTTTGAACTGTTTCCATTCTTTTATATTTACAAATAGTGCCTCAGTGAATAACTTTATGCATTCATTATTTCACCCATGTGTGGGTATTTCTGTAGGACAAATTCCTAAAAGTAGATTTCTAAGTCAAAGTACACTTGCCATTTCTGTAGCTGGTATCAGATGGTCCTCCGAATTGTTTGTATCAATTTAAATGGTCACTAATAATGTTTTAGAGTTTCAGTTTCTTCACATCTCTTAAACCAGATATATTATTAAACATTTAGGTGCTTGCTAATCTGGGCAATGAAAATTTATTTTATTATAGTTTGAATGTGTATATTTATTATTATAAATGAGGTTGAATAGTTTTTCTAAATATTAGTTTCATTAATTTGCTTTATGCTGTTCATCCTCACTGGAAGATATTTTTCCATTGGTATTTCAGAGAGACTGGGAGGGAGGGGAGGAAGAAAGAGAGAGAGAGAGAGAGAGAGAGAGAGAGAGAGAGAGAGAGAGAGAGAGAGAACATCGATCTCAGAGGCCATCAGGCAACCTGCTAGTTGCCTACTAGTTGCCTCCCACAAGAGCCCCAACAGGAGGTGGGGAGAGAACCCACAACCCATCCTGTCCATGACCTTCTCGTACATGGGCCAATGCTCTAAAGAACTAAACCGCACCAGCCAGGGATCATTAATTTTCTTTTTAGTGAACTACCTAATCATACCTTTTATCCATTTTTTCTATTGAGTTATTACCTATTCTTATTGATATGTAGATACTCTTTATATATTGTAGAAATGTCCTCTTTATTTCATATAAATTGTAATTTTATCTATATGGTTATTAGAAACTGATTTTAAAAAACAGTTAATCACAGGGAATTTCTCCTTTAGCCCATGACTACCCCCTATACTTAAATACATTTGAAATGAGTAAGAGGGTCCAAAAGCCACAAATAATATTAAAAGTATGTATCTCCATGTAAACAATATTTATCTGAAACTGTGGCAAAAGGCAAAAGCTCTGACCAGAGCACTTGACAGTAACGTGTAGATCCTTACTCCTGAACTAATAAGGAAAATAATCTCAGAGTGCTAGACCAGAGAAGTGATGGACAGGAACCAGCTTTGGCCCATCATCTCAGCAAGTGTCAGAATAGATTACTAGGATGGTCTTGGGAAACTTTCTCACTTGTTTATTTTGAAATGCCTTTAAGAGCCCATGAGAGAAGCCTAGATAAGACCAGACAGGGTTGGAGATGGCAACTCCACTAGTCATGGGGGACTCTTGTGAGCCTTCAAAAAGAGTCCCTGCCCCCACCCCTCAACCCAGTCATTCCAAACACATTTGTGAACTGGAAAGAGGGACAGCATAAATTAACTCTACACATTTCCCCGGATGTTTGGTCTTAGTTTTGCTGGCAGCATTCTTTTATTATTCAACAAATATGTTTCCCACAAATAAGCAATTTTCTGCTTCAGAACAAGTTTGTTAGCACTTAGCTAATTCCAGAACTCTCTGCGCAAACCCTCACTCCAAGTTAAGGTTTACTGAAGCACCGTTTGCAGAAGCTGGGGGGTTTTCTTGTTTATTTCTGATAAGTTTTACAAAGACTTCTGGCTAAGAAAATACCATATAAGCTTCTAAACCCCATGGAGGTTCAGTAAAACCTTCAACAAGGAAGATAAAGCTCTCAGCAGATGCCAATGTCCTGGCATGCCAAACTTCACTCAGCATGAAATCCACTCTTCAGGGGGCTGAGAAATGGAACTCCTTAGTCTTTAAAAATGGGCAAGAGACAGCCTCTTCTGGAAAACTGGCAACCGAACCCCCTGCTACTATGGAAACATCTGAAGTATACTCATTGATCTACAATTTTATAGTTCCCTTGCACCTTCTATAAAGCAGCATCCCCAAAAATACAAATAGAAAGAAATGATAGGCTGACTTATATCGTGCAAAAGCCACGATGCAACCTGAAAGGAGCTTGGCATCCCAAGGTAAGCATAACTCTCAATTTCATGAAGACAGGGTAATGTTTCCTGCTTCTTTTTCTTTTCCCATAGTTCCTTCCATGGGCTTAGCACACATTAGGAGTTTAGTGAGTAGGAATGACCATGTAGATCATCCCACAAAATATACAAAAAGGTTCCAGGCAGGTTCCCTGCCGTGTCTTAACCTTTCTTTAAGTCCTATCACAATTAGTTTATCTTCTGAGTTTTCTTGGCTGTTTTTCCAGCCTTATATATCTCTCTCCATGCTCTTCCCACTTCTTGCATCAGAGTCTGAATAAATAAGTTCATTTTGTGTAATAACTGACTTCTTCATTAATGTGTGAATCTTGACAAGACAGCGACATAAGAAGCTCCTTGAGCAAAACGAATGTTCATATTTATGTGTCCCTGATAGCATGCAGAAAAAAGTGAATTTTGTTCTCTATGTTCCAGGTTTCTGATATAATTCCTTCTGCCTGGAACATCATCTTCTTTCATCATCTTTTAGGACTGAGCTTAACAATGTCTTCCATTAAGAAGGTTCCTTTGAGACTACATATTTATTTCCACTACTATATGGTCATTGCTGCCACATCTATTGAACTATCTCTGTGTCAGTGAGCAATGGCTGCACACAAATACTCCCCAAAACTTAGTGGTTTCAAACACGAGTAAATGGGCTGTGCCTAGCCATCGTTGCTCATGAATCTGTGGTTATCTGTATGCGTCCTCATGGTCTAGCATCATCTTAATGGACTGATTTGGCCGTGATACATGTATATCTGGTGAATAGGGACAGGGTCACTTTTACCACATTTTATTGGTCAAATCAAGCCACATGGCTAACCAGATTTAAAAGTGAGGAAATGGACCCCTCTTGATAAGAACTACTGCAGAGTGACATGACAAAGGGTGTGATATAGAGAGGGATGAAGAAGTGGGGCCACATTTACATTCAAACTTTAATAGTCTCCCTCACCTGATTATAAACTCCTCCAGACAAGTACAATTATTCTGTTCACTGCACTCAAGAAATTAAGGGATGGCTGAGACTCAGGGGGGGGCAGAAATGAAAAAATTAAGAAAGATCGCCAACAGCAAAAACATGTCATTAGAGTCTAAGGCCAAGATCATCCATTCCTTTGTATTCTCAATTAGTATTGTGGATGTGCTACTTGGACAATGAAAAAGGCCAATAGGAAAGAAAATTTATTTATTTGAAATATTATATTGGAGGAGAGGCTCTACAAATATCCTGGATCACCAAAAAGATTAATAAGTGGGTCCTAAAGAAAATTATATCTGAAGCATCACTAAATGCAAAAGTGATAAAATTGAAGCTGTCCTACTTTAGGCACATCATGAGAAGGAAGGGTTCTTTGCAAATGACTACGATGTTTGGAAAAGTAGAAAACAATAGGAAAAGAAGACCAAATATGAGATAGGTTGACCCCATAAAAGAAGCCATACAAATGGGTGTATAAAAGCTGAGTAGAGCAGTTAAGGATAGGACATTATTGAGAGCACTTATTCATTTACAGAGTTGCCAAATCTGACTCAATGCCAAGTAACAACAATAGGACAAGACTGGAACAGAGCAGTCTTATTTGTTAGGTGAATATATGAATTAATTAACTATTTGTGTGAAAAAGAAAGGAGAGGAGTGAAAGATCTCATGATTGAGCACCTATGAATAGTTAAGTGTTTTTTCAATCCTCCTAATTTATTTCATTAGCTTTTGGAGTGGAGTCTCAGGGCTCTTCTGTCATTGTTATTGTCAACTTCTAAATCTGGCTTTCTATATGCTAAACACTATTCTATGTGTTTTCTTTCATTTAGCCAATAAATTGTTATACAAATAGTATGAGGCAGGTATTGTTATATTTTATCTCACAATATATATATAGAAATTAAATAACCACCACAACTTCATATTTCAATAAAGCAGAGGTCAGGCTCCAGTTGTCTCTTTCATCTACTATGTCATATTGTAATCTCAAGATATGTGGTTCATAGCATCTTTCTCCATCCTGGCTACTAAAAAAGTTCCCTACACTACTAGAGATGTTCAGCATGAGGCTATTTAGATTTCAATACAATTTAATAGAATTAAAGATTTAGTCCCTCAGTCACACTAACCATATTTCAATAGTCCCGTGTGATTAATGTCTACTGAATAGGTTAATGCAGAAAATATCTTCTTCACCACAGAAAGTTCTATTGGATGACACTGCTCTAGTGCATTCTACTCTCAGAGAATTTTCCAGTTTCTGTAGAATTTCATAAAGCTACATTGGGTGTATGCTCATGAGGTACCTCAACCCCAAGATTCAAGTGTTGAATGAGAAAAAGACAGATACTGAGCATAGGGAGTAAGTAATAACCAACAATGCTTTCACATCAAAGAATTTTTATAGTTTCTCCAGTAGAAACACCATAACACATCTGCCCTCTATTCATCCTCATTTTGTCTGCAACAGGTTTTCTTACATGTAGATACTAAATAAAGACCCATAAAATTGACTTGAATGTGAAAAAAAGAATAAGAAAGAAATTAAGAAAGAAATAACCATGAGAAACCTTCTCTAGATGAAGAGTGGGAGGAGCCAGAAAGCGGGATCAAAGAGACTTTTAGAACATCTGACTTGCAGATCTACATAGCTGGCCAAGCACTCTTGTTTCTCTGAATTTCACTGTGAATGTAATGTTTAAATAATGCCAAACAGCTGAGGAAATTTCAGCTATGCTATCTGAATATTGCTAGTTTTTTATTCACTCATCTGCTTCATACCCCTTTATTTAAATCTTACAGTCTGCTCTGCAAATTTGATTTAGGGTTCTCCTGAAAGCCTACATGGTATTGAAAGTTGATAACAGCAGCTGGTACTCAGAAGGATGCCTTCATTAGCACCTCTATTTGCAACTTACCATCAACATTCTGAGAGCAAGGGCCACCTATACAATAGATGACCCCTCTTTCTGCATCTGGGCATTTCTAAAATTCTTCAGCTACTGAGGAAATATAGTGGGAACCCTTGAGGTCACCCTTAAACAGGATCCTTTTAGTATCTCAAAAGTCATTTTTTTTTGTTTTGGAAATCAAGAAAAATCAGTACAAAAGACTTCAATGTCACCCTTTTTAATTGTAAAGTCTGATAAAAAGTGCTCTATGTTTTATGATTTGTAAAACATGAGTTTCCAAAACCTAAACATACTAATGATGGATAGTTTAATAATCTGATATGATTCTTTAGTGCAATTCAGCCCCTTGCCTTTCCTCTTCCCCTTAGGAGATTATAATTAGACCTGACCTCAGATGGCAAGAATGTAAAATAAAGAATTGGAATCTGTGGAGGAAGATGTACTACTAATTTTAGAGCACTGATCAAATGTGCTTGAACAGGTTTACAAAGCCTTTGTGGTTAGATTTCCCCACCTTTCTCATCAGGATGGTCATTTAATGCCTGTCATATTTTCACCTAATACTATAAGCCCCATACACCCAAACACATCTACAACTTCAGCTTTATCAAAAAAGCTTGAGAGGAATATGATCAGTGGCAAAGATTAAGGGGATTTGCAAACAGAGGAAGGCATGTTCCATGTTAATTGCTAATCGGTTTCAGCCAATATGGTACCGTGACAAGACAGCAGGCCTTATCTAACAAGAAGGGAATAGTCATGCTTTTCTGAGGTACAATATGTCTAAACAGAAGAATCACCCAACAACCCCAGGTGACTAATTTCTCTATAAATATATTATTGACATAATAGAGACCTTTTTAATGGGATTATAACTACCCAGACAGCTGCTCTGCTAGTAGAGGAGAACATGGTTGACAAAAAGATTTAAAGGAAAGAATAGAGAAAATAGCAAGCCTCCAGCCAGGCACACGTAAATGACCTCATTGTTTCAAAATAATAGGATCACGTTGCAGATGTGAAAGGAAAAGCCAATATGCTTAAAGGAATCACTTTCTGCACGCTCTTCAACCTTTCTCTCCCACTGCTCAACTGAGAAGCTCCCCTTCCCTGTGCCAGAAGCAGGCCTTCTAAAGCAAAGGCCACACTGTCAGTTACTGTGTTCTTTAAAGGAATCATGTTTAGATTTAATAGGTCTCTAAAGTGGATATGCTCTTTGTTTCTAGAGCCAGGCTAATTTTTATAATTTATATGAAACATTTTAAGTTTTACTCAAAAAAAGCAATTCTCTCAGATGTCCACTTTTCAGGAAAAAAAGAAAAGCATGCAAAAATACTAATCAAGGACAAGAAAATAGTTGCTTTATTATTGTCCATTCAGAAAAAAATAATGAAAAGTAAAGGCATAATATTGTCTACATTCTTTTAAGGTTCATAAAAAAAAAGAATACCTTTAGATAAGACTTGAGAAAACAGAGTCAAATCCATGGCTTATATTTTCTTATATTTACCCAAAGTGTCTGCTGACTTATACTTACTTATAAGGCACTTACACATTTGTTCATTGAGTAACTAGAAATTCAGTGGAGAATGAAATAAAGTACATTTCTGCTTTAGGAGCTCACAGTCTAGTAGAGTGATGCCTTAGATTGTGACCCCATGGAGCAAAGTCAGGGATGAGGATTCTTGTGACTTGTAAGAGGGGGCTCTCAGGTGAACCCTCTGACTGTGAGAGAGACAATACAGGACAAGGGAAGGAACTAAGGAATGTCATAGTTTTAGCAGATCCCACAGAGAATTCCAGATCTGAGAGGCATCACCGCACCAAACCACCAGTCCTCTTTCGATTCCTCCGAAGTTAGTTAAAGTAATAATTCAAGAAAACTTTTTTAAATCTCAAAGGTGTGACATAATAGCATAGTTTGGGTATGTTTTCTGCATTTTTGTGTATTTTTTATCTTCTTGCTCATATAATTGTTCAATACAGGTTTCCTTGATTGGGTAGCACTTCCTCAAACCCTCATCCAAGAACCTAGACTCCATCTATCTTATTGCTTCACTGTCTTCAAACACAACTTCCATGGCGCAAAGAACAGACAGGGAAACCCCACAGAGGAAACCCTGGGAGTTTTCTAAGGCCTGGAAGAGCACACCCACATTCTATTGGCAAAAACTCTATTGGTATTCAAATTTAATTGCAAATGAAGCTGGGAAATGTTGTTTAGTTATGTGCCAGGATGAAGTGAAAGCATATTTGAGGAACACACTAGGCATCTCTACCATTTCTCTCTGATTTTGCTCAAAGAAGGCTACAAGAATACATGCAAGTGCTAACAGAATAGAGAAGACTTTGCCTGGGCTTTCATGACTGCTCAACTGCATCCGTGAAAGGGAATCTATTCATCTGGCATCTCTACTGGCCTACAAGGGAGTGAGAAGGCAGAAAAATGGGAGTGGAGAGAAGGAAAGATCTGTTATATCTATACAGAGTTGGTCCTCTAATTCCCATTTCTTTTATCTGAAACAACACACCTTCCAACTCTTTGTGTAAAGTAATAGCATCTATGCTGGGCTAAGAACCTGATCTTTGATGACTCACTTTTCCACTCTATGCAAGAGTTTCCACATTTTCCAAGAGGACAAAGACCCAGTGTTTGGAAACCAAGATGGCAGCATAGGTAAAACACCTATCTTGCCATCATACTCAGCAATTTTAATACTACAACTTAACGAAAGAACAAACACCTTCCAGAATCACCAGAAAGCTTGCCGAGTGAAAACTCCACAAATGAAAGTGAAAATAAGACACTGTGACTAGGAGAAGCAGCGGTAGACAGCGTTGAAAGATTAGCGCGGAGAGAGGTTTGGAGCATGCGCACCAGCGGAGAGAGCAGGCGGCTGAAAACCGGCCAGTTTTCTCGAACAGGGAGACAAAGACGTCCCACTGGACTGATTCTCCAGCTTTGGGCGAAGTCCAGGGAACCCACTATCATACAGGGTGAAAACTGGACAATGGGAGGGCACACAGAAGCTCAGGTGCTGCAGGGATCTCCCAGCTTGTGGCGAAGGCAGCTTGCTGGAACAGCTCAGTTGCGTGACCACACAGAGAGCACTCTGCAACTTGCTATCTCATTCGGGAAACCGTCAGACTGCTTTGTTTTACGACCCTGGGTGAGACATTGGGCGTGCAGACTCATTTGGGGAGAGTCTGAATTCCACAGCAGCCAGTGGAGCTCGGCAGCGGCTCTCTCTCAAAGGTGCTGGCAGCCATTGCTCCCAACACCGAATCCCTAGGGCTGCATAGGGTGGAGCTGATGCTGTCTGCTTGGCCCGGAGACACTACTCATCCAACCTGAGCACAGCTGAACTTCACAGACAATTGGCCTGGAAGTCAACCCCTCCAAGTGCTAACAACGATTAACCTGAGCTTAACTTCAGCAAGACTCTGCAACCCATATCCATCTCAAGTAACTGGGGAGGCTGAGCCACTGTACCTAGTAGGAAGTGTACCACACAAATCCAATTGACCAACTCAGGGAAGCAGCCACCATGCAGAGACATGGAAAGAAATCAGATGTGAAAGAAATGGAGGAAAAAAAACGACTGGACATGGAATTCAAAACCACAGTTATAGGGTTTTTCAAGAGGCTCCAACAAAAGGTAGAGGTCTATAAGGAAATAAGCAAGACCACAAAGGAAATGAATGAGTCCTACAAGGAAATGAACGAGACCCTCAAGGATATGAACGAGGCCTGCAAGGAAATGATCAAGACCAACATGGAAATGAATGAGTCCTACAAGGAAATGAAGGAGACCCTCAAGCATATAAAGGAGACTCTCGAGGATATGAATAAGGACCAACCAGAAATTAAGCACATACTGACTGAAATAAAAAATATTATACAAAGACCTAAAAGTCCTCTGGAGCACCCCAAGAACCAAGTTAAAGATTTGAAATACAAAGAAGTAAAATCCACTCAGCTATAAAAGCAAGAAACCAAAAGAATCCAAAAAATTGAAGATAGTGTAAGGGGCCTCTGGGACAACCTCAAGCATACCAACATCCGAATTATAGGGGTGCCAGAAAAAGAGAGAGAGCAAGTTAATGAAAACCTATTCGAAGAAATAGTGACTGAAAACTTCCCACACCTGGTGAAAGAAATTGACTTAGGACTCTATGAAGCACACCGAACCCCAATATATAGGAACCCTAAGAAGACCACACCAAGGCACATCATAATTAAAATGCCAAGAGCAAAGGACAAAGGGAGAATATTAAAAGCAGCAAGAGAAAAACAGATGGTTACCTATAAGGGAGCACCCATATAATTGTCAGTGGATTTCTCAACAGAAACGATGCAGGCCAGATGGGAGTGGCAAGAAGTATTCAAAGTGATGAACAGCAAGAATCTACAACCAAGATTACTCTATCCAGCAAAGCTATCATTCAGAATTGAAGGTCAGATAAAGTGCTTCGCAGACAAGAAAAAGCTAAAGGAGTTCATCACTACCAAACCAATATTATATGAAATGCTGAAAGATATTCTTTAAGAAGAGGAAGAAGAAAAAGATAAAAGTGTAAATTATGAACAACAAATACACATCTATCAACAAATGAATCTAAAAATCAAGTGAATTAATAAGCTGATGAACAGGATAAACTGGTGAATGTAACAGAATCCCGGACATAGAGAGGGAATGGACTGACAACTTTTGGGGAGAAATGGGGTGTGGGAAGTGCAGCAAGAGACTGGACAAAAATCATGCAACTATGGGAGAGAACAGTGGAGGGGGGTGAGGGCAGAGGTGGAATGGGTACCAGGTGGAGGGGAACTATAGGGTGAAAAAAAGGGGAACAATGTAATTAATAAACTGAACAATAAAGACAAAATAATAGATTAAAAAAATAATAATAATTTTAAAAAAAGACCCAGTGTTATCTACACTACACATTACACTGGAATTCTTTACAGAGTGCAAGTAAGGAAACAAAGTCTCAAAAAATTTAAGAGATATGGCCAAAGTCACAGTAACTGATTAGTGATCTAAGTAAAACTCCAACTCAGATTTTTCGAGTTCTAATGTGGGACCCTTCACTGCATTGCAATACTTCTCATATCAAATGTGAAAGCTTATGGGAGAGTATTAATCACTACCTAAGTGTAAGGTAGAATTGTTCTTGCTGCACATCTATTGTGACAAGCAACATCTTTTCCCAAAGGAATGTTTGCAGACTGCAGCAATCAAATGACAAGAAGTGAGATCATAATAAAAGTAGAATGAACTAGAAATCTTGCATAGAAGCCCTGAGATAGGTTGGGCCGGTGGTTCTCACCCTACCTGCAAAGGACCATCACATGGAGAATGTTTTAAAAATGCTATTGCCTAAGCCCCATTTCAGATGAGATAAGTCAAAATTTTTGGAGTAGGGCCCAGGCATCAGTATTTTTTAATGTTGAGAACACTGGTTCTCACATTTGGATCTTTACAACTCGTTGGAGAGTAAGGAACCCCTAAAAGGAGATGGAGCCTGAAACAGGCAAATAAAATGTTTGAAATAGAAGAGCAATTAGACAATGATGGGAGCAGACACATAAAACCCCCACAAAAGCAGGATAAGGCTGTGCCTTCAAGTGTTCCCTCCTATTATGTCCCACCTGCTGAATTCATTCCTAGAACTATCCTAGACCTGACTCCTTCTTGAGAGTGTGTTATGTACATTGTTTCTGAGCTGCCATCAACAGCCTGAGTGAAGTTCTTCAGGACAGGAAGCTGGTGCTCAAGAATATTGTTAATTGCAATAAATAGAAGATCAGTTCACAAGGTAAGATAAGAATCTTCCCTGTTAATTGAGTATTTATTATCTACCAAGCATAAGATAAAGGGCTTCCCATGTATTTACCTTGTTTAGCCCCATGACAATACTGTGAAAGTAGGTACTATGACACCATTTTATAGAAGGGAAAACTGAGGCTAAAAATAATGAGATAACCTGCCTCAAGCCATCCAACTAATAAGCAGTAGAAGAGCTGGTTTCATTTCTAGACTGCCCACTTTCAAAGTCCCTGTAGTTAACAAAAAATGGTAGCTGGATATAAGGACCTACTCAGTGTTTTCATCCTACCCACCCTTCAGAGTTGGAATCCTGTAAAAGACAGAGAGGAAAAAAAAGAAAAGTGAGATAAAAAAAAAAAAAAAAAAAAAACTTCCAGGGATTACAAAGTCCAAATACTACAGAGATCCATAACATCAGAAAACCAAAGGTAAAGTTATAATAGAGTCTCTAAAAAGCCAATTATAATAATTATTCTGCTTCATTTATATCCAAAGCAATCAAGCCCTTTAAAAAATCTACATATAATGTAGAAGAAGGACATATTATAGTCCACTTTCTTTCAAAAAAACAGTGGAAATCATAGGCCCAGAGCCGACATTGGCAAAAAAAGACATGCATAGTTTTCAGCTTAGGAAATTTAAGCTCCATAAAGGAAGGCAATATATTCTAAGTCCAAGAGGCATTTTTCTTTTCTATAAAAAAAATCTCTCAAAATATTGGGTTTTTTCTATGGAGAAGGGAAAATCTTATATGTTTAGAGAAAAGTTGACTTGACCAAGATTCAATGTGAAGAGCTTCATTATTCAGGGATCTCAGAAACTCTATAGTCTACACTCCAAACAAACCAAACCAATTATATGTATATTTATTTTAATGAACTATATGTAAGTCAACCAAGGGTGGTAGACAGGTTGTAAAAAATGGCCTCAATTCTTCACCTTCCCTGGATTTCTGCCCTTGGCTATATGGTAATGTAGTGCCTGTCTCTTGTCTCTGGACTCAGCCTTGTGGTTTGTTTTGGTCAATTAAAGACCAGCAGAGGTGATGTGAGCAGAAACTTGGATGTTTCCACTTAGTCTCTTGTGCTTCTGTTTTACATATGCATGGGTTTGCTAGATTGCTCAAAGGACAGACATGTGAAGCAGACCCCAATTTTCCCAGTCAAGGTTGTGGACCTTTTGGTCGAGAATGTGTTTGTGTGTTTTCAGAGAACAACTCCAAGACCATGTGGGTTCCTGCGACTGTGAGGAACTGATGGATCTGTTCCAGTCATGAGGATGGTCCAGAGATGGGGGACACTGACGATACCTTGCCATGCTAGCAGTCAGCAGCTATGCATGTCTGCAGGCAGACCAGGACCAAACCAGAGAGGATGGATCTTGTGTTGCCATGATGTGTCCACCATCTGGATACCATTGCTGACATGTACACATAAAGAATTATTTGACACTGAAACTTGGGACTCAGAACAGTTGGACATTGAAACTGAGACTGAAACATTTTTGTTGTTATACATTTATTTCTAGTATGCAGAGGCAAGATATTTTTAAAGAAAAGAAACAGGGGAGAGTGATTGATATAGAGGCAGGGTGCCCTTGAACAGACTATCAAGCTACAGGGGAAGGCTTGGGTGGATGGGAGGCAGATGCGGGGGGGAGATCAACTGAAGGACTTGTATGCGTGCATATGAACATAACCAATGAATGAAAGACACTGGGGCGGGGATGGGGGAGGGTGGTGATATGTGCTGGGGGGTAGGGGAGGCTGGGGGGAGGATAAGGGAGAGGGGGGAAGGAAAACATGTACTACTATTAATTATAAGTTATACTGCAAAAAAATCAATAAAAATATATTTTAAAAAAAGAAAAAAGAAATTCTATCTTGCCAAAACTGGTTTGGTTCAGTGGTAAAGCGTCGGCCTTTGAACTGAAAGGTCCCGGGTTCGATTCTGGTCAAGGGCATGTACCTTGGCTGTGGGCATATCCCCAGTAGGGGGTGTGCAAGAGGCAGCTGATCGATGTTTCTCTCTCATTGATGTTTCTGATTCTCTATCCCTCTCCCTTCCTCTTTGTAAAAAATCAATAAAATATATATTTTTAAAAAAATAAAAGAAATGCTGTCTTAAAATAAATAAATAAATAAATAAATAAATAAATAAATAAATAAAATAAAGTTAACAAGAATGCAACATAAAATTTCCAAAGGCCTCCATTAATAAAAAGGGGGGGGTGAGAGGGATAGCGGGGTAATATCATATAAGGAAAAACCTCCTGTAAGTAAATTACACCTAGAAAATTCTTACTTCAGAAAATCAATTTCCATTTGTAATGCTAACAGCAGGACACCCATGAAAAACACACATGATGTCAAAATAAGCCAAAGGAAAATCATTTGGGCAAAAATAAAAAGAATACTAAGTCTAATTTACAGAAAAGATTCCTTTATTAACTTTTGGTGGAGAATATGTTTGTATATTTTTAGAAAACAACTCCAGTACCATATAGATTCCTACAACAGAGAGGAACTGACAGGTCTGTTCTAACCACGAAGACAGTCCAGAGAAGGATGCTGACAACACCCTGCCATGCTAGCAGTCAGCAGCTGTGCATCACTGCAGGTTGCCCAAGACCAAACCAGAGAGGGTCGGCCCTGCATCACCACCATTTGTCCACCATCCAGATATCATTCCTCATGTACACATAAGGAACTATTTGACATTGAAACTGAAACTCAGAACTGTTGGACATTGAAACTGAGACTCAAACATTTTTTTCTTATGTTTATTTTTAGTATGCAGATGCAAGATTTTTTAAAGAAAAGAAATGGGAGAAATATAGATACAGAGGCAAAGAAGCATTGAACAGATTGTCAAACTACAGTGGGAAGGCAGGGGAGGGTAAGGGGCAGGGGGCTGTAAGAGATCAACCGAAGGACTTGTATGCATGCATATAAGCATAACCAATGAATACAAGACACTGGAAGGGGTAGGGGGCAGGCGAGGGCATGTGCTGGGGGGTAGCGGAGACTGGGGGAAGGTCAGTGGGGGGGAAAGGAAACATATATACTACTATTTGTAATACTTTAAACAATAAAAATATGTATATATTAAAAAAAAACTATGGACAACAAATACATACCTACCAACAAGTGAATCTAAAAATCAAGTGAATGAAAAATCTAATGAACAGAATGGACTGATGAACATAATAGAATCAGGGACATAGAAAGGGAGTGGACTGACAATTCTCAGGGGGAAGAGGGTGTGAGGGGTGCGGAAAGAGATTAGACAAAAATCTTGCACCTATGGTTGAAGACAGTGGCGGGGGGTAAGGGAATGGGTCGGGAGGCGGATCTGGTGGAGGAGAGCTATGGGGGGGGTGGGAGAGGAACACTTGTAAAAATCTGAACAATAAAGATTTATTTAAAAAATAAAAAACAAAGTTGCATGAGGAAAGTCTAGGGTTTGTGGCTCTGGGGAGAGAGGTGAAGGGACAGTCACCAGGATCCCTGTGGTGAGTCAGTCTCCCATATCACAGACACCATCTTTCTTAAATGGAGCACTATCCTACATACATCATCAGCCTGGGGGATAGCAATTGCCCCATCCTCTGGACTTCCTTTTCATCCCATTCTACACCCTGTAAAGAAGTCAGCTGCCTAGGCCAGGGTGTAGTGATCTGAGCTGATTCAGGAGGTGTCAGTGAGTTGTGCAGCTTTAGGAGAGCCATTCTTCTTACTTTCCTGTGAGCTCAACTGGTGTCCCTCCTCATGGAAGAGCCAGTAGTCCCATTCTTCTGGCTCCTGGCAACTACACCTTCCCAACTTTGGGTAGCTCTGTCCTGCCAAGGTCTGGACAGAAGCTGGGACAGACTTATTGGATCCTGCTCTGATGTCTGAAGCTGGCCACTGGATGCACTGATTCTGGGGCCTTTTGGGAGGGACTCTGGTTAGCCTCATACAAAACACTGGCACTGAGTTTGAACCTGTATCAATCTGGTAACCACCACTCTTCCTGATGTGGTGACTCACTGAGAGCCTACCTCGTGTAACTTGAGTACTGCCGGAGGCTCTTTCAGTGATTGAGCTTAACAGACACCTGGCATGTAGAGGTGGAGGTGGATCATGGAGTGCCTTGGGACTTTTGCTGACCTTCCCCCAGGACTTGTGCTGGTAAAAGCTAGCCTTGGTGCACAGCTGTGTCCCCGTCACACACTCAGGCCTACAAGAAGCAGCCACAAACTATGAATTCATTGCTGTGTAGCTTCAAAGAGGTTGCCCATGGTCAATAATAGGCAGTGTGTGACATTGACCTGCACCAGAGTCCCTCCCAAAAGGCCCCAGAATCAATGCATCCAGTGGCCAGCTTCAGACATTAGAGCAGGATCCAATAAGCTTTACAAGTGTCATAAACAAAGGGATATCTTGGCAGGCACCATACCATACTCAGACAAATTCTGCTCCATGTGGTCTGCACCTAAGCAGCAGTTTGCACACTGTGGTCCAGGTTGATCCTAAAAGTCAGCCAGCCTGAGAGTTGAGCCCATGTATGAATGAGCCAATAGCAATCAAGACTCATTTACAATAAGGAGAGTCCACATAATCCACAAGGGGATACTCCTGGAGCACCCAGCTCAGGTGGTCAAGGAGATTGTACCACTGGACCCCACAGGACACCTACTATGTAAGGCCACCCCACGAAGACTAGAATACATAGCACATCTACTTGATACATAGTAACAAACAAAATGAGACAGAAAAATGGAGAAGACAAAGAAATATGCCCCATATGAAAGCACAGGAGAAATCTCCAGGAAAAGATCTAAATAAAATAGAGACAAGCAAGTTATCAGATATAGAGTTCTAAAAAATGGTATAAGGATGCTCAAGGAACTTGGTAAGAACTACAACAGCATGAAAAAGGACATAGAAACAATTAAAAAGAACCAGTTGGAAATGAAAAAAGACAATATCTAAAATGAAGAATACATTAAAATGAATAAGCAATAGGTTAGATGAAGCAAAGGATTGAATCAGTAATTTGGAAGACAAGGTAGAAAAAAATAATCAACCAGAGCAGCAAAAATAAAAAATAATTTCTTTTAATAATTAGTACAGGCCCTGGTCAGTATTGCTCAGCAGTTAAAGTGTTGGTTCACACACTTAAGAGTCATGGATTCAACGCCCAGTCAAAGACAAATACCTGGGTTGCAGGTTCAACCCCTGGCCCCAGTCAGGGCTCATGTGGGAGGCAACCAATTCATATGTCCCTCATTCCTCTCTCTCTCTCTCTCTCTCTCTCTCTCTCTCTCTCTCTCTCTCTCTCTCTCTCTTCTCTTCTCTTCTCTTCTCTTCTCTTCTCTTCTCTCTCTCTCTCTCTCTCTCTCTCTCTCTCTCTCTCTCTCTCTCCCCCTCTTCCTTTCTCTCTCCTCCCCCTTCCCCTTTCTCTAAAAATCAGTGGAAAAAAATATCCTTTTGTTAAAAATAAATATATATTAATTAATTAATTTAAATTAAAAATTAAGATAGTTTAAGGGACATTTGAGATAACATGATGCAGATAGCAACATCTGCATCATATAGGAACCAGAGGAGAAGAGAGAGCTCAGGGAATTGAGAACCTATTTGAAGAAATAATGACAGAAAACTTCTCCAACTTATTGAAGGAAAATGACACACAAATCCAGGTAGTAAGAGAGTCCCAAACAAAAGGTCCACACCAGAAAACATCATAATTAAAATGCAAGTGGTTAAAGACAAAATGAGAATCCTAAAAGCAGCAAGAGAAACACAGTTACCTACAAAGCAGTTCCCATAAGACTGTCAACTGATTTCTCAACAGAAACATTTCAGCATGAAATATTCAAAGTGACAAGAAGCATGGATCTCCATGGCTGGTGTGACTCAATTGGAGTGTCATCCTGTACACCAAAAGGTGGTAGTTCAATTACCAGGAAGAGCAATACCCAGGTTGTGGGTTTAATTCCCAGTCAGGGCACATATGGGAAGGCAACTGATCTCTCTCTCTTTCAAAAATAAAAATAATGATAATAATAATAATAAATTAATTTTTTAAAAAAACAGCATGGACCTACAACCAAGACTAATTTACCAAGCAAAGCTATCATTTAAAATACAAGGAAAAATAAAGAGCTTCCCAGACAAGAAAAATCTACAGGAGTCAATCACCACCAAATCAGTAGTATTACAACAAATGTTAAGGCAGAAGATGGGGAGAGAGGAAAAAAACCCCCAAAAAAACAAAAAACAGAAGAACATAGTTAAATGAATAAAATGGCAATGAATACATACTATCAATAATCACTTTAAATAAAGTGACTTAAGTGCTCCAATCAAAAGACAAAGGATAGTTTAATGAATAAGAAAACATGAAGCACATATATACTGTCTACAAGAGACCCATGTCAGAATAAAAGATATACACAGACTAAAAGTAAAAGGATGGAAAAAGATATTTCGTAAAAAATGAATTTTTTTTTAATTTGGGGTAGCAATACTTATTATATCTGACAAAATGGATGTTATACAAAGATTATAGTAGGAGACTAAGAAAAACATTACATAATGATAAAAGAAACAATATAATAATAGTATAATAAACCTTATAAACACACACACACACACACACACACACAGAGATATGTTGCGTTGATCTGGAGATGGTTCGCTGCTCCCTCTGGTATATAGAGACGGGTCCTGAGGCAAGAAGCAAGGCATGGCCCTGGAAATCATAAATGGTAAGTGCTCAGGAATGTAAAATCAAGCAGTTCTTCCCCTGAGTCTGAATTAAGGTTGGTCCAGGCAATTGGAAACTTCATTCCTGATCACTGTCCAAAAATTTTAAAGCATAGGCTTTTTCACTATCAGAAACTATTACTCCACTGACAGGACCCTCAAGAAGCCAAACCCAGAGAGAAAGGTCCCAACACATATAAACACATTCCTGTGCATAAACACGTGCATTCTCAGTTAATAGGGTCGAATGGGTTTGGCCGCAGCCAGGACATGACCCTCTTAGAAAGTATTGGCTTTCTACCTTTGGACCCAGCTGAACAGTAGTAGCTACTTTCAATTTCTGGGTAGTGAAGGGGACCGAAGTTTTGCCAACCTAAATCTGTCTTTGATTTCTAGCCAGTTATTTAGAAACAGAAGCTTCAGAAAGAACTTTTGACTCTTTCTTCTTTCCTGCCTAAGAGATTCAGTTGGGGGAAAAAACTGTTTCAGGAAGGGAACCTTAACAGAATCACCTTAGCACTGGACAGGAAGACCCCAAGCAGGGGCATGCTTACTAGATCCTCACCGTGGCCTTGTATTCTGATTCCCCTAGCAAGAATCTGCCTGCCCTGGGTTCTGCTCTTCCTCAACTACCTGCAAATTGTTTTTTCTCACTTATTTAATGTAAGACCCTATTTCCCACCACCACCACCCACTTTTTCTCCTTTGTCCAATGTTTCATATATACCTAATGCTGCCTCGCTGTTTTCAGATATTTCATGCTTATGCAAATTCCCCATACACAAGTATTAAAACTTTGATTTTTCTCCTGGTAATCTATTTCTGTTCATTTGATTATTAGCTCCGCTGAAGAACTTAAAGGATGGGAGGAAAAGTATTATATTTTTTAGCCCCCACAATAACAGACAAAGTTCAAGCACCAGACTCCAAAGTGAAAAGCTTGGGGGAAAGAAGGAGTTGGGTTAAGCCAAACTGCCGTTCAATTTACAGAAAGCTTCAAAATATTACCAACTCTCTGTTTGAAATGCGTCAGCAACGGTTCATTTTTTTCTTTTTATCAAAACACATTTAGACTGTGGTGAATGACAGCATAAATCTTAAATAGAAAAGATACAGGGGGAAAAAAAGACCACCCGGGTAGAACATAACTGTAAATGTGTCCATATATTTGAATTCTGATCTTATACACAGAAATGCATTTAACCTTCCCAGCAAGACGCTTTCACCAACTTCCAAAGAAAGTGTTACCAATTAAGCTAAAGAAACTTTAAGAGTCAATTTTAATTATACCAAGAGATGCTCCAATCACTTCCCAGCTCCAGTTGAAGTTTTTACTAGGGATGGCTGGAACCAATTTACATGCTTTTATGTTGCGTCTAGACTTTAATAAGCGGTTTAAGCATGAAGCAAGCCAATGCCAGCATCCAGCAGGCTGCAGAGTACCCTGCACGAGAAATACAATAGCCCTCAGGTTCCCTCCCAGGCCCTTCTTGCTGCTATCAGAGAATCTTTCTCCGCTATGTGGTTTCAAAAGCAACAGGATCCAGGCTTTATGATAAGATTCACGGCTCTTTGGCCTACTTCAAGTTGTCCTCTGCCTCTCAGTACCAAGTGCCTCATAAGATCCTTCACTCTAGGCTTTCTCTTCTTCTTGGGAAGAACTCAGGAAACAAAGACAAATTATTTGGAGGCAGGTGCACCTCCCAGGACAGAGCAACTGGAGGCAGGAGTTCAAGAGCTGTTACCCACTGGCTGAGTGAACTTTGAGAAGTCAGGTGGCCCTCCTGAACCTCCATTCCCACATAAAATGGGATCCTTACTTCAAAGACTTTGTGTGGATGAAACACAATACTCTCCTAAGTCAGTTAGCTTGTGAGGACACCTGAGGTGAGGATTCATTCACCAGTAATCTGCTCAGGGAAGTACTGTCAGGAGACAACAGGTTGCTGGGCAGAAAAGGGGAAGGAAGTGAGCAAGAGTTGAAATTTCCTGCAAATATTCAGCCTCCACCTGATCCCCTCGGGAGCTCCAAAGCAAAATTTTACCTCAAGCGACTTCCTGACTTGAGGCAAAGACACTAGGCTTTCACACTTCCACCACCGTCCATCTTTGGCTCCAGATGTCAGGTGGGGCTGGCTGGGAATTTTGAGTCCCAGTCCCTCATGGCTCTCTCTATGGGTGAGGAAGCTTCAAGTCCTCGGATGCAAACTTTTGAAGGTCACAGGTTAAGCTATTGGCAGAAGCTAATGTAGGTGCATCGGACAAGTAAAAATGATCTGGGCTGAGTACCATGCGCACCCTACTTTGCAAACTGTGTTGGTAGAACTATCATACCAATAACAACTAAAGCAGGTGCTCCATTAATGTCATTTTGTTCAATGTCCTTTCATTATATCTACATAAAAGTTGCAGAACCTATCTACAATGCTAGATGAGGACTCACTGTACTAAAATTTTTTATTATTACATATCTCTCACAAGGCACATTACAGGCATTAGCTAATAACTCTGGAAAGTATATTCCATTACTATCACCATTGTACAGTTGGTAAAACACAGGCGAAGACAAAGTAAATTGCTTATGCATAACCCGAGGGATGAAGGGGGGCCAAGAATCTTGTTCCTGTTAACTCGAGAGGTCAGAGTGCAAGTTTCTAACTACTGTATCATTGCTATCTCTGAAATCTATACATTTAGAGTCAAATGTCAACCATCTTCACAGGTCTAAGCACATACTGGAATGCACACAACTGATACCTGGGTAAAACAAAATGCCAAACAAATCCATTTGGCAGAGTGTATGTAGCCACAGGCAGAGAAATTGAGACTTGAATCCTTCTCATATCTGTCTTATTTTTCTCATTAATATCAGAAACTCGATAGAGGATCTTGCCCACATCAACTTAAGTTAACTGTTTAAGTCTGTGAGGCCCCATTTCTAATATTTACTGTATAGGGTAATAACTTATAAGAGGAAGAAGATGATCTCCTGGTTTGATGACCATCAGACACATTAACTGGAAGGTGAAAGTGACCCTTGGAGTTGTCCAGCATATCTGTGCTGCATGGGTCTTATGATCTTTGAGCAGCATAAGTTTGGTGGAGTTGCCCTCTCTTGATCTGACACTGACCTAATGACAACAAATATCTTTAGTCATTACTGTATGTCACATAATTGCTCTCAGACAAAAGCAATCTTTCAAACTACTGAAATTACCATTTGTGGACTTGTGTTTGAAGGGATTTCTATACAAGGAGTACAAAGGTTTGCTGGATAAGTTTTCCAGGGTACCATATGAAATTGTCATTTTTAATAATTTAAAAACAGTTGAATATGAGCAAGTTCACATGGTCCAACCTCATAGATCTCTGAATGGAAAAGAAATTTTTTAAAAAACACCTCTTTAGTTTTATTTATCTTTCACCAGAGTGGTGGATAAATGACAGTGAATAAAACTAGCAGCAAATACTCTAGAAACTTGAGATCACCCAAACATTTTAGCTAAACAAGGAGAAGAGGAGATTGATTTGAATTGCCTCAAATTGGCCTTATGGAGGTGGTCTTAATGATAGGTAATTAGATCAAAGGAAGGTGGCAAAAGAAGAAAAAGAAAGAAACCAGAAGCCTGGGTAACTTTCAGACTAGATGACAAATGTTGAATGTACTTGTAGGCACCCAACTCCATTTCCTCTCATGTCTACTACCGCAGCTCACAATGGATTACATGTATCATTAACAAGCTATACTTCAGGTAATCTGTGTAATTATGAAACTTAAAAACTCAAAAATTCAAAGGCAAAATTCCAACTATTCTGCTCTGTCACTAACAAGAGTTATAATCTCTAAACCTTAAGGCACAGAATGACATACCACTTCTCTCTCAGGTGATGCCAAATGGATTCATATGTGGAAGAATTTGAGGTCTTGTTTGGCCAGCATGTGAACTAGCACCAGGACTGATAGTTTGTGTCAATCAAGAACATGGGACACATAAAGAAATATTTGACATTGAAACTGGGACTCAGAACAGTTGGACATTGAAACTGAGACTCAAACATTTTTTGTTCTTATACATTTATTTCTAGTATGCAGAGGTAAGATATTTTTGAAGAAAAGAAACAGAGGAGAGTGATTGATATAGAGGCGGGGAGGCATTGAACAGGCTGTCAAGCTACAGGGGGAAGGCTGGGGTGGATAGGAGGCAGATGCTGGGGGAGATCAACCGAAGGACTTGTATGCATGCATATGAGCATAACCAATGAATGAAAGACACTGGAGCGGGGAGGGGGGCAGGTGGGGACATGTGCTGGGGGGTAAGGGAGGCTGGGGGGAGAGTAATGGGGGAGAAAAGGGAAAACATATGTACTACTATTAAATATAAGTTACACTGCAAAAAAATCAATAAAAAATATATTTAAAAAAAAAGAACATGGGAGAACAACTAGTGGTCATGCATGTTCCATACATTTGTCATTCGTGACCTGTGCATTGAGCCTTCTAGACCTCAGTTTACTTATCTGTATAAGAAGACACTTGAAATATACTACATATAAGAATTCCTCCATATATAACACTTTGGGATTTTTTTCAATTATGATACATGTGATTTATTTTTTTTTTATATTCTGTCACAGACTCTTGGTTACTCTAAACTTTTTATTGAAAAGGAAAAGCAGACAGGAACCAAAATGGCGGCATAGGTATACACCTATACAATTCAAAACTACAACTAAAAGACAAAACGGACATCATCCAGAACCACTGGAAAACTGGCTGAGTGGGAATTGTACAAATAGAAGAAAAGATAAAAGGACACTGAGATTCAGAGGAGCTGCGAAGGGCAGAGTTGCAGAGACACACAGCGACAGAGGTGCAGACCTGTGCATGAGTGGAAAGGGCGGGAAGCTGAATACCCGGCTGGTTTTACCGAATGGGGAGGGAGACAAAGGCATCCCACTGCACTGATCCCCAGTTCTGAGTGAGTCTCGGGGAACCCAGACTTATAAGGGGTGAAACTGGACTGTAAGGAGGAAGCACACTGAAACTCGGGAGCTACAGAGGTGAATGAGCTGATGGAGAGGGCTCGTGGCTGGCTATATAGTTCAGGAGGAGAAAAAAAAACAAAACCTCTGGACTGCTTTGTTTTCCAGTTCCACGTGAGACTTTGGGTGTCCAGACTCATTAATTTGGGGAGAAACTAGACTGTCTGGCAGTGGGCAGAGCTCGGGGGCAGCTTTCTATCAGAGGTTCATGCAGCCATTGCTACCAGGACACAAAGCAGGGCAAAAAAGAATGGAGAGTGAAGCCAGTCAGTAGTTGAGCATTGACCAATGAACCAGGATGTTTCCATTTGATTCCCAGTCAGAGTACATGCCAGGGTTGTGGGCTCTATCCCCAGGAGGGGCATGCAAGAGTGAATGATCAATGATTATCATCATTGATGTTTCTACCTCCCTCTCTCTTCCTCTCTGAAATCAATCAAAATATTTTTTAAATAAAAAAAGAATGGATCTGTAGGGACAAATGTGGCTTATCAAGCACAGTCCTCTATTGAACAAAGTAACCATGTGTGATGTCATGTGACTCTGTTGGCCTGGCTACTAAAGATGGTTTCAGGAATTGGATCCTAGATTGGAGCCAACTCTGAGGAAGCCTGGCATTGGAACTCTAGCCAAACAGGGGGCTACCTGTTAGATGGTAACCTTGTGATTCAATGGCATCCTCTCTGTTGGTGAAATCTGAATGCAAGACAAGGACAGGGAGAGAGATAAAAGGGTAGAAGAGGATAAAAAGCCTTGAAAGCAGAGTGGAGACTGGTGCACAGAGAGATGAGGAGACAAAAAGAAACTATGCAACAAATATGGCAGGGCGTCTTACGAAGGTGCTGCTGTACTGTGCATTGTTATTATTTTCCACATTTCCTGTGTCTCTCATACTAATCCCTGATCACCAGTGTACCTGAGCTTGCCTTTGATCTTTACAACTTGAATGACTCCAACCAGCGAAATGCAATTACCCTGATTTTACAGTTGAGCTAATTGAGCAAAAATAATTAAGAATATACCTGAAGTGACATAGAAAATAAGTATCTGCAAAGGAATACAAATCTGGTTCCATCTGTCACAAGCCCATGGAGCCACATTGCCACTTGCAACCCAAGACAGCTGTCTTAATAATAGAACTAAAAGATGACAGTTTTCAAATTTTCCCAAGAAAATTCCTAAATGGTTGTAGATTTTTTTGCCACTTCCAGTTAATAAATGTCCATAATTTTTGTTGTTGTTGTTGTTGTTGTTGTTGTTTGGTCTGGAGCTCACAGCCTTTTAAGAGTCATTCATAATGGTCTGCAAAAATCAAGGATTGTTAAGAGCACCATCTCAGGGTTGTTGCAGATGTTCCTGGCTAAAAAAAGGCTTTCTGGAATATAAATATATATTTCACACCAGTTTCCATTTTCTCCCCTAGATCCTCGAGATCTGAATGTGATCATCACACAGAACAGTGTGGCACTTCTTCCATAACAAGCAACATTTCAACTTAGGAAGGATAGGAACTGTACCCATGCTATGCATAATAAAAGCAAGGTGCATCTTTCATTGTTTCAGCTGGTAGAAATAATGCAACCATAACAAAGCCATCAGAAGACTAGTGGGCAGCCCGGCTGGTATTGCTCAGTGGTTGAGCATTGACCTGTGAACCAGGAGGTCATGATTCAATTTCTGGTCAAGGCTCATGCCCAGCATGTGGGCTCAATCTCCAGTGTGGGGGCTGCAGAAGGCAGCCAATTAATGATTCTCTCTCATCACTGATATTTCTATCTCTCTCTCCCTCTCCCTTCCTCCCTGAAAGCACTAAAATGTGTTTTGTTTTATTTTTAAAGAAGTCTTGTGGGCAGCTAAGGAGTGAAATATCTATGGAGAAGGTGTCAAAATCTGCAGGATTCTAAGACAGCCTTGCCTCGTGGAAACTTATATTCTAAGACAGTGTAAGCATGTGTTCTGTAAACTCAAATGGTCCCTTCACGGTCTTTTCATTACTTTTTAGGGAAAGTTCATTTCCACAAGTCAAACTTTGCAATGAATGTTGAGAACCCAGTTCAACTGTGGAAAAATCTCTAGAATATTTTTCCACATTCAAACCAGGGGCTTCCTTATCAAGTTCATCAAAGCATTTTTTTAAATATAAATGTTTCACCAATTTGCCCAGGAAGAATAAATCTTCACAGCCACCTCAAAGGCTTGACAACTTTCTTTTCATTGTGTGGAGCTGGGTGGGTCCCCCTGAACTGGGCTTCCTAAAGAGACCCAGCCCTTCTCCGAACAGTCTCCAGGCCTGCCACTCCAGCAAATGTGATCAAAGGGGGAATAACGTTAAAATAACAGATTTGTTTCTTGGCTTCTCTCTTAAATGTGTTCTGCGTGTTTAAAGCCCTGTAAGGAAACGCTCTGGGGCCCTGATGTGAGAGAGGCACATCTAAACCTCTCCCAAGAGGAAATCTCTCACCTCGGTGGGGTAAATGAGCTCATTAAGAGCAGCCAGAAGCAGGCAGGAAATCTGGGAAGTAGGAGCTTTAATTCAAAGCACAGAAAATTGTAGATTTCTTTACACATTAAGAAAGCATTTATCTTGGCTAAAAATGAAACGACTTTTCAATGATCAACACATGGTTTAAATCTGTTTTGCTAATTTATATCTATCCACCAGTCTGTCTACTTACTTGGCTACCAGGAAATTCAATTATATTCAATAAATCTTTGTTGAAACCCTACTATGTGCCTATTGTGCAGCTGTGAATTGCATAAACACAAATAGAAGGCAGGTGTCTGTCTACCTTCTTGTTTGGGACATCTGCACTTCACTTCTCAACAAACAGTTGAGAGTGCTTTTTATATAGCAGGCATTGGGTTCAAATGGGAATAATGCAAAATGGATTGTTAGAAAGTGCTGCGTTTGGTGGAATCAATTGCTAAGATGTGTAGAGGGAGTCATGGCTCAAGGGGAAGCAAGGGGTTGAAAAAAAAAGGCCAACGTTTCTCTGGAGGGTTTTCTAAAACAGGACCTGAACTGACCCGAAAAAAAGGTCAACATGGAATAGTAACAACAGTGGCCCCTAAAAGATCTAGCATTGGTCTCTGCTCCTGGGACTGCAGACTACCCCAGGTTTCTGGACCTTAATTTCCCCCTTGAAAATAGTTACACTGGACTCAAAGTATTCACCTGTTCACTCATTCATTCACTGTTTATTCAGAACCAACTATCCATCCAGGTGGTGTTGACTTTTTTGGAGGAAGCTTCGGGACTTGCTTTGACCCAAGCACAAAAGGAGCCCCTGCTCTCCAGGAAATGCTCAGATGTGCAAGATGCCCTGACAACCCCTGCTGTTATCTCCTGTTCACTTATTAAGCCATAAGGCTGGCTCTGGGGAAACAGGACACAGGCTGGGTAAACCTTGTTGGGAGAAGGAGCCAAGAGAAGTGTAAAATATGGCAATGGGTTGGCATCTACTGGGTTTAAGGGTGGTGACAGGATGAGGTGGGGTGGAAATAAACCTAAATGGTTGGTGACAAGATTCAAAGGCAGAGGAGAGTTGCAATGTACAAAAAAGTTCTCACCATTCCCTTGAGGCTGGCTCAGTGCCCTCAATCTGCAGCCAATTGACCAAAGGCCAGCAACAGGAACAAGAGCTTAGAATCAGTCATGTTCTATTACTGGGTGAGTTTACCTATACTACTTGAATCTTTTGAATTTCAGATTCTACATTAGTAAAATACAGTTGATCAAATTATGTACATCTTTCCCCTTCACATCTCAAGAAGAATTTGGAGAAATGAATAATAATACCAATATCCAGCATATCCAGTATGCTAATTTTCTAACAGTTTTCATTTATTAGCTCTGGGCAGAGTCCATGCCACTAATTTTATTTCAGCATAGTACCATCCTCTTTGAAAATGGTACCATATACAATTAGGGGTTCAAAATTATTTTGTTTGAGGAAATTCAAGAAAATTTCTCTATTTGAGCAATTTTACAACAGCCCTTGGGTGTAAAACAAGTACATCTAATGCTACTCATAAAAATACAATAGTATGGGTACATTTGAATAGAACATGCCTTGCTGGAGTGATTTAAGCCATAATTAAACATCTCACATCATCTGCCATGGTTTTGATTAAACAAAATAAGGGGTGTGAACATCTGATGACTTTTCGGCACACGGCCGTCCTGTTTGACACTTCCATCCAGTGTGTTGACATCATTCCTGGATGTAAAAGGAATTCTAATCAAATACATGCCCATTCCAATTGGAGACACAAAAAATCATGGTGGTTTATAGAAAACTTCCTTTCTCTGCTGACCCACAACCTAAACAAAAGTTCAAAATCACTTAAGTTGCTTCAAAACGCACCGCTGTGACATAAGCCAGCAATGTTGTATGGATAGAGCCCAGGCAATCCCTTTGTAAGTTGCAGAGCTAAGCAAACACTACAAAAGCCTGCTATTGTTTACTCTGATATCATAGTCAACACTTTGGAATCATTAGCCTCGGGCCCTTGGATAAAGCTGCTTTTTTAAACTCTGTAGTTTACAGTCAAGGTCGACTTCTATAGTCAGCAGATCCATATCCTCCTCTCAGGTCCACATGTTTAGCTCTCACAGGCATCAACAGGAGGGTCTCCTGGGACCCTGAAGCAAGATTAAAGTTACCTCCCTCTCTCCTCTTTTACCTAAAGATTAAATGCTGGGAAGTCAGAGTTTAGGGCTATCAAATATTGAAGGCGACAGCAAGAAATGATCCATTCAAACTGAGCTACAGGTGATTCCCAAATTTCTTGACCACAGAAATTTTATTGATGCCAAATAGATAACTAAATTGTATATATATACACACATATATATATATATATATCACATATATAATATATATTATATATATACACACATATCACATGTATAATTGTTTTGACATGTTATATTATTATATTATCTTCTCTCCAAGTCACCCAACAAAATCCTCTGTTTTAAACATCTTCCATTTCTAAAGCGGCCACCTATTAAGAGTGGAACTTACACCAACTACTGTAATACATGGCTCTCCTGGCTTTCATTTTACACAGAGATTATTATATATAAATTCTTATATATAAATGTTGCTATAGCAGACAGAAAGTTTCTACCTCAGCCATCCAGTAAGTGATGCTAAATAGTGGGGTGAGTTCCACCATGTATCAGTGAAATTCTCTGACATACCTTCTCATTTCTTTCTTTTTTTTAAATATATTTTATTGATTTTTCACAGAAAGGAAGGGAGAGAGATAGAAAGTCAGAAACATCGATGGGAGAGAAACATCGATCAGCTACCTCTTGCACACCTCCAACTGGGGATGTGCCCGCAGCCAAAGTACATGCCCTTGACCGGAATCGAACGTGGGACCTTTCAGTCCACAGGCCAACGCTCTATCCACTGAGCCAAACGGTTCAGCTCATTTCTTTTATTTTAAAAAGTAACCCAAAAAAGGACTCAATGCTTTAAAATTCAGTGATGTCTAAGAACCAAATGAGAGAATCTAACTACACCAGTCTTAAATAAGCATTGCTAGAGGAAAGAATAAACTAAAAATAAAACCTCTGGGGCAGCACGATTATCTTCAATTTTGAAGGACAGGACATTAATCATTAACAGTGCACCACTGGGAAAGAGAGATAAATTAAGTAAGTACTACTGCGACTTTCTGGCCTGTGCCTAAGGTGTAGCCTGGAGCAGCTAAACTGGTACAACGCCCACCCTATAAATTAACTGAATGTGTGACCCAGGCCAGTCAAACCTAAACTGCCTGGGATTAGTGATAGGAGAGAGCACAACGACACAGCATGTCTGGAAAATTCTCCAAGGCCAGGACCTGCACACCAGGCATCTCTTCATTTTCAACAGACTGGGTTCATTTGCAAGTCATACAGGAGGTATATTCTGCATAAATTATTGGAGTCTTAGCCAGCTCACAGAAGCCTCCTCAATAAAGAACAATTCCCAGAAGTACAGTAGTTATAAAATGTAAAAATGCTTCCAAAGTAAAGTACCTTCCAAATATTAGAAAGAAAGCATTGCACCCTACTACCCTACCCTACCTGCCACATACACACTAGGTAAGTAGTTTCTTTTATTCTCAGGCACATTTTTAAAATGGACACTAATTTTTTAACTACCTCAGATATTACAGATGGACCCTAGTGGCAATGACCCTTTCCATGGGAGTAAAATTGCTGTGAATCGGTAAAGGTCATCTGCCCAACCATGGTAGTCATCAATCAATGAATCAATCTCAAATATATATTTATATAAATAAAAGAAACTCAGGCACAAAAAATATGTATTGCATAATTCCAATTGTATGAAGTTCTGAAACAGACAAGATGAATCTACAGTGATGGAAATCAAAGTAGTTGGTTTTGGCAAAGGGAAGAGGACTGTCTGATAAGGAGCCCAAAGGAACTTTTTGGAGTAATGGAAATGTTCTGTGGGTTATATATGTGTATGAATTTATCAAAAATGATTTAACTCACACTAAAGATTTGTGCATTTTACTGTAAGTAATTTGTAGATCAATAGAAATATATGGGAAAAGGTAAATACATAAGCCTAGGAAGATGATGGCATAAAGATGAAAATGACAATACTCTAATCCTTAAGGACCTTCCAATGATAAGGAGAAATTATATGAGAAGGTCAAAGAGCATGGAGAAGGCAAGACAGAGTTGCTGAACACATTTTATGGCATACATGTGGTCTTTTTAAACCCTGGTGACTAAAAAAAAATTTTTTTTAACTTATTTGAATGGGTAATCCTCAATCTAAATGAACTGTTGGGATGTTCACCAGACAATGAACACCAAGATTACAAACTTCAACATCACTACTTTGGTGTAGACTACTTCATACATCATGTCCCAAGGGCTTCCAGTTTTAAGATTATCCATCGCAATGAGGTCATGAAGCCCTATTAATCTTTTCTATGAGGCACAATTGGAATGGGGCCTGAGGACCATGAAAACACCTCCCCCACTGCCCTGGTCCTATATCCAAAATGCTCACATCACAAATTCCTTTTATGTTAAAGCAGAGTTGAGACTAAAGGACTCAACATCTTATCCACATTCTGTCTCTAACCCATCCTATTTGAAAACATGGTCTTCGCTTTGAAGAGACTCTCCCTCAAGAGACACCCTTCCTATCTCCCCTGAGCTTTCCAGCTTTATCTCCTACATCCTTAAAAACACACTTCAGCTAATAAATTCATCCCTCTTTCCAGAGACTAAATCTAGACTGTGAGAGGACCCAAATTCCCGGAGCCTAGACAGAGCCTGGAGCACACTTCCAGCTGGAGATCAGGCAGGAGAAGCCAACAGGCTGACCAGAGGCCTGAATAAACTCCAGTTCCTAAACATTTAGATTACTCTTCTGCAGCCATTGTCTGTTGACCATAAACACATTATGGCAGTGCCCTGTTTGAACTGTTCAGAGTCACTGAGTACCCAGTCAAGCCACCCCCTTCATTATCCCTGCAGGTCACCCTGTCTGGATGCATACATAGCAACAAACCAGCCTGACCTATACAAACAAAGGCACTACAGCCCAACAGAAGATCTAAAACTTTTTAAAAATTAGAAATCACAAGCACAAAGAGGCAGAGTAATATACTTACCCTTTTCATGAAAAAAAAGAAAAAGAAAAATATCAAACCTGAGAATAAATCCACCTGTGAGTTCCTATCTCTGTTGAGGTCACCAAAAAAGCCCTCCTCTTTATTTGCAAACAGTTCAGAAGCTACTGAAGGAAGTCAGCCAATAAATGTTTTTCAAACCAAGATTAATGGCTGATTTGTCGTCTGGGAAGGGAAAGGTGAGCCTGCAGCCTCCAAGAGGAAGTCAACTGGAGGAGTGGGGGCAGCTGATTTATGGGGTTGTGAGGAGGCTAATTAGAGCCTCATGGAGGGAGATAAGAGGGACCAAAGGCATTTGGGAACAGCAAAGTGAAAGGTGAGGGCACAGCAGAGGACAGAGAGCAAACAATGAGCTGCAGAGGGGAGGAGGGCAGTAGAAATAAGCTCCATAAGCAAAGCGGAGTGACTGTAGGCAGTGCAGGGACCCCAAAGTCTGCCACCCTGAAGCTGCCCTGGAGGACATTGATTTTAAGCTGTTTATTAAGAAGCAAAAGTCTGAGAAAGAACCTCAGACTCTCTCCCTTCTCCTGCCCAACAGATTTAGACAGAGAAACCTGCTTCAGGAAGGAGATCTTAGGATGCTGCCTTAGCCTACTTTGAATTCGATATGGTAAAGTAGGGGGATTCAGGCAGGTGCCTATTAGCTAGATGCCCCCGGGTCACATTGCTTCTGAGTCACCTAGCAAGGATGTTCCTGCCTTGTATGTTCTTCAACTACCTATAAATCACTTATTCTCTTCTCGCCTTTGTCCAAATGTCTTATATTCTCACTGTCTTTAGGATTGTCATGGATTTATTATTTCTATGCAAAATCCCCCTGATATTAGTAAATATTTTTTTCCTGATAATCTGTCAGTGTTCATTTGGTGATTAGCCCAGCCAGAAGAACTTAGAAGATGGGAGGAAAAATATTAATATTATTTTAGCCCCATAGTGGGTTCTAAGAAAATTGCATATCTAGGAACTTCCTAGAAGTCACAAAGAAAAGGCCCCTATTTCTGAACCTCAGACAAGATCTGAAAACAAAGTCCTTGTGGCTGGATTTTCAGCAGCTCCCCAGTCCCCACTGTTGCCTGCAAGTGGCCAGCATGCCCGGGGGTGTCCAGCACACCCTCCCTTTCCTTCCTATTGCAGTGAGCCTGTGAAAAGCTTGTTCAGTGGTCCAATAGGTTAGCTTGTGGTCACCCAAGATGCGCTGTCACTTGGGAGGTCTGCCTTCATACCAGCCATGTTTGTGTCAGAGGCTCAATGGGGCTGAATCCAGGCCCGAGAAGAACCACAACAAGGAGGGAGCATCTCCAGGCAACTTGTTCTTGAGAGAAGCCCAGGCCAGAAGGTGGCCTCTGCAGAAGACAAGGCACTGCATCAGGGCCGGTCTCAGGAGGTTGGGGCCACTGGAGCGAGTCTGGAAGGTAGGGGTGGTGATGAGAAGGAGAGGACAACGGACAACCTGCCCTACTTTCCCCATAGGGTTTCCTCTTTTCAGGACAGCTGAGCACCGTGTGTGTGTGTGTGCATGTGTGTGTGTGTGTGTGCATGTGTGTGTACGTATGCCTCTGCCTCCAAGTGTTCAATCGCCTCTCATAGTCTTTAAATGATAGAACTAGGGACCCTCTCCCTTTTTTAGGGTGTTTCGCTTAGGTGTAAAATGTTGCCTAGAACATGGCATTCTTTGTCCCTCTCTTATTTTAACAATAAGAACAAAGAGAAGGCAGAGAAAGAGAAAGGAATAGGCAAGGAGGAAGGAGAGAAAGATAGGAAGAGAGAGAAAGAAGAAAGAGAGGAAGGAAAAAAGGGGGAGGCAGAAAGAGAGAAAGCAGAGACAGGGAGAGAGGGATAGACAGAGAATGAAAGAAAGCGAGCAGGCAGCTGGTGTGAGAAATAAGTAAGAGTCTTTTCTCCTATTTCCCTGTCTTTTAATAAATCACTGTAGCGGCCTGTGACAGCTCTCTGTTATCCCTAAATGCTCAAGCAAACAGCTTTTCTTTGAGACTATTCAAGTGACTGCCAGGGAGGCTGGAGCTGGGCAAGTCGTGCGGGCCTCAGACTGCCCGCCTGTAATTCAGTTAGAAAAGCAAGCACGAAGTCAATATTCATTGCGCAGGGGAAGAATTACCACACCACAATGAAATGGTAATGAGCCGGCTCACAAAGCAGACAAGCCGGATAATCAGTTTTTAAGGAGGTGCTGGGCACACCAGGCTGCCAGGGACTGAGCAGACAGCAAAGGCATATGGGCCCCCACCAGAGCGGCCTGCCCTAAGCCCCCACCATCTGGGGGCATTGGCAAGAGGCCGGCTGGAAACCAAGGGAATCTCCCTGGGGCCCCCTTTCTCTAGTCACCACTCTCCATTTTGCCATTTTAGGACCCGAGGTACCTAAAATGTGATGAAGACAAAAAGTCATTTCACAGCCACAGCCCCTGTGCCAGCTTTCAGATCCTGGGGGTGAAGGCCAGCAAATGAGAAAACTGAAGATCCTGCAGCTGTAACAGACATATGTGTTCAGTGCACTCAGGGGTCATTACCCGACTAGATCAGGACACCTAAGTAGGAAGTCACTAAAATAACTAGAATTGAGGGGTAGACTTAAATACTGGGTATTTATATATGTCAATAGCTTCAAATATATAAGAAATTTGTTTTAGAATATTTTATTGAATACACCTTTCTTAGTAGTCAGAGTTTTTAAATCTCCTCAATAAAGCCAGAATCCAAGAAGAGTCCAATAAAATGAAGCCATCAGATGTATGGCCACATGTGAGCTGCATTTAAATACCCATGGCTATGAAATTGTTCTAAGTGATTGGAGTCCCTGAATTAGAAAAGAAATTTGTTTTCATGGCTTCCAATTGATTTCACCTTTTGTTTTCTACCCATGTCTGTTTTGAGATTATTGCAAGATTATTTCAGGTGACCTACAAAACTGTATGCCAAAACGGGGTTGATGTACAATGTAAAGTAAGGAATGAAGGGAAAATAAGAGTAAGAAACAAAATAAAGCCCAAGTTCCTACCTCCTTGCAGAGCTGAGCTAGGTCTTGGTTCTTGGCTTTCTAGTAACTAGCTCAAAGAGAGAAACATAATATTTTCAATCAGCAAATTTCATCCCAACCCCAAACATTCTGATGAATGTGGCCTAGAGATGGAGGCTCAGGCAGCTGTATATTTAAGGCTCCCCTGTGAGATAAAAACAGAGCAGTTGCTCAGAAGATAATCATTCATGAGGCTCATAGGAAGGACATTATGTTGTATGGCGGGAAGTCACGCTCAGCAATCCCTTCAGAGTAAAAGCAGTGAGACTGATATATGAAAACATGAATGAAGCCCAAGGAACACACAGGAGACTAAGGAGGAAGGGAGAGAGCTCCAGAGAAAAGAAACAGTATGAAGAGAGAAAAAGAAACACAGCAAGTCATGAAATGTTTAGAGGTTGGCAAGAACATAGACACATGTGGAGGGAATTCAACATGTGGATGGAGTCCTGAAAGCTCTGCTCAAGACAATAGGTTAAAAGCCTAGGTTTGAATCCCAGCTTCACTATTTATAACGTGAGAATTCAGGCAGGTTACTTACTTTCTTTGGGCCTCAACTTCCCCACTTGTAAAGTGGGAGCAAGAAGAGTACCTATCTTATAGGAATAAATGAAGACATTCTATATAAAGTGTTGAACATAGCATCTGATATAGTAGCTATTATTATTATTGTCATTATTATTTCTGGTAATACTTTCTACATAATGAGAACAAGAGAATAAATTTTTCAAGAAATATCTTGTAGATGTATTGGGCTTTTCATAGATTATCTTTTTTTAAGTATAGTTGGCATACAATCTTATATTGGTTATATTCATTTTATGTGTACAATATAGTGATTTGACATTCGTATACCTTACAATGTGATCACCCCACTAATTCTATATCATCTACCAATGTGCAAACTTATCACAATATTATTGGCTATATTCCTCCTTCCCCTCACCCCCTCCCTTCTGATAAACATACTTTTCATCTCTGTTTCTATAAGCATGTTTCTCTCTGATTGTTTGTTTGTTTTGTTTTTATATTTCACATATAAGTGAAAGCATATAGTATTTGTCTTTCTCTGCCTGACTTATTTCACTTAGTATAATACCATCTAGATCCATCCATATTGTCAAAAATGGCAGGTTTCATTCTTTTTACTGCTGCATAATATTCTACTTTATACATATCACAACTTTTTTTACCCATTCATCTATCAATGTAAACATTTTTTGTAACAACTCAGTTTAATAGGCATTATTATCTTTATCTTTAATAACCAATTGACTCAGCATAGTTAAGTACCATGTTTGTACAGCAAAAAACGTGACCTAACTTAAATTCCAACCCTGAAACTGGAAAATATTCAAAATTAAGCTGAGGTCAATTTACACTAAAGGGAATAAAGCTTAAACTTCAGACACTCCCTCCCTCGTTCACTCAGGCCCCTCCAAAGCTCTGGATGTATTTTGCATTTACACTTCATTATTATTTTTTCTTAAGGAGAGTCCCTAAATTTGTGCAAGTTTAGGATCCACTTCAATGATAATATATGCATGGAAGGGTACGATCAGAACTATGTTCTAAAATATGAACAAGGGTGACCAAGGATAAATTGATAGGAGGAAGGCCAGGAGAAAATGTGTTTTGTGGGTAAAGATAAAGAGTTAAACATTAACTGCATTGATCTGAGGGGACCACAGACCAGCCAGATGGACGTGTCGTAGATATTTATAAATGTGGGTCAAGAGAGCAGGCAGGGCAAGATGCAGAACAGGAGCAATGAGGTAAATGGTGACACTAAGGAAGAAACTCTGACCGAAGAGGAACTATGCTCTAGAACTATGCTATCTGTCCTATAGGGCAGCTACCAGACACATGTGGCTATTACATTTAATTAAATGTAAAATTCAGTTCCTTGGGCACGTGATTGCAGTATTGGGTATCTCAGACATGGAACATTTCTACTCTTGCAGAAAGTTCCATTGGATGGTGCTGGTCCAGAAAGGCAGCAGGTAGTGAAGGACAGACTTCCAGGAAATATCAGAGGAACAAATAGAGAAAGAGGAAAGTGAATAAGATGGGGAAAGTGGCCTGAAGAAGCAGGAGGATGACCAGGAAACAGAGGTCCCAGCAAACGGGATTTTAAAGGAAGAATTTATTCACCAGAGCAGCAGTTAGCAAAGGTAACATCAACAAATTGCCAGAACAGAACTACCACATGTCCAACTAAACCAGCTGCCTCTAAATCCTCTGGCATGGCCAAGTGAGGGCCCTCTTACGGGTAACATACTTCTTGTGTCCTCATATGGTAGAAAGGGCTAGAGAGCTCTCTGGGGCCTCTTCTATAAGAGCACTGATCTCATTCATGATCTAAGCACCTCCCAAAATCCCACTTCCTAACACCATCACATTGGGCATTAGGAAGCCAACATGTGCATTTCGGGGATTGCAAACTTTCAAAGGGCCCCCTGCATCCATGTTTCCACGAAAACCTTGAAAAGGCATTTTCTTACAGACACAGGCAGCACACTCTGAACTTGGCCCTGCCCAGAAAGGAAACCTTGAGAAGGACAAACGACAGCTGCAGTTAGAAAAGCAGATGCCCAGAGGCCTGCTTTCCTTCCCTGCCCTCTGCAGAAACCTTTAAAATCGTACTCAAAGGGCAAGGCACACGCTGGCCCATGCCAGCACACACCTCTCCAACAGGTGGCTGCCTGCATACCTACGCAACTTCCTGCTTGCTTGTCCAATTACCTACAGTTCACATAAGAATGCATGTTCTGAGCACAGCCTTTTCTGGCCCACACATGTATGTGCATATTTTGAAGGTGCAAATGAGACACCGAGCAGTGTTTTTTAATGTAGCCCTAAGGGGTACATTATTCTGATCAGCACTAACATAGGCCTCCTACATTAAGGCGTCAACTTTAGGCCCCACTGGAGACAACAATGTTAAACAAGCAAACAAATCCAGTTTCCCCTGCGGCTCAGAGCTTTCCCTTTGCCCTTCACTCACCTCTCCTCCTATTAAAGTTCCACTGCCTCCAAAGCAGCCACTGCATCTGAAAACTTCTCCAAACCCTTCCCAGACTCCACTTTCATCCCATTTACTTGGGTATCTGGCTCAGTCTTGCCTTCATAATTATGATCTTGCATTTCAAATTTTGTGTACCCTAGGATTTCATGCAACATTTTTTCATGTTCAGTGACCTCTGAACTTTTTATTGGCCACCTGCCCAGCCAGGGGTGCCCCACTACTACTGCCTTAATGCTTCAAACTTTACTGTCATTGATTTCAGACACCACTTTGCTGCTGGTGGTGGTCTTTTGGATGGATTGCATGGAGTTGCTGTTGTCCAGGTAATCACCAAGATCCAAATTCTCCCCTTCTTCCAGCAGGTGGCAGTAGGTGGTGATCTCAATCTGCAGCTTGACCTTGATGTTCACCAGGGCATCATACTCCTGGGCCTGGTGCTATCCCTCTCTCGGGGTCTGGCTAGCTCTGACACCAGGATCCCATTGAGCTGTTCCATCTGCGTGGCTTAGAGTATCTACATCTCTCTCAGGATGTTCTCCAAAATGGCCTTCTAATTTTCATGGAATCCAGGTCAATTCCCAAGGACTGGATTGTATCTCTAAGATCCAAGAGTGACATCTCAACTTCTCCTGTCTCATCGGTCTGCAAGGTGACCACTTGGGTGCTCTGCTGGGACCAGTACTTATCTAGCTCCTCTCATTTCTTCTGAGCCAGATCACCATACTGGGCCTGGATGTCCACCATGATCTTGCTAAAGTTCTAAGATTTGGAGGCCTCCAAGTCCACAGTCAACCCAGAGTTGGCAATCTGGTTTTGTAAACCATTTACTTCCTTCTCATCGTTCTTCTTAATGGAGAACAGCTCCTCCTTGAGAACTTTATCTCTGTCTCCAGTGGCAGCCAAGTGATATTGGTGTCATCAGTGACCTTTCAGAGCCCATTAATGTTATCCTCCACAGAGGGTGCATGGCCAACTCTATTTCATACTTGACTCTGAAGTCAGCAGCAGCAAGATGGGCATTGTCAATCTGCAGAACCATGTGGGCATTGTCCACAAAACTTACAAAGATCTAAGCCTTCAGATCCTCGATGGTCTTGAGATAATGCCCCAAATCTCTGACCTGAGGTCCCTTCTTCTCCAGGTGTTCATGGATTTTGTTGTCCAGTCTCTAATTATCAGCCTCCAGCCTTCTCACCCTCTCTAGGTAGGAGGCCAGGTGGTCATTCAGGCATTGCATAGTCTCCTTCTCACTTGGATGCCCTCGGCCATCACTGCAGCCAGGCCCCCAGACACCCAGACATCCTGCATAGTAATGGAGTGGGAACGGAGATCTGGGAGCTAAGACTCCTGCCACCTGCATAGACATTGGCCATGCTGCTGACTGTCCGGGCCAGTGGCTGAGCAACTGCACTGAGCCTGGGATCTGGTAGTTTGTGGACAAATGAGTGGGTGCTAAAGTTCATGTTGTTTAAGGAGGAAGGTGAGACGTCAAGATTCAGGTCATTAACATTTTATGAGCCTCAGTCATTAACATTTTAAAATACCTCAGGTGCACCTTCTCCTGGAACTATAACTAGAGCCCAAGTAGATATTCAGCATATCATTTTCTCTTTGTGCTTCTAACATAGCTAGACCAGGTTTCCCAACTTCCCTTGTTGTTCAATTGAGCCATGTCCCATGTTCTTGCCATCAGAAAGAAGGCAGAGCAGTAAGTATGATGCCTCCAGGTGAGGATGATTAGGAGTAGATGCTCCTGCTACATACTGCTCTTTGCTCATCTACTGGCTAGAAACAGAGGAGACAATAGAAGACTTCATGGCTTGGAGGGCACAATAACTAGAAGGAAGGAGCCTAGAATTCCTGAATGACTGTGTGCAGCAGAGCTCCTCCCCATGCCCCTGACCAAGCTTATTGGAGTGTAATAAAGTCAAGAAATAAAACATTATTGTCTTAAAATCCTGAGACATAGGTTTTGTTTTACTATAGCAATCAGCCTACCCTGATATTGTATATGGATTACAAAATTTCTCCCAAGTATTTCCCTCCCCTGCAATGTGATTTAGTAGCTTTTCCCATCAAATGTTGTAGTCCACTTTCATTTCTTGAATCCAGGATTGGCCTCTGAACTTTCAAGCAGCCAGTGGGACTTTCCTTAGCAAATGAAATAAAGCAGAAGTGCCATTTCTAAACCTAGCTCTCAAGAAGCATTGCATGCATTATATGGATATATTTTTAAAAAATGGTTTGTAATTATTCTGTTGAACCCTGCCAGTGAAAAGATGTTTCTCAAACATTTAGTTCTCTTTAAAAATATAAATATTTCTCTCCGAGAACAAAGATGGCGGCATAGGTAAACACCTATTGTGCTGCCCCGCACAACAATTCCAAAACTACGACATAACAACAAAACAAACATCACCCAGAATCACCAGAAAGCTGGATGAGTGAAAATTCCACAAATAAAAGTAAAGGTGGGACACTGAGACTCAGAAGAGCAGTGGAGCAGAGCCTTGAAGATATGCGTGGAGCCAGAGGTTCAGAGCAGTGGGCACGCGTGGGCTATAGGGCTGGCAGCAGCAACCCCAGCTAGATTTCTCCAACTGGGAGGGCAGAGACGTCCCACTGCACAGGCCAGGTCTGAGGTCCGGGGTACGCACCCTAAAAGCCGGGCACTGCAGAAGTCTCCGAGTTTGAGGAGAGGGCGCACCCTAAAAGCTGGGCGAGGCAGAGATCTACAAGTCTGAGGAGAGCGCGCGTAGCTTGGAACAGCAGTTTTGTGTGTAAAATGCGCGACAGCACAGACTCGCGACTTGCTCCCTGGTTCAGGAGACCACTGGACTGCTTTGTTGTACAACCCTGGGCGAGACTTTGGGTGTGCAGACTTATTTGGGGAGAGGCAGAGTTGTCTGGCAACGGGTAGAGATCAGCGGCGGCTTTCTCTTGGAGGTGCCTGCAGCCATTACCACCCAACACAGAGACCCACGCGCTGCATAGGGCACAGCTGATGCTGACGCTGCCTGCTCAGCTCAGAGACTCCACCCATCCAACCTGAACACAGTTTCCCTGCACAGCCAATTGGCCTGGAGGTCAAACCCTCTTAAGGCTAACATCAACAAGCTAGGCTTAAATTCAAAAATACTGTACAACCCATAAAGGATTGCAGTAAGAGTATCCACCTCAGGTAATTGGGGAGGCTGAGCCACTGTCCCTTAGAGGACATCTACCACATAAAGCAGCCACCATGTAGAGACATAGAAAGAAATCAGGTGTGAAAGAAATGGAGTAAAAAAGACGACTAGACATCGAGTTCAAAACCAGGGTTATAAGGCTTTTCAAGAGGCTCCTAGAAAAGGCCAATGAACTTAATGAGAACTACGAGGAAATGAACAAGACCAACGAGGAAATGAACAAAACCTACGAGGAAATGAATGAGACCTACAAGGAAATGAATGAGACCTACAAGGAAATGAACAAGACCTCCAAGGATATGAATGAGACCCTCAAGGATATGAAAAAGGACCAACTAGAAATCAAGCATTCACTGACTGAAATAAAAAATATTACACAAAGTCCTAAAAGCAGTCCAGAGGGCCACAAGAACCAAGTTAAAGATTTGAAATACAAAGAAGCAAAATCCACTCGGCTGGAAAAGAAAGAAACAAAAAGAATCCAGATAATTGAAGATAGTGTAAGGGGCCTCTGGGACAACCTCAAGCATGCCAACATCCGAATTGTGGGAGTGCCAGAAAAAGAGAGAGAGCAAGGTAATGAAAATCTACTTAAAGAAATAGTGCCTGAAAACTTCCCCTACCTGGTGAAAGAAATTGACTTAAAAGCCCAAGAGGTACACAGAACCCCAAAATATAGGAATCTAAAGAGGACCACACCAAGACACATCATAATTAAAATGCCAAGAGCAAAAGACAAAGAGAGAATATTAAAAGCAGCAAGAGAAAAACAGTTAGTTACCTATAAGGGAGCATCCATACAATTGTCAGCGGATTTCTCAACACAAACAATGCAGGCCAGATGGGAGTGGCAAGAAATATTCAAAGTGATGAATAGCAAGAATCTACAACCAAGATTACTCTATCCAGCAAAGCTATCATTCAGAATTGAAGGTCAGATAAAGTGTTTTGCAGATAAGAAAAAGCTAAAGGAGTTCATCACCACCAAACCAATATTATATGAAATGCTGAAAGATATTCTTTAAGAAGAGGAAGAAGAAAAAGGTAAAAATATAAATTATGAACAACAAATACACATCTATCAACAAATGAACCTAAAAATCAAGTGAATTAATAATCTGATGAACAGGATAAACTGATGAATATAACAGAATCATGGACATAGGGAGGGAATGGACTGACAATTCTTGGGGAGAAAAGGGGTGTGGGAAGTGCAGCAAGAGACTGGACAAAAATCTTGCAACAATGGGAGCGGACAGAGGGTGGGGGAGGTCAGGGTGGAGGGGAGTTATAGGGGGATAAAATAGGGGGAACAATGTAGTTAATAAAGTGAACAATCAAGATAAAAAATAAAAATGTAAACATTTCTCTCAACAAAATGTATTTAGTCAAGAAGTGCCCTGTAAATGGCCCTTTCAATGGTCTTTGAAAAAGAAAAAGCCAACTTTAACTCCCATACTTTTCAAATATCTTATATCTTTTGAATAAATGATGATGATGTTATAGAACTAAGACTGAGAATTATATCTGTGAATTCGAAGACAAGGAAGGAATTGGATGGTTTTGAGAACTATATCATGTTCAATCTGAAGACACTGAGTGCAATTTATAACAGCGCTTGAACAGTGCCTGGTGGTTTTCTCTGCAACCATAGCTGTTATGCCTAATAGCCACATATTTATCCTTTGTGGAAAGAACTAAGGTTTAACTATAAATAATATTTTCCCATATGTTCACACCTGAAAAAAAAAACTGAAACAGGTTTTTCTTTAAAATAATGTGTTTGATTTAACAGTGTTTTAATATTAGCTCACAACAGCACTAAGCGTGACATCATTGTATTAATTATTTGAATTACATTCAGTTTTTCCACTTGTTTGCAAGGTCTCCTTGAGCAGTCTATTTTTGGCTGAGAGTTTTTTCAGTGATTCCACTCAAGGAAGTACCCACTTGTTTTGAGTAGCACTTGCCAGCAACAGTGCTTCTTAAGCTTTAACATGCATACATATCTCTAGGCAATCTTGTTTAAGCACAGATTCCAATGCAGTAGGTCTGGGGTCAGGATTGATATTATGCATTTCTAACAAGCTCCCAAGTGACATAATGGTCCTGGTCCATGGACCACACAAGAGTCTATAGCAGACTTTTACTTTGCAGGATTTCTAAACACTTAAAATTTTACTCAGATAGAACATGATACAGCACATGAAGATCAGGCCAGATAATAGGCAGTGGTTTGCGTAATTCCTATAATTCACCCTGTGATCACCTGCCTGAACTCAGGCCTGTGTAATGCCAAACATATCATCACCTAACTGGTCATTTACTTAATGAAATCAGCACACTTATTTGTGTTGACACAGGAAGAGCACTTCTGGGACATCTTCACATTCTAAATTCACATCTAAATTACTTTCACATTCTAAAAAGGCTGGAATACCCACTTTTTTCTGAAATTCTGTTTCCTCTTTTTGCCTATCCCTGTCACCAGCCTGCCATCTTGAATCTATTTCAACGAAGGCTAAATAACACAGGTGGTACCACTGACGCAAGCACTCATGGTAAGGTATAAAAAGAAATTGGATATTTTTTATTCAGTTGTTTGCTTCACCTTTTCCAGTTGAATCCAATCTCTATATATGGATTGGGGGTTCTATTAGGAAATACATAAAACCAATTCAGCAAGAGAATATTTTTAATGAACTATATAGCCTCTGAGATTTGGTTTAAGCCCTTAAATGTGAATACCTTTCAATTTCATTATTACCCTGGATCAACTGGGTCCTTCAACCTTTAGTCTACCATCTCAAAAGCCATATTTCTTATGGCTTAATACAAAAAGTGAGATTCATGGATTCGTAGAAAGATCCATCAATTGAGCAATAGAAAACTAGGTTCTGGCTCCAATTCTGCTCCCTAATTAGCTGGGTGAATTCGCACAAGACATGTTGCTTCCCTAAGCCTCATTGCTTTTAATTATAAAAATACATTTTCAGTTTTAACTTCTCCCAGCTCAGACTCCCTTGACCTGAAATGCCTCCGGACCAGAGGCTGCTCACAGCAAGTGACCCACACAGCACAAACAGCCCTGTCCCATACCCACTTCAGCACAAGGATCCTTGGCCACCGCATTTCAGGCAGGAAGGCCCCCAGAGTATCATATGCCAACTTCTTCATTTAGCACTAGAGGAAATCAAGGTCCTGGGAGGCAAGATAACATGGTCACATGGCTAGTTAAGGGCCAAGCCAAAACTAGAACACAAGTCTTCTAACTCTCAGTCCAATGGTCTGCATGAAACCACGAACTCAGAAAGTCAGGCTTTGAGAGTTACATTAGAATTCACAGCTGTCTCTCCGTGCTGGCCACCACTGAGCTCTTATAGGAGAGAAGAGTTTACACAAAAGCAACACAAACACAATCTTTTCCACCTTTTTCTGCAGCACTGGAATATAGGAAGGGCTTTATATATAGTTGTGAATGAGAGAAACATTTCTTTGCATTTCCCCTTATTTCAGAGATATATTTGTAGGTTTTTAGTCTCCGTATGTGGAGCAGGGGCTTTTTTGATGCCCTCCCAAATTTCCTAAGCATATATCTCTGTCTCCAAAGGCTGCTCTCTGCAAACTAAGATAATCCTTCAGAGGACTGCTTTTCTGGCCACATGGTCATGATCAGCCAGAACACAGTCATTCCAGAAGTGCTGGGAAGTATCCCTACAGCATCTCTCAGTCCATGCCAGATGTAGAATTGCTGGCTCAATATTCAGGCTGCCTTGCCCCTTGGGCAGGACATCTCTGAGGCCTGTTCTACAATGTTCCAGATGCTTCCTCAGAATTGGGCTCCAGCTGCCCACACTAATAACTGGTTTGATAATACTCCCTTTAAGAAAAAGGGAGAGACTGGAACAGAGGGAAAGAAAGCCAATATAAAGTGTATCCATGAGTTTGTTGCTGTGGGAGACTGTGGGCTCAACCCCACGGAGACCACCCTGAGAGGCTGTATGGAACCCATCTCAGAATTGTGCACTGAGGAGCAAGAAGGGATATTGATCTACTGACACTCCTCTGGAGGCATTAGCTTCCGAGTTTCCCAGCATGCCCTGCAAGCAGGCCAAGCACACCTCAGGGTCACAGAATACCCTCAGATAATTACACTAGTTCTCAGTGTCTGGCAGAACTGCCTGCAAGGGACCTCCATGAAACAGTGTCTGCCATGAACAGTTTCCAGGACATCAATATACTACTCTGCTCAACAGATGACCATTCCGCCATGCTCCGGGCTTACATTGTGCCTCCCTAGCTCTGAGCTGGCCTAGTTTTGGCTTCCTCAAAAGGCATCCCTGAACCCTATCAGTACCCAGTGCAAAGCATCTAGGTAAACTGCAATACAGGTGGGATGAGAAATGGAATCAGTCAAAAAAAAAAAAGGAGCCAGAAATCTGCCTCCCCCAGTCATGCTACAAGCCAAACTAAAATGCTGTGTCCACATCAGTTCCATGCCAGTCTTGTCTTCAACACCCTTTCCCGGGGGCTGGGCAGCTGTCAGGACCGCACAGGCCTTTGCTTTGATGCCTCCCTGCTCAGTGTCACCCAGACAGCCTGATCAGGGGGCCCTGAGGTCAAGGCACTATCAGGGGTAAGGTTTCTTAAGTGCCATGTGTGAGACACCATCTGACACTGTTTATAGATCGATTTAGCCCCTTATTGACCATGGGACAGAAGTTAAAAGCATTGCTTTTGGAACTCAAATGTGTTAACTTCTGAAGTGATGTTTGAAATAAGGTTAAGATGGGCCCAAAGTTTTGATCTGCTGATTGGAGAAGGAAGAAAAGAAAGGAAATGGACTAAGAAAGATTTTTTTTTCAGAAAAGAAATCAGATTATTTTGACTAAAATCAAGAGACAAGCTTGTAATGAATCTACCAACTTTGGGGCTGATATAAGATGGCTACAGAAGTGTCTGAATTCTGCAGCTGCTAAATGTGGATGATCTGTTTAAGTGCAACTATTGGTTCTTGAAGTAGCTCACAGAAAGAAGTCGCTTTCCTCTTCAGTAGATTAAGACCAAAAATGGGAGCATCCACTGGATTCAGGCCCAAAGCAATCACATAAAAGTCAAATAAAACAGCATCCCATGCCGAAACCATGCCATTCATGATGGAATAATTGCATAATAAAAAGACACAGGCACTCCACAACTCAAGTTGCTAGAATTCACCAACTCATTCCCTGAAATTTCTTTGGATTCAGAACACAAAAGATCTAGTAAAGAAATCCCTCATACTTTAGTAAACCAGATTATAAAACACCTGAAATCTATGGGTTACATAGTGAGGTTGACAATTTTTAATTGATGTATTTCTTATCTACTGATGTGGCATAATAGGAAGCAGTGGCAATTAAGATAACTAGATAGGAATAGGAAACAGTTCTGATTAGAACCAAAAACTGGGATGCTGGATATTCAACAAGAGGAAAATGACGAGTGTAGGGTGTAATGGCTAGCAAGGCCATACTTCTGCAATGCAGTAATGATTATCACGTTAATGATGATTATGAAGCATAACAAGATGATGAGGTCCCCTCTGTACCATTCAGAAAAGGGCAGATAATGTTCAATAGGGTTTGTAAATTTTAATAAACTCTATTATGTCCTAATTCTTTTAAAGTTAACAAAGTGAATTAAATATGGGTTCATCCTCTATTAAGCTATACATTTTATGAAGAGTTTGCAATGTAAATCACCAGCCCAATAATAAATAGACCAGAATCCTAATAAAATTAATGAAATGATATCTGTAGCTAAAATATCCAGAAGGCAATAATACTGTGTTGATATGAAATGGGAGGTATTTATAGGCAACTCAAAGGATATTTCAAAACCATTTTGGACTCTATTCAGAATATTAAGAAGCAATAAAGATCTAAGTTTTTTAATAGCCTCTAAGTTAAATATACTATGGGGACATATATTTCACAGGATCAAGATGTTTGCCAAAGATGGCTTTGTACAGTTTCTGTGTCTCTTATAAATCATGTCATATAAAACTTTTAGTTCATGGTGAGCTCTGGAAATAAAAATTGAAACTTTCATCATTCACTTAATTGTTCAATAAATATTTTTTGGCCATCAACACTGGTGTCCTACCAAGATACCTATCTGGAGAAGTCCAAATGGCTTTACTTTATCAAGTAGGCAGAGACCCTAACCAAATAATCAGATAAGGAGCATGCTCAGATAGTCTAAGCATGCCTAAGTGTGCACATAGACTTGTGTGAGTGTGTGTGTAGGGTGAGGATGAAGTGGCATGTATACATATCATGATAGAAGGGGCTAGAACTGATATCTTTCAGGCCCTAGAACAATACTTGTGTTTCAGTAAGATAAAAATTGACAATGTAGACTTTGATACAAAAGTCTACATTCCCTGATAGCCACCAAAAAACTCATTTTTTAATTGTTTAGCCAAGAATTATTTATTGAGCATTTAGTAAGTGCCAAGAACTATGCTAAATGCTAGCATTACATTAGGGAACAAAGATGAAGTTCCTGCTACCTAGTGTTGCAATCAATGTAAGTCCAAAAATTTTTAGAAACAAATAGATTTTCTGATCCCAGTGGATTTTCTGGTCCATGTTTTTTCCCTTGTAACTCGATATACAAAGACTTGATATTGAATAAAATGCTTATCTGGCAATCCCATTTTAACTAGGCTGAATTCTATTTCTGGGAAAATAGAAGAAAGTGAATTATCTCACATGTAGTGAGAAAAAAGTGTCCACATGAGTAAGGCTTTGGTAACTTCTCTAGTACCCTCAGCCTTAAGACTGAATTAAAATAAAACAACATCGATAAAAGAAAAACCAGTTTGGACTGAGCTCCCACCTGTAAATTACTGCAATTCCAAAGGCCGCATAACTATTCTTTTGCCTTAGGTGCATGTAGGAAACCTGGAGAATATCAGCAATGACATCACAACCTGTGTGACAGGGGCATCATTAGTTCCCAGCTCCAGTTCCTTCAATTACATCTGAAATGCTTGTGCATCACCCGGCTCTGGGGTGTTTTGATGAGCTGCAAAGAGAGGCAGAGCCAGAGCAGAGTTCACCTCAACATTTAGTTGGTATGTCTCTAATCAAGTAACAGCACCAAGTCCTATTTTAAAGATATACAAAGATGTGAAAAAAATAGATTTATAGTTGTAAGTGCATAAAGCACAGAGTCTCTCCTTGTATTATTATTTATTAACTAAATGCATGACATTTGTGTACTAAGCCGGCAGTCAGACATCTCTCTGGCAGTTCAGAGCTTTTTCAGTCCAGGACCCCTTGCTCCTTACCACCCTCCTCGCTGCACTCCCCAGTCATAAGTCCAGCTTCTGGCTGAGTGATGCTCCCCATGTGGGAGCGCACTGACCACCAGGGGCCAGTTCCTGCATTGAGCGTCTGCCCCCTGGTTGTCAGTGCACATCATAGCTACCGGTTGTTTTGCTGTTAGGTTGATTTGGGGTTTTATTATATAGGATTATTGTATTTTCCACATGAACAACTGCAAAACTACTTTTGCCAAACCCTGATGATATTTTTATGCCAAATTGCTTCTATGTAAGCCACCATTGATTTAGACTCATGCAAAAAAAGCTGGCATTTGCCAAATTAAAAATATTAGAAAAAATCCTGAATTATAATTTTGCTGGTGTCAGATGACATAACTACAGAGTTTTTCCATCTTTTTTTAATATATATTTTTATTGATTTTTTACAGAGGAAGGAGAAAGATAGAAAGTTAGAAACATTGATGAAAAAGAAACATAGATCAGCTGCCTCTTGCACACCCCCTACTTGGGATGTGCCTGAAACCAAGGTGCATACCCTTGACCAGAATCAAACCCAGGACCTATCAGTCCGCAGGCCAAACTGGTTTCAGCGAGTTTTTTCATCTTGACCTATTTTGGGGTTGGCTATAATGGTATTAACTCACTTTTCATTTACTTAACTAATCACTTCTAAGGCAGCTGTTAGTAATCCTGATTACCTGCCTTCCCCAAAAGAGACCAAAGAAAGTAGCCAGAATGGGCATAAATTTGTAACCATGCACAGTAAAAAGAGGAGAAAGAGAAGGAGAAGGAGAAGGAGAAGGAGAAGGAGAAGGAGAAGGAGAAGGAGAAGGAGAAGGAGAAGGAGAAGGAGAAGGAGAAGGAGAAGGAGAAGGAGAAGGAGAAGGAAGGAGAATGGAGAAAGACTAGACTATACCTCCAATGTTTTACTCTTTAAGGAAGAAGTCGTGTCCATAGAGTGACTGGATATGTGATGAGTAAGGCATCAGTGGTGATAGCTGGAAAGTTTTAAAGGAAGGAAGGTATTTGAACTACACATTCAGCCCAACCAGAGTCACTCAGTTGGTTGAGTATAAGCCTATTCACCAAAGGGTTGCTAGTTCCATTCCCGCTCAGGGCACATGATCCCAATTAGGGAGCATACAGAAGGCAACAGATATATCAACCTCACATATCCAGTCACTCTATGGACACGACTTCTTCCTCATTAAAGAGTAAAACATTGGAGTTATAGTCTAGTCTTTCTCCATTCTCCTCTCTCTTCTCTCTCCCTCTCTCTCTCTCTCTCTCTCTCTCTCTCTCTCTCTCTCTCTCTCTCTCAGCATGTCCTTGGGTAAGGATCTTTATTAAATACTAGAGGCCTAGTGCACAAAATCATATACCAGTGGAGTCCCTCAGCCTGGCCTGCGGGATCAGGCTGAAACCAGCTCTCTGACATCCCCCGAGAGGTCCCAGATTACAAGAGGGTGCAGGCCAGGCCAAGGGACCCCACCAGTGTACAATAGGGGCCAGGTAGGGATGCAGGAAGTTGGCCAGCAGGGGAGGGACTTCAGGAAGGCTCCAGGGAGTGTCCAGCCGATCTCATTCAGTCCTGATCGGCTGGACCCCAACACCAAGCTAACCTACCAGTCGAAGTGTCTGCCCCCTGGTGGTCAGTGCATGTCATAGTGAGCAGTTGAGTGGCCTTAGCATATCATTAACATATTATATTTTATTGGTTGAACAGGCAACCAGTCGACCAGACATTTAGCATATAGCATCCTTTTACTATATAGGATGCACTTATACTGCATAGTTTGATATAAACAAAAAGCTGCAAGCCTTTTAACTTAACAAGAAAAAAAATATAGAGGCCTCCAGGATCCAGTTCTCTTATTCACACCACACTCTCCCATCTTTCTACAAATACAAACAATTTCACAGTAAGGAAAGTGAGGCTTTTCAATCCATTGCTCATACATAGTACCATACACCTGTCATTATTCAACTCTCAATTTACAAATAAGACACAGAACATTTTACAAGCACAGGGCAAGCTGTTTTATTGATGGGAATGTTGGATTACTTTCCTTTGTTTACTTCCAAGCATAAAATGACTCCATAAGCAAAACTGGCTGGGAACACATGCATATTTCCAATCAACACCTGCCTTTGAAAATTCACAGGGTCTCTTGTCAACAATCCAACTTGCAGAGTATTCAGGTTTCCACTCACCTTTTTGAACATCTAGTAATTAACCAGAAAGACAATCCCTCAGGACTCTCACCCCTGTGTAGTAAAGGAAGCACCAAGTAGCTCTTAACCTTGCTCTTAAAGACCATTGAGAATACTCCTGTTACACCCTCCAAAACATCTCTGGGGTGATGATGGTTCTACTGTAAAACAATCCCCCCCCCCAAATTTTTTTCTTGCCTCATTCTGCTTTTGAACTTTAATGGAAGATAGGTTTTCCTGGTGTCATCACTTTGCCAAAGAAAAGTGATGGTTTTTATGTAATGTAATAACACCTTGTATCTTTGTAACATCTCTGCCTTCCTAAAGCTCAAAGCATGTTCATAAAGCACTAGCTCCATTTCTTTCATCTTCATTGAAGGAGATTGACGCATACATACCAGTCTCATGTCCAGGCCAGGAAAACAGAGACACTCAGAGGTTAAGCGGATCCTCTGAGATTGCACAAACTGGTTAGTGATGAGGCCGGAACTCTGCATTCGTTTACTGAGCTTCTTTCTCTTCTACTAAGATTCCAAAACACATAAATAAATTAATCTGACATTTCTCTGAAATGAATAAGAATAATGGTTACTTAAGACAGAAGAAAGAATATTTTATTCTCTTACCATCTCATAACCACACGTGTGTAAGGGCCTTTAAAAACATGTCCAGACCCCTCACTTCCAAATGACTAACAATTATAACTTGGAAACTGACCATTAGTAGATATGTAGAACAGAGAAGAGGCAGAGATGTGAGTTTTAGGAATACTACCTCCAAACAAAGAAGAGTGCCTCCAGCCTCACTGAAATAGGACACTAATGTATCTGATACCAGTTAGAAGTCAGGCACCACACCAGACACTGTACGCAGCTTTCTCATTTAATCTCATATCAACCTATAAGGAGGGTGACAGCATCCCTACTCTACAGAAGAGGGAAGTAAGACTTGGAGGTTAACTTATTTTTACAACCCTAGCCAGTAAGTGGCAAGTTCTAGGTGGTCTCAGAAAGGAGATGATCTGCTGTGCCTACAGGTCCTTAAAAGCAATCTGCCTTCAATTGTGAGGAAGGCAGAATGATGCATCCCAGTAAATGACTTGAGTGCATATATTAAGTTGAATCATAAGACATTGCTGATATTCACCTGCTTTCCACCTACAAACATGGATATTTTATATGATTCAAACTATTACTCAGGGAGAGGCTGAGATGACTTGGGGGGAAATCTCAAAAGTATTAACACTAAGGGTAAAGTCAGATGCTGCATTTGAAAGTATAACCCAGAGTTTTAGATAAAAGAGGCCGGCTGGATGGAGAATTCTAATTCAAAAAATGCATCAGTTCATAATAAGCTTAGTGAGAAAGGGTGTGTTCCCACCACTGAAGCAGAAATTTCCTTTCCCAAGCCCTTCTAGGATTTTGCCCTTACCATTCATCCTTTCTGATCAAATTGATCCTTTAGGTAAACACAGGAGGGATTAGAGACTTTTAATTGGCTTTAAGGAAGAAATGGTAATCTGAGTTGCCTGGGCAGGAACTATTTTGTCTTGTGGGAGAGAAGCAGGGAGAGAAAGAGGAAAGGAGATATCTGCAGCTTGACAAATTGTTCTCAGCCAAAGAGGAGACTATTCAAGAACAGGCAAGATTGTTAAATCACTCACCCAAATTAGGCTGTGAGCTATGAACATGGCCTCTTGGGTTTTTTTTCTTCACTCCAGCTCTTCCTATGTGAAGTAGGAGACTTCAATGCATCCCAGAGTCTAGATCGGTGTTTTTCACGTGTTAGCATGCATCCATATCACCTGGAGCATTGGGGCATAGGGAGGCAGCCATACCCCAGAGATTCTGATTGAGGTCTGCAGCAATAAGTTGCTAATGGGTCAAGAAGACACTTTAAAAACCATTATCCTAATGTCCAGTTATGTACAACTGCATTGCATATTCCTGCCATCCAATGCTATTACCTGCGCCATGTCTGTACATATGGAAGCCACACATGATCCAAAGAGGATAAGACAAAGCAATGATGCCCCCCAAGGGTCTGTGACAATAAGGGATTGGCTTTGGTACAAACCAAGTTGCAACACAACTGACTCTGTATGATTCATATTAATGAGAATAGCTGATAGTTATTGACTAGTTTGTATATGCCAGGCAGTATATTGTCTCTACCCACATTATCTTTGAGATAAGTGTACGGTTATTACCCCTGTTTCATAAATGTAGACTTTGAGCCTCATTGGGCTAACTAACTCCATGGTCACTGGGAGAATGAGGGGGCTGGGTATAGAATCCATGATTCCAACTTAACTGCTGTGCACTGTACTTCCTGAACTCTAGAAACACTAAATCAGGAAAAGAGATGTCCATCTTCTGTCTTATTTGATAAAGGAATAAATATAGATGAATGGGAGGCCATAGCTCTTTTTTCACTCTACTTTCTTGAGTCTACTCTGGATAATGCAAACATTCCCCTCCTCATTTCCTCCTGACCTTTCCCATGCTAAGATACAAGACAATGTTTCATGTGTTAAAGTACAGGAGATTAGAAAAGGGGTGCCCAGCTACCAAAAGTGGTATCTTAGATTTATGGATCTCCCCGGTTGAAACAAACATCTCCTTCCTTCTGGGAACATCACCTGGTGTTTGGGAACTCTGCCCTGGAAATATTATGGTTTGAGACTCCAAAGGAAGTTGATTGCAAGGGGTGGGACAACTTCAACAGAAAAGCTTCTTAATTTTATGACTCCCAGTTCTTGCATTGTCCATCCAAACTCTTCAATGTCGTGGGGCAGGAGGTGGGAGAATGGAGCTCCAGAGATACAAGGCTCTTATCTGAATGGAGAATTGTTTTCATTGTTACTGCTCTGGCTCTGATTTACTATTTAGCTAGTCTCATAGATTGCTCCTTCACCATCAAGTTCCTGCTTTATAGCTTAATCCAGGACCTGGCTTCCAGAGACTACTTGCCTTGGGACTACAAGCTTCTGGGGTGAGAGCTGATGAAGCCTCCCTTCTCAATGGGAAGATGCTGAGCTTTTTCCAGGAGTCTGGTATCCGTCACACAAAGTTCAGATGCAACTTATGGACCATATCAGTGGCTAGCAACAGATCCTCAGAGACACTGACCACACACTTACCCATCACCTTGGAGTCACTAGCTCTAGAAGAGTGATGTTGTAATGTACTTCTGTCCTAACTCACCCCTGTGCTTTACTGAACTAAAGCACACAGATGTGTGGTCACATGTCTGCTTTTAGTGAAATATATTCTGTTTTCCCAAGTGATGCATTTGGCCCAAAACAATTGCCCTTTATACTGACCATTTTCAAACCTATTTAAATATTTCCACATTCAAATTGCATATATCCTTTGACCTAGCAATAACATTTCTAGATATTTATATTACAGATATACTTGTATATGTTCAGAATGAGGAATAACAGAATTGACTGTAATAGCAAAATATTGGAAATAATCTAATTCATCAGTAAGAAACCAGCTAAATAATGTACAGGGAATCCCTACAGTGGAATAATATCTAATTGTTAAGAAGAATGAAACAACAGACACTGGGACCAAGACAGCCACAGATGCTACCACAAGTGATAAACAACTGAACTGTGTCTTGGACTTAATGAGGCAAATGGAGATAAACTTCAGCAACCTGAATGACCAGTCTATATGAAGATCTTCTTGTCTTCTGTTGACTAGCCACTGAAAATTGCCAGAAACAAGGTGGTGGGGAAGGGTTAACTTTTGTGTGACACAACAGAGATGGGAACTCCTACAGGTCACCATAGAGTTACAGATATGACCCTCCATTGGGAGAAGAGGCCATGCCTTCTACTTGGCTGAGAAAGCTAGAGGTGGCAGACCACAATGTCTTTGACCCATATCAAGACCTATATTTTAAAGGTGGCATCTCATCTATCTACCTCTGGGATCTGGATCATGGCATTACTGGAGTGATCCTCATAAAGAGGGTTGGAGATAGATTGGAGAATATCAAAGGCTACTGGGAATCCACCCACGTGGCAGCAGTGCAGGAGAAATCCAGTGGTCCCATTGGCCATTGCAAGCTAGCCTCCATGGTGATGCTGTGGCTGCAAACAAGCAAATCCAGCTCTGGCACCATGAAACCTGGAGGCAGTCTAATCAGACAGATGGAGAAAGATGAAAACTGCCAGTGACTGCTCCCATACACAGCCAATATTGAGAGCCTGGTAGAGGACATGGAAAACAAAATCAGAAGTGTGCTAAATTAGATAGATCTACTTTGAAAAACAAGGACATTGTCAATGGGCTGAGGTCTGGGCTGACTTCTATAGACAAATCAAAACAAAAAGCTCTTAAGAGTGACCTGGTAGAGGCTTTGAAGAGAAAGCAGCAATGTTTGACCCCTGCTTCATGCTAACAGGACATGCCTACACTCATTAGATTCCTTCCTTAAAAAACTCAATTTCTTTTTTTTAATACTTATTGATTGATAATTATTATTATTACTAGAGGCCTGGTGCATGAATTAGTAGATGGATGGGGTCCCTAGGTCTGACCTGAAATCAGGGCCAGGCCAATCAGGGCCTGCCATCTCCGGGGGATTGGGAGGGGGGAAGGGAAGAGAGATGGGCAGAGGGACCACAGGAGTTTGATTGGCTGGGAGGAGGGAAGGGGCATGGGAGGTTGGCTCACCCCAACCCCAAGGAGGGTGCCAACCCTCAGCCCCCCTGGGAAAGGGGCCATATCCGCTGCCACTCACCCCCAGTTCCCCATTCCAGCCCAAGGCCTGAAGTCCCCAGGGGGCCAGGAGAGAAGGCAATGGTCACTGGGCCAGGCATGGAAGGAACTGACACCAGATGCCAGCACCCCGCCACCACATGGTTCCTCCCCTCCTCTCCTTCTCCTTCCCTCACCACTCTGCTGCCAAGCGTCTTCCCCCTGGTGGTGAGTGAGTATCATAAAGACTGGTTGACCAGTTGTTCCAATTATTCAGTCATAACAGTTGCTTAGGCTTTTATATATATATGGGGAGTTAGAGATTGAGGAAGGGAGAAAGAGAAACATTGATGTAAGAGCAGAACATTGATCAGCTGCCTCTTGCATTCCCCCCCCCACACACACTGAGAATTGAACCCACAACCCTAGGTTCACAGGACAATGCCCAACCAACTGAGCCATACTAGCCAGGGAAGAAAACTGGATTTCTGTTCCTTTCCCTTGTTCCTCCCTCCCTGACCTGCACATCACCATCTCTCCCGGAGAATAAAGCCACTAAACACCCTTCTTTGTCTCCAAAGCCTGCTTCCCATCACATTTTGCCATTAAATTCCATGTTTCCATAGAGACTATGTGTGTTTTGTTTGCCCTAACCCCTTATCTCCCCAACATCCATTAATAGGTATAAAATATACTGTCTGCCTCTCCTTCCCTCCCACCTTTTTATAACATTGGTGTAAAAAAATGTAAAATAAAAAAAATTATTAAATAACAATTGTGTGTGAAAGATAGAGAAAAACTGGAGATCTGATTCCACATGTCTTTATGAAGGGCTGGGGTTGGGGGATGGACGGGGGACAGCTCTGGGAGAAAGGAGAAGTGGCCCTCAGCATTGTCCTGCGCAGACTGGCCTCTGACCCCGGAGACCACATTGTGAGGCTATGGGGGCTGCTGACTGTTCTGCTGTTCTGGCCAAGTGCTTTTCTATCAACTTTCATGGAATGTATAGAGTTTTTTTGTTTTATTGTTTCTTTTATAAAACCAAACAAAAAAGCTTTAAAAAATCTGTATCTTATACTTGAGTTCCAATTCTTTTAAAAAAAAAAGAAAAGAACAAAAACAAGTAAATAAAAATAATATGGACACACACACAACACAAAAGAAGAATGAGGCAGTCTACCTGTAATGACATGGATCAGAACACAGAAATGTCTCATTAGGAGAAAAAGAGGAAAATACAGAATTTTATATTTAAATAGAGTCCCAGTGCACAAAATTTGTGCACAGAGGGTACGGGGTGGGGACGGGCCTATACGCTCTCTAATCCAGGACCCTTCAGGGAATGTCTGACTGCTGATTTGTGCCTGCACTTTTAACAGATGACTGCTCCATTGTTGTTTCTTTCTTTTCATGCTTAAACCCATTGAAATTAGTAGCTATTCAAAGTGTGTATATAATTTGGGGGGACACCCTGTATATCTCTAGTCAGCTGTGAAAGGAACCAATAGCAGATTTGGAACCCCCAGACAGGGAACCTCTCTCATTTCCTGCATGTCTCCACACTCCACTTTCCACCTTCACGGGCAGTGGGAGAATCAATGTTTTCTCTGATTAACTCGGGAAAGCATATCCCGTCCTACTGCCTGGCAGGAGTGTGCTAGGCCCCAAATGAGTGAGGCTCAGTTAGTGCAGTCTTCAGTCATGGGTGCCAACACCCAAAGTTCACATTCCTCCTCTGCAGTCGCCCCGACTATCCCACCATTTCACTGAGAGGATGGAACTCCTCACCTCCTCTGGGTTCCTGATCTTGAACATTGACCTCAGCGAAGGCCACCTGTGCCCACCAGGTGTGTGTCTGTCTGCACCTGCTCCCACCTCAGCACCTGCATTAGCCCCATGGAGGTGAGCTCGTTGCTGTATTATCCTCTGCAGGAACAAGGCGTCACCACTCTGCCCTCTCACTGTCATCTCACAGGCACCCACTCTCCTTAGCACCCAGAACACCCAGACACACTCCAAAGGCTGTGAGCCTGCCGAAGAGGATGTGCACACTTCCTGTGGGGGAATAGGCATGCTAGGGTTGATGGAAGTGTGGCAGAGAGGCAGGGGCGATGAGGATGACTTGCGCACACCATGGTCCGGGACTGTTGCAGGTGTTTGGGGGTACAGCGCGCTAGGGGACATTTGCACGCGGAGTGGGGGATGATAGACGCACTGGAGGACTGCGGGTGCGCAGATCCACAAACTCCTGTGACGCGGCCAGGAGTATGTCCATCTGGCCTGCCAAGGTGGCTGTCCCTGAGATCGAGAACCTTCTGAGCCAGGATGTGGGACTTGCGCAGCCAGCCATTCCTCAGCACTAATGACCTGCAGGCGCTATTTCAGCTCAGTCGGCAGGCTCCAATTGGCATGCTCACAACTGCCACCTTCACCATGTGGGGAGTACAGGCTGTCCTCCTCCGGGCCACCTCCCCCTCCCAGAGACTCTCCTCACATGCTGCCCATAGGCCGGGAAGAGCCTGGGTGGGGTGGGATGCCTGCACATGCTGCCCACTGGCCCAAAGTGCACTGCCCACCAGCGATTCTGCACTTGCACAAGCTGCTCAGGCCTGGAGCGTGCTGCCCAAGGCAACAAAGGCAGGTATCTGGCCCTGCCCGCCCTACCTGTGTATGCAAATTTACCTGGCATCTTTGTTGGGTGCCTTTGGTCAGTGTTCAAAATCAGGAACCCAGAGGAGGTGAGAAGTTCCATCCTCTCAGTGAAATGGTGGGATAGTCGGGGTGACTGCAGAGGAGGAATGTGAACTTTGGGTGCTGGCACCCATGAGTGAAGACTGCACTCGTGATTGGCAGGTGGATGTAGCGGAGGTATGGTCTCTTTTATTAGTATAGATGTAGCACCATTAGAGTGGAATAAAAGTACATATGTGTGTATACATGTATATGTATATGTAGATAGACGTAGATGTAGATATAGATGTAGATATGATGGATATAGAATGTTTCCAGAATATCTCTGGAAGGAATTATGAGAAGCTGGTAATGGTTCCAGCTGTTTCAGGATAGGTTTTAGAAGAAACCACCTAAAAGTTACTCATTCTTCCTGAGAGGCTTTGAAATTGATTTGAAACATTATTCTATGCAACATGAAGTAAAATCAAAATGGAAAAGTAATGACATAGACAAAATCTCAGGCCTCCTTTCTGCCACAATGGAAGACCCCACCTGCCAAGGTTCATGCTGGACACTATTGACAAACACACCATCCACACTAGTTTTATCAAGCCCCCTTCCCCTTTCATAATATGAAGCAGAATGTTCCTATGGAAACTGCTAGCTTTTATAAAGAGAAGGAAGTACATGGATGGGGTCCTTGCTCTGGCCTGGGATCAGACTCAATAAGGCTAAAATTCAAAGTCCCAGAGAACTTTGGGATGGGCCTACAAAAGAAGGCAGCGCCCTCAGGTGAAATCAGTTGGATAGAATGAAGATTTAAGGGCTATTTTTCCTAAAATACAGAGTTCCTGGAGACATTGAACTTTTGTGAACAAAATCCTCAGAATAATATAGCAAACTATGATATTTTCTATAGAGCAATATTTTCAAAATCTGCTTCTTTTTTTAATCTTTATTGTTGAAGTATTACACATGTCCTTTTTTCCCCCTTTGACCTCTTCTAACCTGCCTCACCCCCCTACATCAGGCCTTCACCACCTTTTTGTGTCCATGGGTTATATATATGCATACAAGTTCTTTGGTTGATCTCTTCCTACCCACCCACCCTCCTCCACCTTCCCTCTGAGAGTCCACAGTCTGTTTCATACTTCTATGTCTCTAGATCTATTTTGTTCAACAGTTTATTTTGTTCATTAGGTTCCATATATGAATGAGATCATGTGATATTTGTCTTTCTCTGGCTACTTTGTTTAAATCACATGCAGAGAATCCATGGATTCTCTATTCACATGGACTCAATTTCAGCCCTCAGGTATGTTCCTTCATTTTTTTGTTTGTCAGGTGCATGTTTGTGGCATACTTCTCTGAATTTGATGGGCACCAGAATCACAACTCTTTTAGGACCAGAAGGAAATTAGAGATTGCAACTCAGGAAGCAAATGGATTTGCCTAGAGTCCTTTGATAGCATTGTTAGATGCTAAGTATCTGATTTTCCCACAACCCTTGCAGGAGGAGAAACCATGTTTGAGGAGGAGAGGGAGGAAACCTCCAAGTCAGGGCAAAGGGGAGTTTGCATGAGCTCTAGACTGCTGGGCTGGAGAAGCTGTTTCCTGCAGTCAGTCAATCCCAGCTGGGCATTTGTACTTCAGGAGGCAGCACATAAAGCTGAAAGGAAATTCCACAGCATCAGACAGACACAAATTGAGGGACATTCCACAAGATAACTGGTCTGCATTCATCAAAAATATCATAAAAGACAAAGAAAGACTGAGGAACTCTTCCATATTCAAAAAGATGAAAGATACGTTAAATTAATGCAACACATGATCCAGAATTTTCTTTTGCTATAAAGATTATCGGGAAAATTGAGGAAGTGATGAAGTCTATAAATGAGATAATGTCAAGTGTTGATTCTTGATATTTTTTTGTTTTGTTATTTTTAAAGAGTTGACGATTTTATTTTCACATTTCACAATACAAGTGAAAATAGCTTTTTTTTTGTCCCACTACTCCCCTCAAAAACTATTCTCTCTTAGATAGGAAGAAGGAGTGAGTCTTTCTTGTCATGCTGTTAGAAAACATCCAGAGTCACAGCACCTTGATCTCCTGGTGAAGCAGAACAAGTAATAGAAGACTGAAAGAAGGAGGTTCCCCTTTCTCATCTGTCTTGTCTGGTCCAGTCATTCCAGGCCAAGTGGGCACCATCATGGAATGGTTGGGAGGTCTCATTATTGGGGACCCAGGCATCATTGGCATGTGTCCTCCCATAAGCAGACTCATTCCAAGAGCAGGTCCCACTGGCATCATCCTAGGAGGAGGAGGACCCATCATTGGCATCATGGCAGGGCACCTCATTTGGGGTGCTGGCATCATACCAGGATGAAGTGGACCCAGAATAGTGGGGGAGATGAAATTATAGCCCCTGCAGGAGGAAGAGTAGAGAATGGAGTAGGAGGTATCTTTCCTTGCTGCAATGCTGCAGTTGTTTTATCAATCGGGGCTCTGAGCCTGCTCTTCCATCCATTTCTGATAACAGTCTTTCACGTTGTCTTTGTGTTTCCTTCCACTGCAGTGTGTCTTTCTCACAGATGGAGAGTCATGGGTGAGGCATGTATCGCAGTAGTCACAATAAAACTTTGGCATGTTGTTTTGCAGGCCATTGGTACTCATTGGCCACTCCATAACTGCGCCATTGGAAGTCTGACTCTTGATTTTTGATAATGGTACTATGAGTATATAAGAGTTTCCTTGTTTTTATGAAATATACACTGAAATATTTACGGTAAAGAGAAATCATGTTTGCAAGTTATCCTCAAATAGTTCTGGGGATACACACACACACACACACACACACACACACAGTGTCCAAAAAGAATGTATACACCCTTTAACAGCTAATAGCTCAATTTTGAAAATAAAATACATTTTAATAAATACTGCCTTTATAATTATTCAAAGTATTTATATAGATAGATAGGTATAGATAGATATAGATATATAGATATATATGTGTGTGTATGCATATATATATATATATATATATATATATATATATATATATATATATATTTGAGGGGGCACCCTATATACGAAGAAAGAAAGGGAAGAAAGATGGAGGAAAAGGAAGAAGAAAATTATGGAAAGAAGGAGGGGCCCTCTTTTTCCCCCACCTGCCACGTACTGGGCCTGAGCTCTCGCTAGATTTGGTGGGTTCGTGTGATTGGCCGGAGCCCGCAGCCACCCCCCCCCCCCCCCCCAGGACACTTGAGAGCTCAGCGGCCTTGCACCAGTCAGTAGGGTCAGCGAAGACCCAAAGAGAGGTACCAGCGCAGCCTCAGCAAGCCGTGTTTCTCTAGAATTGTATATATCTAACATCCTGGAGTCCACCAGGAATGGACAGTTGGACCTAAGTGGGAAGCTGATCATCAAAGTTCAACTTGGGGAGGACATTCGATGAATTCCTATTCGTAATGAAGGTATTACTTATGATGAATTAGTGCTAATGATGCAAAGGGTTTTCATTACTTCTGAGTAATGATGAAATTATCATAAAGTATAAAATATAAAGATGAAGATGGAGAAATTATAACAATTTTTGATGTTCTGATCTTTCCTTTGAAATTCAGTGTAGTAGAATACTGAAACTGACATTATTTGTTAATGGCCAACCAAGACCCCTTGAATCAAATCAGGTGAAATATCTCCATTGAGAACTCATAGAACTTTGAAATAAAGTGAATCACTTATTGGATAGCTTGGAACCACCTGGCAAACCAGGACCTTCCACCAGTATTCCTGAAAATGGCAGACTGTGACCCCACTTTAAAAAAAAAAAGTTACCCTTACATCATTTTGCAGATTTAAAAAAACAAAATACTCAAAGAAGAAGAAGAAGAAGAAGGAGAAGGAGGAGGAGGAGGAGGAGGAGGAGGAGGAGGAGGAGGAGGAGGAGGGGGAGGAGGAGGGGAAGAAGAAGAAGGAGGAGGAGGAGGAGGGGGGAGAAGAAGAAAAAGAAAAAGAAAGAGTAGGGAAAGGGAGGGAGCGGGATGGAGAGAGGGTTGGTAGAACAGTGAATGTGGAGGGTATACAGTAATTTTTTGTACAATTTTGCAACTCTTCAGTAAGTCTGAAATTATGTTAAAATAAAAAAATTGAGATTCCACCATGTCATTATAATTCTGTCCTGTGGTATAATTCTCAGTCATGGGTTTGAGAGTCTAACATGATATTTAAAATCTTATCACTTGAGTAATAATAGAGAGATGCTAAAAACAAGTCCTCCAATGTGTGAGGCCACCCATTTGAAAGGGTCTTTTCCTCTCGATTTTCTATGCTGAACTGGCCTGGTGGGAGGGTGGAGCCAGCGATCAGTCCATAGCTGCCTCCAAAGAACCTGCTATTGTGAGTATTGGGAAGAGAGCTTCCCATTCTGAAGGCATGAGCAACATTCAACGATTTCACCCACAACTTTGGTTGAGCCTGTTTAATTTGGCTTTCCTTGGTTTTATTCTGCTTTACTTGGACAACTGTGCAGATCTATTTACAGCTTTCCCTATTGTCTGAGAATGTGGCTTTGAGACAGTGTCTTAAGCCATTTCCAATATCGACTCTAATGGTTTTTTTATGATTTCTAAATCCACTCCCAAGTGCCCCCCCACCCACACACACTTCTGCAGGGTCATCTGTGCCACAGGACTTGGGCTGGTCCTTTTCATTCCAATCAGCTTGCCCAGACCGCCTCCCTTGGCCCTTCCTTCCAGCAGCTATCATGGTGAAATGCTTGACATGGCCCTGATCAGACTTGTCCATGTGCCAAAATCAACATACAATATGTACTTCTGGGTTTTTTAGAGCTGACCCCAAAAGATCTATTTACCCAGACATTGACATTCTCATGAGTAATGGGCAAAGCTCTGAGAACACACTGTTGGTGGCAGAGTAGATTTCAGAATCCCACCCAGAATTTTAGATTTAGACAGAGATGTAGAGATCATCATTTCCAACCATTTAATTTTATGATAAGAAAAATGGGGCGGCAAGCAGTGGATAACTTGCCTAATGAAACCAGCATTAGAACCTAGATATTCTTTCTCCTAGATCAGTCCCTCTGACTCTATCTAAGGTATGCATGAACTTGGGTGAAACAACCCAGGAGCCTGAATTATTAGGTGGGTAATGGTGCAGGCTGCCTCCCAAATACATACTTTGGGATTAGAGACAACATTTCCAAATCCTTTTTCAGAGTCCTACATGAAGAAACCTCAAACCCAGGAGCCCAGCCAAAAACAATGATTCTCAAGTCCTCATGAAATCCTGGATGAATGTTTAACTGGGCAAAATCCTAGCTGATTCCCGTGGCAGACGTGGGCCTCAGCAAGCTCCAGGACTGACGCTTTGAAGGGACTGGATGTGAGTGTGCATCTGAATCATACGCAGTAGGCCATTTGCTCTTATCCACAGGATAAGTGAGTGTGAAAGCACGAGAGGACCTTTTGACAAGTCATGCAGAACAACATGCACCTTTTAACTTGATTCATGCATTTCTCACAGATTACAGAAAAGCTTACTGAGAAATTTCACAAGAAAACTTCCAGAAACTTTTAGAAAATATACCTTAGAAATGGGGTATTTTACTCTCTTTCAGGTCCTGGTGCTAACATAGGACAATCAAACCTAGTAACTCATTCATTCCTTCATTCATCTTCTCAGTCAGTCAGTCACTCATTCATTTATTCATTCACATGGCAAATAATTAATGATCTCCATTTAGAAGTAGGTGCCATGATGGATTGTAGGAAGGTATCTGCACACCCATTCTTGAAAGTCATTGGTGAGAGATGCTTCTAGGGGCCATTAACTCCCAGGTACTTCAAGTCTTCCTCATGCCTGGGCAAAGTGAGCTCTGGTGGTCAGAGAGGCCCTTGGGCAAAGTATGTCAGGTGCTGGCAGTTGGAATTTGGGCCAGCATGCATAAAAACGTTAAATGTCAAAGGAATATACAAAGGGCACAGAGATTAATGCTTTGAGAGTATTCTCCAAGGACTGGTAAGGAGCTAAGGAGCAGGTGGTGTTGGAAGAGGCGGAAGAAGAGATCTCCAAGGTCAGGATGGGGATAGGAAATTGGGGTCAGTGAAAAGATCTTTTCCACCATATTAAGAATGTCTTGACAATGGGAAGCTACCAGTGTGTAAACAATTATGTGCAAAGACTCACTGTTGTGTGTGTCACAAGTACCACTGATCCTTTCAACAAATCTTTATTGAGCACCTGCTGTGGATATGTACTGTGCCCTAGGATAATGCTTTTAATATTTTTTAAACACAGAGCTTGAAAGTGAATTTTCTTATTGAAATACTAGAGGCTTGGTGCACGGATTCATGCACATTGAAAGGAACTTAATTAGAAGGTGGCCAGCAGGGTGGGACTGGGCAAGATGGGCCAGACATACCCAGGAGCCAACCTCCCATGGTCCTTCCCCAGCCAGCTGCACCTGGAGAGAGACCAGGGCTCGAAGGGCATCTGCAGAGTGAGCAGGATCCTTCAGGTAGGTGGGGTCCCTCGACCTGGCCAGCGGGCAATCAGGTTGAAACCAGCAGTCCGATATCCCCTGAGGGGTCCCAGAGTGTGAGAAGGCACTCTGCAAAGTTGATGTTGCTTAGCAGCTCCTGCATTGAGCACCTGCCCCCTGGTGGTCAGTGTGCCTCATAGTGACTGGTTGAACAGTCAACTGGTCACTTAGGATTTTAGATAGATAGATAGATAGATAGATAGATAGATAGATAGATAGATAGATAGATGATAGATAGATAGATAATGCCTTAACCATCATGTAATATCAGTTCTATATTCAGTGCCATGTGTACTCTTGAGGAGGAGTGCATAGAAAAGAAGCCATAGCCACCAAGTATTATGCTAGCTGTGGGTAACCAGCTCACCCTTAGGATATATATTGAACCTAGACACTATCTGTCAACATTAAAATTGCTTTAAAATGTTGGTTTTTAAAATAAAGTAAAATTGCAACCTAGGGAAAATTAGTACAATTGGGAATATTTTTTTTTTCCACCATCCAGGAAAAAGATAATGGTCTTGAATGGAGGCTGAATTCTCAAGTATTAATCAGAGGAGATGAATCTTGGCTGGTTATTCTCCCCTTGCTGGTTATCTCACCAGGTTCTTTTTGCTCCAGTGTTTGACCTTTCTGTGCCCAGGAGCCTGACCCTATGGCCTATGGCACTAAATTCCTCCATCTTCTGATGTTTGGTAGAAGGTCAGAGGGTGGGAGGGGAGAGCAAGAAGGGTGATTAATTCCCCTGCTCTCCTCCTGCCTCACCTCCTGCCTGCATTCTACTGTTTCAGCTCCCATCTGGGTGGCTCTTATTCCAGAGTTCCAAACTCACATATAAGGTACTTTAGGGATTCCACAACCACACTTCCCTTATTTCCTAGGGTGTTTACAGCATCCCACAGTTGTCCCTGGATCTTTCATTATTTTTTTTTTTTTAGTTTCCTCATCCCTACTCTGTAAGTGGCTCTTTATTAAACTTTCTGCCATTCAGCCCATTAAATGTTTCCTGCAAGAAAGTTAATTTATACAGAGAATAAAGATTGGTTAGATCAACTGGATGTGTGCATTAGAGGTTGGGGAGAAATAAAAACTGAAGCCTCCCCAGGCTTTGGCTGGGGCAGTGAGGCCAATAGTTGGTGGTGTCAGGGCTGAGCCAAAGAGTCTAATGGTAAGAAGCAGATGGAAATGCAGCAGGAGGAGGGATTGGGCAGAGTCACTCACAGGCAGTTAGCATTGTGGGTGTGTTGTCTTGAGTGTCCAGGTAGAAATGCTGTCATTGGAATACATGTGTTGAAGTTGGAGCTAAGTAATGGAATTAAGGTTGGAGATAGATTTGGACAAATCGAAAGCCATTAAAAAATATCAGGCCAAATTTTCCACTTACACTTTCATCATTTTCTTCTTCCTTAGCTCCACGGCCCTCTTCTCCCTTTAAGCTCAGTTTCCCAAGAGATTACCTGCCAGGATAATATTTTCAATCCTTCCTTTTATCCATCTCTAAAGATTTCTAGTCCCTAATCCCTCAGTGGCCTCAGTATTCTTTTCCAAAATGACAATGAACTCCTCTGACAAATAATTTCCTCCTAACATAAAAATGAACTCACATGTCACTGTTCCAAGGGAGGATCTGTATATTTCTAAGGACAACGGCTGGATCACCACTTGGACAAGGACTTCAGCCCTAGTTTTCAGAGCAGGATTCTCCCCCTCCTGAAAAGACAGACAGTGCCTGGAGGAGTGCTCCGGGCTGCAGGGCAAACATGTGCATCTTCCTGGAACATCAGTTTCACTCAAAAATTGGAGGATGGGTGACATTTTTAAACTTTAAAAAAATGAATGTCTCATGGAAAGGATGCAACATGTCCAGCAATTTTTAAGATAAAACATAAGCCTCCAAAATATTCCCAGCCAAGAGGTTCACACTGAATTTGACCTGTTCATGTGGGTACGTAGTGGGAAAGTAGAGCTGTCAGTGCTCACTCAGGGCTGTGCCAAAGATGGGAATTTCTGGACACTGGAGGGCAAATATTTGAGAGCCAGAAAGACTTATGATACTCCATAAATCATGCCTCTTCAGCCCATTCAGACACCATACACCACAACCTGGGCCTTAAATGAAAATTCCCTGTTTAGCAAACTTCTCTAACTTTGGAACTTGGTGCATAAAATACCTTTCAGATGATGTAAAATCCAACTACTACAAGCCTTCTTTAGGTTTTTCTGTCATTCACTATTTTGAGTGTAGCACATTTGCTTTCTTCCTGCAGAGAACATATCCTGGTTTCAGAAAAATCTTCCAGGGGACAGAGGAAAAACTGCATACACCAACTTCTTGAAATATTTGCCACCTGCCACAACCACCAATAAATCTACACGTGACAGCTTGACATTTCCTCAAACAAGACCCCACCTTCTCAAAGAATATTTGTCCTCACATGAAAAACAAGAAAAGCCCAGCTGATAGAATGCAAAACATTTTTCCTTGTCTAAGTGGAGAAGCAAAAACAGAATAATTCCTTGCTTAGGCAGTGATTTGAAGAGTTTCACAGTCCATGAATATTACAATCCTCTTTGAATGGCATCAGAAATAGCCTTCAAGAATCTTCAAATTGAAAGGACTTATACACTGTCCCAACACTCAATGTTTTTAAACTACCTATCCAAAGAAAACTTCACTCTGATCTACTTAAGCATTGTATATGCCTGAATTGAGGCTGTGGAACTCATTGCATCCTTTTTTACTTTGTAAAAACACAGTTGTCAGTTCCGGCCTTAGAAACAATTCGACTTATAAACAACTTAATGGAGGTTTCCTGTCTCCTCCTTTCCCCTTTAACATGGAGCCTTCCTCCGCTGTTTCCAAAGGGGTCCTTAGCTTCCCACCAAGGCCCCACTCCCACAGGCCCTCCTTTCTCTCACCACTCAAGGGCCGCCAAGTTCTCCCAAAAGGAGGACAGGATATGGCAAAGCCTCTACCAGTTTCCCAATCCATAGAGCTGTCTCGCAAAGGATTGAAAGCTTGGGCCTCCAAGCACTTTCATTCCAGCTCAGCCACTTGGGGAATCCAATAGGCTTTTATGATGGCTTGGGAAGATAACCATCCCTTGGAACATTGTTCTGTAAGAAAAATGCATCGAAAGTTCCAAGGAACGTTTGGAACAGAACATTTTCACATGATAGGACTTCCGTGATCTACATAATACGTTAGAGACTTACACATGGTTTCCATGGACCCACAAGATTTCATGGGAGTTCCCTAGCAATGTCATCAAAAATTAACCCAGATGCTTTTAGGAAGGCCTGGGAAAATCACCCACTTGCTCAAAGTACTCAGCAAAGTAGGAGTAAAAAAAGTTCATTCTTTGAATTTGACTTTTATTTTGTAAAGTACGAGAAATAGTCATAGTGAGGGGAATTAGAACTCTTTTGGACTTCCTCTGATCATGGTTTGATATTGTTCTTTTGAATTCTATATGAGAAAAAAACCAAGTTTACAGGCTGTTAATCTTAAACAAGCCTTTACACTAGATAGAGAGAAAATTAATATTTGTACAGATACCAGCCTTGTCTTCAGCACTAAACTGGCTAACATCTGGATGTCTATTTTCTCATGAGTTGGGTTTGCCTAAGGATTTCTTCCAGTTTAAAATGCTATGGTGTCAATCATCTTCTCCTGTCTTCATGCATGCCTCTCCAATGGGACCTTCCGCCATGAATGAATCTGTGCCAAGATTCCTCCTGATTTAGCTATAAACACAGCTGTGCCTTCTGGACCATGAATTGACATCCCCAGAACCTAATGAAGCAGCAGATTACATGCAGGAGATCAACAGATACTATCTACAAGCCTCAGCAGACAGCATCTGCAAATTGCTCTGTGACCACTCATTAACCAATGTCAGCACTCACAATATTCCAGGTTAGACAACCACTGAAGTGCATCTACCAGAGGCCAAAGAGTTGGCAAATTCTTTGCACACAAAACAATAAATTCAAATGTTGACATTAATTTCCTTCCACTTTAGAAAGCAACTAACAAAACAACCTAGGTTTTGAAAATGGAAAGATCAATAATCTTCTAGTTCGTGTAAGAGGAAACTGAGTTAATGTGTGTTTTTTTTTGTTATATGTTAATTGTGCCTCTTCTCTGCTCGCTCGTTCTCTCTCTCTTTCTCTCTCTCTCCCTCTTCCTCTCACCTTCTTTCACACTCACATGCACACACTCACCACCACTTTATTATGTGCCAAAGGTTTCAACAGTCAAAGCATGATGTGCAGAAAGCCAAGTCTTGCTTGGCAAGGTGGTTTTGATTCCATGGAACTTTCGATAAAACAACCAGCTAAGTCAAAATGGCTTGTCTGATCTTTGAAATCAGATAAAACAAAGGTTAGTTAACTGTGGCCAATGAGCCAAATCTGGCTCATCACCTTTTTGTGTACACCTGCAAACTAAAACTGGTCTTTACATTTTTAAATAGTTGGATTTTTTTCAAAAAACTCTAATAGTTTGAGACACATGAAAATTTTATGAAATTCTGATTTCAATGTCATAAGTAAAACTGTATTGGAATACACCTACAACATGCTTTTATGTTTTCTAGGACTGCTTCACACTACCAAAAGAAGAGTGAGGCAGCTGCAACAAAGACTCTATGGCTCACAAAGCAAAATATTTACTATCTACTCTTTAGGAAAAGTTTGCCAACCCATGAGATAGACCCACACTTTGAATTCGCCACTTAATATCTGTGTCATTAAGCAAGTTTCTTAACTTGTATGATCTCCATTTTTTCTTTCTTACTTATTTAAGAGTGATGATATATAGGTGTCTAGGAGATGCTTGGAACAACATAAAATGTTTTTTGCCACCTCTCTTTCCCATGCCTTTTTCTGTGTAACTGCTGGAGGCATCAAGCCAACAGATGTTGGCAAGGTTTTAATTTACAAAGAGGGCAGACCACATCATATCTTAGTTGCAAGGACCAGAGCTGGGCTTCTGGGCCTATTTTAGTAAAAGTTATTTTTGGCCAGTACCTGGACTTTTTATTATTTTTCTTCCAGCAGAGGTGAAAGTGGATATTAACACATTTGCATCTACCACTTTTTCTATTATACTCTTGGGAAACTCTTGACCAAAAGGAAAGTGTGTTTTAGTTGTTAAACTGATAAACCATATTCAATAAGTCAGTAAGTATTAAGATTTGGAGGATCCAGACAGCCCACTGCAAGGAAATTGGAGTTATTTATTCAATATTCAATTACTGCAAAGCATAACAGCTCCCAGAATGAGAGCCCAAATCACACGGTCCTTTGAGACTCCCCTGCTGTTCTCCAGATCACTTCATTCAAAAATTATTTTACTGCTAAGTCAACTCAACAAGGAACATGGAACTCTGAAACCATATGAGCAGGTAATTTCTACCTAAGAAGGAAACCATTAGATTTAAAGAGATTAAAGTATAACTTGGGTAATTTTTTACCTAATTGGGAGGCATTGTGCTCTTGAGGGATGAACTTTGGAAATAAGAAAATGTCAATGTGTCTCCTTCTGTTCTGTTGCATTGCCTACCTGGCTCTCTAGGCAATGGGAGAAATCATTTTTACCCCTTGGATTGATATGGGATTAAATAAAATGACTTACAGATCAGTTTATGAACTTACATGCAATGCCTGGCATATAACAGTTATTCGGCTGTCGTTTGTTCTTCCCTCCCTCCAAATTCCAGCTTGAAACGGGGGTAGAGGGTTGCCACAGTTCTGCATGCTCACTGGTGCCAGTGGCTATATCTGCAAGATCTCAGTTACCATTTTCAATATCCCTTGTCATTGATATTTCTAGCTTTAGCTTTTAGATGAAGATATTGACTATGCCATCCTGAAATAATGATGTAAAGTGCTTGATTCTCTCTGTGGAGAATGGTCTGTGGCTGCTTGGCTCGGTTGGCCAGCTTTGTTACACAAAGATTACTACTGGTGTCCAGGACTGTGAAGGTGGTAGAAGTCATAAACTTAACCTTGATGGCCTTTAACAATATTTTATGAAATGTACTGAAAATACGTTAGCACATACAGTTCCATGAATTTTCACAAACTAAACTCACCCCTGTAACCAGCACTCAGACTAAGAATCAGAACAGGACCTGCACCCAAGAAGCTCCTGGTCATGCTTCCTGCTGGTTACTAATCTTCCAAGGGTCACCACTGTCCTCACTTCTAAGCACAGATTAGAGGTGTCCCTTTTTATATTTTACGTAACTAAAATAATACAGTCTTTTCTCTTTGTAGTCTGGCTCCTTTTGCACAACATTTATTTTTATAAGATGTGCCTATATTAATTAATGCAATTAAGATTAGATCATTCACTCTCAATACTTGTAGAGCACCTTATTTTTTAAAAATATATCTTTATTGATTTTAGAAAGGAAGGAAGAAGGAGAGAGATAGAAACCACAATGATGAGAGACTCATTGATCAGCTGCCTTCTGCATGCCCCACACTGGGGATTGAGCCCACAACCTGGGCATGATCAGAATCATACCTGAGACCTTTCAGTCCACAGGCCAACACTCTATCCACTGAGTCAAGCCAGCTAGGGCTACAGCACCCCATTTTGTGAACATACCATATTTTATTTATTCATTCTATGGCTGATGGACATTTAGGTAATTCTATTTTGAGAGTATTTGAGCATTCTACTACATGTCTTTTGGTGACTACTTTATACATAACTAAAAGTAAACTTGTTGAGCCCTGGTATAGCTTACATTCCCCTTTAGTATGTATGATGAAGCTATTTTCAAGGGGTTGTATCAATGTATACTCCCACCAGCAGTCCCATAGTCCTGCCAACAGTCAGACTCCTCCAACTTTTATATTTTCTCTTTTTTCTAGTGACTCTTCATTGCATCTTTAGTTCTTTCCCACATACAAAAGCTATTCAACTGCAAGAGTGAAAGGCCAGAAGTGAAATAAGAAGGGTGAGTTGATGGAGCATCACAAAGATGCCATGAAAAACATGAAGGTCCCAGATGGACATAAACTTAGTTAATGGACAGCATCATCAAATGTACATGGAACACAGTTCAGCATGCAATGACTCAGTCTCCTCCTCCATGGTGCATCTAAATTAAATTTCTGTAATAGGATTCTGTTTTTCCATCATCCCACATTTTGACTTCATAATTTCATTTTCTTCCCACCACTATTTGGGTTTCCCAGGATAGCCTTAATGAAATTTAGGTTATTGGCAAAGAACAAGTAGGAGAAATAGGAGAAGCCTGGGCTTCAGATCCAGTAACAGTCAGGAAGCATAAATATGTGCTTCAAAATGGGAAGAAGTGAGGTGAACCAGTTCACCATTGATACACTGTGATAGTAATACCTTGCATTGGTACTGCCTTTTTCAATTTACAAAATGTCCTGGGAAACTCTGGAGCACCTTGAAAGGAGCAAGTCTGAGAAAGCAACAAGCTAAGGGCTTCTGTTTAGCTGGCTTCACACCAGAACCCTCTTCAGTAGTCAAGTAGGGGCCACTCTAACTAAATGTGGGTTTGTGACAATAATAGGGCCAATTACAAGTTCTCTCTCCTCTCTTTTCTTCTTCTTCTTCTTCTTCTTCTTCTTCTTCTTCTTCTTCTTCTTCTTCTTCTTCTTCTTCTTCTTCTCTCTCTCTCTCTCTCTCTCTCTCTCTCTCTCTCTCTCTCTCTCTCTCTCTCTCTCTCCTGTGTCCTGTATTCTGTGTCATGCCTTCTGACCTTTAGAACGAGCTGAAAATGGGCTTCTCTCTGCTCCACCATGACATTCCCTGTGTGCCTTACATCCCCAACCCACCCCACAGCAACCCAAGGCAGTTGTGGTTTTATTGCTATATGTCTGTCCTTTAACACATGGCCTGTATTCCAAAGCTCATAATAATTGCCAATCCTTACTGAGTGCCCATTACCTGCCAGGCAGTGTGCTAAACACATTACATGTATTATTTGTTTTTATTGAACTTAATCCCCACAAAGTCCAGATTCACACAGCCTATAATTCACAAAGTCTAGCAAGAATCTTGATCTGCTTCCTCTCACATCCAGCGCTCCTTCCATTTGGGCCAGGTGATCTGCCAAGTGACTTTCTTCTCTCCTCTCTATAACACACCCATGCCTCCTGATGCTTAAGATTCCACAATTCTATATCGAAAGGGTGTTGTGCTTGTTTTATCCCTTAATGTTTAATGAGCACATTATTTAGCCCTTAAGGAAAATGTGCTGAGAAGGAATATGACCCTTTGTAACCTAGGACCTTGATAATGGGTTTGAGGAACATGAATTGCTGGATGATTTTTCCCTCCTCATTTGGATATCTAAATCTACAAGTATTTTTGTAGGTTTCCTTTGAGACAGCTCAGACACTGAGGCAAAAGGCAGCTCAGAAGATAAGCATAAAGTAGACACCAAATAATTTCCTCAATCCCAACGTAGGACGAATGAGCCTCCTTTCATTCCTGAAGTTTAATTATTTTACCCAACAGTGTATTAACCCCAAAGTAGGTACAGCTTAATAGACATTGGAAAAGGTCCTGATAATGCATGGTTGATAGAGTCATCATGGGTCCACTTGGCCCAATGGAATATCATGGGGTACATGTTGGTGGTTAACCTCACAAAAGCAGATACCACCAAGGTAGAAGAAACACTTTCATCTCTTCCTCTTGGGGTTAGATCCCAAATTCCTAACCACACCAGCAATCACCTGAGGAGTCTGGCTTCTGCCTGCCTGATGTGACTCATTGCTCACCAGGATATATGGTAGTCATACAGCAACATCTTAGTCACATTTCCGAGTGCTCACTCACATCCAGACCTTCACCTGTGCTGCCTCTTCTGGGAAAGTGCTGTCCTGCCCTTGTTACCGGATGAACTTTCTCTCATTCCCCAGTCCTTAGTTTAGAAATCTGCAAGAACTTTGTCAAGTCTCCACCTGTGGTAAGATACCCCTCCTCGTAATGGCCTCTTCTGCATTAACCCCAGGTCCATTTTTTATGCTGATCATAAATGCCTAGTCATGTTTCTATATCTTTGACTATTTTGTTCACCAGGTAGTTGTGCCCTAGCACAAGGCCTGGCCCACAATGAGTACTAAAATATATTTTTATTTTGAATGAACTGAAAATGTGTTTATTAAACTAAGATCATTTCTTCTAATCAAACAGTAGTAAATCTCTAAGCTTCTTTCAACCATCTAGATAAGCTTGCTATTCTCTTTGGAAAGGAGGGAGAAGGAAAAAAAAATAGGGAAAGAGAGCCTACACTCTGTAAGACCAAATAAATTAATTCTACTTAGCCAACAAGTAAATACAGGATTAGGAGTCAAAAGGCTACCAAAAATCCCCTTTCTTGGCATGTGCAGAATGCATGACCAGTTCAGAATCGTCTTCTATTTTTCCAGACGGCTTTTGTTGCTTAATTGTTCAGCAAAAAAATAAAATAAAAGAGGAAATTAGGGCACGCCCACAGAAACCTGTTTTACTAGCTGCATTTTATATGACTGCAGATGGCACTTATACAAAAGAGCAGGACTGACATCAAGCACCTTTGCAGCTCCAGAAAACACATCCAGGACTTATAAGAGACTCACTTTCTATCTTTCCCTGGTGTTCCTCTTAGAGTTGCTTTGTCATTCATTGAACTTGTATTTTGGTATTTGTATAAAGCATTCCCTTTGTGGTTGACTCCCGGTCTTAAACATGGCATGTGACCACATGTAAATGTGCATTTTTAATAGTCCTATAATCTCAGGACTTTGTTGCTTAAAGGCATACAGTGAGCTCAAGTGGAAAATTCGGAAGGTTGCTGATGATATAGAAGCAGTTTGTGTGCTGATTCCAAGTGTCTTTGCAGCTTCAGTTCTTGCATGGATAGGGTCCTGGCACCAAAGTAACTCTTCAAGGCCTTCAAAACAAATAGAAAATGTGCAACCTCACTTGCAGATTCCTATATTTTCTTACTGACTGCAAGGCTTCCTTCTCAAGAGTTACTCCTCTATTGTCCATGGTATTGTCAATCCATCTTGAGAGCTCATCTTCTTCCTCCAGCTTGTATGGGTATCCTTGGATAGCCTTAATTAAAGGAGAGAATTGGACTCAGAATCCAGAAATGGACTCTTTTTATGTTCTGCAGAAAACCTTCCTAATATTCTCTCAACTTATCTTTCTTTAATCTAAATCTCATTCTTCATTTTATAGTTGGATATTTTGTGGATCTGGGACAACAGCCAAAAGTTAGACAAAATACAAAAACAAACTTGAAAACCACACAAATCTATTTCATATTCAGATTTCCCTCAAAATAAGCATTATTTCCTTGGCATTGACCATAGGGAATTACAAATCAAAAGAAAATTTGCAAGTGTTCATTTGATGAAAAAATACTACATCTATCTCTCTCCTTTAATGTCAGTCAATTAAATCTCCTATCCCCAAAATCCTTGAGATGTTTTTCCATAATTCAAGTGTAATTTCCAAATACATAAACTATTAGCTCTTTCGGTCAAATTGGTCAGTTGCTTTTTCTCTCTCTTTTCTACTTGTGTTTGTTGTTGTTTTATTTTAAACTCCATTTGTTATTGAAAAATTGTCAACATAAAAAGATAGGCAACAGGTTTTGAATCTTAGTATAAAGTTATACTTAATATAAAGTCACACACCTCCACTGACCAGAAAACATCTGCCCAGTAGGTTTGCTCAAGAATTCAGAAGCTGACAGCCTTGCCAGACCACTACCTACTGGGCCCAAGGCTTCCCAACATTTTTATCAAGGACTTTACTTCCAAGCCACTAGATTCTGTATTCAAGGATGCCACAATAAATGATTGAAAAAAGTTAGATTTCTAGTCACTTCACATTTCTAGTGTGGGTTTGTTTTTAGGGAAAACTCCCAACTAAGGTTTGCTTTGGTTTGATTTTATTTTTGTCCATTTGCTTCCTCTTTGAGCAGCATTATTCATTTCTGATCCAAGTGAACAATCTGACTTGTTAATTTCAACTTTTAGATCTGGCCCAAACTCTACCACCATGACCTTTCAGATTTTAAGTCAATCTTAACATCAACATAAGTCTATTACCTAAAAATTGTGTTCTCCCTCAACATAGTGTCCATAACTCACTTGCTAACCATACTTTCAAATCTTCATCCAAAGCTCTGTTAGCAAAAGCAGTTTATGAAACAAGCTTTCATGCCCACTACTTATGCCTGGATTTTAAAAGATGGGTTGTTCTTGATGCAGGTCCTCAGGCATCAGGAGGAAGATTTGACAGTAAAAACTGGTGACAGATGATGGAGGTGTTACATTTCCATCACTTGAGTTTTCTGAGAATGGGCAGTATTGCAAACAAGGTGGCTTCTAATGAAGTGAAGGTGAAACTAACTAATCTCTTTAGGTCTTCGCTGGTTTTATGAAATTGTTTTGTTTCATATATTGGAAAAGAAAATTATGCTTCATACACCAACATTTCTATGTTATATATCCATACTTTTAAGAGTCAGCCTAGGGAGAGTAGTGGGTAGGCGGGAGACACAGTCTTGTGAGAAGCAGATCCTCATTCACATTTTTTGGGATTGTTTTTTCACCATCTGGCTCCACGAACTCTAAGAACAAATAGGCAAGGCCATTCATTCTTAGGTGGAGGTCCACGTACATCTCAGAGTTGCGTATAGCCCAATCCAAAATAAGTGAGTAAAATTCTGAGGCACTTTTATTTATCTGCTTATTTATATAAACCTAGATTCGCACTCCAAAATGAATTGAAGCAGATAGCCAAAGGTTAATGCAAGAAATTCCTGACACAAAAACCTTTCCTCTGTCTCTTTGAGTCTCCAGCTCACTTTGATGCATGTCAGAGTGCAGCATGAAGCTTATGTTGTTGACACTTGTATAACATGGAACATTTGCTTCAATATTGTGGGTGCTGATTAGGTATCTGTGGCTTTGAGGCATAAATGATTATGTTCTGAAGTACTCATGGGATGTGATCAAATTACATTCAGGGGCAAAACAATCGACTTTGCACATTTTCCTGTGATTTTTAAATACTTGAAATCCACTAAGAACCTTAGGAATTGCCACACCTGACTTTAAAGTGCTTTTACATTGTAGGTACATTCATAACTGTCACATTCGCATGGCATTTATAACTTTGGGTAAATAGTGAGAGAAAGAAATTTAGTGAGGCAATAAATGAGTAATTATGAAAAGCAACCTAAATCTCAAGACAAGGAAATTGTTGATTTCATGTTAAATATTGAATTGTCTCTAGAATAAACTTGATTCTTTTTTATACAAACCTAATGGTTCTTTCAGGCAAGAATTACCAATTAGTCTCAAAGTATCTCCCCACAGAATATATATTAGAATAAGAAAATTTGTAACTTTATAATAAAACACCTAGCAGACACCACCTTAAGTAAGTCATCAAAGTTAATATCAGTAAGAGGATATCAGCATGATGTGCCTTCTGATTTGTTTTCCTGAGAAAGACAGCATCATTTCTATAGTGGGTTAAAAAAAAACAAAAAACTGTGGGATATTTACACCCCATGGAATACTATGCAGCAGCAGTAAAAAAGAAGGATCTCTTACCCTTTGAGACAGCATGGAGGGACCTGGAGAGCATCATGCTAAACAAAATAAGCCAATCAGAGAAAGACAAGCATCACATGATCACACTCATATGTGGAATCTAATGAACAAAATAAACTGATTAATAAAATAGAGATAGAAGCATGGAACAGACTAATGAATCTCAGAGGGAAGACAGGGGTAAGGGTGGGATTGGGGAGAAATTAACCAAAGAATTTATATGCATATATGCATAGCCCATGGACACAGATAATAATGTAGTGAAGGCCTGGGGAGGTGGGGAAGGGTAGTGAGAAGGGGAGACAATAGGGGGGAAAAAAGGGATATCTGTAATACTTTCAACAATGCAAATAAATCTAAACAATGAAAGTGCAAAAACTGAACAGAATGATAAGGAAACATCAGACAAACTCAAATTGAGAAACCTTTTACAAAGTAACTTCCCAAAACTCTTTAAGATTCAAGGTTACACAAAATCAAAGAAAGTCTGGAAAAATATTTCCTTTTAGAGGAGAATAAGTGACAATGAAAACTAAATGCAATATGTAATCCTAGATTGGATTCTGGACCAGAAAAAAGACATTAGTGGGATAATTGGTGAAATTTAAATGAGGTCTATAGTTTAGACAAAAGGGTAATATAAATGTCAATTTAGTGATTTTGATAATTGTACTGTGGTTATAAGAAATATTAGTATTGGGGAGTCTGGATGAGGGCATACTGAAATTATTTATATTATATTTGTAACTTTTTATGTCTAAAATTATTTCAAAATGAAAAGTGAAAACATAAAAAATAAGCATTACTAAACTATCATTTAAAATTTTTTAAAAATAAAACCAAAAATGATGAATAAATATATTCATATGTATGTCACATCTGATAGCTTGCTAAAGAAGAAAAAATTTAATGGTTGAAAAATATTAAGGTTGGAGAACTACTGAATTAGATGACATATAAGGTCTCTTTCCATGCTGAAGTTTTATAACTCCATGAATCATAAAATTTAGCAAGCCATAATGAGTCAGGATCAATTGCTTTAAAAAAAATCTGCTTCTAATTGAACAGTGAGAGAAAGTAAGTATTTATTTGAATTTTTTACTCCTTTAGTTTCACACCAGAGCTGTAGGGTCAGCGAACACTTTCATGAGAGACACTGGTTGTCTGAAACAAATGTGTTCTTGTTTTCTCCACTAGTAGGAACATATACGCATCATTAATGCAGTTCATTCTAGATAATATGTGAAGTTGATAATACAAATTATCATAGTTGTTCCAACTTAGATCATCTTATTTCTCATAGTTGGAATGTTCACAGATTAAAGTTTTCATTTCAATTCCCCTCAAGTACTCAGGAGATGACTTCTCTGTTGGGGTACAGAAAATAACATATAGTTGATTCTGTGGGCACATTTAAATATAAAGTACATCATTGGGCCTCCATGTTAACCTTTTAAATAACAATCTGTACTTAATTTGGCAATATGCACACTCTACAATAAAGATAGAAAAGTGTATTTGAATTTGAAAACAAATATCCTGGCTAAGATTAGCCTCAGAAATTATTTATCATCCCTGATTCCTATGCTTCAACATGTTGTGTTAAGGAAGTGTTCTGTGCTGTCTTCACCACGGGTACTCGCGGTACTCCTGGAATGGCAGGAATGGATTGCAGACAGCACCAGGGGCTTCTGGCTTTCTCTTTGTCACTCACCATATTGTCTCAGTTTCCTCAGCTGTGAATAGAAGTTGTTGGGCAAGGAAGTGTTTTTCAACCTCATATTCTATGACCTCCTTTCAGAATGTTTTTAAGTGGAGTGAAAAAAATACATATCATTACATAAGATACAGTGCTCAAAATAATTTTAAATGTGTGACATATGTATTTTTAGTAATGCATTAAATAATACTATCCAACAGTAGATCTAATAACTACCAGAATTTCAAAGAAGTGATGAGCATAAATAAATATCTTGAGATAGCCTAAACCACTGTGTGATATGAAGGCATTTTTATTTCTACTGTGTAAAAAAATCAAGGTACAGTTGATGTCCTGGTAGTTTTGATGAAGAAGAATGAAACTCCCTGTGGTTTTGGGGAACAAGGTGGAGGTTCTTGGGGCACCACTGGAATAAGCATATTCAGAAGTCCCCAGGGAAGGATGGGATGTTGAACAAGGCTTTATTGGTGTGGAGTTACATTTCTCAAGTTCCAAAGTCCCCTGCCCCTTAAGTCAGTCCTAGAAAAGGTGCAGCTGGGGTTTCAGCAAAGCCAGAACAGGGCAGTGCCCAGAGCTTCCATTCCATGTTCCTATCATGAGTGGTTCAGCTTCCCAGCTAATTAAAGTCCATTAGCTAACATGTGGAAATATGGAATCCAACTTGTCATGAGCTATGTGAACAAAGAGGAGCACATTCCCCTACCTCAGGTGTCACAGAAGCCAGGTGCTGTTGAGCTAAGAGAGGCTTCCTACTAGAAGCCCAGTGCACAGATTTGTGTACCAGTGGGGTCCTTCAACCTGGCCTGCAGGGATTGGGCCAAAATTGGCAATCTTATACCCCTGAGGGGTTCTGGATTGTGAGAGGATGCAGGCCAGGCCGAGGGTCCTCACTGGTGCACAAATCTGTGCACTGGGCCTCTAGTATGCATATAAGATCTTTGGAATCTCTTCCCTTCCTCCCCCTGCCCCCTTTCCTCTGAGATTCATCAGTCTGTGCCATGTTTCCATGCCTGTAGGTTTAGCGCCTGCCCCCTGGTGGTCATGCACAAAATAGTTACCAATCAAACGGTCATGTAGGCTTTTATATATATAGACTAGAGGTCCGGTGCACAAAATTTATGCACTGGGGGGTGTCCCTCAGATCAGCCTGCACCCTCTCCAATATGGGACCCCTCAGGGGATGTCCAACTGCTGGTTTAGGCCTAATACCATTGGGTATTAGGCCTAAACCAGCAGTTGGACATCCTTCTCACAATCTGGGACTGCTGGTTCCCAACTGTTCACCTGCCTGCCAGCATGATCACCCCTAACCACTCCCCTGCCAGCCTGATTGATGCCTAACTGCTCCCCTGCCAGCCCAATCATCCCAAACTGCCCTCCCCTGCCAGCCCAGTCACCCCCAACTTCTCTCCCCTGCTGGCCTGGTCACCCCTAACTGCCCTGTCCTGCTGACCTGGTCCCCTCTAACTGCCCCCCCTGCTGGCCTGATCACCCACAATTACTCTCCCCTGCTGGCCATCTTGCAGTGGCCATCTTTGACCATATGGGGTGGTCATCTGTGCAAGGGTGTGAGGGTCAATTTGCATGTTATCTCTTTATTATATAGGATTCTGTTTGTTTCTCACACTTGCAGTGGCCGCGCCCTTCCTGAACAATTATGTTTTCAGGTGTGATTGATGAGCAAGCACCTTCCCATGTCATTCAGACCTTTGACTAGGCCTCTCAACTGCTTTTGTTCAGTCCCTTCCCGCATTAATCAGGGAATAGACTTGGAGAGGGGTAAATACAGTTTTTCAGCAAAGCTGTATAAATGGCATGCCTCTATCTGGTCTTCCATTCCCTCCTTTGCTGTTTAATAACAACCAGGTTATTACAAAGGCCTGTTTATTGCCCACATTTGAAATGGAAAGCAACAGAAAATTTTAATTAGAGGTTAATGAAAATAAATATATAATCCTTTTCTCATCCATATTCATGGATCCCCTGGATTTCCTCCAAGGGTCCCTTGGTTTAAAACTTCTGAACTGTACAACCTCCAGGTTCCCTTCCAAGCCAGTGAGTCTGTCATTTCTGTATCTTCTCCAGCCAGGCACCTTCAGGGAGACACTAGTCAGCCATGTGTATGTGCGTGTGCTTCTCTTTGGGGACACAAGTTTAACGAGATATCAAAATATTTCATTTGCAAGTCTTGGCTGCTGTACAGCACTTAGCAAAGCAGAGCCAGTTTTCCTAGTTGAGATTGGTCAACATCAGGTTCATTTGTCTAGCATTTCACAAAATATTTTCCCACATTTGTCCAACTGCAGTTTGAAGGCTGTAACTGACAATATAAATTTGCCCTAAGGTGGAAAGTCCGACCCCATTTCCCTGAGTGATTTCCAGGGTTGACCATTTCCATGCAGATGCCCAGAGTCAAGGGATCTCCCTGGATCTGTTAATTATTCCCCAGACTTTTCCACAGGCAATAAAAACCCCATTTGTTGCAGCTTGTTGGCAGAACAGCCCCCATTGCCAAGGTAGTGGCATTAATTAGCAAAAACCTGTGAAAATGACCAGAGTTTATTGGTTTTAAGGGGAGACAAAGAAAGAACCCTAAAATACTGCTAAATATTCGTATAAACCCCCCTAAGCAACCAGGGGTTAAAAGCACACTTGTCATAGATGCTTTGACTTTTTTTTCCCATTTGTAGTCCTAAGTGGGAATCAATCAAGGCCTCCGGTTCCCATTAGAGTAGTGACTTTGGTGAATCCCAAATATAGAAAGGTGGTGAATTTCTCATAATCAATCTCCATTTTCTAATACCCTACTGGCATGTCATTCCAGGGCTAGAAAAACCATGGATGCTGCATTCTTGGAGGGAAGACCCCTGCCAGGTGCTCTAAAAACAAGCCATTTCCCCAAGGCTCCAGGAGATATTCCAGGGGATGGCCCTGGGGTTCAAGGAGTGATGAGAGGTGGCCCTTCCCTTCAATCTCCAACCTCAAAGATATCTGATACACCCACCCAGAGATGGAGAAGGAAGAAGGAAGCTGGAAACATTTCCATCAATGATTTTATCAAGTCTTTATTTTGAAGCAGTTCAATGGGTTTTGCTTATTTTTGTTTTTATATTAAGTAGCCCTATTTTCTGCTTAATGGTTTATCTACCAAGAGAAAATTATCTGTCCTACTCTTAAAACCCAAGGCTTAATCACTTTCTAAGCAAGTGTGACTCCCAGCTTTACTTCTGAAGGGTTAAACAAATGGATAAAGGGTAATAAATCTTCCCTCTTCACTTTCAATGAGTTTCAGAATGTTTTCCTCCCTAATTCCTACCCTGAGCCAACAATCACTACTGACTTTAGCTAAGAATTTTATTTTTTAATTTTTTTATAGCTTCAATGTGAGTTTCCCATGCAGTTTTTATTAACTCTGTTTCATTGCAAGGCCTTGCAAAAATGTCCCTTATTTTTATTTGGAGAAATCTATTTCAGTGACAATCTAGCCTCAGGGCAGCCATATGTCAATCTATTTGCTTTTTTTTCTCCTGTTGAAACAAGCATGGGAAAGTTGCAAGACAAATGCCACACAGGGCAGGGCCAAAGGAAGCAGCTTACCAACCCTCATCTTTAGGCAGCTCAAGACCAGAAAGCACAAGGGAAGTAATTGAAGGAAGGGTCCAAGGTATAAGATGGAAGAAAATTCCTGTATGTTGCCAGCCTTTATTCCTAACACAGGGATAAGTTCCCACCACTTATCGACTTTCCCCAGAGCTGACATTTATTTGGGATTACACTGAGAGGGTGGAGTATAATATTTACAATAAGAAACATGTCTTCTTAAAAAGACAATAGGAGCGAGGCGCCTGATGTTTCTGGGTTGCCACCCCAGGGCTTCCTGAACTTTCTTCACTGTGACCCCTGAAGTAAAGCCAAGTCCTTCAAGAGACAGGCACCTGAAGGTCGAGGGTAGAGATTATTAGAGATCAAACTCCAGAAGCTCTCACTGCAAAATGCAGCAATAGCAGCTGGGCCAGGGCAAATGTAAACATCCTGAGGCCAGGCTTGTCATCTGAAGCTTCCATGGGTAACAGAAAACAGTATTTTAAACTTCTAAAGGTAAATTCTAAGAACAAATGGGAAAATATTGTAATAAAAAGGGAGATGGGGGATAGGCATGTGTTTGGATGAACCTGACATTGTCCCAGGTTCACACCTTTATATCAGTTCTCTTGATCTCCTCATTACCATGCAAGATTTATTTTCATCCTTTTATAAATGAAGATGGGGCTGGCAAGAGAATTAGCATTCAAATAAACAGTATGATAACTTATGAGCTTTTTTCATCTGGCACAATTAGGGACAATAACCCTTTCACTTTTACCGAGGGAACATTGGCAGGAACCCTAGAGAGAATCTGATCTCACTTCTCATTTTTCAGCTGATGAGTAATAGAAGAGAAGCAAACTTTATTTACACAAACACAACCTGTTTTTGTAAAGATTTATTGAAACATGACCACAAATGTTCATTTATACATTATCTATTCTTTTATATTACGAAGGCAGGGTTGAGTAGTTGTAATTAAGATCATATGGTCTGCAAAAACTAAAATGCATTCTGTCTGGCTTGCCAACATTACTAGAAATCAATTTGAGAAGAATTGACTTCTTAATGAAATTGAGTTTTCTAATACATGAATATAATATAATTCTCCATTTATTTGAATCTTTTGTCCCTGAAATGTTTTGTATTTTTTAGTGTATAAGTCTTACACATTTTTGTTAGAAATAAATGTGAGCATGTTAAGGTCTTTGATAGTATTCTAAATGGTATTTTTTTAAATATATTTTATTGATTTTTTACAGAGAGGGAGGGAGAGGGATAGAAAGTCAGAAACATCAATGAGAGAAACATTGATCAGCTGCCTCTCGCACACCCCCTCTCGCACACCCCCTACTGGGGGTGTGCCTGCAGCTAAGTTATATGCCCTTGACCGGAATCAAACCTGGACCCTTTAGTCCACAGGCCAATGCTCTATCCACTGAGCCAAATCGGTTTCAGCCTAAATGGTATTTTTAATTTTAGTTTTCAGTTGATTTCTGTTTGATATACAAATGCAATTGCTTTTGTATGTCAACCTTGAATGCTGAAACTTTGCTAAACTTACATACTAGTTCTACCAGCTTTTCTGTAGATTCCTTAGGTTTGTCCACATAGATAAAAATATCATCTGTGAATAAAGAATTGTATTGTCCCTTTCCTTCTTTATGCCTGTTTTTCTTTTTCTTGCCTTATTGCACTGGTGTAACCTACAGTATAATGTCAATGGACATGGCAAGAGTGGATATTCTTGTCTTTTTCACGATCTTAAGGCTAAACTAATCAATAGTCACCAGGAAGGATACTGCTGCTTTCTCCTTGAATTTTCAAGTCCTTTACCTTTTCATTTCTTTGTACCTTTCAACTGAATGATTTTTTTGGCTAACTGAATTGGTGGATAAAAAGCCTAAGTGATCAGAGATGGAAATGCTTACTAATTAACATTGTCTTGGTTACTTGGCCTTTTTGACAAGAAAAGGGGGAGATGAGGGGAAAGAGAGAATAGTAAAAAGATGCCCCTACCAGCACTGTTCACCTTTTAAGAGAAAATATTGATTAAGAGTGAAAAATAGCATAACTTATTTGCAAAACTTCTTTCTTCTGGTGGTTTCTTATGAAGTTAAACATATACCTGCCCTCTGACCCAACAAATCTCCTTTGTGCATCTACATAAAAGAAATAAGTGCATGTGCCAACAAAAGACTTGTACATGAACTTTTATATCAGCTTTATTTATAATACCAAAAATTATATACACCCTAAATGTCCATCTGCTAGAATTAATTTTAAAACTTATGGTAGCTCTTCAGGCACGGTGATTTCAGGCATTCACAATGGTCCAGTGTTTGACATACTATTGGAGGCTGTCCTACAAATACAGCCTCTAACAAAACTAGGCAATAGAATTGTTTACCTTTATAACAAGGTGGGGAAAGCACCAAAATCTGCATGTGGCATGAGCCTAAGCTGACTTTTCAGAGTCTGAACTGTGAGAACTAAAGTTCTGAATTTGTCTAAAATGAAAAATATGTCAGCAGGGCCTATGGTGGACTCATGTGTGCTAAAAGTGTCCAGGATCAAGCATGCTTTCCTTATTGAGAAGCAAAAAAGTGTTGTGAAAGTAGTGAAAGCACAAACACAGAGTCAGAAAGCTAAATTTAAAAATGAAGCTTTTCTGAGTAATAAAGTTTTTTTTTTAAATCATGGTCTAATTATACAATGGAATACTACTCAGCATTAAAAGCAACAAACTCATGGTACATGCAGCAATGTGGGAAAACCTCAAGACCATTATATTAAGTGAAAGAAGCCAGACTCAAAAGGGAACATACTCTTAGGTTCTATGTATGTGAAGTTCTAGAACAGGTCAAACTAATCTAACAAATCAGAATAGTTGCCGTGTGGGATAAGGAAAGGGCCATAAGGGGACTTTTGGAAGAGATAAAATGTAAATGTTGACAGTAGTGGTGGATCTATGGGAATATATATTTGTCAAAGCTCAAACTACATATTTAGGATCTGCACATCTCACTGAACGTTAGTTAATCCTCAAGAAAAGAATAAATTTATAAAAAGCAAGCCTGCAGGGGAAAGGCAGAGCAGGAATGAATGAGTCTTCAATGATGCAATTTCAGACACTTGGATCTTTGGTACAAAGATCTGCTGGGGACCAAGTGACGGCACCTGGGAACAGCTTTGTATGTCGGAGTTGGGTATCACAATCTCAACTAGCAGACACCTCCCAACAAATAAACATAAAACTAAACAAAAATTATGTGTGCCAAAGAAACAAAGCTTCAAAGTAACTTCTACATGCCCTTTTCCAACTGAATTGCAGGTTCTGGTCCTTCTAATCAGAAATTCAGGGGCCATCAATGTGAACCTTACGTCACTTGGGCAGCCAGCAACTCAGATTTAAGGCACCTTTCTCCATCCATTTGCACCCTGTTCATCCTTTTGATTTCCTGGATTCACTCAAATGTCCTATACACTGCTCTAAATCATTGGATTACTTGACTAAATGAGTAAATACAATCCTAGTAAAACATACAACAATGCTGGAGAAGTAAGAAATGCCCATGAAAGGTCAAATACCACTACAGCTTTCATTTCTGGTTTACCCTTTAGTTATCTTTCAATTCCTTTGGATTCTAAAGGGCACTTAGGGAACAGAGTCATTGATATGTTTTCTTGATTTTTTTAGAATTTCTGAATGAGCCATAGGAGCCTCCCTGGAAATAAGAGACCAGAGAGTTGAGTTTTTCTCTGTGAGGGTCTAAATTCTCACTCAAGTTTGATACATCCTAGAATTTCAGAGGGCTCTTGAACACCAATATTTTATAAATCAGCAAACTGAGGCCCAAGATAGTAAAATTGGCTTTACCAAGACCCATAATCTTTGAGAAGCATGTTGGGACTTTGTAACTTGCAGCCCCTGCCGCCTGAGACTTAAATGTAGCTATCACATGCAGTAGGTGCACAATAAATGCTTTTATGAAGTGTGTACTGGGTGGGGAGAAGGTGGTTCCTTCTCAGGGTAATGACAAGTTCAAAATGTGATGTAATAAATTTGCTCACCTATACAAATGAAAATGTGTTGAATTGTGAGGATTTACTTTGATTTTTTTTATAGCTAGATTTTTTCCAGGTTACAAAGGGAAACTGAAGCAACTGAATTAAAATAACTGCTTTAATTTCTACTCCAAGAAAGGCATGTAACAGAAGGGAAAAATCAGAGACTTGGGGGCTAAGTCACCCTAGCTTCTGAGCTAAAACATGTTACTTAAAACCACTTCTTATCTGTGGATCATAATTGCATACATTACAAGGTTATTGTGAAAGCCCAAGGCTGTGCTCAACATAATGCTTGGCACATAGTAGGAACTCAACAAACAGATGTGTTTTTAGTAAAGATAGAGCCTCCTCTTTCTCCAGGTATATAGGACACTGGGACCCATTACCTCCAGCCCATCACCCTGTTCTGATCCAAATCTATCCCTGGGTCAGAGGTTCAGAAGGGAAGTAGATCATAAGGGTTGTCTTAAGGCAAAGCAATGAAGTCACATTCTGGTCTCACTTTAACTCAGGCCATTAGGGAACTGCAGAGAATGACACTTCAAGTATCAAGAGCAAGCAAACAAAAGAGGAGATGGCAGGCTGAGCTGCAAAATTCAAACCTAGACTAAGCAACGATTCCAAAAAAGCCTCAAACTGGGGCACAACGAAACATTATGTAACCAGAAGGATCCTTTATTTATTCCATTGGCAAACATTTCCTACTTGGTTTTGTATAAACATGAGTGCAGAATTTCCTAGCAGTCGTATCTTCTATGGGGCCAGCTATCATTACCCTGTTTAGTTCAGAAGGTTGACCTCATTGTTTTTAGCAGTTCACTTCTCCTCACACCAGACATGTTGGTGAATTGGCTCCATTTAGAGATGAGGGTTTGGGTTAAATGTTTCTGGACTTAACCCAACAACACAACAAGGTCACGTTGTCCCAAGTAGCATCAACAACATGAAAGAAACCCTTCTGCCTAAGAACTTAGAGCTCAAGTAGTTCCTCAGCTTTTCTGAGAGGTGGAAAGAATGCAAAGATACATAAAGACTTAATCCAGGTGGGATTTCGTTTTAGTAAGATCATGTGCGCATGAGGGAACTTGGTATGTTCCAGGAACTATTCTAATAACTTTACAGATTTTCAATTAATGCAAGCACATACACAATACTACATAAGAAACACTATTTTATTCCCAGTTTACATATAAGGAAACCAAGCACAGAGGATCAAGATTAATAAATGGCAGGTTCCATATTTAAATCCAGGCATGTGATCTTTATGCTCTGTGGTCTTATCCACTATGCTACAATACCAAAATATGGGTCGTAGGTAAAGTAAAGTAGAACAGACTTGAACTGTGTCTTCTATGCTACTGCCAAGCCCCTACCTCATCAATATGCTCCTTTGAACATGACAATGAACAAATACTGAGAAACACAATGTTCTGGGCTATAGCCCATAGTGGTCGGCAGACTCATTAGTCAATAGAGCCAAATATCAACAGTACAACAATTGAAATTTCTTTTGAGAGCCAAATTTTTTAAACTTAAACTTCTTCTACTGCCACTTCTTCAAAATAGACTCACCCAGGCTATAGTATTTTGTGGAAGAGCCACACTCAAGGGACCAAAGAGCCGCATGTGGTTCGCAAGCCACAATTTGCCAACCACGGGCCTAGGAATTTAGGGCTAGATAGGACATGATCCTGTTCTTTAGATCTGCACTACCTAAAACGTTTGCCACTAACCACATTTAATTTATTAAAATTAAATAAAATTGCTGAAACTGGTTTGGCTCAGTGGATAGAGTGTTGGCCTGTGGACTGAGAGGTCCTAGGTTCGATTCCAGTCAGAGGCATGTACCTTGGCTGTGGGCACATCCCCAGTGGGAATTGTGCAGGAGGCAGCTGATTGATGTTTCTCTCTCGTCGATGTTTCTGGCTTTCTATCCCTCTCCCTTTCTCTCTGTAAAAAATCAATAAAATATATATTTTAAAAATTAAATAAAATTAAAAATATCTTTCCTCAGCTGCACTAGCAATGTTTTTATGTAGTGTACTGGAAAGATCGGTATAGATCATTTTTAGCACTGGTTGTAAGCATTTGAGCCAGGATTTGAACCCGGTTGTTCAACTCCAATGCTGACCCAAATTTTTACACCTCAATGCTATCTAAACACTGTATAATGGCATGGATAACCACTGGCCTGAGAGTCGGGCCTCTACCCCAGTTCTGCTAGTAAAGAGTTGTGTGAACTTGAACAACTCGTGGCTCTCGATGCCTTTGTTCCCTCAACTATAATAGGAGGAAGAGGAATCTGTTAATTTGTGTTTTTCTACTATTCTTACTGTCCATTATTCTTTAAGACTATGAGTCCACTTCTCTAAATGTCTAGACTCCTTTTAGGAATGATAGAGGCATATCTTAGAGATTGCGTGGTATCATTCCTAATAGACTTTGGACACAGGCCCAATTTTAATGGCTATTGGGATTCTGTGAAAATTTTCTCCATATCCTGACTAGTTAGGCTAGCTGACTTGGAAACTCATGAGTGAATACAGGGGCCAGAGTGTTCTTAAAGCCTAAAAGCCAAAGGAAACTAATGGGTTTTGCTACAATCATGGCCCTCAGAATAGAAAACAGCTTCTCTTAGAGACTATGCAAAGAAAAGGTGGAAAACATTCTATTTGGGAGTGCAGGGGGGGGGCAGAAGAGAGCTGAAATAGCAAAACTATACATAAACATCAATGGTAGCCAGGAACAATACTGATAATCAACATTTACTAAATGTGCACAATGCACTAGCTTCTTGTGTTGACTTGGAGATACACCACACAGATCCCTCTTCGGATAGGCCTTGCTGTTCAGCTGCAGGGTATGAATTCTGCATGCAGCCTCTAGCCACCAGCCCCTTCAGGGTATGCCTCACCCACAGAGTCCTGTGGTTAGTGGCAAGCATTTTAGGCAGTGTAGATCTAAAGAACAGGATCATGTCCTATCTAGCCCTAAATTCCTAGGCCCGTGGTTGGCAAACTGTGGCTCGAGAGCCACATTCAGCTCTTGAGGACTCAAATGACTAATCTAGGCAGAAATTTCTAAATATTTGTTATTGGTTTTAGAGAGAGAGCAAGTGAGAGGGATAGGGATAGAAACATTGATGTGAGAGAAACATTTATTGCTGGCTGCCTTCTGTATGCCCTCTACTGTAGATTGATCCCTAACCAGGAATCAAACTGGTTACCTCTTCGTTCATGGGTCAATGCTCAACTACTGATCTACACCAGCCAGGCTAGGCAGAAAGTTAAAGGATTAGTCATCTTGACCCAATTTAGGAGAGATCAGGAAAGCTAGTCTAGCTCCAGAGCTCGTGCCTGGTTGGCTGAGGCTTCATCAGATTTGTACCACAAGTTGGCTTCTTTTTTCTCAATCTTTATTAAATATGTTAAATCCTAAATTCTGTTTCACTTCCAAGACTCTAAGACAAATTCACTGTAAGAATCAATGGTTATAGTAAGTACTGAGACCCAATCCATTAATCTGATAAAAGTCCCATTTTATTTTTAAAAAGAAGAATGAAAGAAAAGATAGAAAAAGGAAAGAAGGGAGGGAGGGAGGGGAAGTAGAAATTATGTAATTCCCAAGATTCATAACTCACTGCCATAGCCCCAAGAAAACGGAATCTGGGACCCTTTTGGACCATTACAGAAGTAGCAATCAAAGGTCAATTGAGCACCAGCCTTCCCCCCTCTGTTTCGACACTGGTGACAGTTTTCCAGGTTCTACCACAAGAATGGAAAACAGAGGCAATAAAAGAGAGATTTAGGATGAGTTGGAACATAAATCTCAGTAAGGTCATCTGACTGAATTCCCAGAAGTTCCTTTGTTTTTTGCTGTCTTCAATTTGTGGCATATAGGCAATAATAATGACTGTGGATTGATATTTTACAATGTGACAAGCAAATGTGCTAAGAGTTTATGCATATTACATCAACTAACACTCAACACAACCCTAGGATAATAAGGTAGATATTATTGTTCAGCAACTACTAATCTGCCTCACTCTTTCCATGGGAAAAGTATAATTATCCTCAATGTTGAGCTTTACCATATAACTTATTTGACCAATGAAATGTGAATGTATGCAAGCAGAGGCTCTGACTAGGACTGATAAATGGTTTGCTTCATTCCCTTCTGTTCCAGACATTTCCTTCAGAGAGCCACTTCCCTTTCGGCCTGGTACCTGTAGAGTAAATCAAAGCCCAATGTTCACCTTGAATAGAGCTGCCACAGTTGACTAAGGGAGAAAAAATATTTGTTTGTAAGCCACTGAGATATGGGCGGGGGTGGGGGGACTGTTTGTTACACAGCATTATTATAGTACAAACTGACTAATACTGATATGTTCTGTTATTATTCCCATTCTTCAGATGAGGAAATTTAGGTATAGGAAAGTTAAGTGACTTGACCAAGATCACACAGTTAAATTAGTGAAGAAGCTGAAATTTAAATCAAGCAATGAAACTCTAAAAGGGTGTCCTCAATTCCTGCTTTGTATTGTATATTCAATGTTTAAGGTAAACATTGTGAATCGATTTTATGTGAAATATTAAGAGAATCTTGATTTCTACCTCCAATTATGCTTCAGTTATTTTATATTCTAGGTCTACTTATGCATTCTTAGATGATAATACCAATGAGTAAGTTGGCATTTAATACATCAGTTACTGTGAATATTTTAACCAAAGAAATGACACTTAAGTGTCCAATCATTGATTCAGGAAATATGCACATTATTTTCATTTTCATAGAAGAGTGAGTTATTATTGAAAAACACCTGATTTTCTTATCAATGAGAAACTTCAGGCAGTTCTGTAACTGCAAGAGAAATGAGGAACAGGTTACAACAGGCATATCTCTAAGCCTGTAGGCTTTAAGGGATTTCAGCCTGTAAGCGAAAGGTATATAAATAAGGAACTGTAACTTGCATTTAATGAAACTTTCAAATTAAGTAATTATATGCTTTCTTTTTAATTTTCCAAAATGATAATCACAAAAATCTTCCCCCTTGTTATTACACACTTACCCTCAAATTTTTCCTCTATGATACTGAAATATATACAATTATGCCAAGTGATTTATTTGAAATCTCCCCTCACTGTTTTGTTTTGTTTTTATGTGTGTTCGTGTGTGTGTGTGTGTGTGTGTGTGTGTGTGTGTGTGTGTGTGTGTGTTTAAGTTACTGAGTAGACTACAAGAAATTCTTGAAACTTTCTGGGGAATTTCAAGACCCCAACAGAACTTCCACACATACCCTTCTTCAGTACAACTCCATCCATCATCCCCTGCCGCTGTGGCTGCTTTCACAGCCCTTAGAAGATAAACTTGTGACCCAAGCTGGGAAGTTAGGACTGTCTCATGCTGAGAAGTTGAGCAGTATAAAGGGCATATGGTACTTTAATTTATTCCTTCAGACTTCCCACTGCCCTTCCCAGAGGCTTACTGCCACAGTCCTCGGGGTTCTTTCAACTCAAACCATTTATCCACCTCGCTAGAGATGCATAACTATAAAAGTTCCAAACTTTCAGATTCTTTCCAGATCCTTTTAGAGGTGCATCTCTAAAGACAGTGACATGCAATGGATGACCTAAAAGGGAACATGCTACAAAATACTTTTTGGAAGAGCCATAGCAAAGAAAGGCATTTTAACAGTATGCCGCTAATTGCTTGAAATGCATTTAACTTCCATTAGCCTGTGAACATCATAAACAAAATGGCAGTGCTAATACTGTTCCCCTCACCTCCACACCGAATGAACAAATTGTTATTTTATAGCTCTCCAGAGAATCCCCCATCAGTGGATTCCAGAAGGCTGCAGAAAATGTACAAATACATATTACAGCTACAAAGTCAAATAAAATGTCCCTTTTATGTACTCAATACAACGTCTGCTATAAGCCCCGTCCTGCCTGATGCATGATGGGTAAGGCACAATAATAATGAAGCCTTCATCCCTTCCTTTTGGATGCCCACAAAGTCATTATTCATCCAACAAATGAATGTAAGCAACAAGCTCAAGGTGTGTCCTATACCCTGAGTAAGTATACAAGAGCAAACCCATAATTGTCCTAATTTCAAGAACTTTGCACTCTACAAGGGAAGAGAAAACTAACATTAAATAATTCTAGGCCCTGGCCAGGTAGCTCAATTGATTAGAGCCTCGTCCAGATATGCCAAGGCTGTGGGTTCAATTCCCAGGCAGAGCACATACAAGAATCAACCAATGGATCATAAATAATTGGAACAACTCTCTTTTTCTTGCTCTCTCATTCTCTACCTTTCTCTTTCTCTCTCTAAAATCAATAAATTAAAATTAATAATTCTAGAACAAAACAGAAAGGATATGTACCCGTAAGAGACCCAGCTAATGAACCATGAGGGAATAAGGAAGAAGAAAATTACTTAGCAATAAGGGAGAATGAATTGAGGGGGGAGCTCTCCACTGAGGAAGCTTTCAAGGTGGGTCTTAAAAGACAGGATGTGGACGCCCACAGACGAAGGGAGGGCATCTGAACAGAAGAGAATGCTATTCAAATAAACAAAGGACACAAAGTGGGGAAGCAGAGCGAATGTATGAAAATAACAGTTCCCTTTGACTCAACTGTAGGGGACCTTATTGGCACAAATGGAAAATAAAATAGAAACAGTAAGTTGGGAGAAAATTTCAGAAGTCCCTGAAATTCGGCCCAGGAAGCTGGCGTTTATTCAAAATCTCTTTTGTTGAGTTCTGGGTGTTGTGAAGACAGATGGGCAATGAGCCAGGATATGCTCCTGGTGTGACAAGAACAGCCTGCTTCTATCTAGTTTACATACTGGAGTTTCTGGACAAGATTTCATTCAAGGGGCCACGTAGGAAACCACTGCTGTCAGCAAATTGAAGCTGTGTGAGGGTTTTAAGAAAGTTGGGTGAGTCAGAAGATGCGATACCAAATGATGAAACTGGTAATAGCAGTGTGTATGATGGATTAGAGGGACGAGAGTGAAAACTTGAGAAGATGAATTAAGAGGTGATTGCAACATTCCCAGGAAGAGGTACTGGGGGGCTGAACTTAAGCAGAGAGGTGTGGGCGATGAAACACTTACAAGTACTATTTCTGGGTCTTGGAAGCTAGTGGAATATACTGGGAAGTCAAGAGTTTTAAGCCTAAAATGTGGGCTCCTGTCAGTAGAAACAGGACACAGAACACAAACACAGTCGGAAATTGGGGAGCCAAATTCGGTTTGGGGTTCTGGCAAGATTTCCAGTGGGCAAATAGTGAGAATATCTTGTAGGTAGTTGAGGTAAAATATCTCACTGAGTAGACACACACATAAAAGATGAGCACATTACACAGTTCATCATCTACAGGGGTTTGTGTTTTTTTTAACTAAAGTCATATCAGATCTCATTTAACTATCTGCTTTTCTGGTTTATCTTTCTCACCCCAAAACATGGCAGGTGTGCAAGATTTGGCCCTTCTTGCTCCTTATTCATCTACTCAGAGATCCTACTTAGTACCAACTTTGAAAATCCACAGTCCAGCCAAAACCGGTTTGGCTCAGTGGATAGAGCATTGGCCTGCGGACTGAAAGGTCCCAGGTTCGATTCCGGTCAAGGGCATGTACCTTGGTTGTGGGCACATCCCCAATAGGGTGTGTGCAGAAGGCAGCTGATCAATGTTTCTCTCTCATCGATGTTTCTGGCTTTCTATCCCTCTCCCTTCCTCTCTGTAAAAAAATCAATAAAATATATTTAAAAAAAAAAGAAAAAGAAAACCCACAGTCCATATTCTTATCTCCAGACCCGTAGCTGCATCTGCCTGCCGAGCTCAGTAAACAAACCAGATGGTCTTTGGCATGGCCATTTCCTCATTGAGATATGGGGTCATAGCATACCTACAGCACGGGATTCTTTTGAAAATTAGATGTGTTCAATACATAATTATTATCAGCATTATTATATGTTAGACGTTGGGTTTTAGGAATGTAAGTAGGAATGCAAAATGATCAAAACCCAATGGGAAGAGAAGATGCAAACAATAGGATGATTTTTCACCATCTTATCTAGTTACCTTTTCTAAGGCATGACTCTTCTACATGATTGTAGTCTTGGGCAAAATATGCATAATTTTTTTCTTGAATAGCCCTTTGAAAAGCATATTCTATTTCTCTTTTTTGTGCATTTTACTTTTTTCAAGAGCCAGTGTACTAAATAATTATGTTTTCATAGAATAAACATTTTAATTCCAAGAGTCAGAGATTTTTCCTCATCTGACTACACTTCAAAAGAATGAGATTATTGTTAATAGCCCAATATTTAACACCTACTGAAAGTCCTCATCTTTAAATACCTAGATCTATCCCTCCCCCCTCTCTCTTACACACACCCACTCATCTCTAACTATCCAATGCTTGTGGACTCGGAGATCTGAAAAAAAGCACTGAATCTAGAGGCAAAGGCAAAAAAAAGTAAAAGAAATTCTAATTCCTTTAAAATAGGAATAAGTATATTAATTATCCTTGCCAAGCCTCAGTCTACTCATCTATAAAATGTGTGTAGTAGACTGTGGCCCCCAGTCCTGGTGGATCATAAGACTCCCATGTAGGGACATGTGTTAACATTCATATTCCTGGATTTCAGTCTGCACCTGCTGAATCAGAACTTCCACGGGAGGAGCCTGGAAGGAAATCTGTTCCTTTCAAAAAGCACTCTAGGGGATTATGATCATCAGCCAAGTTTGGGAATCCCTTTTCCAATTCTGATTCTTGCACATTAGACATACTCCTCTCCAAAGAGCCTCCGAAGGCCTGGGGCCTGGGATCTGAGGCCGAGAGAGCATTACGCTTCTAAGAGAGACGCTATGATAATGGACACAGTCTCTTCCCCTCCCTGCTTTGTGCTCAGAAACCTGCTTTCTTTCCACTTCCCAACTGTGGTTTCTGATCAACATAAATGGTCCAGCCATTTGTAATTCTTTCACAGGACAGCGAAGAGCAAAGAAAACACTTTGATTATTTTGATACCTCTTAAGGACTTAAAGCCAGCTTTGAACATGTGACACCAAATCTCCCTCATCAGATAATATTGTTGCAGTTGCTGAATTGGATTTGAATCAGATGTCTATCTTCAATTGTTTCACTTACTCAACTGTGTTATTTTAAAATCTTATTGAGTTCTCCCTGTTTACATAAAGATACATTTAAGGAATTATCCTCAGCTTTACTGGCTTTGATCAAACCTCTTCTCTAAAATGCCACTTTCCTGGGGCTTTCACTCCATCAGCCTAAGATGAAACTTCTTCCTGTTCTCCCAGGGGAGCTCCAGGGCTGAGCTTGGGGAAGTCTCGAGCAGGGTTTTTTGTAAAAGAGCAAAATCACCTGTAAGTGCTTCATAGGCAGAAAACTTCCCACACTCTGAGCTAATATTTCCCAGGAAATGTGTTTATGAGACATGCATTCATTCCTCTGTATCACATGACTGAGTACCAATACACAAGCAAACAGAATCCCCCAAATTCTCTAGAAAACTGCATTTGAGGAGAGATGCTGGGCTTCTTTCTTCTCCCAGGTTGTAGCCCAGGAAACCTGACCTCAAGGAGCCCCATCTTTCTGGTTAAGGGCTTGCAGGCTTTGAGATCTGCCTGCCTGCCTCTGTCTCATGCTACCTACGTGACTTTAGGCAGGTTACTCATGCTTTCTGTATCTGCTTCCCAGTCTGAATAATAATAATAATAATAATAATAATAAGAAGAAGAAGAAGAAGAAGAAGAAGAAGAAGAAGAAGAAGAAGAAGAAGAAGAAGAAGAAGAAAAAGAAGAAGAAGAAGAAGAAGAAGAAGAAGAAGAAGAAGAAGAAGAAGAAGAAGAAGAAGGGGAAGAAGAAGAAGAAGAAGAAGCCTGTGAAGTTTAAATCAAATAGAATATAAAAGGCTGAAAAGGAATCCTGGCACATGGTAGGATTTTTTCTTCCAGGGCTTCAGCATTTGAGGCAAAATCAGTAAACAGAATCCTATTCTGCATCTGTCCCACCACCTCAGCAGTGGTCAGCTGTCTTCTTGAATGGTTGATTCTGTCTTACTAAGAAGCCTATGTGAACAATTGACACTTCCATTCTTCTTTGAAAAAATACTTGAAAAAATCCTCCATTTTTGGATGGCTATTAATCTTAATTGAAGGTGACACTTTTGTTTGCACTCTTTCCTGTAGCTGAAGGGACACCACTAGCCAGGTTTCAAGGGTTCCATTCCAATTTGCTATTGTGAAGTCATCGCTAATAACTTTTGCACAACCCCAGAATCAGAACACATTTACTCCAGCGTGTCCCTCCTATTGTCGTTCTGGAGGTGAGAGATACAAAATTCAACTTCAGTTGACCTCAGTGGCTGGCATCCAGTAGACATCTAACAATTAAAATCTGCCCTTCCAGCCCTCCAAACAAAGACACTCAGACTGCATGGCATGATACTCTGATACATTATCAATTGATCTAAGAGTATCCTTTAAAAGGACAAGGAAGTGAAAAGGAAGGAAGAGAAGGTTAAGATTGGGATGTTTTGCCATAAAAAGTTGGATATAGTTCCATCTGCTAGGAGAGAGGGCATGAGTATGAAGTGGTAGGCATTTAAATAGAATGCATCTGTTCACACCCAGATTCAGAAGCACAGAACCTTAAGCCATTTCCAAGAAAATGACTCTAAAGGAGTTACTTGACAAGAGAGAATGACAAGTCAAATGCCCAGGTACATTTAAGCAGGCAAGGCATATTCTGCACCAGAAAGGCTTGGTCATCATCATCTTACCATAGGCCCTCACATGCTCATTTCCCACTGAGTAAGATGCATTCAAATTAGGTGAGGAAAAACCAAATCATGCAGAAAGTCATTTTGCTGGCAAAGCTTCCAGAAGGGAAAAAAACTTATCACTAACATTACAAAAATCTAAAATTTTATTGATTATGTTGGGGGGAGAAGGGGAGGGAAGTTCAGAGCCAATGCATACATGCAAAAGGTAGATGGTGACAGAGATACAGAAATAGCTGGCACCTTCCTAGACCCCCAACCCGAAGCAAAAATTCCACACCTCTAATGCCCTCCACCCTCCCCACACTAAACAGCTGTATGAAAGAAATACTGATGCTCCCTTTTGGTGCGAACTTCCCTGGCTCACCCTCGGACCAGCAAATTGTGCTCGGGAGCACAAGATTAAAACCTCCCCTTCCAATCGTGTGGACTCTCTGTGTTTTGTTTCCTGAGTTGCAAATCTTACAGATTTAAAATCTGGAGTGTTGCCTGGCTGGTGTGGCTTAGTGATTAAGCATTGACCCATGAACGAGGAGGTCATGGTTCAGTTCCTGTTCAGAGGACATGCCCAAGTTCTGGGCTCAATCCCCAGAAGGGGGCATGCAGGAGGTAGCCGATTGATGATTCTCCTTCATCATTGATGATATTCTCTCTCTCTCCCTCTCTCTTCCTCTCTGAAATCAATAAAAATATATTTTTAAAAAATCTGGGATGTTGGCCCAGCTCAATTAGCTCAATAGATAGAGTGTCAGCCTATTGAATCACTGTTGTACATCTTAAACTAATATAATATGTCAACTATAATTAAAAATACATTTAAAACATGATTTGGACAGATGATCTTGATTTACTTAAAGCCACTCTTAATTAAACTACAATTATGTTACTTTCCCTCAAGCATTGAAAAATAGAAAATCACTATTGGTGAAACTTAATGTTCAAAGTACATGACAAAGAATTAGCTCTTTATGGAGTTTTTATTACATCCTATTCACTGGGATACTAAAATCTCAGCCTGTTCCCAAACTTAATTTCACTGTCAGATATCTGATATTCAGAAGAAATGTAATGAACCTTCAATATTTACTTCATACCTGCAAGAGAAAATAAACAGTTCTACCCATGAAAAATATGAATCATTCAAAAGAAAATTCTCCATGATAGCTTAATCTTCTCTGTTTCCACATATTTGTAACTGAAACAGCTTCAGGAAGTAATGAAGTTACACCCATCCTAGTTTTAACTGAAAAGGCCAGTGGCATTCTGGGAATAGTATCTTATCAGTGTTACTTTGGGGAACAAAATAGCTTCTGGGTAATACCAGTCTTCAAAATTGCTAATTCTCTGCCCCAAGTAAGTGGTTTAATTAATGTAAAAATCTCTAATAGAGTACATTCCATTATACTAAGGACATGATTTAAAAAAAAAAAAAAGATGTCCTTTAAATTTCAAAATATCCACTAAAAAAAGTGTATATTTTAGATCAATAAAGGTGACACAGGCAACAAAGAAAATAACGTCTGTATGAAATTTAACTTATTCTGTTTATTTGATACATGCTTACTGTTTAGTCTAATCTGTATTCTAGGCAGAAACACAGTCTAATGTCCCAGATACTTTTTCCATTCTCTGAGTGTTTTTTGGTGGCCATCTCTATCACCAGGGCTGGGCCACCACAGGGAAGCATGTCTGTTCTTGGCCTGGCACAGTTGGCAAATGGATCAAGAAGTTAAGGGGAATATAAGCAGTGCACAATTTTGCATGGAGAAAAAAATGAGTCACAGATAGCTAAAGAACGTAGTATGTAGAGAATGCAAAAAGTAATCTGATTATAGATTTGGAAAGGCGGGGGAATTAAATGGTTAAAGTAACCGAGACTGGCCTCAAGGGGTGGTTGAGTAATATATGGAGTGTTATTAGATCAAAGTTCTCTATCTCCAAGGAGAAAACAACCCAGAATTGGCTTTAAGTCAGTCCAGAAAGATGTCAGCTTAGCTTTTAGGATAAATTCTTGGTGTATAAATTGATACATATCATATTAGGTTACAAAGAGAAGTCTTGTAATCCCCCTCCCAGGAGATGCCTGAGACAGGAATGCGCATGCGCATGACCATTTGCGTGGTCGATTCACCCAGAGCTTGGGTCTTTTACCAGCGCAAATCTTTCTAATAACTGGACAAACACGAAGCTGTAGAAAATACTTCTCTGGCCCCTGTTCAGCAGTGTTGGCAAATTCCAAATACTTTTTAGATTTTACAAGGACATTTTACAATCAATCAGATTGGATAATACCTGCCTTTTAATGTGGTAAATAACGAAGCAGTTTAAAGTAGATCCAGAGTTCCTTGCAATGAAAAGAATTGGAATTAAAAAAAAAAAGCACCACTTGCAGGAAGCACCCCACCAGCTAGAAAGACCAATAGCTCAGAAAATCTCTTTTCCTTCTCTCACAAGAAACCCAGTGGGAGGACACCCCATCTCAAGAACTCAGTATTGTCAGCATTTGGGAAAGAGCAGACCTAGCGTTAGCAAAGCAGGTTCACTGGATTCACACATTCAGTCTGCTGCAGGAAATGCGGGTCAGCCTTAATGCTTCTGGTCCCAGGGAAAAGTTGTCCATGTGCCAGAACATGAAGGGAAAAGAAGGGGAAAATATCTCCTTTTCTGTCACTGCTCTGAACAATGGAAAAAGGGATCCCATGCTAAGGCCTGTAGAAAACCGCTCTCTTCTCACGCTCAGTCCAGACCTGTTCCTGCCACGCTCCAGAGGCATGGGTGGGACCACACACTTTTTTTTCTTATTAAAAATACACCTTTCATTGTTTTATTCCCATATACATTTCCATATCATTCAAAAGAAAATTCTCCATGATAGCTTAATCTTCTCTGTTTCCACATATTTGTAACTGAAACAGCTCCCCTTTGGCAACCATAAGCTCGTTCTCTGTATCTATGGGTCTGTTTCTGTTTTGTCCCGTTTATCATTCATTTTTTTTTTTTTAGATTCCACATATAAGGAGATCATACAGTATTTGTCTTTCACTGTCTGATTTATTTCATTTAGCATAATACCCTCCAAGTCCATTCATGTCACAACTGGCAATATTTAATTCTATATATATATATATATATATATATATATATATATATATATATATATCCCTTCTTTATCCATTCATCTTTGATTGCTTCCAATCAACAGATGAATGGATATTCATGTAGTTTGCTTTTATATGTTGGCTATTTTTAGTAAATCTGCAATGAACATAGGGGTACATATATCTTTTCAAATGACTGTTGTTTTCTTCGGGTAAATACTCAGAAGTGGAATTACTGGGTTGTGTGGCAGCTATATTTTTAATTTTTTGAGGACTCTCCACACTCTTTTCCATAGCGACTGCACTAATTTACAATCCCACCTACAGTGCACGAGGGTTCCCTTTCACATCTTTGCCAGAACTTGTTGTTTGTTGATTTATTGATGTAGCCATTCTGACTGGTGTGAGGTAATATCTCATTGTGGTTTTAATTTGCATTTCTCTAATGATTAGTGATGTTGAGCATTTTTTCATATGTCTGTAGGCCATCTGGCTGTCCTCTTTGAAGAAATGTCTATTCAGATCCTCTGCCCATGTTTTTTTTTAGATTGACTTGTTTGCTTTGGTGTTAAGTTAGTTGAGTTCTTTATTTATTTGGATATTAACCCCTTATCAGATCTATCATTGCTGAATATATTCTCCCATTCACTTTTGTAGATGGCTTCCTTAACTGTGCAAAAAAAAAAACAACAAAAAAAAAAACAAAACAAAACAAAAAAACAGACTGTTAAGAATAAAAGAAATTTAGAATTTGGAGGCATAGGTCAACACCTAAACTGCTGCCTTGCACAACAATTTCAAAACTACAACTAAAAGACAAAATGGACATCATCCAGAACCACAGGTAAGCTGGCTGAGTGGAAATTCTACAACTAGAAGGAAAGAGAAAAGCACACAGAGGATCAGAGGAGCTACAAAAGCCTGAGATACAGAGACATGAGTGCAGAGACAACGGGTAGCTGGGTGCCTGGCTAGCTATCTCTAGTATGAAGGAGACAAAAGCTCCTGACTGCACTGAACCCCAGTTCTGGGCAAGACCCTGGGGACCCAGGCTCATAGGGGGGTGGGAATCTGTACTGTCAGGTGGAAACTCAGGAGAGCTGAGAAAGGCAGAGGTCTAGAGGCGTGCACGCATGTGCACAGAGAGATGACTGTCGAGTGCACTGCTGGCTTCTCTAGCAGAAAGGCATCAAAAGCTCCGACTGCACTGAACCCCAGTTCTGAAGGTGCTGAACCCCAGTTCTGACTGCACTGAACTCCAGTTCCGGGTGAGAATCTGAAAATTCAGACTCATTGGAGGAGAAGTTGGACTGTCTGACAGCAGGCGAAACTTGGGTGGCTCTCTCTCAGAGGTGCTTGTAGCGATTACTACAAGACATTGAGACCCAGGGGCCTCTTAGTGCAAGGGCTGACAGGAAGCCAAGACTGTCTGCTCAGCCCTGAGACTCCACCCCATCCAAGCTCAGTACAGAGGCTTTTGCAATTTTGAAAATCTTGTCCCATAAGGCTATCTCTAGCACAGAAGCTCTCCCAGCATAGACACAGCTGATCTTCATAGCCAATTGGCCTGGAGGTCAATTCCTCTCAGTGATACCAACAACAATCAAGACTTAACCACAACAAGGCTATACAAACAGTCCACAAAGGGGTGCACCAACAGTGTCCACCTCAAGTAACTAGGGAGGCCAAGACACTGGGTCATATAGGACACCTAGCACACAAAGTTACCCTACCAACTCAGGAAAGCAGTGGAAATGTGAAGACAAAGAAACAGATCACAAATGAAAGAAATGGAGGAAAACAGACAACTGGATATAGAGCTTAAAATCATGGTTATAAGGTTTTTCAAGAATTTCCTAGAAAAGGCCAATACATTTAATGAGACCCTCCAGTATATGAGAAAGGACCAACTAGAAATTAAACACACAATGACTGAAATAAAAAATATTATACAGAGACCTAATAGCAGACTAGAGGAATGCAAGAAGCAAGTCAAAGATTTGAAATACAAAGAAGCAAAATCACTTAACTGGAAAAGCAAAAAGGAAAAAGAATCCAAAAATTTGAAGATAGTGTAAGGAGCCTTTGAGGCAACTTCAAGTGTACCAACATCAGAATTATGGGGGTGCCAGAAGAAGAGAGAGAGCAAGATACTAAAAACCTATTTGAAGAAATAATGACTGAAAACTTCCCCCACTTGGTGAAAAAAATAGACTTACAAGTCTAGGAAGCACACAGAACCACCCCCCCCTCAAAAAAAAAAAAAAGGAATTCAGAGAGTTCCACACCAAGACACATCATAATTAAAATGCCAAGGGCAAAAGACAAAGAGAGAATATTAAAAGCAGCAAGAGAAAAACAGTTAATTACCTACAAGGGAGTCCCCATATTGTCAGCTGATTTCTCAACGGAAACTATGTAGGCCAGACGGGAGTGACAAGAAATACTCAAAGTGATAAATAGCAAGAACTTACAACCAAGATTACTCTAACCAGCAGAGCTGTCATTCAGAATTGAAGGTCAGATAAAGTGCTTCACAGATAAGAAAAAGCTAAGGAAGTAAATCACCGCCAAACCAGTATTATATGAAATGTTAAAAGGATTTTTGAAGAAGAAGAAGAAGAAGAAGAAGAAGAAGAAGAAGAAGAAGAAGAAGAAGGAGGAGGAGGAGGAGGAGGAGGAGGAGGAGGAGGAGGAGGAGGAGGAGGAGGAGGAGGAGGGGAGGGGGAGGAGGAGGAGGAGGAGGAGGAGGAGGAGAGGAGGAGGAGGAGGACGAGGAGGAGGAGGAGGAGGAGGAGGAGGGAGGAGGAGGGGGAGGAGGGGGAGGAGGAAAAGATAAAAATTATGATTAACAAATACATATCTATCAACAAGTGAATCTAAAAATCAAGTGAATTAAAAATCTGATGAACAGAATAAACTGGTGAATATAATAAAATCAGGGGCATAGAAAGGGAGTGGATTGACAATTCTCAAGGGGAAAAGGGTGTGGGGGGGTGCAGGAAGAGACTAGACAAAAATCGTACACCTATGGATGAGGACAATGGTGGGGAGGCAAGGACAGGTGGTGGGTTGGGAACCAGATAGAGGGGAGCTATGGGAGGAGCAACTGTAATAATATGAACAATAAAGATTTATTAAAGAATAAAATAACTCTATAAAGCAGAAAAAAGAATGAAAGAAATTTAGAAATTACCCAATTAAAAATGCACATACACACACATATACACACACACCAGCAGCAGCTAGGAAGACCAGTAGCCCAAGAAATCTCTTTTCCTTCTTTCATAAAAAAATCACATCCCATGCAAGAACCCCAGTAGGAGAATAGCCCAATCTCCAGAACTCAGAACATTTCCCCAGTGTATCTTGCACTGCAATGAGATCTGCATTGTCTTCATTTCCCAGTGACACCAGCATCTCTCTGTTTAGAAAGAAACCTCAGTGATCTGCCTTAATGGCTGGGCTTCCAAACAGCTTTTGGCTCCCAGTTTGTGTTCTAAGCCATAGAACTTTTTAAGACAGTTAAATCAGAAATCTTGGATCCATGTACTCTGCCAAGTCAATCTTGTACAGGAAAATTAATTATCTGCTAGAAAGCCCCATGCTGTGTCTAGGTGCAACACTTGTCTACTCTCTGATTTAAAAAAAAAAATCTTTTCTTCTATTCTTTTACTTCTTTTCTTGGTACTAAATGAAAAAGCAGAGAGTTTTATGATCACCAACTTGAATGGAGAACCCCCTATAAAAATTCTTATCATGTGAAAAAAAGATTACCACAATGCTACCTGTTGAAATAAAAATGGAAACTTTTAAAACTGGTACTAAGCAAAGACAACAAAGGTGTCCCCTTTCAGAGTTGATAAGAAATCGCCAGGCTGAAACTCTGCACAGCACTTTGAAAACTAGAAGCTGTCCTCTCAGGACCTTATTCTTTTTTTCAAAGCAAAGAGCTTTGAAAGCTTGCTGGACATCAAGCTGGCTCCATCTATCCTTTTCGATGTTTTTGATCCATGACACTCTGAAAACAATTACTCTTTTAATCAAATGCATGTTGTTTTCAATAAATAAAATTGACACAAAAATAATTTTTGAAGTGTATCAATATTAGGAGGAAACAAAATGGCTCTGAGAATGAACCAATCCTGCACAAAAGTCATGTTTTTAATAAAATAAAAAGAAGAAACCTATATTTCTGTTTGACAGCTCACAAAATTGGAAACAAAGCAGGTCAATAAATTTTTTTCCAAACCACCTTCTCTACCCCGGGAAGGCATTTTTATGAGATAATGAAAAACTCTAACATTGAGTGATGTGATTAAGTAATAAAAGGCTGAATTTTCCTTCCAATGGAACTCCACAGGGTGCTTCCTATAGCTCGGCAAAGGTCTGAACAAGGAGTTAACTATGTGTTGGTGTAACACCAGATTACAGGTATTTGTTAGAGGAGATCCCACTGAGCTTTTTCCCTAGGCTGGTGAAACAACAGCTTCATTCTCTCTCAGCCTAATGTGCACAGCCTGCAAGGGCGCATTGCCTCCACCTTGAGTCCACAAGAGAAGCAAATTTGCACACTTGCAAGCTTGTGAGTCATCAAGGTGTGCTGCCTGGGTGAGAGAGCTTGCATGAAGACCAGCTTTCTCTCCACGTGTTTGACAACAGACTGTGGGCTCAGCCATTGCAGTTATGCCAGTCTGCTAAGGGAAGCCGGTGGCCCTCCCCAGACTCTGGGAAGGCAACATATTGTGGACAATGTGCTCCTTCCCTCTGGAGGGATGGTGCCGGCACACAGGCTTGACCCAGACCATTGCTCTGCAAGTCCCTGGTAACAAGCAGGTAAAACCAGCTCATAAATCAACCCTCAAGCCCGGGCTTCATCACCCTACACCCCGGACTCTCAGAGCTTTGCAGCCATCTGAAAATTCTTTAATGGGATTATCCTGATAGATACAGAATTCCTGGAATCTGTCAGTGTGAAAGCACTGTTCCAACCTGGAAGGTGCTTTACTGGCTCCTCTTCACATTTTCCTTCTAATAGTCAAACTTTGTGTTTTAAATCCTCCCATTAAATCTTTCCACCAAGAGAGACTCATGTCTGTGTGTATGGTGGGGACGTTGACTTCATTTTTAAAAGCTTTTTCTTTTGAAATAATTTCAAATTTAGAGAAAAGTTGTAACCCTTTGCACCAGTTCAAAAAAATTAACTTTTTGCCATGTTTGTTTAATACCTCCCTCTGTGTGTGTAGGTGGATATAATTATTTCTGCCCTGTGTGACAGTAGGCTGCATGTCTGATGCCTGACTCTGTAATACCTCCATGCATTTCCCAAGAATAAAGACTCTTACATAATCACAGGACACTTATCAAATATAAGAAATTGAAGGTTGATGTAATACTTTGTTATCTAATCTATAGTTAACATACAAATTTCATCATGTGCCCCCAATGGTGACCTTTATAACAATTATTTTTTAAGTTTCCCAATAGTTTATTAGAAAGAATGTAGACATTTTAAAAAATTCCCACTGTCATGAACATAAACTGAGGTTTTCAGCCCTGGTACAAGCTGGATAAAAAATAAATAAATAAATAAAAAATCCAATAGTGTATTAATAATATTTTTTTCACTCACTTGCCATACTGACAGTGCAAATACAAATTTGGTCTAAATGTACAGACTCTCAAGCAACAATGTACAGCCTTTCTTTGTCCTCCATGCTAAGAGATGTAAAAGTTTAAGCGTCAAACAATACCAAATGTACAGGTTTCAAAAACCATCCAAGTTAGGGCATTCACTAGTTTTAGCTAAATTACATTTGCAACACTGACAAGTGATCACTTATGTACAATGTGAAGTAAAATTTTTGAAAAATAAAACTTCAGTGGAACAATCCTGAAGAATATACCAGAGGAACAATAGGTTACCAGTTTAAGATATCAATCAATTTGTTTCAGCCAGGTTGAGTCCATGTTCTAAAATCTAAAACTTAGTTATCTTTCCGTAATCCAAGAGCTTCCTATAATGTCAGTATCTGTGTTATAAAGTAAAGGAGACTTAGGTGAAATGTTTTTATTTATCACAACTGCTGTATCAATTGTCTAGGACCTCAACAGCATCATGGAAGTCTGGGAAATGTTCATGCATAAGGTTATTGCCTTAGCTGACTTAAAATTGCCCCATACAATGGTACATATCAACCCTTAGTGAAGCCTTTAAGAAAACAAACAAGTTGAAAAATGGGTTAAAGGAGGCAAATGTAGCATTTGCCTTTAGAGCTATCAACTCAGGAATTCTCTCAATTATGAAATCTTGCTGAGAGGTTATTTTTCTTTCTCAAAATCCAGGGGCGATAGCACTCTTTATTCCAGATCCAGCCTTTTTTCATCACCACTGTCTTGTGAATCATCATCTGCTCCATCTACCTCTGGTAAATCTACATCCTCATCACCATCCATGTTGTTCATCATCTCAGAGAAACGATCAAAATTAGACATGTCTTCATCTGAATCATCTTCTCAGTCTTTCCAATTATTGAAGTCCACAGCCAGCCAATTAAACTTCGCCTTTTCTTTTGTTAATCTTGGCCATGACTGGCCAGATTCTCCTTTTTGTAAACAACATAAAATTGATCTGTCCGTTCTTTTATGCTTGGAATCATTTGGATCTATACAGTGAAAAAGGTCAATTTCATTTAAATGTTTAAAATTATCACTTCCTCCAAGACAAGTGAATCTAAGTTTGGATTTTTCAAAATTTACATTAACATCTTTACTGTCTTCAACACAAAATTCAATGAAGACGTAGTCCCTTCGATCATACCACTTTGCAGAAACAGGCTGCATCGTGAACAGGGCAGGGGGGACGGGTGCATGGGTGGGTGGCTGGGCCTCTACGGCGACAGCTGCTGGGCAGTGGACTAAACTCCGCTGGCGACACCGGTTTTCTCCCGGTGCAGCCTCTACTCACTTCTTTCAGCGAAGGCGGCAGCGGTGGGCTCCAACAATTATTTTTTAATAAAAGTCCCTGCCTCCCTAAAACTGCTTTTTGGAATGTTGACTTTTTTTTTTTTAACGGGTTATTGGAAAACAGAGTACTCATAAGGAGCCTTTAGCCCTTCCCCATTTTCTGCCTCAGATTAAGATGAGGGGCCTGCTCCAGGAAGGCAATCTTGGGTGTTCCCTTAGCCTAATTTGAATTAAACGTGGTAAATAAGGATTCAAATTTAGAGCCTAGTAGCTTGACCACCCACTGTCTTCCATTGAAGCAAGAATTTATCTGCCATGTATGTTCCATTCTCCCTTAATTACCTGTAAATGGCCTACTTCCTTTGAAATCCCATCACTTTCTCTCGCCTCTTTGTCCTTTGTCCAAAATAACATGTATATACAATTTTGTCTCACTGTCTTGGGAATGTTGATATTTATATAAATTCCCCATGCACAAGTATTAAAATTTTTATTTTCTCCTGTTAATCGGTCTCAGTTAATTTGATGATTAGTTAGCCACCTAGAAGAATTTAAACGGTGGGAGGAAAAGTATTTCTTTAGCCCCCACAATAAAATATCCCTCAATTTGCGTTCCTCTGATATTTCCTTGCCATTAAGTTCACGGATCACATCTGGGGCTGGAATACTGCATAGTGATGTGCTGTTCCCAAAGCATTCCCTCTCAGGCCCCAGGGTTTGCCTGTGCCCCTCTGCTAATTTCTATCACTTGGTTGAGATGCTCTTCTATGTCTTCACTGCCTAGTTAACTCTTTTCCCTTCTGTGCTTTTAGATAATGTGAGGTTATATAAGTAATCTGTTTTCCGATGACCCTCCACCTCTGGATTTGAAATCCATTGATGATTCCAGAGTGAGTCCATTTTTATTCTAGTGGTCTTCTTCATTCACAGGACACCCAAAAAAGGAGAAAAGGGAGAAACATATACACTACCAATGGGCCAGGTTTGCCATAGCATGGTTTCCTTTTGTCCTAGTTTCTCCAAGACTTCCATCCCCAGAGGTGAGAGTCCAAGTCTGAAATCACCACACCATCTTCCCTGCCTTTGATTCAATATCAAGCATTTTTCACGATGATTACATGCAGTCACTAGTCCAGGGCATTTCCTCCCTTTTGTTTAAATTGCTTCTAGAATAAACATCTCAAAATTTAGGATGGCGGCCAACGGAAGATAATCTCTCAGGGGAAAACATTGGAATCCTCACAACTTCCATCAGTAACAAGCAGAGGAAAATGACAAGTTGCTATTTATTTTCAAAGAAATTACACTCCGTGGCTAAGTTTCTCACCTTTAACGTCCGTGGAGGGAAGAGAGGCAAAGCAAGTCCCCTGAATGTACTGCCTGGCATGCAGATAATTTCGTTTGTCACCTTCCTTTTACTTGCCTAAAGAGAGTCAGACAGAAAAAGCTGCTTCAGAAATGAAACCTTAGCATATCCACCTTAGCTGCTCACTTTAGTGTTACTGTGGAAGTGGGGTTCCTGGGATGACACTGGAATAAGCATTTCTGGAGGTCCCCACAGGTGGATGTGATATAGTAGAAAGCTTTATTTCCATGGAAGTATATCCCTGGGTTCTCAAAGTCCCATTTTCCTTAGTCCAGTCATAGAAGAAGTATAGCTGGAGTTTCAATAGAGCTAAAAGCAATGCCAGTGCCCAAAGTTTCCATTCCATATTGGAGCAGGGTCCAGTATAGCACCATTATGTGGATATTGGCATGCCTGTGGGCCACATGGAAGAATGCCAGCAAGCCACGCATGAGCCATGACCCAAAGGTGCCAACAGAAACCAAGAGTGTCAGAAAGTGAGTTTCTTTGTTCAGGGAATTAAGTATCCCAAATCTTCACAGGATTGCAGTGGCCATGCCCATTCTGGCCCACCATCTCTCTGTTCCCCAGGTGTGATTGACAGGCAAGTACTTTCCATATGTCATCCCAACTTCACTGGGTATGCATCTATCTTCCCTTTGTTTGTTCCCTCCCCCAGTGTTTTGCAGGGAAAATGCCTATAATGTCTGGCCTTCCCTTTGCTTTTTTCCTATTATTAAGCACTACCTAATTACAATGCTAGGTTATGTTAATTATTGAGAGAATATTATGCTACTTTACACAAAATGAAAAAAAGTGGAACCTACTGGATAGGGATCTATCACTTATCCCCTCCAGGATTTATCTTATTCACTAAAAATAAACATAATTCCTTGAGAACAGATGGAAACTGTGAAGTGACAATTCATTCCCCAAGAAAGCATGTTACTTCCCAAAAGGCAAATTCTCACTTCAAGGTGTGGAATATCCATATGCATAAAAAAACAGCAACACTCCAATCTGTAGGCATGAAAGCCTACTAAGTGAGGATTATTCTAATAAAACCAGAATTTGACTGAAAAAATAACAAAGACAAAGTGACCAGGTCCAACATACATATTCTGATATGATCAGTTCTGCTTCCCTCATTACTAATCCGAATCTGACAAGATGAGTGACACCTTGTCATCTAATGAAGATTTCCTTTGTCTTTCTTGCACTGGCATGTACAGTTGACCTTTGTATTAGCATTGTAACTAACTAGTTGACCCTTGTGTTACCACTGTAACTAGGTAGTTGATATTAATAATAGGGAGAGCACAAATGGAGGCCAGATATTATAAGTATGGTCATCTGGGCAACTTCACCAGCAAGCTGCAAGCTTCAGATTTCCCAGGAACGACTGCAAATCATTGGGAAAGAAATCAAACAAAGGGGAAGATGGGCACCTCGGCAGTGAATTCAGAGTGACATAGGGAAGGTGTTTGAGTGGCAGTCTGTTACCAGGGAGATGATAATACCCCAGTTCTTGTATTCTTGAAGGAAAGACTTTAATCAAGAGACAAAGTGCAGCAAAGCAAGAGTTTATTGGTTGCAACATAAACACACTGAGGACAGTGAAACAAGGAAGGGCTTAGCATTGAAGTCAGAGAAAAGAGGGCCTTGGAGACAGATTCAGGGGTAAGCCTGGGACCAGCTGCTGCTACTCATTGCTCCCTGGTTGTATGTCTCATGTGGTCCCTTAGAGTTCAGAAGATGTGTGCCTCTGGGGGAAAGAAAAGGGGAAGGAAATGGCACGGGCACACTCCCCAGAGGGAGAGTGCGCTGGGGCCTTCATCCTGAGAGTCTTCATCTCTCTTTTGGAGGTGGAAATCTTAGAGGAGGTCTCAGAAAGGGTCCCAATAGAATATTCATCAGTTTTCAGGTGTGCTCTTTCAGGGTTGTGGTCTCCACCAACTGGTCAGCATAGGGCCAGGTGTCATTAGTCAATGCAGCTGGTCATAAGGCACGTGTGGTCTCACTTGTCTGGCTTTCCTACTTTTCTGGGCCTGGAGCTGAAATACAACTGAAGCCTAGATGTTATCTTTAGGGAGAAAAAGTTACCCTGCAGGCAAGATTCTTTTTTTTTTTTCTCAGTTTTGCCCCTTCCTAGGCATCTGGGGCTTTCTGCCCTGGTGATCTTCTGTACCTGGCCCATCATCCTTGCTCTGCTCATTTCTTATGTCTGTCTACCTGCCTATTACAATTCTAACCTGGGAAAAAGGTAATTGACTGAGGAGTGTGAGTGAAATCACCACTGCAAGTTTGAGAAATCCTGAAGTGTTAAATGGTTAAGTTCCTGGCTATAACCCTAAAACAAAGAGCTCTCTCTCTCTCTCTCTCTACCTCTACCTCTATCTCTGTGTGTGTGTGTGTTAATTCTCACTGTATGATATTTTTTCCATTGGTTTTTAGAGAGAGGGAAATGGAGGGAAAAGAAAGAGAGGGAGAGAGGAAGAGAGATAGGGAGAGACACAGAAACATCCATGTAAGAGATACACTAATTGGTTGTCTCCCACACACACCCCAAATGAGGCCACAGATTGAACCTGCAATCTAGGTATTGCCCCAGGAAGCAAACCCATGACCATTTGATGTGTAGACAGATGCTCTAACCACTGAGAACACTGACCAGGGCTCTCTTGCACTCCTGTCTCTCACTTGCTCCATGACCTTTACTCTCCCGTGCACTAGCCTGCCATATGGCCTTAAGCAGACACATGGCACATGGCCATGCAGACCCCACACACAATGGACTGCAGCTGGATATACAAGCTAAGCTAGACAGATGCTGACTGGACTGTACTTTAATATGGAGTGGAAATTCTGGGCAATTACCTGAATTGTAGCTCTGCTGAGGACATTGTTGGACTTTTCCATGGCGAGACAGAGGGAGATGGGGCCTTGGAAGGGAAACACCTTAATCTTAAACCATCAATAAAGCTTTCCATGATACCTCATACTCCAGTGGGGGGATCTCAGAAAATTATGTTCCTCATGGCACCCCAAGAACCCCACTTCCACCAGCAGCAGGTGGGGACAGAGAGGGCACCCCCCCCCCCCGATACCAAGTGAACAACATGTTTGAACTTACATGTGGGTCCGCTTACATGTGGATTTTTTCAATAAGTATGCAATGTAATGTAAATGTATTTTCTTTTATGATTTTCTTAAGAACAGGTTCTTTTCTCTAGCTTACTTTATTGTAAGAATATAGTATACTAGAGGCCTGGTGCACAAAATTTGTGCACAGATGGGGGTGTGTCCCACAGCCCAGCCTGCACCCTCTCCAATATGGGACTCCTAGAGAGATGTCCAACTGCCCATTTAGGCCCAAACCCACCTGGCAGTCAGACATCCCTCACACAATCCAGGACTGCTGCCTCCCAACTGCTTGCCTGACTGTCTGCCTGATTGCCCCTAAACACTTCTGCCTGCCAGCCTGATCACTTTCTAACCATTCCAATGTTAGCCTGATCAACATGTAACTGCTCCCCTGCTGGCCCGGTCACTCTTAACTGCCCTCTCTTGCCAGCCTGGTTGCCCCTAACTGCCCTCCCCTGCTGACCTGGATGCCCCCAATTGTCTCCCCAGCTCGTGTGGTAAGCCCTAACTTCCCTCCCTTGCCAGCCTGGTTGCTCCTAACTGCCCTCCTCTCCTGGCCCGATTGCCCCTAACCCTAACTACCCTCCCCTGCAGGCCTGGTTGCCCCCAACTTCCCTCCCCTGCCAGCCTAGTCACCTTTAACTGTCCTCCCCTGCAGGCCTGTTTGCTCCCAACTACTCTCCCCTGCTGACCTGGTCACCCTTAACTGCCCTCCCCTGCAGACATGGTTCCCCCAACTGCCCTCCCCTGCAGGCCTGGTCCCCCCAACTGCCCTCTCCTTTCAGCCTTGTCCCCCCCAACTGTTCTCCCCTCCCAGCCATCTTGTGGCAGCCATCCTGTGTCCACATGGTCATCTTTGACCGTATGGGGGCAGCCATCTTGTGTGTTGGAGTGACAGTCTATTTGCATATTACATAGTTATTATCCTATCTAATAAAAGAGTAATATGCAAATTGATGATAGCTCTGATTAAATCACGCCCACAGCTATGCCCACCAGCCAATCAGGAGCAAATTATGCAAATGAACCCCAACCAAGATGGCTGCCACCACTGAGAGCAGGAGGGAGGCTTGGATTTCCCCAGCAATGGAGGAAGCCAACTTTTATGCCTGCCATTGCAGGCCTAGGCCTCCACTCAATGCTACAAAGTTTCAATTATAGAAGATACATAATCCCAACAGAAATGGTGGCAGTCACAGAGCTGGAGAAAGAAGAGGCTAGGGTTGCCGGGGTGATGGAGGAAGCCAAAATTCTGTAGCCCTAGCTCCTAGGTCTCCACTTTAGGCTATATAGTTTCAAACAGAGATGGCTGTCACCATGGAGTGAGCAGAAGGCTTAGCTCTACTCCAGACTACAAAGTTTCAATTGTAGAACATAAATTAATTCCAGATCCCAGGGCCTCCACTTGGGTCGCTGAGGGGCATGGCCGGCCTGCAAACCACCACAGGCCCCTCATCCAGGCCACCCCATGCCCCAAGGGAACCTGACCCTGATCCGGGATACCCTTCAGGGCAAACCAGCTGGCCCCCACCCATGCACCAGACCTCTATCCTATCTAATAAAAGAGTAATATGCAGATTGACCATCATTCCAACAACACACAAGAGTGCTGTTCCCATGTGGTCAAAGATCCTGCCCCTATGTGGACACAAGATGGCCACCACAAGATGGCCAGCAGGGGAGGGTCTTTGGGAGGGAGCAGGAATGCAAGGGAGGGCAGTCGTGGGCGATCAGGCCAGCAGGGGAGGGCAGTTAGGGGTGACCAGGCCAGCAGAGGAGGGAAGTTGGGGGCAAACAGGCTGGCAGGGAGCAGTTAGACATCAAACAGGCTGGCAGTGGGAAGTGGTTAGGGGGTTATCAGGCTGGCAGGCAGAAGCAATTAGGGGCAATCAGGGAGGCAGGCAGATAAGCAGTTTGGAACCAGCAGTCCTGGATTGTGAGAAGGATGTCCAACTGCCCATTTAGGCCCGATCCTACTGGGCAGTTGGACATCTCTCAAGGGGTCCCAGATTGGAAAGGGTGCAGGCTGGGCTGAGGGACACCCCTCTGCCCCCCGTGCATGAATTTCGTGCACTGGGCCTCTAATATAGTATAATACATACAACATACAAAATATATGTTAATTGTTTATATTATCATTACGGCTTATGGTCAACAGTACTAATTAGGTTTTGGTGAGTTAAGAGATATATGCAAAAATTTTACTACATTGGAGGCCAATGTCCCTAACCCCTATGTATAAAGATTCTCTACCAATATCCCAGCAGGCCAGCCAAGTAAAAAAGACTATACATCAACTCATAGATTAAAAGCATATTGCGCCACAGTGTATGGTAACCTATCATGTCAGATCTTACTGTATTTTACTTTTAATATGTTTTATTGCTTTTTTTCTTAGAGAGAGAAAAAGGATGGGAGGAGAGAAAGGGAGAGTTAAAGAGAAAGAGGGAGACATTCATGTGAGAAACATTGATCATCAATCCATTTCATCCTGGACATACCCCTACAGGGGATCGAGCCCACAACCTGGGCATGTGCCCCGATCAGGAATTGAACCAGTGACCCTTCAGTGCACAGGACAATGCCTAATCAACTGAGCCACACTGGCCAGGGCAGAATATTTCTATATTTTAAAGCTAGAAGCAACTTAGATATCATTTTATGGCCCTTTCATTTTATAGACAATGCAACAAGGACACTGTTTGAATATATGTTTATTTAACCTATTTAAATATCTATTTGTTTAAAGAATCTGTGGCAGATTTTTACTTTGTGGCAGGAATATGGCCAGGGCCTGGATATATAATTGGGAACAAGATAGATATAATCCCTATCCTCACAAATATTGCACCATAGTTGTGCAGTATTTATTGCTGATAAAAGCATTTTAGTTTATTAATAACTTTTAAATAGGTCAGCAGTGTCAAAGAGAAATATAACTTGAGACACATATGTGACTTTTAAATCTCCAATAGCCATTCTTCTAAAATGTGAAAAAATAAGTAAATTAATTTAATAATATATTTAATTTAACTGAACATATCTACAATATTATCATTTAACATGTAGTCAAGTTATTAGTAAAATATTTTACATTATTTTCATATAAATCTTGAAAAACTCAGCTTGTATTTTACATTTACAGACATCTTAATTCCAATGCCAATATTATCAGAAATATTTGATTGGCAGTTAGATTTCATACAAGTTTATAGCTAAAAAAGGTAGGTTGACAAATTCAAGTTATCCCAAACATTCTTGAAAACGTTCCAAGAAATCTATCAAGCAGGCTATAAATTTAAATTAGTTAAAATTAAATATTAAAAAAAATCCACTTCCTCTAGCCCAGTGGTCAGAAAACTCATTAGTTAACAGAGCCAAATATCAACAATACAATGATTAAAATTTCTTTTGAGAGCCAAATTTTTTTAAACTTAAACTTCTTCTAATGCCACTTCTTCAAAATAGATTTGCCCAGGCTGTAGTATTTTGTGGAAGAGTCACATTCAAGAGGCCAAAGAGCCTCATGTGGCTCGTGAGCTGCGGTTTGCCAACCACTGCTCTAGCCCCATGCCAATACAACAAGTCCATGGGTACAGGAAGCCCATGTAGCCAATGGTTGTCATATTGGTGGTACAACTTGAATGATATCACTTTCTTTTCCTAGGAAATAAATAAACTAGGCAGGGTAGGCATTTCTACCCACACTGTACATATGAAAAAACAAACACAGCTTAGAGATAATAAAATTACTCATTTGAGGCTGTAGAGTCACCAAAGTGAGTGGTGGAATCAGAGTTCAATCCCAAGACCTCCAAAGCCTAATGATCTTTCCCTTACAGTGTGCTGCATTGTGCTAGGCCATAGAGAATCTTAAATGCCATATTAACAAGTTTGGCGTTGAGCCAGCCCAGTGGTGGCACGCAGGTGGTCTAAGGTCTGAATTAAGCCATAAATGTTCTATTGGCCATATCCAATTTTTTTATCTGAATTTGAATATTTCTCAATGAGATATGCATTTTTCAGTGTTATTTACAGCAGACCCTACCATCTCCTGTTACTCATAGCTATAGAGCTCCACTCGCTGTTCTTCCTGCCTTTGATGCATTTGCAGTTCCCAGCCCAATGAGGCCATTGTTGCCATTAATGGTGGTCAAGCAAGGGAAGGGAGTGATCCAACACTGCTTTGAGGTTAATCTGGGTCCTCTGTGCAGGCCAAAGTGGTAGCATCAAGGAGACAGACTTAACTAGGCCTTTTTAAAGCTATTTTTTTTGCTTCTTTCAGGGTTATTTCCTTCTAGTTTTCATCAAAATATCTTTTTGACTCCAAAAGACTCATTCAGAATGTCTTAAATTTCCAGTCAGTGCAGCTCAGTGGTTTCCAGTGAAATGATAGAACTGCTCTCACACCACACACACACATACTGGGTCTGTATCTGAGGGACTGGGAGGCAGCTGAAAAACTCCTACTGAAGGCTTCTGAGCTGAAGACAAAGATATAGATTTTAAAAATGCAATGGCACCTTTCATTCCTTTCCTACTTGCTTGCTAGGACACACTGAACAAAACCAATAACTTCCATACATCTGTGTTCTTTTCTTGTTATGTAACAATTTATTAATTTTTTATCTTTGCTATACCACAGGCTTCTGTAAGAGATGACATAATGGTAGGTTGCTCACTGCTTCTGCAAAAGAATCCATAGGAATACTGACTTGGACATTATTGGTGAAAAAAGAAAATGGCCCAATTTTGAAACGCATCAATTTTTAGGGACCTCTTGCAGATACAAAATCAAAAGAACTAAAACAATCACTCAAGCTCATTCTTCTAATATGCATTTATCAATTTGATGTAGCCCTAACATATTGTATTTATTATAATTTAGGGAAAGGCGAAGATCTTTTTAAAGCAATTCAGTGGAAAAGTCCAACTATATCTTTTGTAATTCACATCTGAGTCAGTTTTCCATATCTTAAAAAAATATTACTTGAATCTATATGTTGAATAATTATATTGAGTAGGAGGCTCAAATTTTATTATAAGAACTGGGGGGTTGGGAGGGTAAAGATTGATTAACATGCAAATTTCTGTGACTCAGCCCCAGGGATGCTAATTCATTAGATATTGGGCACCTCAAGTCTTATAGTGAATCTGTTGCAAGTCCTACAGTGAATTTGTTGTAGACTGCACTTTGAGAAACATGGGTTTAGCAATTGTCCACATTCATGGACCTATCATCTAGGGTAGAGATCATTTGCCTTTCTTATAACTACTCCTAATTAAGATACAGTAGACTGAGGGGCCAGATAGCTCCAATAATAGCCTCTCCATATCCACACTCTCTGCAATATGACCCTGTACTGTTTCCCATCAAGAAGATTCTATTTCTCTGTCTTTTGAGTATTGCCTGGCCTTGTGGCTTGCATGTAACTTTGCAACAGAAAGGCCAGTATGCCAGCTCCAAGTCTGGGCCTCGAGAAACCTTGCATGCTTCTCCCTCAGATTCTGTTCAACATCATGTGAACAGTCCCAGAGGAGCCAGCTGGAGGATGAGAAACTTCATGGAAGAGATCCCAACTGTCCCATTTTAGGTGATCATGGACCCACAACTGGCCAGAGATGCATGGTGAGCCTGACCAAGAGGACTTAATAGCAATAAATCTTAGTCTTTTAGTTCACAGAGTTTGAAGAACCTGTCATGTGACCACAGCTAACTGGTGCATAAGGCAAAGTCCTTACCATCTATTGTCCTCTGTTCAAGAGAGTCTAAATGAGACAATAATTCCTGCACAGGAACATTGCACACGGCTGACACATCTGTTGTTTTGGCAAATAAATCCATGGCCAAACATTTACCATTTAGTTTCACTGGATTTTATTATGGCCCTACAGCTCTCCCAATGCTGTTGGACCAAGAAACCCAGGCCCCAAACGATGTAATAGTTAACAATTGAAATATAGAGTAACATTACTTGAAAGCATTGCAAGAGTAAAAACCTAAGCCATAACACTTTCTTTTTAGTGTCCTATCACAATCTTGCTGTCCATTCACCATGAAAAAAAAAAACAACATAAAAGGTATAGAATTTGCTCTTTTGAATGAGAAAGAAGACACATAGAATCTGGAATTTTCTAATATTTTCTATAAAATCCATTTAGTCCAGTGGTCGGCAAACTGCAGCTCATGAGCTGACCACTGCTAGGGAAAAACACTTAAAAACATTTTAATAATGTATTAACGTATTTAACCTGAAGTCAAAACTTCTAGGTAAGAGTAATGCCTTAGCAGGGGTCTGCAAACTCATTAGTCAACAGAGCGGTAAACCGCGGCTTGTGAGCCGAATGTGGCTCTTGAGCCGCAGTTTGCGGACCACTGATCTAGTCTATGTAAATTTCTCAAACTCATTCAAAATAAGGTTGTTTAAAGTTCCCCAAAATAAAGCCAAAATTAAGACTCCCTTAATAATTCAAATACAGTTTCACTGAATTGCAGGGCTACTGAATTATTACCAGCTGTCTCACGTTTCTAAAATCAGAATATCAGAAAGACTGGGTCTCCTACGAGAAATACATCTTTGGGCTCTGAGAACATTGATTGTTTTGGCACCAGTTGCATTGCTCTCTGTGCTACAATGTCCATGGTATAGGAAACTGCAGACCAGTGAGTTGCAGAACAGCACACCATATGCTCAGCAGATCACCAGCGCAATGGCCTTAAGACAAGGCTGACACTTTGGCTAGGCGTCTCTTCACAAACTGGGCTTTACAAGAATGTACTAGGTACAGTATATTCAAAGGCCAAATGAGTTACTTATTTTGTTTGGACAGATAATTGTTTCAGCCCATTTAGGAGAAGGAACAAAACCTGTCAAAATCATAGACAATCTACAAACACATTGAAACAGAAACAAAATGGGGGAAAAAAGGCTATTTGACCACTAGAGCCAATATTGGCCCCACTGGCCTCATAGAATTCCTATAACTTTCTTAAAGATTGGCTCCTTATACAATAAAATGGCCAAAAAATGTCATCAAGGCAGCTACAAGCTGAGAAATCACATTCATTTACTATTTCCTAAAATTACATATACCAGTAGTGAAAGCCAAGAAAGAAAGCTCTAACACAGATTCCAATATGATTCCCCACACCTTTCAACAAATTGCCTTGGTTCCAGGTGTAAGTCCCAAGCTTCACTGATAATCCAAAAATAAGGAAAATCCTGTGGTTTCATAACCCTCAGACTTGGAAGCAAAAGCCTACAGGTCAAAATATTCATTTTCAAAATTGAGCTGTCAGCTGTTACAGTTGTATACATTTTGGGAGGGACACCCTGTATGTTAAGGGAAGATCTCCTCACCATTTAGGTTGAACCCACATGGTTCAAGCTTTCTGACTGTACAGATCCTGACATTTGGCTGTTTTACTAGAAGCTGAGTGGCTTCCAATTCAAGTTTGCCAGCACTCTAGGAGTGCCCTCTTAGTGTGAGCGGTCAGAGATGATTAACTGAAAAATATTTCCAAGTTAAACATTGATTTGCCTCTGCCTTCATTTCTTCCTATCTTGGACGACCTTTCCAACTCTTTTTTTTTTTTTAACAAAAGAAAGCAGGCACCACTGGCTTTGTGTTACTCAGTAGAAAGCAAAAGCAGAAATCTGCATTTATTAGTTCTTGTGGTTTTATCTTACAAAGAAACTAGTGGCCAGGTGCATGAAATTCATGCATGGGGACGGGGGTCCCTCAGCCCAACCTGCCCCCTCTCACATACTGGGAGCCCTTAGGGGATGTCCAACGGATGGCTCACCCCCATCAGTCATCTCTCTGCTCAGCTCACCTCCAGCTGCCTGTGACCACTTGGCCCCAGAGGCTGGGCGCTCACCTCCACTCCCTTGCCCTGGCCGCTTGCCCCGCCCGCTGGCCACCTCCAAGCTTGGGCAGCTCAGGCGCCTCAGCGTTCCTGTGCTTGCCACCACCACCCCCACCCACCCAGCTGCCTCCAAGCTTGAGCGGCCAGGGCACCGTGGTGCTCGCCATCACTACTGATCCTGCCACTGGCCCTGCCCTTTGGCTCCGCCCCCTGCTCCTGATTGGCTGGTAGCATAGCCAGTCAAGAGCCAAGGTACGGTCACATTTGCATGTTACTCTTTTATTAGATAGGATGGTCAGTGTACTGGGGCAATCCAAAGAAGACTTTGTTTTTCTTTGTACACACAGACAGATATACAGACATACAGACATGCACACATGTTACACACATCATACTCATAACGTGAACCAGATCTTTTGTGTTTTGTTTCATTTTAATTACTATTTTACTTCAATTTTTAGTTCATACAGATTAGAAGGTATGAAACTAGCTTAGTTTATTGGCTAATTTGAACCTTCTACTCTTCATTTTTATCTTACCTTTTAGGAAAAGGTCAGCACATATTTAAGACATCGATCCTCTAGATCTCAAGAAGTCTGCTGTTTCATTCCATCACCAAATCCTGCTGCATCTTCCTTTGAAGTGTCTTGTATCAGATTCAAACATACACTCACACACACACACCTCCCCCTAACTCAGTCCCCACCACTGCCCAGCATCTAAGCCTTAATTTTCAGGAATAGTGTAACAGTATTCTATCAGTCTCTTCTCCATCTTACCTGCAAGATTAAAATGACTACTACTAGAACACAGCTGTGATCATGCGCTTTTCCTGCTCAAAGCCTTACAATGGTTTCCAACTGTCCAATATCAAAGTTAAATTCCTCTTCCTAAATCAAAAGTCTTTCCATAATCTATCCCATTTTATTTACCTGATCTAATTGTTTGCCATCCTTTGCTGTATAACCTTTATCCAATTAGGCTGGTTTTTCTCAGGCCATAGCTCTTGCTGAAGAGGATTACAACTGTTTACTAATATCTTTTAAACCTCTCCCTGTAGGCACTCACAAAGATAGGCATGGTCACGTGACCTCCTCTAGTCAATTAATTTTAAACAGACAGAAGTGACACATTATCACCTCTGGGTGGAAGCATTTAAGACCTGGAAGGGATTTTACTGGTATTACGAAGTGAAGATGAGTTGCAATAGAGGCCTCCTATTGATATGCAATAAACATTAGCACAAACAAAACATATATCACATTGCTTTATGTCACTGAGATTGGTTGTTACTGTAACATAATTAGCCAGTCCTAACTAACACATCTGGGATGCTGTTTCCTGCCTCCAAGCCTTTTTATCATATGTATTACTTCTCTCTAGTTCTTCCATAATATATTCTTATTCTAATTTGTAATATCTTTATAAAGTCTGGAAAAAATTTATACAGCAGGAGGTGAGCAACAGCATCCTAGGAAAAGGACATTTATTGTGTAAAAATATCTTAAATAGGCTTTTCCTATCTAAGATATAGCATACCAAAAAACACATCCAAAAAATAGGCCAAATATTTTTACATCTTTTGCTTATAAGAAATATTACTGGTAACTTATTCGTAATGTTAAGAAATTATTGTTAAAATTTTCAGGCATGATAATACTGTTGCAGTTTATATTATTTTAAAGAGGTCTTTTTTTTTTTTTTAGGGTATAGTAGCAATGGATGAAATTGTATGAAGTCAAAGATTTGTCCAGAAAGGTTAGAGGTTAGAGGATACAGCTGAATGATTAGCTATGATTAATTACTGAAGTTTAGTGATGGGTACTTTTGTGTTTGAAATAATAAGATATTTGTATAAACCAAAAAATGGTTTCCATTTATTTAAAATCTTTCTAATATGAGTATACTCCCTTCCTTTGAAATAAAACTTCTTTGCATTTTGATATTTCACAAATGTTCCAGAGCAATAGGGACAACATGTAGAGTCTGAATATTGGTGTGGTTTTTATTTCAACATGAAAACCAATTACCAAAACAAAAGACAAAATAAAAGCCCAGTTACCATCTTTTCTAGGTAGCCATAGAATTTCCCAAGCTATTTCTCTGATTTAATGTCTAATCTCATTTTCATTTCAGGTTTCAAACTTTATACATTAACCACTGCGATCTTACTCCACCCTTGCTATCTTTTCTTAGTAATCGTCCGTTCACCCTTGTCTGAGCCAGGCTTACAATATGTCTTTCTGGGTAGCAAAATATGGAGCCAGGCTTGTGTTGATTTTGTGCAGCCCACATTCCTGGAATGTTAGTGCTAAGCACAGAATTTGACCTGTAACACAGCGAAGAAAGAGTTCAAATGCAAACTTCAAAGATATCTATCCCACAAAATAAATGCCAATAAGCAATTTCCTTTTCCCAGCCTACCAGAGATTTCCATCAGATAGCCCATAACAGACAGAACCCGTGCCAATATTTTATAACCCATAAAATTTCTTCAAGCAATCGTACAGATTTCCAGCCATCCTTTGATCAGTCTTTGTAACAGTGACTCCAGGCTTTGGCCTAAAAATGATTCCTAGATCTCTCTCTCTCTCTATATATATATATATACAATGGAAAAGATCTGGCCTTCAGAAAGACTCTCATTAAAGCTCTAATCTGTTCCACCACATTCTTCTGAGACACAGCGATCAACATTCTAGCCGGCCTCAATGGACAGCTCTAATAAGACTGATAGAAACAGCCTAAGTAATTGGATTGCTATATGGGATTGAATGTCTGACAACAAAAGATAGCCATCTCTATTCCACCACCATATCTTTGTTGCAGCAATGAGCTCATTTAGCAATGCACTTAGGGGCTCCTGGGCCCGAGGAGAAATGACAGACTAGGGACACAAAAGCTGTGTCAGCTGATGAGCCCAGAGACAGAAGCTGTGCAATTCCAAAAAATTAATTACAGTGAACACGGGCAGCAGACAATGACTTGTTGAATCATTACCATAATCACATTATTGTGCTGGTCTCCTGTGCCCGCCAAGGGTGGGAGGGATCCTTTTCATTCTGCCCATGTACCTTACACTCACTTGCCACCTGCAGTCTACTATATATGACTTCTTGGCTGACACAGTCTTAACTAGCCTCACTTGTTTGTGTGTCCCAGACATTTGTTTACTTTACTATTATTTTTATTAAAAGATACTGGTAGTAGAAAAGTGTTCAAGAAGTCGATATAAAAGAACTTGGTGCTAAAATTATCTCATATTTGTCTCAAATTTGTGACTTTCTAAAGGACTACCTTCCATTAAAACCAATTGCCATGTCAAAATTATGTATTTATGTATAAATGCAGATGGGTCTAAAGACTATTGATAAAATATAAATCAAAATATTAACTTATAGCTCTTGCCCATGTAGCTCAGTTGGTTCCATACACTAGAGGGTCCGGGTTCAATTCCTGGTCAGGAACCGTATCAGGTTATAAATTGGATCCCTGGTCAAGGTGCTTATGGGAGACAACCAATCAATGTTTCTCTCTCTCTCTCTCTCTCTCTCTCTCTCTCTCTCTCTCTCTCTCTCCTTTCTCTCTAAAAATCTATAAAAACATATCTTCTGGGAGGATTAAAAACATATATATTAATTTACATCATCAGGTAGGTATAAAGATGGTCGATATAAACCAGAATACTGATATCTAAAGCCTATCTTACTGTAAGAAGCAACAAGAGCCCATACTCAGTGAATCTGAAGCAATATTCCCTGTTAATATTTTCCTAGAAGCTCTGACATATTTATTTCTTGACCACTGGGTGCTTCGCTTCCTCAGCAGCATGACATAATTATTTTTACTTTTCGTTTCTCTGGGACAGCTTCAGTTTGTCTGGAAAGAATATCAGTTGGTGAGTAAATGGCATCTTATTTGATAATAAACAGAGACATTAGTACAATAATGAAGGCCAAAAACGTAATAATCCAATAGCAATAATTATAGTAGAAATAACATTATTAAACAATAATTATTTTAGCTGTGCCAACTTAGAAAGATGACTCTAAATATTTCTAAATGGAGCTTGGATTTAGCTGTACAACATTGTGTAACAGGGCCCAGGGATCATTCATTCTACATTAAAATGGAAAGAAACAGCAAAGCCAGGATTCCTTTGCTTTTTCAAACAGTGGCACCAAAGAAGTCGGGAATACAAATGTCTTGACATCTAGTCCATTACTTCAGGTCTTTAAAGAGAATCTTTGAGCCAAGATTTCTTGACCAACTTGGCAAGGAGAACCTGCTTAACAATCCAAATTGTGACTACGGGATCGGAACTAAAAATATACAACCATTATGTTGTCCAAAGTTGGCATGTTTTCCTCTTGTCAATTGGTCATCCTGTTAACATAGGTTCAAGTACTTGAAATTATAACCCTGACAAAGATTGAAATATTTCTAGTTGTGGGTAAAGAATCTATTTTTTTTTATATGAACATAAATCACGAGCAGAACCATAAAAGGATTTTTAAGGAGAAGGACATTTCTAAGTTTCCAATCCCAGAGGGAACTGTTTTGGTGGAGGGCAATTGTTCCCTCGTCAACACAGCCTACGGACCACAATACAAGCGTGACCATCACATCTTGCAAAACTAAAATTACTGTAATAAAATAGGCCTCACATTCAACAAAATATCCCAAAACCTACTTTCAATGTCTTGATTTCTTTTTATTTTCTAAATGGGGCTGGAGCTGAAGTCAATAGGTATGTGAGATTATCAAAACCAATAATATTTCGCATGTCTTTAAGCATAATCGCTGTGTAGGACAGGAACTGAGTCCTACATCCTCAGGACTCTCCTCCGTACTACACTAGTCTAGGGGTCCTCCCATCCATGCCTCAGGCTCCTTCCATTTCCACCCTTCATTTCTCACTTACCATCTCCTTCCAGAATTGGATACTGTTTTGCTTTTTCAGTACTATGTATATCTTCCCTCCCTTTACATCATTAAGCCTCAGGATAAGGAGTGGTGTGTAATCTACCCATTCCTCACAGTGCCTAGTACAGATTGGCAATTTGGTAAGTATGTCCCTGACTGAATAGGTTGGAGGTTAAAATACTGGGCAGACAGAATGTGTTGTGCATATATACAAGGAAAATATGCATCCCTGGTTTACCTTTGAGGTCATCATCAATTTACTAGGAAAATAAGAAAACAATAGGCTTTCAGCTCCAATGTGTGCAGTCTGTCTAAATCACCTCAGGGATGACTGGAACACAGTCACAGCTTTGTGCAAGCCCTAAATCCAACTGCCACTTGCAGTGTTACAGGAAACGTGTATCCACACAGACGAGGCCTCTGTCTGGAGCAATGAATACCCACCGCATCTGTGACTAACGGTGAAATCACTTCTTTTCTGAGACCACACCCTGGCTGCTCTCCCAGCTGCTCTGGGTGATACAGGCAGGTAAGATATAGTTGAAGACAGGTAATGGATGTCCTCTGACCTACAGTCATTTCCCATTTTCCTCCTTCCTTACCCATCATTCTCAGCCTTGCCACCTGCCCCTGCAGGGCAATGGAAGGCTATTTCTTCTTTGAAAGGGTTCTGGAAATCTCTGAGCAAAGGATCTTCCCCAAACTTCTTGTGGCTTCTCTTTGGCCCTGGGATGAAAGCCTAACAGGAGCCCAGGGTGATTTCTACCATTTACTCTTATGCTTAGAGCATTCCCAGGCCTGAGTGGTATCTGTCGATTATCTGCCACATAAGCTCTTATCTGAGTTTCTAGGCCTTTGCCATTTAGCACAACGTATATACTATTTGTCGGCAGCCTAAAATATGCAGAAAGCATGGGACCTACAGATGAATTTTATTTATGCTCTATACTTTTGTTGTTGCTGGGATGTTTTTTGTTTGTTGTTTTGTTTTGTTTGTTTGTTTGTTTACAAATTTATCACCAACATTTTGTAATCAAAAGGTCTTATGTCAATTAAAATGTCTGACTGCTCTTTGTAAAGTGGAAGGTTTGGCCATCCCTTGTTTGCATCCCACCCTTGCACCATTAGCTGAAGCTGAGCAATGGCTCCTTTTTCAGGCATGGAAGCAATACTCACCTTCTCATTTTCCCCATCATTCCCATTGTTCTATACTCAGACCCTTGTACTCAGGTATGTACCTGCCAAGGCAGAAACTGGATAGCCATTCACAAAACAAGATTTCTCTGCTTCCTGAACACACAACACTCTCTCCCATCTCCTCTTGCAGTTAGATATGTTCATGTGATTGTTCTAGCCATAGAATGTTAGTTGTCACCTTATGGCGAGTGCCATCAAAATCTCTCACATGTGACCTTGCATGTTCTTTTCTCTTCCACTTGATGCAATCAAGCCATGTTTGAACATAGCAGAGCCATTAGTTAGAAGGATCTGAGGTTGCAAGATCCACCTGCAAGAAATGAAACTATGTCTATCATTTTTGAGTCATTATGCATTTTGATGATTTTTTTGTTATTGCAGCTTATATAATGTTAACACACCTGCCTTTGAACTTCACAGGAAGTCTGTAACTTGATTTAATGCCTGTACCTAAATTACACCATGTCTTAGAGAAATCTACCACCATGTATTTCAAAAACTGTACTTTCTTAATTGTTCTAGTGATTAGCTTTATTTAACAACAGTAATTTATGTAGCTATAATTATGTTTGAATTTGCCTGGCTGTTAACCTAAATATTCACCTTATACCCTAAAACATTCTGGCTTTGGTGTCCATGTACTTCTCCTTGAAAAAGCAATTGTCACTTAAAAACAACAGAAATAAAATAATGAGTAGAGGAGGTTGGGGGTAAGAGGTCAAGTTTAACCAAAGGACTTGTATGCATTCATATAAGCATAACCAATGGACATAGACATGGGAGGGGCCATAAATGAGAATGGAGTGGGGGATGATGGGGAAATAAGAACACATATGTAATACCTCAATCAATCAATCAATTAATCAATCAATAAAATGACACTAGAGACCCAGTGCATGAAATTCATTCACAGGAGAGGGAGGGGTGTCCCTCAATCAGGCCTGCACCCTCTCCAATCTGGGACTTGAGAAATGTCTGCCCACTGGGATCAGGCCTAAATGGGTAGTTGGACATCCTCTCACAATCCAGGACTGCTTGCTCCCAACTGCTTGCCTGCCTCTGCCTGATTGCCTCTAACTGCTTCTGCCTGCCAGCCTGATCACCCACTAACCACTCCCTGACAACCTGATCAACACCCAACTGCTCCCTGCTGGCCTGATTACCCATAACTGCCTTCCCCTGCTGGCCTGTTCACCAATAACTGCCCTTCCCTGCCAGTCTGGTCACCCCTAACTGTCCTCCTCTAAAGGCCTGGTCACTCCCAACTGCTCTCCTCTGCTAGCCTGGTCACCCCTAACTGCCCACAACTACCTTCCCCTGCAGGCCATCTTGTGGCAGCCATCTTGTGTCCACATGGAGGCAGCCATCTTTGACAACATGGGGGCAGCTATCTTGTGTCTTGGAGTGATGGTCAATTTGCATAGGGATAGAGGGTTAGAAACATCAATGAGAGAGAAGCATTGATCAGTTGCCTCCTGCACACACCCTACTGGGTATGTGCCTGCAACCGAGGTACATGCCCTCAACCGGAATCAAACATGGAACCCTTGAGTCCTCAGACCAATGCTCTATCTACTGAGCCTAACCAGTTAGGGCACATATTACTCTTTTATTAGATAGCATTTCTTGGAATTTGAAGAAATCATTGAGGTAGTCTGGTTCATCCGCAAAAAAATTGTATGGTAACCAAGGTCTAGAAAAGAAAAATGACTTACCTAAAAACAAACATTGAATCATACATTGAAGATAGTAAAGAGAGGAATAAAACTTTCCTTCTTTACTTCCTAATGCAATGCGCTTGACAAATTACCCTTCATCTCTTACTGCAACTGAAAATGATATTTACCTTTCTCCACTCCATGCACTTCTCTGGCAATCTATGGAACATTTATTATGGATTAAATACTATCCTGAGGCTTTTACATGAATTTTGGAAACTGATTTCCAAATAAATATGTGAGGTTATATTACTGTCTCCATTTTTAAGATATGAGAAGTGAGGCACAAAATGGTTAATGAAAGTTTTCAGGATTACACATGTAGAAAATGGAAGGTAAGGTCTAGCTCAAAAAACAATGTTCCTAAAAACCGTGTTATATTTTATGTTGCCCATTATAATATTATCTTCTTCCCTGGGGGCAAAGACTTTTGTATCAGTTAGCTTTTCCTGGGAAACAAACCACCTTAAAAATTGATGGCTTAAAGCAACAACCACTTACCCCATAATACTGTGGGCTGGCAATTTGAGCTGGGCTCAGCAGGGCAATTCTTTTGCTGATCTTGGCTGGGCTCACTAATGTGTGAGAGGTCATCTAGACAGTTAGTTGGTGGCTAGATGGGCTAGATAGATTCACTCTCATATCAAGCCAGGAGATCCAGGAACACCAACATGGTGGGGCCTCTCCACACAGTCTCCCATCCTCTAACAGGCTAGGAAAGGCTTATTCCCATGGTTGCAGTTGCAGAGTTCTCAAGAGTGCAAGAACACAAAGTATCAAATCACATATACTTTTGAATTATCTGCTTGTGTCATATTTGCTGCTATATCACTGGAGACAACAGCTGGAGAAAGCAGCAGGCACTCCTAGGGCTGAGGGAACAGAGGCAAAAGATTGGATTTATTAAAACTAGATGCTGATCGGAGGGTCCTGCAGGACTGAGAAGAGGCCACTGAGATGGATCAATGGTTCAGTTGGTGCTGTTCTCAGGGCTCAGTCACTCAGGGGACTAGATCTAAGCTTCTGAGGAAGGGGACCTGATGGCCAGTGCCAGAGCATCTGAGAGAGTGTGAAGAAACTGGTTCTGTCAGTGGGGAATAAACTCCAAACTCCTACTAACTGCTGCTGCCACAGAGAATCCATTGTGTTCAGTCTAGCACCTCCTATAGGCAGCAGCTGGCAAAGCTAAACCAGTATTAGCATCATCTGAATACCAGCATCACAGAATAAAGAAGGTTTAGAGTTCAGAGACAATATCTTAATAACTGGCAAAGTTATTTGGAGCTATTATTTCCAAGGAGTCTTATGTGTTCTCAGATCAAATATTCCTTTGGGGGCAGGCTGCCCTGTGCATAGAAATCTGATACCCACAGTACATTGAGCAGTTTACAGTGGCTCACTCGTGTGTGTGTGTGTGTGTGTGTGTGTGTGTGTGTGTGTGTGTGTGTGTGTAGGGGTTGGGGAAGTGTCCTTCAGACAACAGGATACACTTTCCTTGGCCTCTTTACCTGCGAAATGGCCAGAGATTCTTTTCCCTACTACAGAGGATAAAAGAGTGAAAGGAAACAGCTGAATGAGCAGGGATTCTTGGTGAGGGGAAGGAATTGAAAGCTACTGGGGACCCACATTCTTTTGTTGCTTTCGAGAATGAAATATGCAGCAAAGCAGTCTGCTTCTATCTCCCTGGACATCAATATTCCCAAGAAGTGATAACTCTTTGGATTTCCACAGAGTTGGGATGACAAGCATGTTCCATGGCTATTTCAGAGTGCTATCTCCTAAACTTTAAAAAGAGAAAATCATATTATCCCCTGACAACTGGCAGCACCGCCTCCAGTTCACGTTATTCATCTCTACTTCAGGCTCTGTCAACCCTCTTCGCTCCATCCCATCACTTTTAAAGCAGTATGAGACTGATATGTCTCTTTTTCTACCACACTCTGGCTCTTCCAGAAAATGGGATGCAAAAGAAATAAACACCCATAACTTTAAATGAAATTAAAATTAAATGTTGAGGGGGGAGTAAAATCAATCACTTTCCAAGGAGTGGGGAATAATGAGGATGTTTTCATAAGGACATGGAGCTCAAAGATACTTCTTGCTTCTCGGTCAGCTGTAGCCCACACCTCTATTATGTCTTAGGAAATCCCAAGAAGAATTTGTTGGAAATTCCTGATAATAAAACACTTTTTACACTAAGAAAATAAAGGTAAAAAGAGGATTCATTGTGTGCTGAACCTTGTGTCACTCTTCCTTGGTAATTTTGCAGGATCTGAAATTGATACCAACTTTAAACTTGTCTTTAATGCATTTGCATTCCCATAGAATGACTGCTTTTCTCAGTTCACACTCAGCTCTTAATGCAAATCAACTTAAAATAAGTATTCCAAGGTAAGCCTACTTCTGCTTAACTTGACTCTTTGTACAAAAGGAATAGTCAGACTAGTTCAACATATAATCAAACTTTGGAAGGCTCCCTATGGAGTGGAAGATAAATTCTATACTTTTTATCCTGGCATTCAATGTCATCCAGAGTGAGGCCACAAACTTTCTTTCTTCCTTTCCTTTCTTTCCTTTCTTTCTTTCTTTCTTTCTTTCTTTCTTTCTTTCTTTCTTTCTTTCTTTCTTCCTTCCTTCCTTCCTTCCTTCCTCCTTCCTTCCTTCCTTCCCTTCCTTCCTTCCTTCTTCCTTCCTTCCTTCCTTTCTTTCTTTCACTTTTATTTTTATTGAGTTCAGAAAGAAGATAAGGAAGAGAATAGAAACATCAATGATGTGAGAGATTCATTGATCGGCTGCCTCCTGCATGCCTCCGACTGGGGATCCAACCCACAACCTGGGTATGTGCCCTGACTGGGAATCAAACTATGACCTCCTGTTTTATAGGTTGATGCTCAACCACTGACCCATGCCAGCCGGGCCACAACCTTCTTTCTTTCTTTTTTTTTTAAATATACTTAATTGATTTTCCCCATAGAGGAAGGGAGAGGGATAGAAAGTCAGAAACATCCATGAGAAACATCTATCAGCTGCCTCTTGCACACCCCCTACTGGGGATGCACCCGCAGCTAAGGTACATGCACTTGACCAGAATTGAACCTGGAACCTTTCAGTCTGCAGGCCAACACTCTATCCACTAAGCCAAACTGGTTTTGGCAACATTCTTTCTTACTATCACCAACCATCTAACACTTAAACATGTGCAAGTTCATGTCCATCAACTTTCTTCCAACTTATATATTTTATCTTTTATCAAAATGCTACCCAGCTCTGGCCAGTGCAGCTCAGTTGGTTGAGCATCATCCCATGCACCAAGAAGTTGCCCATTTAATTCCTCCCTCTCCCTTCTTCTATCTAAAAATTAATAAAAGCATATTTTTTAAAAATCTTACCCAACTTTCCAGCCCCTCCTCTTTTCTGAAGCCTTCTCCAACTACACTAGCCCACACATGGCCTCTTCCCTCTTCTTTACTACATGGCTTCAACTAACTTTGAAGATTATTGGCAATTCATTATGTCTTGCTCCTCAGTGAGAATGTGAAATACAAAGACAAGAACTATGTTTTATACAGCCCCTGAGCTCATAATATATCTTAAATTTGGAGCATAAATATAAATGAATATGTCAGTATTATTGGTTGCAAACAACAGAAATTTAGAGCAAAATAATAATAATAATAATAATAATAATAATAATAATAATGTACCTAAGAATCTCATAAGAGATATGCAAGTTCTTTATTTTAAGGCCATTAATAAATAACTTTAATAAACAAAGCAATGGGAGAAACCAAGATGGCAGCATAGGTAAACACCTATACTACACTCACACAACAATTTCAAAACTACAACTAAAAGATAAAACGAACATCATCCACAACAACCGGAAAGCTGGCTGAGTGGATATCCTACAACTAGAAGGAAATAAAAAAGGACACTGAGACTCAGGAGCTGCAGAGAGCAGAGGTGCAGAGATGCAGAAACATGAGTGCATGAGAGGAAAGTTGGGGTGGCTGAATACGTGGCTGGCTTCCTCAAACTGGAGGGAAACAAAGGCTCCCTACCTCACTGAAATCCAGCTTTGGGTGAGACTCGGGGAACCCAGACTTATATAGGGAAAAACTGGACTGTCTGGCAGCGGGCAAAACTTGAGAGTAGCTTTCTCTCAGAGGTGTGTGCAGCCAATCCCGAGGGGCACTGAGACCGAAGGGAATTGCAGAAGACAGAGGTGAGGAGGCACATGTGGAGAAGATTTGGGCAGCTGAGCGAGTAGCTGGTTTTCTCATTCTGGAGGGAAACAAAACCTCCTGACTGCACCATACTCTGGTTCCGGTGAGACTTTGAATGCCCACATTCATTTGGGGAGAAACTGGACTGTCCAGCAGCGGGCAAAACCTGAGAGCAACTTTCTCTCAGAGGTGTGCCCTGGCAGCCATTGCCGTGGGACACTGAAACCCACAGACCTCTTAGGGCGGGGCTGATGGGAAACCAAGGCTGTATGCTCCACCCTGAGACTCTGCCCCATCCAAGCTGAGCACAGAAGCTCTCCCAGCATAGACATAGCTGATCCTCACAGACAATTGGACTAGAGTTCAACTCCACCCACTGATACCAACAACAATCTAGGCTTAACTACAACAAGACTGTGCACACAGCCCATAAAGGGGTGCACCAAGAGTATCCACCTCAGGTAACTGGGGAGGCTGAGCCCCTGGGCCCAAAGGACACCTCACACAAAAGCCACTCTATTAACTCAAGGAAGCAGCTAAAATGTGGAGACAAAGAGACAGGTTACAAATGAAAGAAATGGAGGAAAGCAGACAACTGGATACAGAGTTCAACACCATGGTTATAAAGTTTTTCAAGAATTTTCTAGAAAAGGCTGATAAATTTAGCGAGACCCTCAAGGATATGAAAAACGATCAAAAAGAAATTTAGCATATAATGACTGAATTAAAAAATATTATACAGAGACCTAAAAACAGACTAGAGGGTTGCAAGAATCAAGTCAAAGATTTGAAATACAAAGAAGTAAAAAACACTCAATCGGAAAAGCAAAAAGAAAAAAGAATCCAAAAATATGAAGATAGTCTAAGAAGCCTCTGGTACAACTTCAAGCGTACCAACATCAGAATTATGGGGGTGCCAGAAGAAGAGAGAGAGCAAGATACTGAAAACCTATTTGAAGAAATAGACCAAAAATTTCCCCCATTTGGTGAAAGAAATAAACTTACAAGTCCAGGAAGCACAGAGAACCCTAAACAAAAAAATCCAAAGAGGATCACACCAAGACACATCATAATTAAAATGCCAAGAGCAAAATACAAAGAGAGAATATTAAAAGCAGCAAGAGAAAAAACAGTTAATTACCTACAAGGGAGCACCCATACGACTGTTAGCTGATTTCTCAACAGAAACTATGCAGGTCAGGCAAAACATATTCAAAGTGATGAATAGCAAGAACCTGCAACCAAGATTACTCTACCCAGCAAAGCTATCATTCAGAATTGAAGGTCAGATAAAATACTTTACAGATAAGAAAAAGCTAAAGGAGTTCATCTCCACCAAACCAGTATCATATGAAATGCTGAAAGGTGTTCTTTAGGAAGAGGAAAAAGAAAAAGATAAGATAAAAACTATGAACAACAAATATATATCTATCAACAAGTAAGTCTAAAAACCAAGTGAATAAAAATTCTGATGAACAGAATAAACTGGTGAATATAATAGAATCAGGGGCATAGAAAGGGAGTGGACTGACAATTCGGGGGGGAAAGGGGTGGGGGTGCAGGAACAAACTGGACAAAAATCATACACCTATGGATGAGGACAGTGGGGGGGAGGGTAAGGGCAGAGGGTGAGGTGGGAACCAGGTGGAGGGGAGCTATTGCGGTGAACAATTGAGGAACAATTGTAAGAATCTGAACAATAAAGATTTATTAAATAAATAAACAAACAAAGCAATGCATCATGTTCATGGGTGGGAAGGCAAAATAGTAACAAATGTGAATCTGCAAATTAAAGTATCATTTTAATGTATTAGACAGTTTTTCATGGAACTTAACAATCAAACTATAAAATCTATATAAAGAGCAAAAGCTGAAGATTAGCCAAGTCAATTTTGAAAAGAAAAAAAAAGGAAGAGGATAAATGAAGAAATTCATTTACCAAATATTTAATATTTTTATGTCTGGTGATAATGATGAATGCAGTGTGGTATTGGCACAAGAATAAACAAAGGTCAATAGAACGTAATAGAGACACTTGAAACAGTCCCATTCATACCTGAAAATGTGACATGTAACAGAAGAAGCACTATAGATTACAGAGCAAACAGTGGACTGTGTATTTATTAATAGTGTTAATAGAACAGCTCATTACACATGAAATTTAAACTCTGCTTTATAGCTATACAAAAAACTATTTGAGATGGTCTCAAGGACTAACAGTAACAATATAGGGAGAATCTGCTTATAATTTGAGGCTAATGAAGATTTTTCACCCAACATACAAATAACAAAAATAGAGATTAATAAACTCAGCTACATTAAAAAATATAAAATCAAGCCACAGCCTGAGGGTATAGTCAATGCTCAAAAAGAATGAATACCCAGAATTTATAACTCACTCCTACAAATCTGTAGAAGAAAGACTAACAAGTCATCAGGGGGAAAAAGCTGGGCAAAGGATGTGATTTACTGAAGAGGAAATCCAAACACCCAATAATCATCTATATAATCTATTTCACAAGTAAACAGGGATGTGCAATAAAAACAAAACACAATTTTCCATCTGTCAAGAATTCTTTTTAAAATGTTGCTAAATATGATAACCATATTAAGAGAACAATAAAACACAATTATTACATAGTGGCAGGAATGCAAATTGAGGCAACCACTGAGAAGGGTAAAAATATATATATGCAGTGACTCAAAAATTCTTCTCTGAACAAAACAATGTATCATGTTCACTGGTAGGAAGAAAAAACAGTAAAAAATGTGCATCTGCAAATTAAAATATCTCCTTAATGTAATTCCACAGTTTCATGTAGATCACCAGGTAATGCTCCTGGGTGATGCTTTGAAGGTTAAGTTACTAAAAATTACCTACAAGTGACAGTCAACTTCCCTTTCCAACAGAGGTGGCATATGAGCTAGAAGCTCAACCAAATGTGCCCTTCACGCCTCAAGGTCTTTCGAGAGGACTCTAACACCACCACGCATTCATTCCAATAGTTCTCAGAAAGTCCTAAAACACTTAGCACTTATAGTAATCTTGATTTTTAAATAGTGAGTAATAACATTCCATAGTATTCGTGTCTTCAATGGCCACTTAGCACCTCCCTATCAGGACACAGATATGATTTAAATGAGCTTAATATTCAAGGAAAACAATAAACTTTAACACCAGGAAAAAGGACAGCCTCGGAATGAAAATGTCATCATGTCCACAATTTTAAATCTGCATCTCACCTGAGAACACCTTTAAATAGAACCAGGTTTGCAAGAGGAAAGAAGGCTTAGTTATTGACATGGAATGCTTGAAGCCCACGGTAATTCAGGTCCCACCTTTCCAACCAGAACAAATTAATTATTCTATCCACTTTATACCAAGAAAGAGAGAGGCAAAGGCGACTGCAAAAGGTAAAGTAGGCAAGATTTCCAACGAGGAGCCTATCTTTTGTCCTTTGCTTTTAGTGGCCTCCAATGTGACCTACTAAAGGTATACCCTCAGCCCCCAAAAGAAAAAAGAAACTATAGCTTTGTATTCCCAACGCATGTATCTTTGCTTGCAATCTTGCATTCAATTTCAGTGTAATATGAAGAGGCCTATTCTTTTACAAAAAGTTCCCTCTTCCCACCAGGCTTGTTTGTTATTTTATGTATTTCTGCATCATTTGTAGACTCCGCTTTGATCTGCATTCCTTCTGGATGTGGGGTTTCCTTTTCAGCTACCAAAAGGAAAACTGGTTTGTTTGAAAATCTGTTTATTTGGATTTTTTGCTAGCCTCAAGTCCCTGTCTTTATCAGGATGCGCAGAGCTCCGTGTCTGCCAGTCTCAGACATCACTCGTTTTCCCTAAGGAAAAGGCAACTTGAAAATAATACAACATGTCGTTTGTATTTGGAATATTCTGGAAAAGAGGCTTTAGAGGTTTCAGTTTTAAAGCTTAAGAAAAGTGATTCTTTACCAGATGTATTTAATTGGCAATAGATCTTTCACGCTCAGACTGAGAAAAAAAAGTTTTCTCTCTCTCATTAGTTCTCAGTTAGGAATTTTCTCAGCAACCAGGAGCACTCATATACATAACCAACTGCATTTACACATTTACTGGTACAAACTTGTACCCTCCACAGAGAGAGGAAATCTATGGCAGTGTGGCACCTCTCTTCCTGTCTAAGCCAGAATGATCATGTGGACCTAAGAAAAGAGAAAGTCAAAAAAATCATATGAAGGTGACAATATCACTATGTCACTGTTTCCAGAATCATTTTAAAAGGAAAGTCAATGCTTGACTCAAGAATAGCTATTAGGTTGTAACCAGCATCCCAGCTCTGATTAGTGAGCATAGGCTGCGTGAAAAACATTGGGCACATCAGGGCTTCTTGGGAAAAGGGAGCCACAATCACGTGATTAGGGATGCTGGCCATGGCATAGAGGATGTGGCACACACAGGGTATTGTTGACTAAATGCAACGAAAGGCACAGTGTATCACATAATTGTCTTTGATGTGTAAACATGGTGGGTGGGGGCAAGACTACTTGCTGGGGCCGGGGCTGGGTCATGGGCTCCTTAAACCAATCCGATAGCTTGCTGCTTATTACCCATAAGTGATATTGGCTCTCTACCAACATTTCTTCCTAGGAACAGTTCTTAGGAAGACTGAAGTAGTCTATAGACAAAACATAGGGAGGAAATAAAGGATCTCTGAATGGGGAGGACAGCAGACACTCTCCCACATCCTCCAAATATCTCTTTGACAGAGAAACAGGATGTGTTCCCCAAAGAGCTTATGAGACAGTCACCTCATGGGATGGCAGTGGCCAGGACCCTCTCTTTTGAGGCTTAGCCAGCAGGATTCAATCTTGGAATCCAAACAAACTTAGGAAAACAATAGGCAGGACCAGGAAGGAATTATTTGTCTGTTTTTAATAGAATCCTGTCTTCAAATTGCAGCTTTGCTCTAGGGGAAAAAAAATCACACTTTACTTTAAAGTTACACATGAACAATTTCTGGCTTCAAAACATAGAGATCAAAATAAAGTCCAGTTGTTGCCTAAGAACCACCTCTTTTTGCAGGGACACTGGGCCTCACTCAATTTAGGCTACCTTGGGACAGGTGACAAGTCTACAAAATAAGACTGACTGAGTGGGTAAAATGACTCCACACTGAGATTTTTTCAGCCATTCAAGCAGTTACAAACCCCAAATAGCAATTGAGATGGATTTGTTTACACCAAATTCTGTGCTATTCTGATCTCTTGACTTGGCTGTCCATTGGAAGACCTTTGATTTTTCCAGAACCAGCAGAATCATATACCCGCTTGGTAACCTAACCTCAGAAGTCCACATGTTTGAAGAAACCAGGACTATTGCTTAAAGCAGAGGGCTTTGTTTTGGCAGAACATCTAGATTAGATCCGGCTTCTAAAAAGCCATCTCTTCAAATTATGTTATTTACTAGAGGCCCAGTGCATGGAATTCATACACTGGGGGCGGAAGAAAGGTCCATCAGCCCAGCCTGCACCCTCTTCAATCTGGGACCCCTCAAAAGATGTCCCACTGCCGATTCCAGTAGGATCAGGCCTAAATCAGCAGTCAGACATTCCTCTCACAATCCAGGACTGCTGGCTCCCAGCCACTCACCTGCCTTAGTGCCTGCCTGATTGCCCCTAACCGCTTCTGCCTGCCAGCCTGATCACCCCTAACCATAACCCAGCCAGCCTGACTGACACCTAACTGCTCCCTGCTGGCTCAGTTGCCCCCAACTGCCTTCCCCTGATGGCCTGATAGCCCCCAACTGCCCTCTCCTGCAGGCCTGGTCACCACCAAATGCCCTCCCCTGCTGGCCATCTTATGTCAACCATCTTGTGATCACATCGGGGCTGCCATGTTGTGACCACATGGGGGTGGCCATCTTGTAACCACATGGGGTGGCCATCTTGTGTGAGGGCATGATTGTCAATTTGCATATTGCCTCTTTATTATATAGGATGAGGTCCAGAGAGTGAGGTGGGGTCAAACTGAATTGAGGATTTCATTCTGGCAGATGAAGGAGAGGCTAAAGAATCCTTTGTTGAAAGTTTTGGGTTTGAGACTCAAACTATAAAATAAGCTCAGCAAAGTGGACAAGATTGTCAAAGAGACCATTAAGAGGAGAAGGAAATCCTCATTCTTAACACTCATCAGAGACACACAAAAATATGAGGGGTGTTGGCACACAGACTCTAAATTTATGATATTTAATAACTCATCTCTCCTTACACCTTGATATCTCATGTCCTTAGATGGGATATATATTGAGAAATGGTAGCTTTCCTTGGAGGAACATTGACATCACACATTGATTTCCACAAAATCTCCTCCAAAAGAATTTGAGTCCTACTAATAAGCTTCTACTGAGAAGCCCCATCTGAGAAGGTCTGGAGTAGACTATTCAAAGGGTGGGCCTCCAGACTAGCAGCAGCATCTGGAAGCTGCTGAAAAGAATCAGAAAGCAAATTCTATCCCCACCCCTCATCCCAGATTTGCTGAATCAGAATTGTGGAGGAAGAGGGAAACAAATCTGTTTAAACATTGTCCAAAGTGATTCTTATGTATACTTAATTTCTAGAAGCACTAGGCTGGGAGATCTTAGTAGCTTTCAGAGAGGTCAGCCTCTGAAGGGCTTTGTAAATGCAGGAAGGACAATGCAAAGAAGATAGTGGGTGCCCAGAACTTCAGTGTGAAAAGAGAGTTTAGTAATTGCTACTCACTTCTCCTTTAGTCTGAGGGGCCAAAGCCAACAGAGATGCATTAACTTTGACCTTTATGGAGCACTGCACCCTTCTTGCCATCCTTCTCATTTTTCCTGTGTTAATACCTCAGTTCGGGTCCCTCTTGACTTCACTCTGCAGCTGCCCATTTAGTTCTATTGCTGTGACCTATCTACAGTTTCTCAGACACACATGCTGTATCCTTTTCCTCCTAACTCACTGGCTCCTCTTTCCCAGGGACAGTCACTCAAGCCTAGGGCTTACCCTCTGTCATTGATCATGGCCTGGCCCCCACCCATGCTGCTGTTTTCACGGTAGAGTCAAACTCCATCCAAAAGTCAGTGTTATGGCTATCCTAGATGCTTCAATTTCAACTCTAGTCAACTCAACAACTTCTTAGTTGAGCAATTATATAACCTACTAGGGGCCCAGTGCATGAAATTCGTGCACTGGGGATGGGTGATCCCTCAGCCCAACCTGCCTCCTCACACATACTGGGAGCCCTCAGGGGACGTTCTACTGACCACTCACCCCCAGCCTGCCCAAGGCCTAAAGCCTCTGCCTCTGGCCAAGGCTTTAGGCCTTGGGCACCCAGCCATCGCCCTGCTCGGCTCAGCCACCGCCTTAGCCCCAGCCACTGCTTACTGCCCGGCCCCGGGGGCCATGTGGTCACTGCCAGCTGCTTCTGCTCCACCCCCAGAGGGCTGCCTCAGTTCCACCCCCAGCCCTGACCTTAGCCCCGGCTGGCTCCACCCCAGCTCCTGATTGGCTGGTGGGTATGGCCAGTGGGCGTGGCTTGTGAGTGTAGCAAAGGTACGGTCAATTTGCATATTACTCTCTTATTAGATAGGATTGCCTCATTCCCAGGTTACATACCCTCTTCTCCTGGAAGTGCCATTAAACACACACTTCTTCGAAGACCAGGAGCTTCTCAGAGCTCAAATGCACCAATCATGATCTTTAAAAAAAAAAAAAAGAAGAAAGAAAAAGTTCCATTAGCTTTAGTTTCTAGGATGTTTTAGTTTCTATTCCATTCATCCAGGAAAAAAAATACTTCACTTATTCATTTCTCATTCCCCTCTATTTCTTAATTGAGGATGACCTTAGTTCTCTATCCCACAGTCCATGCAATGATGACCTTGGTAAAGATAATGATAATTGTAGCTAAAACATATGGAGATCTTACTATGTTTCAGGTATGAAACTAAGCATTTTACAGCCATTCTTTAATTTTCCCAACCACTTTATGAGGAAGGTACTATTATAATTTCTATTCTACAGATGGGAAGACAGGCTTAGAAGGGTTAAGTCACTTACTCAAGATTACAGAGCTAATCAATTGGTATTCTAACCCAATTCTATTTACCTTTTATTCTTAATATTTTATTGCCTCTATAGGAGAAAATAAATGTAAAAGTAATTTTAACCTATGAAACACTATCCACAAAAAACTCATTCTTCTAAGGGCTATTTCACTCTCTCTCTGATTTCTCCATTATTCACTCCCACTTCCCATTTAACAAGTGTCCACATAGCATTTTCTCAGTTTCTCTTTCACCACAACTGCAGATCCCAGTCTTGTTATGTGTCCTAAAGCTTCCTTTCACCTCATTTGCTGGCCCATTGTACCATGAGACACACATCTGATGGGCCCTCTGTGGAAGAGAAGGCTCTGGTAATGTCATTAACTCATTCACCTGCTCAGTACAAGGTTTATCCACAGCCACATTTCAACCTTGTCTACTCATTGGAAGATTTAAACAGTCTCAGTGCCTGAACTCCAACCTAGACCAATTAAACTGGGGTCTCTGGGGGTGGGGCCCAGTCATCAATATTTTTTAAAGTTCCACGGGAGATTCTAATGTACAGTAAAGATTGTGAACATGGACATGGGTTTAATCTCCCTGCTACTGTTCTAATATTACAAAACCCTCCAGAATGGCCCTGTGTTTCTGTGTTTCTCTGTGACATCTGTGTTTCTCCAATGCTTCCTGGACCATCCACATTCAGTAGAAGCTTATTAAATGTTGCCTACCAGGGGATTGAGATTTCATAGCTGTCTTATAATGACTTTCCTCATAGCGAAGACACCCTAAATTAGCCACCAGGGATAATTCATTCTACAAATCCTGCTTGGGTCCAAAAGCAAGTCAGAAGGAATTTATTCTTTGATATGTGAATCAAATTGGCTATGTTCTTTTGCTTTCTCTGTAACAGTACACGCTATGGAAGGCTTATAAAGAGTCTTTTCCCAGTCTGGAAAGACCTAAAGAGGTCTGGGAGCATAAGTTTTGGAATAAAAAGAGCAGGTTTGATGCTCATTTTGGATATATCAGTATCTTATGACCAAATTTCTTAAAATTAAAAAAGTTGGCTATAAAATCACTCCTCTTGGTGGCAGGGTAGAGACCCAAGATAAGTGGCCATGATTGGCAATAGAATAAATGTTCTCTGAGCTTTCTTTTAACATATCTAAGATAAAGTTAAAAAAAAAAAACTGGTAGATCCTTCCTTGGCTGGTGTGGTTCAGTTGGTTGGGTATCATCCCATGTACCAAAAGGTTGCTGGTTTGATTCCTGGTCAGGACACATGCCTGGGTTGTGGGCATGATCCCTGTTAGGGACAAAGGCAGTGATTAATGTTTCTCTTTCTTTCTCTCTCCTCCTGCCTCCCTCTCTCTTTCCCTTCCTCTCTCTCAAAATCAAGGTAGATACTTAAACTAAATAAGCCACAGGTGAAAGGTTACCTAACCCCCTATCTCTCTACCCCACCCCAAACCATCTCTACTTCACCTTTTGCTATCTTTTCTGAAGTGAATGCATAGTAAAAGAAAATCCAAATGTTACTTTCCCTTGAAGACCTCATTTTTCAACACTCACACAGGGAGTAAGGAGTCAAAGCTTCTAGATGAGAGAAGAGTGGGCTTCCTGTCTAGGGTGTCAAATCATGTGACACCTTTCATCTCCCTTCCAACATACAAATTAAGCCCAGGTTTACCTTGGCGACCGCACCTCCATGAAAGACAGCGAAGAGGATTTTCAACAGGATTAAATGATATGAATAGCATTCAGGTTTCCACTGGGGGCAGAGCTGGGGAGCGGGGGCACTGCGGCAGCTGCTTGGAGGGGAGAATAAAGGATTTGCTGGAGCTTTGTGACTCGGTGTATCTGCTGAGGATTGATCTGAGAGCCTTTCTTAACCTCCTTTTCGGGGGAGGAGAAGGGCCTCTTTTCAAAATCACATTATCTGGCAACAAAGCTTGACCCAAGAGGGTGGTGTTTGGGGGATTGAACATTTGCTGGGGAGAGAGGTGAGCTCAAAGGCTCCCTCAAGAAGAAGGCATACAGGCCTCAACAGATGGGTCTAGAAGCTGGGAGGGGCTGGGGCTAGGGAGCCCAACCACCCTAACATTCCCAAAACCTCTAACCTCAGCTTTCTCCCAGGTGGCTCCTGCTCTTGGCAGCTATTTCCCTGCAATCCTGAAGAGAGGCTGTCTGTGCTGTGTACCTGGGAGGTGGGGCCAGAGTGGGGTGGACATGGCATGAAGTTCAGAAAGATCACCCAGCTACTGGTGGGAGCAGTGCAAAATGGTGCAGCTATTCCTCAAAGCAGTTTCTTGTATACACTTACTACCTGACCCCCAAATCCCACTCCTAGGTACCTGAGAGAAATATAAACTGTGTTTGCACAAAACTTGTACACAAATGTGTATGGCAGGTCTCTTCATAATCGCCAAGATCTCTCAACTAGGGAGGGATAAACACATGTGGTACACCCCTACTGTGGAATATCACTCAGCAATGTTGATTTACTGAGCCCCACAGATGAATTCCCGATGTATTGTGTTCAGTGAAAGAGCCAGACTCAAAGGTTGCATACTGGATGGCTCCATCTAGTATGTAACATTCCAGAAACGGCAAAGCTATAGAGCATAGGGGGAGGGGTTGTCTAAAAAAGGGGAACATGAAGGGATGGGAGAGAAGGGGGGAAGGAATATTTGTATCTCCGTTTTGGTGGTGACTACATGACTGCATGCATTCATCAAAACTCATAGAATTAGGCAGTAAAAAGAGTAAATATTACTATATGTAAATAAAATAAATTAATAACAGCTATGTCATGAAAGGTGTGCAGCGGTTTTAAAACTCTCAACCCTTGTCTGGCCAGCATGGCTCAGTGGTTGAGCATCAACCTATGAACCAGGAAGTGAGGTTAGATTGCCAGTCAAGTCATAAACCCAGGTTGCATCAGGGCCCATGGCTGGGTTGTGGGCTCGATCCCCAGTGTGGGGCATGCAGGAGGCAGCCCATTAATGATTCTCTCTCATCATTGATGTTTCTATCTCTCTCCTCTCCCTTTCTCTCTGAAATAAATAAAATATATTTTTAAAAAATAAAACTCTCAGTACTGATAGTGGCTTTCTGTATATTTCCACACTCCCTCTTCCTGCCAGTGGTAACCAGGAGAGCAAAGTGAATTGCTAGGGTCCTATCCCATTTTCCTGCAGTTGGTGGACAGGTGACCATACCACTGGCTGCTTCCCAGAGATGGTGAGAGGCACAAACCGTGGGTTTTCTAACTGACAGTTCCAATTCCTTTCCCTCGGCTCTTTCTCCTTTCTTCCAAGAAGAGTATATGGCCTTGGCATTCCTTCCCGGATTCCTTCTTCTAATACAAATTCCCCTTCTGTTTCCTCTTCAAATTCTTCATCTACAAATTGAAAGGCAAATTGTACTGTGTGTGTGACATGATCAAAGGACCATTCAGAACCTCCACTTCCTGCCCAGGGACATCCCAGTCTGTACCCCAGTGCCAACTGGGCTGAATGCCTCGCTCCTCCAAGTGTGTTCCAGGACCAGCAACATCAGCACTGCCTGGGAGCTTGTGAGAAATATACTCTCAGACCGGCCCTAGCCCTATGGAGTAAGAATCTATCTTTCAACAAGATGTTCAGGGACTCACAGACAGATTAAAGACCAAGAAGCCCTGTGTCTGATACAAGTATTTAACTTAATGACAGAAGAACTTAGATCCCCACTAGCTGTGTAGGAACAAGAGGCCCTTGGGTCTCAGCCAACCCTGATTTCTAGTTTCACTGCTTACTCACGGTGTGCTCCCCATCAAGGTGTGTGGTTATAAAGGTATGTAACCTTTTGAACCTCGGTTTCTTATCTGTAAAATACTAATGCCAATTTCATAGCATTGCTGGGGTTGTTAAATGATGTAATATAGGAAGGCACCACTACTGTGCCTGGCACAGAGCATAGGTTGCCCCACCCCACTCTTCAACCTACCCAACCAATTTGATATTTGTTGCCAGAACATTGAACTCAAATCCCAAAATCAGGTGAGACATTTGAAGGACTTAAGTGGGCTGTGGGCAGGTGGGAGAGGCCAGTGACTTTGGCAATTGCCTCTTTTCAGGGTAGGCTAGATCAATGGTAATCAAAGTTTGGTCTCTGGAATAGCACCACGTGGGGACTTTTCAAAAACACAACTTCTACGGACCTACCCCAAACTTACTAAATGGAAACTCTGTGTTGGACCTTCACCACCTGCTGTTTATTGAGTTGTCCAGGTGATTTTGATACATCCTAAAGTGGGACAGTCTCAAGTAAGACCAAAAACCTACAATTTCGGTCTTTGTCAAACGTCTTGTATAAAGAAGAGATATTTAAAAAGGTTTGCTGGAAAGCCAACCTATTCCTTTAGTTTGGACATTATTGATTTTCAAAGTCAGTGCTAAAACACAAGGGTATGTGAAGACATGTCTGGTTTTGTTGTGATGTTTATCGCCAGCAATTTGCAACTGATTTGTTCAACGAATTCATTCAGCCAACCCCATATAGTGCTCCTCTTCCATGTCAGACACTGCTCCAGGCCTCACTAATAGAATGAAACCTTAGGTGATGCAATCAGGACCAGTCTTGGTTGGTTAATCAACATATTAGTTAAAGATGGAATCGTAAAACATGACATATACAAACCTTTTGTTTTAACATAAAATATACAAATGGATACTTACTTGTCCATCTTTTGTTCTAAGAAAAAAACTTTTTAAGCTACCAATGTTGCATCCTATCTCATTCATAGCACATCATTTATAATTTCCAATTTTGGTCTCCCTACTTGGAAAGCCATCTGAATGAAGAACCCTTCTAGATTTTTCAGATCCCAGCGCACCCCACACCCACCATTCTTTTAAAGCTATCTTGCTCACGTTCGATTTAATAAGAAATTTTTTTAGCTACTCACATTCATTTTCATCAGGTCATAATCAAAATAGCTTGCATAAAAGCAACATCTTTCTTTTAGTACTCATTTTATCAGTTTGTATAATTACAAATTAAATGATATAATTATGATAACAAGTATAACTGGCATGCCAGGTTTGTAAATCCACCCAAACTGACTATTGAAAAATATAATGTTTCACTCTACTTGATAACTTAGTCTATTAGCTGCAAGAGCTCTCCATAAAGTGGGTAGCAGCAGCCAGTATTTATTAAAGAAGAGATGGAGGACATAGATCATCAATTCAATGATTAGGTTAAGGGGAAAATGGTTACAAGAATCTATCATGGTTGTTTACGGGAAGCCTGCAAATAACTTATTTTTTAAGATAACTTGAGCAGACTCAAGATTATTCCTATAATTATGCCTCCTTACCTCACATTTCAGCTTGCTTTCTCAAGTGGAGGCTATTAAGGATGATCACCTTAGGCTAGGCTTAGCTCACAGAAGTTCACTAATGGCAATCATTACTCATTGCATGCATGCAAGCGATTTTTGTGGTTCTGTTTTCTTTAAAATTTCACCCATAGAGGCTTTATTAGCTTGCTATTGCCACAACAGTGCTGCATAGCAAAGCAGATCTAAACTTATTGACTTAAAAGATCCACTTGTTATTTCCCACAAGTCTATGAGTTAGCTGGGTTAATTTGGCCTCAGTTGGGGTTCAGCTGTGTCTACTCAACCCGTGGGTCAGCTAGAGACTGACTGATTAGGAAGGACCTCAGCTGTGACCACTCAGTTCTCCACATAACTCTTACCCTCCAGGAGATTAGCCTAGCACAGTGGTCAGCAAACTCATTAGTCATAGAGCAGCAAACCGCGGCTCACGGGCCGCATGTGGCTCGTGAGCCACAGTTTGCCAACCAGGCCTAGCTTGTCCCATGGCACTGGAAGAGTCTTGAAGCAAGAGGGAGATAAGTGTGCAATGACTCTGGAGGTCCATCCAGGCTTAGAGTTGGCACTATTTCTTCAGCTTCATTCTATTGGCCAGAGCAAGTGATGGGGCCAGCACAGATTCTAGGGGTGGGGAAACAGGCTGCACCTCTTAGTGGGAGGAACTGTAAAATTACTTCCCAAAGGGGTGTGGATATGGGGCCAGGAGTAAACAGTTGGGGTTGTTTTTTGCAATTAATCAATCACAGATGCATTTGTAATATAACAGTGGGGAAAGTATAGATGAAGGAGGTTTACAAAGTAAATTTAAATTCTCTGAATCTAAGTTTATAACCTTATTCTATTATTTGTGGAGTGGGTCTGGAAGATATAAGGACATTTTTAAAAATGTGAAGTCTAGTATGATTTGATTTAAGATATCCATATTATCATTTCTTCCTATAAAATTTACATTTTTAGAAAGTTAAATGGCTTATTTCACTTATTATGTGCTTATATAAGGCTTTTTTAAATAAGTACCCTACCCCACAGAAAGAAAGATCATTAGTTTTATTTCCCAGGAAAAATTTATTGAATTTCATCAAAATCTACACATTTATATGAGAGGAGATCTCAATTGAAAAACAAAAGAAGGAAGGCAGAAAGGCAGGTAGGAAGGGAGGGAGGTTGGAAGAGAGAAACAGAGAGACAGAAAAGGAGAGAGAAGAAGGAAGGGAGGGAGAGAAATTTCCTGTGTCAATGACTTGGGAACTGACACTGTAAAGTGGAAGAATAGTGAACCCAGAAAAGCTGTACCAATCTTTGGACAGGCCAATTTGTGAATGTCTTTTGAACAAGAACAGTTAGATTGTTAAGAATTTAATACACAATCATTTCCTGCACAAGAATTTATTTATTCAGTGATTTAATAAATCATATCTGAGCTCTTGCATCTCAGCTACCGACATGCCAACCAGACTGAGGAAGACCTGAAAACTTCAGGACCACATGGGCAAGCACTGGAAGCACCTGGGGGGGGTGGGGGGCGGGGGGTGGGAGAGGAGGGAGCGAGGTAATGCTGGTGGCTTGCATCATCACAGGATCAACTTCAACAAATATTACCCAGGTGACTTTGGGAAAGTTGGTGTGAGGCATTACCACTTAAAGAGGTACCAGAGCTTCTGCCCAACAGTCAACCTTGATAAATTGTGGACCCTGGTCAGTGAGCAGACACAGGTAAATGCTGCCAAAAGCAAGACTGGAGCTGCTCCGCTCCTATCACTGATGTGGTGCAATGTGCTAATGCAAAGTTCTGGGGAAGGGAAATCTCCCAAAGCATCTGTCATTGTGGAGGCTAAATTCTTCAGCAGAAGAGCCAAAGAAAAGATTAAGGGTGTTGGTGGGGCCTGTGTCATTAAAATGTCCCCAAGTGAAAAAACAAAAAGTTGCTGAGCAACTATTCAAAAACAAACAAAAAGTCATTGCACTAAGTATTTAAGGATCTTCTTTGGATTAAGCAAAATTACAAAAAAGATGTATACTTGGGACAATATTACCTTTCCTTCCTTACCTCTTTCACCACCTTGTCCCTAACCCCCACCCCAGCTGTCTTTGAGCAGCCCTCAAGTTTTAGTCTGTCATTCTAAGAAACAGTTGCATTTCTCAGCATTCCATAATGTGAGACCCACACCCCTCCCCCAATGTTTATAATTACTGTATATACCCATACATATGTGGGTACCTTTCACAACAAAGTGCCAGGAAAGCCTTGCTTCATCTGAGAGACAAGCTTGTTGGCCTTGCATGGGTTAAGTTCATCTTGAGGCTGTGTTTTTTTGGACACCTTGGCTGTCTTTGAGCTTAGCGTGCAATTTTTCATTCATGTCATTATGCTTGACCTGCCTGTCTCCATGTATTGTTGTTCCTCTTGATCTTGGTCTTTACCTATACCTCTACTTTCCTTGGTCTTGATATTTATTTACTTATAGATTTCACCTAGAAGTTGCCAGAATTTTGTTTTTAGAATATGCTGGTATATAAATATATACTTGGGTAAATAACTGTGAGACATTCTAGTTATGACACTGAGCTCGTGATGGGATGATCAAAATGTAGATTTGACTAATCAATACTTATACCTAACTAGTGGCCTGGTGCACAAAATTCATGCACATTAAAAGAGTATTAATTAGAGGAAATATTTTAATAGTTCTATTTGCCCTTTTTCTATTATAAAAATGTGACAGATAAAAGGTAATGAGTACAATGTATATGAAAATAATACATAATTTCATTAATAAATAAATAATAACAAAATGAGATAACAATAATAACAAACTCATGATATGAAAACAACATTGATGCAAATAATGACTGATAAAGTGATTAAACTTATTCTACCTGTATACCACATTAACAGTGAAAACACTTTCAGAGTGCTTGACTAATTTCCCTTTGGATAAAGTATTTACAACTTAACTTTAACATCACATGCTCTTCGAACTCGAAAGAAAGCAACATAATAACTGACCATGTGTGAAAACGGGTTCAGGTAGGAATATTCCTACTCTGTCTAGAGTTAGTCCTTGTGATTTAGTAATAGTCATTGCAAATACTGGCATCACGGGAAACTGTCAACGAATTAATTTAAACGGAAGGCCAGTGTCAGATGGGGACAAATCAACTCTTGGAATCAGAACAACCTCTCCCTCTGCAGATCCTCTTAATACTTCAGCTTCGATAATGTTAGGTAGTAATATTTTGAGAATAAATCTAGTACCATTACAAAGACCCCATTTACTATTAAAATTTCTCAATAGCATGATGATTGCACCCACTTTCAATTTTAATTTACGACACGACATTCCTGAAGGAGTAATGCTATTAAGTAATTCAACGGGAAATTTTTCCTTATCAGCATCATCTGTTGAGTCAATAGAATCATTGTGTCGAGGGCTGACTTTCAATAGATCACAGCAAGGGACTTGCTCTGCTACATAGGAAACGCTGACCCAGAAGCAGAATGGTTTAGGGCCAGGTTCTCCAGGATCATGCGTTGGATAAAGGACGTGGGGGCAGCTGCCTTTCCAGCCATGCCCTGTTTCCCAAGATGAAGGGCTCTCCACACCGGACCCCGGTCCCAATGCCTGCGCCGAAGCTTTGGCAAAACGGTTGGGTGCGGTGGCGGTGGCCCCACCCCAGCAGGGGACAGTAGGGGACAGGCTATCCAAGGCCAACCAAGGCTTCCAAGGGGTGCTACAGGTCCTTCCGCCTGGGCAGGATTCTGAGCGCTCATTACCCAAGGTGCCCCTCACGCTCATTTGCATGTCCCATGCAACAGGTAAACCCCACATCTCAGTCACAGCCTAACAGAGCAATGTACATGGCAAGCCTCGTGGCATCAAATTCCCCTAACAGTCCCAAGGTCACCATGAAAGGTCTCGACTCAGTCAACAGTAAGTGTTAGAAGAGAGGAATCTCACCAGCTCTTAAGTACCATGTGGGCAGAGCTTATAGTGTGGTGCTTGCTTACTTGGCACTGTGGCCACGCCCCCTGTCTGCTGGCCATGCCCCCTGTCTGTTGGCCACACCTGCTGGCCATGCCCCCAGCTCTTGATTGGCTGGTAGTGTAGCGGAGGTATGGTCAATTTGCATGTTACTCTTTTATTAGATAGGATGATATGGCATGGCACCAATCACTGGAAAGCACATTTAAGAACATCTGCCTAACTGTAGACTTTCTATATTCACCATGGGTTAGACCTTAATGTGCATACAAATCATTTGGGGATCTTGTGAAATTTCAGACTCTGACTTAAAAGGAGGGAGGGAGTGATGAGCATTCTCTTGACCTCCCAGGTGATGCCAATGCTGCTGGTCATCAGATTGCATTCAGAATAGCAGGAGAGAGAGAATATAACAACAAGCCAAGCTCCGAGGACCAACTCTGCAGTATTTAGAATTGACTTATTTGGTAAGTATGTGAGGAACTGATCCTTGAAAAATCAGTTCAGAAAGCAGATGCTGTTCTCAGCTCTGCACCCCAGGCTCTGCTAATCCTCAATCAATGGCATCAACATCACGTCTGTGTAAAACTGGGGGACAGGAGGAAGAGTTAGTTAATGGGTACAGAGTCTCTGTTTAGAAAGTGGAAAAACTTCTGAAGAGTTACATAACAACATGAATATACATTTTAAAATAATTTATATTTTTATTGATTTCAGAGAGGAATAGAGAGGAAGAGAGGAAGAGAGAGAGACATAGATGAGAGAGAATCACTGATTGGCTGCCTTCTGCACGCCCCTACTGGGGATTGAGCCCGCAACCCAGGCATATGCTGAGATGGGGAATCGAACTGTCACCTCCCAGTTCATAGATTAACAACCACTGAGCCATGCTGGCCAGGTCTCCACTTTGAATTGTACACTTTAAAATGATCGGTGTCAAATTTTGTTATATGTATTTTACTAACAATTTAAAAAGTCATGCCAGAGCTGGTCAAATTCTTTAGTTTTGTGAAGGCTAGTGCAGAACGTGCTGGGCTATATTTTTCCTTAATTACTAACCCCCTACATTTCCAGTAATGCAGCCTCAGACCATGCCCCTGCAGCATCAGACTGTGGCACTACTCTTCTTAGTAGCTGCATTGCGCTTTCACATGTGTTCTATTAAACCCCCCCCACCTCCTCTTCACATAAATCACTGCCATACTATTCTAAAAGAGTGTAATTGACTTCTGTACTTTTTACCTGTCTTTGAAAAACAATATTATCACTTGCATGGATCCAATAGTCAACTTTTAGAAATTAAACTTTCTCCTTAATAGTCATCTTACATTTTCTATGCTTTAGTTTTATTTCCAAAAGAGAAAATAAATGTTGGAAATCATTTCTGAATAATGTTAAAGAAAATCTGCATGTCAGTAAACCTAAGTTATAACTAATCTTTAAGAATCTAGAAATTTATGGAGAGCACTTGCGCCAGTATTTCTGTGCTCAAGCTAATGTTTCTTTAGCCATCCTTGAGTGCTCTTGGCAGAAAAACAATAATAAAAACAACTATTTACCTCTCAAATGAAAACGTAAGCATTGCAATCATCCACTTTTTATGTTCTTAATAACTTCAAAATTTAGAGAAAGCCATCAGTAAAGAAACCATTGGCTTGAGAACAAAAGTGTCAAATACAGACACAGTCTTCGAATTTATTGAAAACCATTAACCCAGACATGAAATCCTGGGATCTGAAGTCCCGTGGCTTTTGTGCCATTGGCAGGTGTGATCACCTTTCTTTGACTCTCACATTTATGTTTATTTTGAAACTTTCTCAGATAACTGAACATACTAAGGTCTCCTTCCCACATGCTCCAACAACTACTTTGATGTGTTTTTTTTTTCTTTTTTTTAGATCTGGAGGCAGATTTGGGTTTGCACATATTTGGAAAGCTAAGTGCAAATGAGATGAAAAGGTGTTCATGGAATAAATTGCATTGTGATAGTTCCAGTGGGGGATAAAAAAGTAGTACTTTTCCTTCTGCCTTCTAAGTTCTTCTAGTTGGGCTAATCAAATTAACAGAGACAAATAACAAGAGAAAATAAAAATTTTAATACATGTGCTTGGGAAATATACATAGCACGAAAATTCCAAAGACAGTGAGACCACATTGGGACTATATGGCATTTTGGACAGAGAAAAAGGTGGTGAGGAGAAACAGGATCTTAGATTTCAGAAGTGAAAATAAGCAATTTACAGGTAGTTTAGGAAGAGCAGAACACCATGGCAGGTAAATTTTTGCTAGGCAACTCAGAAACAATGAAACACAGTGAGTGATCAGGTAAACATGCTTGGAATTCTCCTGACTAATTCTAGGGTGAAAATACTTAAGGTGATTATGCCAAGGTTCCCTTTCTGAAGCAGGTTTTTAAAATTCTGAATCTCTTTAGGAAAAGGGACAAGTAAACAAACCTCTTCCTGAGTTTGTTGGGCTTCAGTTGATTCATTTAGGTGTCATTCACAGAACAGATACTCTGTGTTATCGCCAAGAGGGGGGTGACTGAACGATTTACAGTTGTGTTGAGAATCCCAATTAATGGCTATTTATACCCAGGGTTTTTGAATTTCAAAGATGACGCTTAACTACAAGGATATATTTATAAGTGAAACATTTTCTTCCCAGCTCCAATGAAACTATAAAAGAATCTTAGATTTTAGTTCAAAGAGTGAAATGAGGAAATAAATCCCACAGTTCCTAGATTTTGTATCTTGGGCTGGGGCGTGTGTGTGTGTGTGTGTGTGTGTGTGTGTGTGTGTGTGTGTGTGTTAGAGAGAGACAGTGATTGGTTGGCTAAAGGCAACGTGGGCACATAACTCTCCTTGTCCTGATAGGTTTCCATGTAATCACTCTGAGACAGGGTTGGGGCAGGACAGGCAAAATTATAGATGCATGAGCTCAAAGCAAAATCAAAACAATGTTTAAAACGAAGCTCGTACAAAATTACTGTTGATAATGCAAGAAAGTCATAGTTCTGGTTTCCAAAGAAAGTTAAGTCAAATCTCTTGCATATGTAAAATGAAGCTTTGGGGGTAGGGTCGGGGATGAGGGTGAAAAAAAATGGTTGGATCTATTCAATTTATACTTGAATGTATAAACTTGTGGCCTGGTTATGGTTGCTGTGGGAACTATAACTTAAACCCGATTTTTTTTCATGTCTAATTTGTTGCTCAAAAGTTAGTGTTTTCTTTTTTTCTTCTTCTTGAGAACTTCTTGTCATGTAGAAGGAGGAGAATAATCCACCGAGGTGGGTATGCTTCCATGGAGAGCTGGCTGGACAGAGTTCCTGGGGCTGGCATTTTCTGCCGTGCTAACCTGGTAGAACAGAGGAGTTCATAGAATACAACAGCATCCTTTGGTTCTGCTGGAAAGGAGCAGAAAGATCTCACACCCGCTTTTCTGTGGAATAGGGCTCATGAACTTGCCTTAACTTCTCTGTAATATTCAAACAAAGAAAAAGAAAGGTATTAAAAGACATTTTAAGTGTCCCTTTGGACTTTCCTTTTTCATTTAATGGAAAGAAGAAGGGAATTAGGAAGAAAGGAATAGGGCAAAGGAACCATGTTCCTTTTGTTCATTGCTATACTCTGCACTGTCTTTCTCCGAGACAAGTATCCCCTCCACTCTGTAATGCTTAAGTCCACTATTTAAAAAATATTTGTATTGGTTTTTAAAGAGAAAGGGATATAAACATTGATGTGAGAGTGAAACATCAATCGGTTGCCTTCTGCACACCCCTTATCTGGGACTGAGCTGGAAACTCGAACGTGCCCTGACCGGGAATTGAACAGGCAAATTTAGGTGCATAAGACGATGCCCAACCAACTGGCCAGGGCTTAAGTCCAATATGTTGTGCTGTCCACCATATTCTTTGAGTCCTACACAGTCTGGTACATCAATAACTAGTTTCCTCAGCATCTTACAGTGAAAATTTTCAAACAGAAAAAATGGAAAGACTTTTATGTGAATACCAGCATGCCCACCACCCAAAGGCAATCATTAGCACTTACTTTGCTTTAGCATTTATCTACCTTTCCATCCATCAATCTATCTAATTCTTGTGCGTTTCCAAGTTGCGAATCTTTTCACCTCAGCATTCTTATAACTCACTCAACTAGTACAATTTTTTTCTCTTTTGAACATAAAATTAAATACACCAACCAATCTTAAGCATACTCTTTAATGAATTTTACATGCATACATCTGTGTAACCCAAACCCTTATCAAGATACAGAATATTATCCCTCCCCCACAAGAGGCCTCAAGCCCATCCCAGCTGTCTCCATCCTCCTATTTCCGCAAGTAATCACTGCTTCAATTTTTAATTACCTAGATTAGTTTTGCCTGTCCTAGAACTCAAAACAAATGGATTTATACAGTATGGAGTCCTTTGCATTTAGCTTCTGTCGCTCAACAGATTTTTGAGATCATTCATGTTGCTTAATATAATGTAGTTCTCAATAATGATTTGCTTATTTTTATCAGTGTTAATTAACCCGAGCTTTAAGTTGATGAAATGTATCAGCATTCTTCGTTAATTATATAATTTAAATACAATTATAACAGCTTGAACTCAAGCCGTCAGTTGGTTTAGCACTGCTGTTTGTTGATGACTCGATAAAGGAAGGGCAAGTTTTGTGGAAAAAGAAAAATGAGGCATCATCTTTTTAAAATTAAAGAAATTACCCTTGGATGGTGGTTGGAGAACCTAAGACAGGGCAGATAAGTAAGAGACTATAGCCTCTCCTCTTCTCACAGGTACAGGTGTGATGCAGCATTTTCACAGGAACAGTTTTCTGGAATCTCACTTACTATAGGCTACATCCAAAGGTATGTGACCTGGCTAAATCTGCATGTTTGAGTTCTTTCCACAGTAGTTCCCCACTCAGCAGGGCTGAGAACTGCTGTGGGGAAGTATAGGGTAAGCTTCCACTTGATGTCTGTTGCAGTATACACGGGACTGGCTTTTTGGGGGAGTACCAATTAGGTGGAAGAGTCCCAACTGAAAAATTTCAAAAGAATCCCCTCAAACCCACAACTGTCTTCTCTAAAAGTGGGTTCCCAAGCTCAGGAAGGGTGAGGGACAAGGTACTACTTAGCGTGATAATTTTAATGGTGTCATTTGATATTTCTATTATGGTTGATCAGGTAATTTAAACCCCAGGAAAATCAATGTTCTTTCTCCTATTAGTCAAGGGGGCTAAAGTCACCTGTGGCTTGGAGATGACCCCAGTTTACATACAGCCTAGATTACTAACAGGAGGCACCTGCAGCTCAGGTAGCCTTCTTGGGGTAAGCCAGGTGGCTGGGTCTAAACTGTTCAATGAAACGCCTGGCTCCATAACTCTTTTTTGAGTGTTGGGGGAAGGGGGATAAGAAAGGGTACAGTGTATAGAATTTGAACAGGTTTGGATAATGGGAACTATAAGAGATGTGTATTTTAATACTTCATCAGCCTTAATAAATTGTGCTTTTTCCAGCAACAGCATTTTGCTTTTGGGTAGTAGAGGTGAGGAGGGGACAGGTGGGTAAGATTAGTGTATGGAAACTGGTAAGAAAAGTCTATATACACAGATGGTAACTGGATGCCTAACATTTAGGATAAATGGGGAAAATGAGGCCTGGGGAACATGAAGACAAAATTCCTAGTTGCCACTGCCTATGCCAGTGATCAGCAAACTGCAGCTCGCGAGCTGTGGTTTGCCCCTCTGTTGACTGAGTTTGCTGACCACTGGTCTATGCCAACTACAAACTTGTTCTGCTCTGGCCGATTCCCCTTTGAAAATATGGATTAATTCTCTCATCAATGAGCATTAGGTGGATGGATACATTACCATTAAGAAGGTGCCTTTCTTAGGTATTCTTGAGGTGTTGAAATGTCAATATTCTAAACCATCCTTGCTGGCTTTGAATCAGTGTTAAAAGATCAGTTACCATATTTGATTCTCCTGTGTGAATATATTGACCATTTTGAGACACCCATTAAATTACCCACAAATTACGCACTCTTTTATACTCTCTTAACTCAGCATATTGGAAACTATTTTCCCTTGACCCACTGCAGCCCATTACGCCACAGAGCCCCAGAGGACTGGAGCCAGGATCCGGTCCCTAAATAGTCACTCTTTTTTTTTCTGTAATACAAGGGCCAAAACTTTGTCCATTCTTCAGTGGAAATCATTCCTTTCCTTAAAGAGGTCCCCTCAAACACAGCAGTAGGTCCTCTTGAAGAGGGGTGAGAGAGGCTTCCGCCAGCCCGCAGGTTTCCTTTGAACTTGATCTTGCCCAGAGGCTCGCCTCGAGGTGGAAGATTGCTTTAGTTTCCATTGCCACCCCAGAGAAGCCAAGTTGTGGGGCATAGCAGTGAGATGGTCCTTTCCAGGCTCATCTCTTGTCACCCAGAAAGCAGCTCGGAGGCCGCCTACAGGTGCAATCCCGGCACTGCGGCCAGGGCAGAGGGGCTGGGGAAAGTGTGAGTCCAAGCCCACCAGCAAGCACCCCTGCCTGCCCTTCCCAAAGCGCGAGCAGGGCCTCAGCGCGCCCGCGGCCCGCTCCCCTTCATTTCCCCTCGCCGCTGCCCAGGCGCGGTTTGGGAAGGAAACTGAGAGCCCTCCGAGGCTCCGCAGACTCGGATTTGGGAGGAGGTGGGGCGCGGTCGAGGCTTTCCCTCGAAACTGCGGCGAGCCTGGCTCCGGGAAAGTTTTTCAAAGTTCCCAGCAGCGCCTGCCCCGGTCGCCTCCGCTGGGCGAGCAGACGGCGGCCAGCGCGCCAGCCTCGCCGCCGCCTCTGCCGCCTCTGCCGCCAGCAGCTCGCTCTGGACGGCTCGCTCGCGGGAAGCGGGCCGGGCTCCCGGCGGGCAGGCCTTCCTCCGGGGGCGAAAGCCGCAGCTGACGCAGGCGGCTTGGAAGGCGGAAGCCGCCCCGCTCCGACCGCTCGGGCCGCGCCGCGGCGCCTACACCTGGGATCCCGGCGAGCGGGCAGAGGCGCCCGAGGGGGCGGTCCGCGCTAAGGGCCTCGGGCGTCCCTGGGCAACTGACACTTCCAAGTTCTTTCCTGCGCCCTCCCCCCTCCTCGCCAGACCCAGGGCTCCCGGGGGCGGGGGTATGTGCTGGGTTCCCCAGCGTCGACGCCCGCCGTTCAGCATATCCCTGGACCCCCACCCCCGCCGCCCATCCCCCAGCAAGTTTCTCCCCGAACACCCCCTCCCCAGCACCCCGAAGGGGAAGGGGTGTGACTCCGAAGGACACGCCCCTCATGAATATTAATAGGGCGCATGCGCCTGCCGGGCGCGCTGGGTAAAGGTGGCCAGCCAGGGCTGCGGCTCCCAGACGGGCTCTCCGAGTCCCTCTCCGAGAGCCGAGTGGGCACGCGTCATTGTGTTACCTGCGGCCGGCCCGCGAGCTGGGCTAGGGTTTTTTTTTTTTTCCCTCCCCTCCCTCCCTCCTTTCTGTGCAGCTGATCTGAAAGGGAATAAAAGGCTGCACATAATCATAATAATAAAAGAAGGGGAGCGCGAGAGAAGGAAAGAAAGCCGGGAGGTGGAAGAGGAGGGGGAGCGCCTCAAAGAAGCGATCAGAATAATAAAAGGAAGCCGGGCTCTTTGCCTTCTGGAACCGGCCGCTCCTGAAAGGGCTTTTGAAAAGTGGTGTTGTTTTCCAGTCGTGCATGCTCCAATCGGCGGAGTATATTAGAGCCGGGGCGCGGCGGCCGCAGGGGCAGCGGCGACGGCAGCACCGGCGGCAGCACCGGCAGGAACACCAGCGCGAACAGCGGCGGCGGCGGCGGCGGCGTCCCGAGTGCCCGCGGCGCGCGGCGCAGCGATGCGGTCCCCACGGACTCGCGGCCGGCCCGGGCGCCCCCTGAGCCTCCTGCTCGCCCTGCTCTGCGCCCTGCGAGCCAAGGTAGGAGCCCGCGGGCCCTCATTCGTACAGGCCGCCCTCTCCTTTCCCTCGCGACGCCCAGGACGCCTGCGGTTGAGCGCCGCGAGCGGGGCCAGGAGTCCTCGGTCACCCAGCCCCTGCGCCCAAGAGGCTGCACCTGGGCTGGGGGAGCCCCCCGTCCTTCTAAATGTATTCTCCAGGCTGGGCAAGGGGGGCATGTTCGCTCCACCCTTGCTACTCCAGTGCAGTCGTCGGATTTCTCCCGCACTCGTGCATTTATTATTTTTATTTTCAATTTTTGCCCGGGAATCACGTTGAGTCTTTGCGCTCAAGTTTTGCAAAATTATTTTCACTTGACGCCGAGGGCTCATCGGGAGCGGGCGGGCGGGAGGGAGTCGCCTCTTCCACCTTCGAAGAAAACAACTTTTCCCCGTGCTGACCTCCCTTCCTCGCCGGCAGGTGTGCGGGGCCTCCGGCCAGTTCGAGTTGGAAATCCTGTCCATGCAGAACGTGAACGGGGAGCTTCAGAACGGCAACTGCTGTGGCGGTGCCCGGAACCCGGGGGACCGCAAGTGCGCCCGCGACGAGTGTGACACATACTTCAAAGTGTGCCTCAAGGAGTACCAGTCCCGCGTCACGGTCGAGGGGCCCTGCAGCTTCGGCTCGGGGTCCACTCCTGTCATCGGGGGGAACACCTTCAACCTCAAGACTAGTCGCGGCAATGAACGTAACCGTATCGTTCTGCCTTTCAGTTTCGCCTGGCCGGTGAGTGACGGACGCGGGCTGGGAGGCCTCGCCGGGGTGCGCGCCCGCGTCTGCCGAGCCCTGCTTTCTCCTGCGAGAGGAATATTAGAGTCTTAAGCTAGTAGGGAAGATTTTTTCGGGGGGGGGGGAGTGGGGGTTAGGGAGCAAAACTCGGGGGTCCAACTCCGCTGCTTTTTGCTTAGAGCACAGAAAAATGGGTACCCCAGGGATGTGGGAGCAAAGCTCCCAGGAAAGCGAGTTTAACTTGCAACTTGAAGGCCCCAGAGTAAACCTTCCTCCCCCACTCCCGAACGGGGAGGTCATTATAAGTGATCCTTGCTTAACCAATGAAACGCTGTGGAAGGCGACTGGGCTCAGTTTTGGCCTTCGAACGACGTCCAAATTGGCACCCTCCCCTTTCCCGTGGAAGGCCGGGAGGGCGGGTGTGTCCTTCCTGGAGGGTGTGGAGGGGAACCCATTTCCCCCTGCTCCCCAGGAGATTTTGGTGCGTGCGGGGGCGCTCTCCCGGCTGGGTGCGAGGGCTCGGGGGCGGCCGCCGGAGCGGGGAGGGTCTCCGGGCCTTCGCCCGTGCTGCCTCCGCCCCCTGCCGGTCCCTTCCTGCCCTCGCCCCCGCGCGGTGTAGCCTTGTGGTCTCACTTCCAGTGTGGTTCCCGGGCTCTGGAACAGCTGTGTTTGCAAACTTCCCCGGGAAGGGCGGGGGTATGCCCTTGTCCGGAGGGCGCACGGTCCCCGCAAGCCTGCAGAGCTTGGAAGTGGGGGTCCACTAAAGGCGGTTACTGCGGGTGCAAGTACATGGACCCCCGTCTGAGAGCCGCTGGAGGCTCCGGGCGCCGCTGGCAGACCCCCACAGCGAGGCCCTTGCAACATCCCGAAATGGGTGGAAGGAAGATGAATGCGATTGCAGAAGAGGAGGAAAGGGGAAAATGTTGGTGCCCTCTGCCCCCTTCCTGCTGTCCAGGAGGCGTGACTCATTGCCAGGACTGTGGCTTGGCCCAGCCTGTGCTGGGAGGGTGGGTGGTGAGTGGGGAGATCTGTGCGGAATACTCTCCACCGCGTGCTCTGATGGGGTGCACTCTGCTGCCTCCTATCCGTGGGCTGGGGCTGTGGTTCCCAGCTGGGCGTGGGGAGACAGGGTAGAATTAGAATGTCTGCTTTGGTTCATGTGAAGCTTGGGATGGCTCTCACGTTTACAGGACGTGGCTTTTTAAAGTGCCCTCTCTGCCTCGGAGGAGATAAGACAGTTATCAGAAACATGCCATTAAGAGGGGTTTTATAAAAAACCTGTGTTATGTGGAGTTCTCAGAATGAAGGGCTGCTTCTGTTACGGAATTTCATTTTTGTAAAGCAAGTTTATCGTGTTAATCCCCTATTAGGGAGAACTTTAAGCTAAAGAGGTTAGCCACATTTTAAATCCGGCTGGGCCCACATTTCCTGGGAACACTGTCTGCCCTTCAACGTGTGTTTGGAGTTTCAGGAAGGGGCCTTTAGGTGGTTCCAACCTCCCAGGCTCAGTCCCGAGCCCCTTGCTTTTCACAAGACCATAAAAGGAATCTTATTAGTGATGTGGAAAAGCTTCGGGCCTGGCTGAAGTTCATTTTGGAGAGTAAGGTCAGAGGATGGGTGGAAACAAGGGAGGGAACCTTGCTCCCGAGGCTGGCTGGGGAAAGTGACCTAGAAGGTGTGTCTGTTCCCTTTTGACACTAGGCAGAGAGTCCTGGATGGGGAAGGAACGGAAGTGGCATGTGAGGGCAGAGATATGAGTGATTTGCTGGTGCTCTTCTGTGGTTTCAGGCCCACGGGTCACCAACCCTGAAATGGACTTTCTAGAATGGGGGGACCGCTTGGTCTACACTGAGTTGTGGTTCCTTTGAAGTTAGGCCAAATGCATGTATCACTCATAAACAAGTCTCCACCCTGCTGCCCCAAAAAGGCCTGCTGTGAAATATAAGCTTTACTTCCTAAGAGAAACCAGAGTTCAGGTGTATTGTTTTAGTTTATTTTTTCTGAGTGCGGTTGGAGAAACAACCACAGCCTGTAACTTTTCAAGAATGATTCCAGGGTGAGTGTTAACTGAAATGAAAGCACTCAGGTAGCCAAGTAAACATGGAAGTAAATAAGCATAGCTTCATTTACTTTGGCAATTAAATATTAATAAGCAAGTGTATTTAAAACGGATTTCCTTGAATAGCGAGCGACTAAACTTGATACAGAACTCAAGATTTACAGCATATGTGGCTTAAAAACAAATCAAACCTTGAATTGCCAGCCACCTGATTTCCCAACCCCCCAGGCAGCCTCAATTTCTGTTATCATGGTCCTCCCAAATTCCCTGACAATGGAAAAGCTGTGGTTCAGGGGCATGGTCAAAGGTTATTTTAGAAGGTCATGTGATTCACGTCTTTTGTTGAGAATTATGACTCTATCAAACAACTGTGTGTGTTCTGGAGAGGAAGAGGAGGAAGTGATTTGGTCAGATACGGAATATAATCCACACTCCAGGGTCCACGTGGGAAGCTCTGTGGAGGTGGGACTGCCTGCCAGATAGTATCAAATTATGTCCCACTTGGATCTGCTGCCCCAGCTTTATGGTAGTTTTCATTGGTGGTTTATAATAGCAATACTGATGCTCCTCCTAAGGGCTTGTCTTGAAGCAACTAGCCTGATTTATGATCCTCCAATCGAGGTCTTGGTGATAACAAACATGGTGAGAGGTAATTGGGCTTAATGAGAAATAATTTGGAAATGACCATTTATAAATCACTGAAATGTGTAAGTTGTCCCTCCCACTAAATCTTAGTAGTGCCTGTATATTAAAAATACATTACCAATGTAATTACCACTTCTCAGCCCCTAAAGCTTTTTAGGAACTCAAAACCCCCTTAGTTATATGATGTCCCGCTGGCCCTAGGGTGAAATGAATCTAGAGATACTTAGGGGGAAGCAGTTGAGATATATGGTCTCTCAGCCTCATATTTAAATGCCATTGGCACTGATAACAGGCTTGAGATCAGCTTAGTTTTTAAAGAAAATACAATGAAATGTGATTCTTGTGTACCAGAGAGGTACCAGCTTTGGCACCCTTCACTCTTAAAGGGCTTGAATGAGCAGCTGCTAGGGGTTTGGGTAAATTGGATGCCACAGGTTAATCGGAATGTGATCAGTAGACCTTGTTTTTATGCCTTCCGTGTTTATAGTCCTTAAGCCTTCACAGGTGTAGTGTGGACATGCAGAGGATAGAGGGAAGGAGTCTTCATTTGAGACGGTTCATTTCTGCAGCCATTATGTGCAACCCATGGGGTTAGCGTGCATACAAACAGTGCACATGTGTGTACATGCTCAGAGTAAGGGACTTTGTGGACTTGGAGAAAACACCCTTTGCCCTAAGACACTTACTTACCTGCGGAAAGTGATGAAATGACTGCATTGCAAAACTGGGCTTAGGAATGTGGTGTAGTGGTGCTCACTTTGCACCAAATGTCTCCAGCATGACTGCTCCCCAGATGGAAGCCTTATAGTCAAGGCACTTGGCTTCTAACATCTCTTCTCTTCCAGGTGTAACCTTCTCTGTGTTTTCTTCCTCCTTGTTGTCTTGTTTCTTAGCAACTTATTCAATAGTTACATGAGTTTATAACCCACCAACTCCCCACCCATAATTCTACAGGGACTTCTGACATTTTTAGAGATCGGTGGAGCTTTTGGCAAAAGGACTGTTGAGGGAGTAGTATAGGTAAGGAGGAGAAGCAGCAACTACTTAAAAGGTGGTGTGTAGCCTCCTAGAAAACCAGTGAAGTGAATGCTGCCTAGAATCTTTGCAACTAAGAGCGGTAAAAGAGACCTTTTGGAGGGAAAGCAAGGGGAAGGTGTAACATGGAGGAAAGGGATTATGCCCACAGAAAATGAAGCCAAGGCAACAGAGGCTTCAGAGCCCCGATCTGAAAACCGGGAATGCAAACAGAGGCCTTGGATGCCCAGCGGCCGCAGGCCCGCTGTAGAAGGGCGGAACTTGGTTCCAATGTCAGGCTTTCAAGATTGGCTGCAGTGTAAGAATACCTGATCTTTGGATGTGCTTACAATTAGTACGGTAATCCATAACAGCAGATATTTCTGAGAATTCCCCCTTGGTGAATTTCAGAGGAATGTTCCTTTCCCTCCACCCCCAACCCCTGGGTTAGGTTCTGAGCTGCTGGGAAAAGTGACAGCTTTTAACTACATTTTAAACTTAAGCTTTTTTCAACTTCAGGGAGATGTATTAGGATGCATGGGAAGTGATGATTCTTGTGTTTCCTAGAATGGTAGTGGACGTGGGGTAGGGTTCTGGGTTCAGAAATGTTCTGTGTTTATCTTGGCTTTTGGGCCGAGTGGCTCTGTTGTGACTTCCTTGTTGGTTTCTGATCACTGCGTGGACTGCCCTGAGGCCCTTGCGTTTTATGGTGTCAGTGACATTTGTCACCAGTGCATTGGGTGTGCAGGGAAGAAATTCCCCAACATGGTTCCCAGTGGTTAAAAGTGATATGTAAATAGTCAAACATTCAGAGCCCTCTACCAGCTCAGCCCAGTTTTTATGCACTTTTGGTAAATAAGTAGAAAGGCTTCTTGTTCAGGCTTGCTCTGTGTGAACCAGCGGTTGTGCTTGGCTGGCTTCTCGGTATTCTATCTATTAACCTCGCCACCCTTTTGTAACTGGGGCATTTAATTATCAGTGGGATGCTTTTCAAACAGGTAAGGGTAATGATGGGAAAGGGGTGGGGGCATCTCATTGAGTCTCAAATCTGGATTGAACTCTGGGGCCGCTTGGTGGGTCTTTGAGGTGGGCTTTCATGAGAAAATCACCCTTTGTAACCAGATCAGACTCTATTGAAATGTCAAGCCCTGCAGACTAAATGGCTCTCTGACTACAGTCGTCTTAGATTGGATGCTCTGGGGTAGTTGTCCTTTCTCCATGCCTCACCTGGCCCAAACCCTGCAATACATGAATTGTTTGTTTGAGTGTGCATGTGCCCACACATAGAATATCTGAGACCTTTATTTGATGTTTGTGACTGGAATATTTTATACTCTAACCACCCAGACACAAGCAGGACAATAGTGTGGCCGAAGGGACCGAAATGAGGATTATAGAGAATAATGTGGCTTCTCCAAAAATAATGCTAATACAGGGCCGGCAACAGGAAGTGAACAGTTGAGTCAGCAGAGAGTACACGGCCCCAGACAATCCCAGGGCGAGTGCCTCTGTACAATGGCCTCGTGGGCACTTGGGGCATTCCCAGGGTGTGAGTTCTTGGACCGCCTGTCGCGGTGGCCTGGGGTTTTGGACGCTGCACGCGTGTGCCGTTTGGATGGCGGTTTGTTTGTGTCCGTAAGCTTGGCAGGAGTGGAGGCAGCCGCTTCTCAGGGCTTGGTTTGGCTGCCACCGTTGCCAGGAAAAGGAAGCTCCCAGCTGCCAACACAATTACCTTTGTTTCTCACATCCCCCTTCTTAATGTGGCAATTAAGTGCTTACCACTCTGCCTAGTGCCAAGGTAACCACCAAGGAGTGTGATGGGCACAGCACACAGCCCTCCCACAGCCTCAGTGCCGAGGGCAGGAAGGTGCTTGGAGGGCACTGGGTGCCCCTGGCATGCCTTGGGGCTTGGATGTCAGGAATCTCCTAGGTAAAATTCCACAGAAGTCCTTCCCAGAGGTCACTCTGAAAGCCAACTATTCCTCCTTCCTGCTGCATGAGAACGAGAACCTGAGAACCAGCTGCTGTGTTGCCAGTATCCATGGGCCTGCAGTTGGGAAGGGGCAGAAGTGATTCACTTTGCCAACCCAGACTGAAGGTCTGTTAGGAACTCATCCATCCTGAGGCTTTTGCCCCCAGGTCATTTTTCTGGTCAAACGTAAGTGGGGGTGGAGAGGGGAGAGATGAGAGCCCCATGACTCTCCATAAGAGTTTTAGTTTTATAGCGTGAAACCAACTAAAATCCAGGTATTTTCTGATTCTTTTTTCTTATGTGCGTTTTGTGGTATGAAGTCATCTTGCCTGGGATTCCTTTGCAAGCCCTCGGGAAGGCCTGGTGCCTCTGCTTGGGGTCAGATTTGCAGTGGCTAACTGGGTGTGACATGATCCGAATGGATTGTTGACTTCAACCTGGTATCCTACTTTGATGGCATAAGATGTGTGTATCTGGATCTTGGAGTCCATGTATATTCTGGAATATACAGTGGTCAAGCGTGGGCCTGGGAAAAATTAAAGTTCCCTCGCAACTAATAATCATTGTCAAATTATCTTGTCAATCTATAGTGTGGGGATGGAGTAGGTGGTAAGAGTGCCTAATAGGAGCCTTGAAGGGAACCCTTTTCTCTGAAGGCTGGGCAGGAGGAATTCTGGCTCAGGAGGTGAATTCTAGGACCACAATCCCCTTTCTGAAATGAGGGAAGAAAAGAAGGTCCAAGGCTTTTTACTTTGTTTTTTTTGGCAAGGCTTTGTGGCCAACACCACAGTCTCCAGCCCTCGCCCCATATCCACCCCATATCCACCTCCAAGCAGGAGGCAGTGATGGAAAATCATGACACGCGGCGTCTAGAGCTCTGCCACGCTCTTCACTCCCGGTGGGACAGTGCTGGTCAGCAGCTTCTGAAGTCTTTCCAGTTCTGGCAAGGATGAGCCGAGTAGACAGCTTGGTCTTCCAAGTTCTTGTGCAAGACCGAGGGATGCCTTCTCCCTTGAGCATGAAGCAGAGTTAATACTGCCACACCAGCTCAGTCCTGGGATGCCTTCCCTTTCCATGGATTTGTGGGTATTGCGTGTTTAGTGCTCTGCAAGTCTGTCAAAACTCTGGGTATCAATGCATCTAATCAGGGGATTAATTACAACAATATGTGGAAGCGAAGAACGTGGGTCTCAACATGATCAGCAAATGAAGGGCTTAATTAAGAATCAGGCCCACATCTGACTCCTGTTGACTTGGCTCACCTCAAATCAGAGAAAGTTTCTTGCTGTGCTCAGGGAAGACTCCTGTAATTTGTAGGAAGTGCAAGGGAACTGAGAGGCTATAGATAAGGTGTAACTTTCACTAATAAAATATTAACAAGGACAATGAGTTTGGACCTATGGCCACTCACAGGAGCGGGCTGGGCATGTGCCCTGGCTTGCCCAGTTTTGCTTGCTCTTCTGAGTATTTTCCCACAGTTATCAGTGAACGAAATGGAATCCTACTCTGCTTTGAGTATGAAACATATTTCGGCTGAATTCCAAGGCAGGATCTATCACAAGATGTTTTTATACTCGGAGGCGGCCTGCTGTGTTGCTATGTGAGCAGGAAGCTTTCCTTGAGTTATGAATGAAGCTCCCTTTTCCACACCATGTTTGCCTTCACCTTGTAGGTGTCATTTCTTGGTGCACGTGTTTCTGGTGGCATGGCATTATTTGATTAATATGCTCTACTATTCCTGATGTGGTGTTACCCAACTGCCGCTGCCAGTGACAGTCAGTGCAGGGGGCACATAAAAGGGTTCCTGCGCCTTTTCTCCCTATCCCCTGTGGATATATTTCTCCAGCGCCGAGGTTCCTGAAAGTTTATTTAAATCCTGGTGTTTCATGAGACTGACCTCATTCTAAACTACAAATGAAGACTGGAGTAAACTCGGGAGAATTTACTAATGGCTTGGGTTTGGGGGCAGGTGGGATTCTGAGATAAGCCTGGAAGATAAAAGGTGCCTTCCATATAATAGCTGGCACCCCGCCAGTGTCCGGGGAACTCGTTTCGTTAGTGAACTCAGATTATTCCTGGAATGTTAGATCATATTGACAGATAAGTTTATCAATAAATATAACCCTCAAATGAGTGCTTATTTCTCCCTTTTGTACTTCTTCAGGGCCTGCCCCCCCGACAGGCACCCCAAGTTAGGTTGCCGCCTTTGTCTGGGGAGTCTCTGCACCTACCCCCTCCTGCTTCGTAGTCACCTGATACTTGTGGGAGCCGAGATGGTCTCACACAGACAGGGCTTTCAAAGGGGTTCTGAAAAGGAAAAGGGGGCCTCCCTGGGGACCGTCCCACCAGGGCCCAAAGTGTAACCTTAGCAATACCCAGCCCTCCTGGTTGAGCCCCCTCCCTGGCACAAAGACCCAGTTAGGTTTGTTTAGAATAAATTCTTTGTTTTTCTCATGCACTAGAATTAGGGTCTGGAAAGTTTTGGGAAACTGTATGCTAAGTGCTCACCAATAGGTAGGTGGCATTTCCTGATGAAGACTTGGAGCTGCCTGCAGGATGACCACTGTGGGTTCCCCCTTCTGATCTCCCCACCGTCTCCCCACCAGATGAAAGGAGTCAGGCTGGGGTGGGTGCTGGAATGGGGAGGGAAGTTGGGTAACCTCAGTTCAATAGCAAAATAATTTTCATTTTGGCTTTATGGTTTTGTTTGGTGGGGTATGCGGGGAGCCAGGAAAGTAGGACACTGAGAGCTGACTCCTCTTTCTGAATGCTAAGTGTCATTTATCTCTTTGCAGAGGTCCTACACTTTACTCGTGGAGGCGTGGGATTCCAGTAATGACACTGTCCGTAAGTATCACAGTGGAGAACTTGTCCAAGTGCACGTTTCTGAAAGTGTGGTGTTTGGCATGCAGTACCTGTCTGAGCTGAGCCTGTCTCCTGGGTGTCAGGGAACTTCTACCACCCCCCACATATGCCCCCGCTCCCTAAGGCAAGCCTCTAAGTAGCATCTTTTCCATAACTTCCCCTGGGTGTCTTGCTTAGAATATTAAGTAGCCAGGCCTAATTCCCAGTTAACTGGGTCCTTGAATATGGGACCTAGATTATCTTTGGGATAGAGATCTTAATGGTTTTACAACTTTAAAACCTTGTAGACTGCTAAAGGATCAAAGTAGTGACTTTTTAAAAGTCCATTTAAACTTTAAGTGAGCGTCTAATCTCTCATCGGAAAGATAAAGCCGCAAAGGTGCCTCTGGTCTCTAAAGACCGACCTTGAATTTCACTCTGTGGGCAGGTGAGCTTCCAGCGGTCAGGGTTTCCCACACTGTGCACGACAAACCTTTCATTGAAGCGGAATTCCAGAGCCTCCCAGCCATGGCACTTGCCTTGTCCCCTTGAGAAAGATGACTCTTCAGTGCAGGCTGCTTTTCAGAGGAGCGATGGGTGGGTCTCGGTTGGGGAGCTGTGGAGGGCACCTATGGAAATTGCAGCAGTCTGGCTTATAAAATAGTCTTTGCCCCGCATGGGAACTTGTTTTCCCTCCCTCGCTGAAACTGCGAGTTCCCTTTTTGTCAGCAGGATCAGGGTGGGCTGTCATCGGAAAACTTGATTCACGCAGAAATCTCAGTCTGCGCAGGAGAGATTGATCCAGCATTTGTCTTTGCCGTTGATTTTCTGAATGCCTTATCCCTTTTGTTTCTCGGCCTCACTGACCCTTTGTGTTATTACTTCTGATGGCATTTCCCCCCTTTTCTCACCTAGCCCTTTTTTTAAAAAGAAAAAAACTGATTCTGAGAATAGTGGATGCCCAGAGAGAGCCCAGTGAGGGCTTGGTATAGGGCGGCTTATGGCTCTTTGGGTCGCCCAAGGCCACCCAGTCCTTGCTGAGCCCAAGAGTGCCAGAGGCCCCAGGCTGTTTGGATCACTCCTCGCCTTGGCCCTGTGGACTTCCTCCCTGAGGGACACCCCTGGCCCACTGTGATGGGGGGTGGTGGTGTGTGTGACCAGTCTTAGTTCTGGCTAATGCCAGTCAGGATGCTGGATACCTGTTTGTTCTCTCCTCCCTCCCTTGCCACAGACGTTGGGATTGTGTGAGCGTTATGTCACTGTGACCTGCATACACTGGTAACTAAGCATTGGGGGAAAGAGGGTGGGGAGGGGAGAAATGGCTTCTTCAGAAACCAGTGCAGACATGCTGGGCTCCCCTCCACTGTAGATGTTAAAAACAATCTGGAGTGAACATCTCAAGGTTGAGCCTACCTCACTGTAAGAGCTGGATCTGGACACCTGGTAGGGCCAGCTAGGGACTGGTGCGTGCGCATACAGAGCTGTCCATGGTTGTGTGCATTTTGGGGTCGCCCCATTTTGGAGCTCAGGGGCATGGCATGTTTCATCTGTTGCTGGGGGTAGAGCCAGATCTCTGGAAGGGCACCAGGAGGACCTGGGGTAGGGATACAGGGCTTATGACCTGTACCTTTGAAGAGAAGGAGCCACAAAGGGCTCCCCGCCCCACACACACACACACACTGCAAGTCATTGAGGGTCACTTTGTGAACCCCGATGAGGAAGGTGGGATTTGCAAGGAGTGCATTGTCTGCTTGCTTCTTCAGCCCTCTTGATGTTTTCAAGTTAATTGAATTGAGCACATTCAGAGCCAAGCTCGATATCTTCCCTCTCCAAAAGCAGATCCTGCCTCGAGCCCTTTATGGGTGACTGACCCCAGCATTTGAACACCCAGTACTGTGAACTGGAAGTCTGGAGGGGCATCCTGTATACCGCCCTCTCATAGCGTCTATATCTAACCCACCTCCATGTTCTGAAAATCTTGTCTTCAAGACCTTCCCAGGATCCTGTCACCTCCCACCATCTCCCCTGTTCCTGCCCTGGTCCAAGTCACCATCTGCTCACACCTGAACTCTTAACAGTAGCAGCTAAATTAGTCTGCCCTCATCTATTCTGGTCTGCCTCCCATGCTTTCTGCATTCTCCTGCTATCTTGGTATTTTCAGAGCTTTGTCACCTTTGCTAAGAGCTTCTTACTGTTCTTGGAACAGATCTCTATGAGCCCACAGGCTTTATAGTCCAGCCTTGTCTCCCTGCCACGTGGTCATCCATTGCATTTGTATTCCAGTCATGCCCCACCAGTCACCTTTCTGTCTTCACATTCTCTTGCCCGGTGATTTGGCATATGCTTATTGCTCTGCCTCTTTATCCTCTGTCCCTCCCAAGGTACTGTCCTCTGAGAAGGCAGATGCTGAGGGTGTGTAGCAACCTAAACAGAGGTGGCTCCTTGGGGGGGGGGGGGGCAATCAAGATGCTGACATCCTGGCTACAGATTAGAGACAGAACCCTGAGTGTGGGAACAGAACCCCTTCACACTGCAGCTCTGCAGTAAGCCCTCATAAGCAGGGCGTGGCCCAACCGAAGCCCAGGTGTGCTCATGTATTGGAAAGTGCTGTCTAAGGCTGGCTATCCTGCCATCAGTCCTCCAGGGTCATTTCTGTTGCATTTCAGGACTGCAGTGTAAAGGGTACACATTTACCTTTCCCAGAGCAAATGGCTTCAGTTTATTGTGCTGGTCACTAGATATGTAACTACAAGCAGGCATACTCAAGACCAGGGCTTGCTGCCCTGTCTGGGTTGCTGGGTTGGCGAGGTCTTTGGGTTATGCTCAGACTCGCCTCCCACTACCTCCTCCTTGGCCTGCAAGCCTGTTGTGGGTGCTTCATGCTCCCTCTCCCCGCAGTTGAAGATTGCAGGAAGGCTTGTTAATACCCTTTACAGTTAGAAGCTGGGCTACCCCATGATCTACCCCAGATACACTTTGAAAGCGCCAACCTGATAGGAAGTGTGATTCAGGCAGCTTAGAAGAAGCAGGCAGCAAACTTGCTCTCTGTAACCCAGATACCAGAAAGCATGTCACACATTCTCTGCCTCTCTGCTGTTAAGGAAAATGTGTCACGCAGGTGTGAGGTTAGTTATGCAGATCTGGTAGACCCACTGAGGATTCGAAAACCCCTTCACTGTATTTCTTCCTGGAAATCAGTGGAAAGCACACTGAGCTATTGAGGACAGCCTGTGCCTTTAGGATTGGCTAGGACTCTTGTCAGAATTGTTTGTTGTTGATACCTGCCTGAGAGAACCTGGAGGCCTCCGAGCCATGGCGAGCGTGTTTAAATAATTCATTTAGTAAGAGCTCATAATCACATGGTAATAGCTCACTACACTTTCTAATTGAACTAGCAGAACAAACACACAGTTAATGGAGGACATTTTTGTCATTCTTCGGCCTGTGTTTATTTGCAAAACTGAAGTTAGTAAAGTGTTTTCTGCAAGTGATTCTGTGCATGCAGGGGTGGAAGTCAGCAGGTATGTGGGCTTGTTCAAGGCTTGTCTTGGCCACACGACAGTTAAAAGAAACCCAGAGGGAGCGCAGGGCGATGTTGGAAGTGCAGTGTGGATGGAACCACTCGGGCATGCCTTCACTCCTGGTCACCTGCAGGGTTTGCATAGCCTCATAAGTGCGCACAGGCCCTGGGCCTAGGAAAACAGGGATGTGGGTGGGTAAGAATCACAAAGACATTGCAAGTAGGTTCTAACACAGTCTCTCCCAGGTGGCCTTGAATTTGACAAGGTGGTGAAGGGTTGGTGCTGGCAGGTTTAAGAAAACAAACACAAGACCAGGCTGGGGTGCTGACTTAGTGCCTTGCTTCCTTCTCACAACCCTCCCCTGAACTCCTGGCACCTGGTGCATATGGAGCCGCTTCAGTACCTGTCTCTCTCAAACTAGATCATCAGTGGCCTCGAGGCAAGGGCCACTTCTGTTCCTCCTGAGAGCCGCTTCAGCTCCAGTGTTTTTTCTCAATGGGCACAGCGATTTTCCTCAATGGGCACTCATCAGCGAGTATGACTGGCTCCCAAAACCCCCTCAATCTGCCTCTTAACTGGGGTGAATTCCTTTTTTTCATCTGCCTCTGGGTAACGGTGCAAGGTGCAGTACATCAAGTTCGTAGTCTTGCTGTTTAAATGCCAGCTGAAAAGGTGGCAAAGGTCATCATTTTTAGAAAACATAACTTCCTCCTTGGCTTCCAATGAAGAGTTTGGAAGTAGATTCTTTCTAAAGCAAGACACAAACCAGAAGAGAGATGGCTAACCTTGACCCGGAATAATGAAATTTCTTTTAAGAGCAACATTCCATAGTGGGATACTTCTAATAATGTGTAAAGAGCTTTTGCAAGTCAGTGCGACCAGCCGTGCCCTAGAAAACTTGGTAAAGAAGAAAAACAGGTGACAGCTCACAGGAAGAGATGCAAATGGTTTTGTAAACCCAGGAAAGGGCGCTCACCATCACTTAATTAAATGCTAATTACAATAAGAGATACTTCTTTACTTACCAGGCAGCGATCAGAAAGTTTGATAATAATGTTGGGAAACAGTTCCCAGTGCAGGTGGGAGGACAGACTGACAGGACTTCATTGGCGGGGGTTTGTGGTTGTCTGGGATTGTGCACGTCCTCTGAGTCAGCACTTCCGTTTCTAGGATCTTTCCTTACTGATCGAACCACACACGTGGCAGATATGTTCAGGAATGTTCATTGTGGCTTTGATTAATAGCCAAAGGCCAAAACAACCTTATTGCACATATGTCAGAACTAGATAAGCAATTTATTTGTTTTTCCAGACAGTGAAATACTATACACTCATTTTTTTAAAAAGTCAATAAATGGTATCAGCAGTTGCCACCGGGGATGGGGGTTTTCATTTTCTGCCCTTTTTGTACTGCTGAATTTTTTACCCTGTGTATTGTTAAAAAATAGCCAAAATGGTGAGGGAAGGAGGCTCTGATGTGAATTATAACGCAATTGATCTTTTTTCTTTGCCTCTAGAACCGGACAGCATCATTGAAAAGGCTTCTCATTCAGGCATGATCAACCCCAGCCGGCAGTGGCAGACCCTAAAGCAGAACACAGGGGTGGCCCACTTTGAGTATCAGATCCGTGTCACTTGCGATGACTATTACTATGGCTTCGGCTGCAATAAGTTCTGCCGACCCCGTGATGACTTCTTTGGGCATTATGCCTGTGACCAGAATGGCAACAAAACTTGCATGGAAGGCTGGATGGGCCCCGAATGTAACAAAGGTATGTGGTCTGTGCCAGCTGGGTTAACCAGCTCTGGGTGGCTGTTGCTTTTGATGGCAAATTCTCACCCCACCTGTGATCAGGTGGCTGTTTACGTGGGGTGAGATTTTGGCTTTTTTCTATGCCCTACCCACCAGCTGCTTTTACGATTGACTGCTCACAGCTGTTCCCCCTCTGAGCATTGTCGTGGCCAAGCAGGGATCACTCCGTGTCCCATTCCTGCAGCTCAGTCTAAATCAGTGACATGTCCCCTCTGCCTTAAATCTGCTACAATTCATGCTCCAGAGAGGCTCCTGGGATCAGGCTGAAGCCAGACTCCAGCTGAGACCATGTCCTTGCTCAGCTCCTACCACTGCCCCATCTGTTGCCCTCCCCACTACCCCATGCACCTGAGACCCCTTCTCAGGCTCTGTTTTCAAGAAACCTGACCTAAAACAAATACCAAAGGGGGACTGTGTTAACCCAGTCAATGTCTGAATAGATGATCCTGTAGTAAATGACAGCCCTGAGCTCCGGTGGCCTTATAGCAAACTTTCACTTGGTATCTCTTAGGGCTGTGGCATTGAGGGAGGAGTGAGTGGTGGGCCGAGGTTTTCATACTTGAGTATGATTAAAGCCATCCACAATAGCATGGACACACCTCAGGTACCACGGTTCGGTCCCAGACCACCACAGTAAAACAAGTTTTGCAAAAATTCCAGTGTTAATCTGTTTGCTGGTGGGGATCTTGCTTTTAATTTGTAAAAAAAAAAAAAAAAAACACCAAAAAACAAAAACAAATAAAAAACCCTACATGTGTGAAGCACAATAAAGAGAAGCACATAAAATGGGGTCTGCAGGTGTGCTACCTATCGTCCCAACCCCTCCTAGAATCAGTGAGTTATCACATACAGACATCCTCAGAACTCTCTGTGGTCCTTATACCATTAACAATCCTAAGGCATAGCAAACTGGTGGGTAATTCCAGTTAACCACAATAGGCCCTTTTGTACATTAATGTGCTCTGCTTATTCTGCATAAATTTGATCAATCCTTTTAAGATACACTCAAAAACGAATATTTGAGCTGTGGTTGAGGGGCAGGAAGATGTATTTGCAGGTCTCTGTGGCCGTATTGTTTTCTTCAATAACAGGACAAGAGTTTTAAAAGGATGGCATTTCTGGGACCCAAATGAAAGAATTGATAAATATGTTTTAAGTAGTTGGTGTTCTAAAAACCAATAACAGGTTTATCTTATTTAGTATTTTTTATGTCAATTTTTAAAAAAATAAAAGCAGAATTACTTTGTGAGGATACTTTACAAAAGTACCAACCAATCTGGTGCTGAATGGGCCAAATGAAGGCAGCTTGGCTCGCTTTGTTAGTCCCACGGGATTTTTGAGACACCAGGCATTTGGGGGGGAGCGTTAAGGAGGCTGGGGCTCATCTGAACTCTGCCCTGATGGGACAGAGTGGGTGAGAGAGGAAGGATTACACCTCCCTTTTTTCTTTTGTCAAGGGTGGGAATTGACAAGTGAGCAGGGTAGCTATTGTTCAGAGACTGGATGAAGGCCCCCTTCCCCCATCAGCTTGCCTGCATTTTTGTCCCCAAACAGTATCATGTTTTGAGGATCTGCTAGCATGGCCTTGAAGTTTAAAGCTGGATTTGTTATTTGGGCACCTCCCATCTTCCTCTCTTTACAATGGACTTGATATGAGATCTCTTGTAGTCGTGGATTTTGTAGGCTTAATGTAGGCCATTCTCATGGCGGTGGCGGTCCAGAAGTGGGCAGGGTACTGATGCAGTCTTCTATGTTTCTTACAGCGATTTGCCGACAGGGCTGCAGTCCCAAGCACGGGTCCTGCAAACTCCCAGGTGACTGCAGGTAAGCACCTACACTGTTTTTGTTGATTTTTTTTTTGTTATTCTAATAATTATTTTTGTGATGCAAGCAGAGGGACTGACTTGACTGTGACTATGTTTCTTTGGAGAACAAGAAAGCTTACCATTCAAATAGGCACATCCGAAGCTTATTAAATTATACCAGCTGTCCGGTGGAATGCACACACTCCTCATAGGGGGGAAAAAAAAAGGAAACACTTAGGAGCATACTCAGTGACTTCATGGACTAACTCTTCTGTAAATTGATAACATGTTTTTTGTAATCTTCCCCTCAACGTGCTAATGGACTAGATGGGGGGATGTGGGTACGTTCCTTTGCCTGTGTATCCGCCACCCTTCCACGGTTTTCCATCTCCCAACCCTCCCCCACTTTTCCCATCAATAGGGAACGTGGAGCATTCTTTAGAATGGGATTAGTACAATCTCCTGGCCCCTTTGCAGGCGGGAGACAGGCCGGTGCTGAGAGGTTAATGGCTGTGCTGGAATCTTGTCAGTTGAGCCTGATGAATGTAGACTTTGCTGCTGGCCTTTGAAGTCTGTTCTTTTATGGTCCCAGACAATGCAGAAGCCAAACCGAGACCTACCCCGACTGCTGCGTGATTACAGTTTTGGGAATTTTTTTGAAATGTACATTATGCCAATTTGGGGAAGGCTTCCTTCGGGAAATATTGGTGCTGCTGTGGCATTTTGACACAATCTCACAATTTACTCTGCCTCTTTCCGTATTCAATGGATTAGCAGATTTAATGTGACACTACCTGGGTCCTTTGAGCCTGCCACTTTTGCCCCCCAAAGGTACCCTGGTTTGAGCCAAGGGAAGCTTACAACACATATAAGCCAATGTTAGCTGGGACCCTTGTCCTAAGGCAGACCCTGAGTCCATAGGTCAGGGGTGAGCCCAAGTCTCTGCATGTCTGACAAGCCCCTGCACGCTGCTGTTGCTGGTGGGACCCTACATTGGGAATCTCTAACTCCAAACTCCGGGACTCCTGAGTGGAATCCCCCAGATTAATCAGGGGACCGTCAAAATGCAGGTTCCTGGGTACCACCCCATAGACATGAATCTCAGCCTCTGGGTTTGGCCCAGGAATCTGCATTTTTGAGAAGCCGGCCCCATGATTTTGCTGCTCAGATTTTGAGAATGCTGCTTGATAGTTGTCTGTGGCCTTTGGGAACCCCACCCTTGCATCTGTTCCCCATCCATGCAGCAGGGAGCACTGGGCTCTGAGGCTGGCAACTGAGGTGGGAATGAAGGCAGCTGGAAGTAAAAGAAAAACAAACCTGAAAAGTGTCTCTCCCTGCACTTCAGAAGGATACGATTATTTCTGGAAAGCTGAGGGGTTTGCAGACTAACCCCCAGAGGTGGTGGCTGACTGTAGGTCTGACAGCATTGCTGTCAAATGTTGAGCTGGCGTCCACCTTCAGCTCTCTGTAATTAAGGGTGTTCTGGAGAAAGTCAGATCAGCAGTGCCATTAGCCACTCGGGGCCTGCTCTGCGCTCAGATGGGTATCAGAGAGGCCAGCCTCGATTTCTGCTACTGTCATCAGAATAAACCTGCGCGCAGGGGAGGGCCCTCCCAGCCAGAACAACAGGCTTTGTCTCCAGAATTCAGCCCTTTCTCTTTCGGAGTCTCACCTCCCACTCCCTGCCCAGACACGCACCAGTGCCCTTATTTACTTAAGGTGCGACTTTCCCACACGTCATTTGCATAGTCTCTCAACCCATCTCCTTCCCCCTGCCTTGAAGGAAAATCAAAACAGAACCTTCTAGCTGAGGAAGTTCAGGTTGTGCCCTGCACTAGAAATAGTGGAATGGCAAGTTACCTGTAAGTTGGATTATGTATTACAGAGGTGGTTGTGTGTGTGGTGTGTTTTTTTTCTCTTCCACATGAGAAAACTTGATGGGTTCTGTAGTTCCCAGGTCGACTTAGAGTCCTTTTCCTGGCCCATATGTGCACTTTATTGCAAGCCTGCCAATAATATCAAACTTAATTATGAATCATCATGTGAGGGAAGTCACTTCAATTTCTCATGAGAACCTTAATCATATACTATTAAACTAGGATAACTTTGTGATGCCTCTTTTAGGGTCAGTATTTTTATTTGTTTTCTTTTGAAGTCATCCGTGGCCTCTTGTGGTTCCTTTTTTTTCTTTTTTATGCTTGGGGATCCAGCTCTCATTAATTAGGTGGTGAGGTTGGGTCCTCAGCTGCCTCTTCTTGCTTTTATTAGACAAACTGAAGAGGTATAGCTATCCTTAATTTGGAAGGGAAGACTAGAAGGTGATGAGGATATTGCTACTTTAACGTCAGTTTCCTCTTATTATCTTTTAAGCTAAGAACATCCATTTTTTAATCAAACGGGTCCTCTCCACCTCCCACCAACTTGGATGTTCAGTTTTTAAAAATATCTATCAGATGATTTATCTCGCTTCTTTAAGTATCACTTGTTACCTAGACTGATGGTTAGTGTTACATAAACCGGAATCCTGTGTCAGATGAATATTGAACCATGAATTCCAGTGGTTCTCTGGATGGGGTGTGGCCCACTTGTTGATGGAGGTTGGGAAGCAGGCAGTCTTCTCAGCCGCAGTGATTAGCTGTTAGCCGGGTCCCTAGAATTTTCCCATGACAAGGATTTGCTAGCCTGCCTCCCGCTTTCTGGAAACCAAAGCCTTTCCTCTGGGGGCGCCTGTTCTCCACAGTTACAGCTGAGCAGCTCAGCGGGGGAGTCAGTGCTGACTATGACGTTTCCCAGGTCCCGTTATGGAAACACTTGCCTCACCCCACCTTCCTTCCACCCTCAGCCTTGCCCAGCCCCCGCTCCTGCTTGAAAGCTTGATTTTTGAGAAGGCAGTTAAAGTTTCAGAAGGCTTGAAACTTGAGGGGGAGTGGTTGAGACCCTGCCCTCTCTCCCATCCCAGGTGAAGGTTTATGTTTGTGTTTTTGTTTGGGGATCAAAGGCACCATTTGGCCTCGAAAGAGTACGATTAATGAGGCGCTTAGAAAGGTAACTCAACTCCCTTTCCCAATACTAGATAAACTGAATTGACCCTTTTTTTTTTTTTTTGGCAAAGTGAGAAATAACTATGAAATAAATTAGCCTGAGCAGCCATAGTCATGGGTCGTAAATTACCTATGGAATTGTTTTGGAGAGCTGTTATTTCCCTCGCCCTCCCTGCAGAAGTGGGTTCAGGGGTGCTACCCTCCTCTTTGCCAAAAGAGGTGCCCCTTTCCCTCCTCGTTTGACTCCATAAAGCCTCATCGTGAGGCTGTTTCCTGCCGCACTTGGTGTCTTGTTGCATTTTTGTGTGCTGGGGTCGTGACTCACTGTTTAGACAAAAGGTCCGAGCCAAGCTGCTGTGTAAAATTGCCCAAAGTGCTGTGTTTGCGGAGACTTTCACATGGCTATTGTTGTCACCAGAGAGTCCTTCCTTCCCCTCTATAGTCAGCCCTGGGGTTGATTTATTCCACCCTCGGCTCATTCCTGGGAGCCTGAGAAGAGTGGCTTTGTGCAGGGCAGCCCCACACTGGCCTCTCTCCCCGAACAGCTCTCCCTTTGTCATGCGTCGCCTGGGAGGGGACCTTGGCCCAACTATGAAAATGTTTGTTTAGAGGGAGCCCCAGACAAACCTTGAGAGTCTAAAATCCTGTCCCCAAAAACAAAACAGAAAAGCTGTGCACTCTGCAGCCTGGTCTGGGAATGGCCCAGATCTCCCTGAATGTTCTAGAGACTAAAGGAGGCTGTGCTGTCTGTCCCACAGGTGCCAGTATGGCTGGCAGGGCCTGTACTGTGACAAATGCATCCCGCACCCGGGGTGCGTCCACGGCACCTGCAACGAGCCCTGGCAGTGCCTCTGTGAGACCAACTGGGGCGGACAGCTCTGCGACAAAGGTACACCTCCGGGAGGCGGGGGCTTTGAGGGGAGGATGTGGGGGAAGGAGCATGAGGTCTTAGGGGTGGGAGGGCAGTCATTTAGCTTTATTTCTTTGTTTCTTTGTAGGGTGTCTTATTTATTTTTATATATTTTATTGATTTTTCACAGTGAGGAAGGGAGAGGGATAGAAAGTCGGAAACATTCATCAGCTGCCTCTTGCACACCTCCAACTGGGGATGTGCCCGCAGCCAAGGTACATGCCCTTGACTGGAATCGAACCTGGGACCTTTCATTTCAGTCCGCAGGCCGATGCTTATCCAGTGAGCCAAACCGGTTCGGCTGTAGGGTGTTTTTAAATCATGAATCAGGAATCTGCTTAAATTTGCCATTAGGATCCAGTTTTGTTTTTTTCTTTTTTTATTAAGGTATAAGTGACCTATGGTAGTAGGTGTAGAGCACAGTGATTTGCAGACATTGTGAAATGGTCCCCACAACAAGTCTGGTGACCATCTGCCACCTTACAACGTTAATACAATGTTATCGACTATTCTGCTTTACATCCCCATGACTTATTCATGACTTTGGCATTTAAAAGAAGGGGACTAGAAGCGCATCGGGTTGGCAGTCTTTACATCTCTGAGCCACTGACTTCTTTGGGATCTTCTTGGCAGATCTCAATTACTGCGGGACTCACCAGCCGTGTCTCAATCGGGGAACGTGTAGCAACACAGGTCCTGACAAGTACCAGTGTTCCTGCCCTGAGGGTTATTCAGGACCCAACTGTGAGATTGGTAAGTGGTCCAAGCGGAACGAGATTCCTTCGTTTAATTATTTTGTAACTCGGCTTTAAAAAATATACTTAAGGACTCATAAAAAGATGAGCGTATCCTCCAACGTGAAGACTTGCTATTTCAGCAGTCCTGTGGTCTTTGAAACTTCCTTCAGGTTGCTCACATGTTTTGGGTGATGCAGACAGGCATGGGAGCCAGTGTATTTGTGATGCCACGACCCCGACTCTAAGATGCTTAGGGATGTGGCTGGAGATAGCTAAAGAGAACTCCCTTTCTTTCCTAGACACAGGAGGCTTATATCACACACTTGCTTTAAGTTTTTGAAATGACCTTGAGCTGCTGGCTCAGGTGTGGGATCTGGGTGTGGGGGAGGGTGTAAGTAATGTCCCTTGCTGATTGCCATTCTGATCTTTGCAGCGGAGCACGCCTGCCTCTCTGATCCCTGCCACAATAGGGGCAGTTGCAAGGAGACCTCCCTGGGGTTTGAGTGTGAATGTTCTCCGGGCTGGACCGGCCCCACGTGCTCCACAAGTAAGTCGGGTTTTGGCCTGTGTCCTTTCTAGAGGGTCATTGTGTGGAGGTTCGGGGTTGGGCAGATACCTGGGCTCATGATCCAATGTGAGGTCTTAGTGAGGGGTTGTCTTGGTGGGAGGGGATGCATGTAGCCTGCAATCTGGTGGGGAGTATGGCTTGAGCTCCCGGCCTTTATACTTGGAAGTTCCCCCATCCTCCCTGCTAAGTGAGCACATGTGTCTGCTACTGAAAGAAATGGGCTCACGGCATGACTCCTAACTTTGCATGTGCTCCCTGAAGCTCTGCTCCTTCAGATAGAATCATGGAGTGTCTCTCTGCAGGGGCGGTCATCACCCCTGAATTTTGTCATGAGAGTATGTGGCCTTGAAAGAGGGACTCGGGCTAGAGAACCACCATGGCTGCCATATTGGGCTGTCCATCAGAGCCACTGGGTGCTTGATAGTACAGTTCTCCGTGTTCCCACAGTTTCCCTTCGGAATTAGGGAGTCATATCCTTTAACAAGTCATGGATTGCTGAGGCGCAGCCAGGCCAGAAAAAAACCACTGTCATTGGCCCCCCGAGGGCAGCAGGCAGCATGGTTAAGGATGTGGGTTCTGGGGTGGGATGGCCTGGCTGGCACCGTGGCCTCCACCCACCACTTATGGGACTCTGACCACAAAACTTCCCCATGCCCTGTTTAAATGGGCTAGCGGCAGTGCCCATCTCTTGGAGTTGGGAAGACTTGGAGAGCGAATTCACAGAGAGAGCCTAGCACCTCATAAGTGGGCAGTGGATGGGTGGTTAAGAGGCCTCCACAGTGCAGTACATAAGGGGCATGGGGGGCCCCCAGGCATGTTGTTGTGGGACAATTCTGAGCAATACAAAGAATAAGCTTTTCCACCATGAAGGAAGAGTTCTTTTTCCTTAGTTGTTCTTAGCTTCCTCTGAGCCATGATGAAACTTTTCTTTAAAAATAGCCCAGGGGTTGATGCTCTGGGGATCCCTGCCTGCTTAGGTTGGGGATTAAATGATCTGGGGCAGTGGGGGATTTAAAGCTAAAATCAGTCACTTACAGCAGGTGTCTAGCTGTTCAGTGAAGGCCCCTCGTGTGGTATTAGATTGTCTTAATTGTGAAAGGAATTGAGATTAAATTGCCAACCCTCTTCCATTTTTCTCAGACATTGATGACTGTTCTCCAAATAACTGTTCCCATGGGGGTACCTGCCTGGACTTGGTTAATGGATTTAAGTGTGTGTGCCCACCCCAGTGGACTGGCAAAACGTGTCAGTTAGGTAAGAAAGTGCCTGCACCAAGGTTGGCTTTTGATCATCAGAGTCGTTGAGGAAGATGAGCATGTGGCCAGCAGTGTGGGTCTGCACACATCATGCTTGAGAAGTAATTTATTATCAAGAGTCCAGCTGGCCGGCTGGGGAGAAGGCGCTCCAGTGCAAATGGCCGAGCTCTTTCGGGCCCTGTGGGAAAGTGGTGGGACTCCTTGAACCATGTCAATCGTCTGTCCAAAGAGTGTTCAGCTGGGCTCCAAACGGGGATGATCTCATGAGGAATGAGCTGTCTGCATTCTTTTTGCCACATTTAAATCCCAGCAACTAGGCTGTGCCAGGTTTTGCACAGAAATGCCTGGTGGCTTTCTGCTGTTCTGCTGGGGCCCTTGTTCACCAGCAGCCAGAGAGTTATCCATTAGCATTCCTTATTGGATAATGGCTAGGGAGATCGAGCTGAGGCTCAAAAGAGAGGGGACCTAGGATCTGTTACTTAGCTTATTAAACTGTCTCCTGTTTTAGACAAATGATTGGGGCAGTGTTTTGGGGGAGGGAAGGGACACCGGGGAGTAAAACTCCTTTCCTCACTGCTCATCCTCATGTTCTTTCAGATGCAAATGAGTGTGAGGCCAAACCCTGTGTCAATGCCAAATCCTGTAAGAATCTGATTGCCAGCTACTACTGTGACTGCCTCCCAGGATGGATGGGCCAGAACTGTGAGATAAGTGAGTGACTTTGTTTTGATTTTGACTTTCATGAAACGTGGGTGTTGAAGGCGTTTGCCAGTCCATGGAAGACTAGGGTGGCAAAAGGAACACCGGGCGAGGAAATGTTTCAGAAGAGGCAGTGATCAGTGCAGAAATGGAAACGGTGCTTATCGGGCCCTTTAGCAGGGGAAAGGGCCCCATTCTGATAAGATGGCTAAACCAAGGTGAAGTTTCACCAGCTCTGTCCTGGAAGAATGAGGGAGGGTTCCCACCCAGGCCAGTAACCTTATCTAGCTGGAAGCTCACAGGAAATCTGATTTGAAGAGTTTATCTGTTTGGACTAGGAAGGCTTTTCAATTAAGCCCAATTTCAATCTAAATTGCCTCTTTAATATGATGGCTTGTTGTTGTTTTTTAGATATTAATGACTGCCTTGGCCAGTGTCAGAATGACGCCACCTGTCGGGTATGTAAATCTTTGCTTAAATCGAAACCTTAATGATCAAAAGCCAGGTTAAGATTGATATGACCCTGGGAGAGTTCTGGGAGGTTTAAACTTGCAGATGAAAGTGAGTCTCTGGAAGTTTCCCCTGGGCCCAAGTTACCCCAGCCTCTGGGAGTCATCTTGAAGGCACTTTTTGGGAGGCTTGGCCCTTGGCTATTCTAGTGAATCAGCTGAACCGCAACAGTCATGCTAAACCACTGCAGCCCTGTGTTGTGGATACATAGAAAGAAAGCCTGTGTTTCTCCCCTCCTTCTCCTTTTCCAGGATTTGGTTAATGGTTATCGCTGTATCTGTCCACCTGGCTATGCAGGCGACCACTGTGAGAGAGACATCGATGAATGTGCCAGCAACCCCTGTTTGAATGGGGGTCACTGTCAGAATGAAATCAACAGATTCCAGTGTCTGTGTCCCACAGGTTTCTCTGGAAACCTCTGTCAGGTGAGCCGTGCTGGAGCCTCTGGCCAAGTTTTTACAGGGAGTCTCCTCCTGCTCTTCCCTCCCTCCTCCCCCCTCTCCTTCCTTTCCCTTCACCTTTCCTTTTTCCTCCCTCCCCCCACTCCACTCTTGACTCTGTGAAATCTATTGACCTCCCATTGGCTAGGGATCTCCGCTAGACAAATGCTGGTGGAGAGCGATGGAGTGGTTTTCTTGGTAGTGTCAGTAGCCTGTCCATTTCATCCCTGCCATTCAGTCCTCTCTGCTTCTGCTCTGCTTTTTCCAGTGTCCACCTGGACAGTCTCTAAGACCTAGTTGTGTGTTACGCAGGCTGTCCTAATAGAAGCAGATGAAATCGAAAACTTAATTCCAGTGTTCGCTGTCCCCAAGACTGTATAATCACACCTTTTTCTTCCTGTGTCCCCTCCCGCTGCCCTGGTCCTTGCAGCTGGACATAGATTATTGCGAGCCCAACCCCTGCCAGAACGGTGCCCAGTGCTACAACCGTGCCAGCGACTATTTCTGCAAGTGCACTGAGGACTACGAAGGCAAGAACTGCTCCCACCTGAAAGACCATTGCCGCACGACCCCCTGTGAAGGTATCTCCCTCCCCCGGCTCGTGTCCCAGGCTCTTTCCTCTGTCACTGCCCTTTCATACTCTGAGAACTGGTATAAGTGAGAAGATCAAACCCCTAATCTGACTGCTTGGGGAAGTTAGAACACATGGAAGCAATCCAGTCGTGCCTGCCTGTGGGAGAACCATGCCTGCAAGTAGCCCAGGGGAGAGACTGAAGCTCACTTAGCATTCTTAGTCTGGGGTGGGCTGATCCGCAACCCTGAGACAAATTCCTCAGGGCAGCACTGTCAGGAAGACTTCCTGTGGCGGTGGAATGTCCCGTGTCTGTGCTGTCAGGCACAGTAGCCATAGGCCATGGGGCCAGTGGCCAGTGGAGCATTTAAAGTGTAACTAGTGCAGCAAGCAACTTTTTTTTTTTACTTGGTTTCACATGGTTTAAATTTAAGTAGCCACATATGGCTCGTGGCTGCTGAATGGGACACAGCCTTGCAGGTTCAGAGCCTGCCTTGAGCACGATGAAGTGGGTGGGGAGCAAAGCCAGTTCTTCCTTTAGCTACTTCCACTAAAGAGACCTCCAGTTGGGAGGAGAGGGGACCCCATATAGGCTTTGCTAGCCACATAGGGAAAACATGCCCTTAACAAACTCATGTTTAAATATTCCCATCGGCCTGGCACTTGATGCTATCTCAGTGTGATGTGGCATGTTGCCAGAGGCTTGGCCCCCAGTTGTCTCTTGATTCCTTACCCTCATTACCAAAGGTGCCTGTCATAGGAGTGCAGGCTTGGCGTACGTCCTTGGTGTGAGAACGCCATGTCCTGTGGGTCAGTGGCCATGGTCTGATTCCGAGTGTGTCTTCTAGTGATTGACAGCTGCACGGTGGCCATGGCCTCCAATGACACGCCTGAAGGGGTGCGGTATATTTCCTCCAACGTCTGTGGTCCCCATGGGAAGTGCAAGAGTCAGTCGGGAGGAAAATTCACGTGTGACTGTAACAAAGGTTTCACCGGGACGTACTGCCATGAAAGTAAGACCTCTCCCTGCCTCTGCCCAGCTTTGGGGGGGTGCCGTTTGTGTCTAAGTTGTTTCCATGGAGACAAGTGAAGGTTTGCAGTCATATCTAGGATCTAAGACTGAGTGTGTTTATAACTTTTGATCATGGATGCCGCCTAGCTTTTAGCACATTCATCTTAGAATGTTCTGGAATCCTTGTAGTTCAGGATGGTCTCACTTTCTCTGGGAATTTCTTCCCCACATCCACAGAGCAGCTTAGCCTGTGAGGGCATTAAATAACAGGGGCAGTTCTCGGGAGAGCCCTGCCTGGTGCATTTGAGAAGCAGTCCTGATGGAATTGAGGATTTTTGAGCTGCCCAGTGCATCTGTCTCCTCAGGTGGCTGCCTACACAACACTGCCTGCCTTTCCTGGTCCTTTATTGATCTGCTTCTTTTTTTTTCTTCCTTTCACAGATATTAATGACTGTGAGAGCAACCCCTGCAAAAATGGAGGCACCTGCATCGATGGTGTCAACTCCTACAAGTGCATCTGCAGTGACGGCTGGGAGGGGGCCTACTGTGAAGCCAGTGAGTCTGCCTTGGGGACACACAGCGCTGGGTCGTGGAGGGTGTGGGGGTCGATAGAGGAAGCCTTTCTTTGTAATGAAATTTCTGAGGAAGACCCTAGCCTCTGCAGTGGGACAGTGTCACTTGGGTCCCGCTTGAACTTGTTAATGTGGGGGATGGCCAGTGAGAAGGCACTTCTGCTGAGACACTCTGTCAGATTGTGTCATTGGGATAATTAATGTCCCTGCTTGAAATTAAGGAACCCCCTTTCTGTTTTGATGATAGTTTCTGGCTGCCTTGTTTTTAATTTTGTGGGAGGGTTAGGTCTGGCCTTGACTGGCCTAATTTGGGGCGTTAGAAATGAGCTAGTCGGGGGCTTCTTTATTCCTGGAAAGGGTGATGGTGTTCAAGTCCTGGGCTTGCTCAGCTGCTCTTAGGACTTGGGAGCAGAAAGCAAGGCTGGAGGTGTCCATGAGAACAGCGTGGCTCTCATGGATGGTAAGGTCCTGGATGGACGTGCTTTCAGCTGGGTGTCTCCTCTTTGGTTCCAGACATTAACGACTGCAGCCAGAACCCCTGCCACAATGGGGGCTCCTGCCGTGACCTAGTCAACGACTTTTACTGTGACTGTAAAAATGGGTGGAAAGGAAAGACCTGCCATTCCCGTAAGTGGTCACCAGCTGGGATGCTGCCTCCCTCTTCTGTGAGGGGGCCAGTCAGGGGCTCACGCTGACACCTTCCTCCTCCAGGGGACAGCCAGTGTGACGAGGCCACGTGCAACAATGGTGGCACCTGCTATGATGAAGGGGATGCTTTCAAGTGCATGTGTCCTGGAGGCTGGGAAGGAACGACCTGTAACATAGGTAACTTTCTGCCCCGTGTGAGCCGTGTGAGTGTTTTCCTGGGGTCTGATCCTCGCCCCTTCAGACTGTCTTTGGATCCTTAGGTCTCTCTGTTTATGTCTTACAGCCCGAAATAGTAGCTGCCTGCCAAGCCCCTGCCACAACGGGGGCACCTGTGTGGTCAACGGCGAGTCCTTCACGTGTGTCTGCAAAGAAGGCTGGGAGGGGCCCATCTGCACTCAGAGTGAGTGTCCGCCCCTCCCCCAGTGCCACCTTCCCCCCCCCCCCCCCCCCATCCCAAGGCAGAGGGGACTCAGCCTAACACCCCCGGGGACTTTGCGGCAGGGAGGGGTTGGGGTAGAGAATCAGAGGCAGCAAAGCTGTGTGATGTCGGCCTCTGCATCACCTGGCTCTGTCCTAATGACTTGATGGGATGCAGCCCTGACCTGGGCATGAGAAAGTCGGGAGGAGATAAGTGGAGACAGATGGTGTCTGGTCCCTAGCTCTGAGAAGCGCCTGTCTCTTTCCATTCTCTCACGCCTTCCCAGCCCTGCCAGGGCCTCTTCCTGTGGACATGGGTCCCACGGTGAAGGGAACAAAGTGTGGCGCAGGCCTGGTTCCAATTGAGCAGGGTCTTAAGTGCATTCTGCTGGTGTAAATGGCGACGTTATCATTTGGGCATTAGGGAACGCGGCGGTGTTTTTGCTGAAGGCTAAGACTGCTTCCCTCTTAAGTTGTCTTTTTACTTTGCAGATACCAATGACTGCAGCCCTCATCCCTGGTAAGTGTGACCACTTGTTGGCTGTAATGTGCGTGGGCATTTGTCTAAAATAAAGGTTCTGATTTAGGAGATCAGGTGGGCTGCAAACCCTACCTTTCTAATAAATGCCCTGCTAGGCTGTGGCTGACGCTGTGATTGGTCAGGTTGTCTCAGCCTTGACTGCCCATGAGAATCACCTGGGAGCCTCAGTGCCCGGGGTGTAACTGACACCTTTCTGAGACCCTGGGGGTGGGTGGGACCATCAATGTTTAAACCCTCCCGGGCAGCGGTGAGTGCCACTGATGGCAACAGGTGTGACTTCCTGTTGACTGGCAGCCGGAGCTGTGGAGCGGGAGGTTGGTAACCTAGGTGGTCTTTGCTCTCTTCTTAGTTACAACAGCGGTACATGCGTGGACGGAGACAACTGGTACCGGTGCGAGTGTGCCCCTGGTTTTGCCGGGCCTGACTGCAGAATAAGTAAGGACTGCCCTTAGCCGGGTTTCCAGGGGCTTTATTCCACCCCCCCCCCCCTTGCCACCCCTCAGCCTGAGACTTTTCATTTTTAAAGCAATTAGGCTGTGATTCGTGATTCCTTTTATGGCCTGTCAGGGCTCTCTAATCACCCACCTCCCACTGGCTAGACCCTTAGGAACCCGTTAGCCCTCCCATGGGTGGCACAGCCCTCCTTGTTTTAGGGGAGGGCACCAGCCACAGAATTTGACGATTAAGCTACTCTGAGGCTCTAAGGAAAGGGTGTGCTTTTCCCCATAACATGCAATTATGGGCACATGGACATTAACCACAGCTACGCTGGTGGAGCACAGAGCTAAGACTTGGTGGAAGGATTAAAACTGGGGGCAGGCGATGCAGTTTTTCAAGAACCTTATAGTTTATTCTTTATATTGAGCCTTTTTCTTTTACAAAAGTGACAGAATGGTTTTCTTGTCCCCAAATTATTTAAAACATTACTGGTGTTTGGGATCTCCTGGTCTGGGACTGACTGGCCCCCAGCACTGGATGAGGGTGCATTGTTTCTATCTCATGTCTCTAAATCGGGTTGACATAGGCCTGAGAGTCAAATCTGGCCCGCTGCCTGTTTTTGTAAATAAAGTTTTATTGGCATACAGCCATGCTCATTCATTTACACTGTCTAGCTGCTTTCAGCTATGATAAGAGTTGGGTAATTGTGACAGGAACCACATGGCCTACAAAGCCTAAAATATTTGCTGTCTGACCCTTTTAATGAACATTGCCAGCCTTTCCTGGAAATGGTACTCAGAAGAAGGAACTCATTTGGGGAGGCAGCAAATTCAAATTAAATGATTCTGAGGTGTTAAAAGTCAAGCCAGTGGTGGTTGGGGGAGCCGTGATTGGTGTTTTTGGAG